>CM030367.1:42767381-43967381 GCA_017893485.1 Hemerocallis citrina
TTGTCTAAAGATCGTACAGTATCAATTGTGACTCGAGAGAGAATTGCAAATTGAAAGCAACTAATGCCGTTCTCTCAGAGAAGAGAACGGCATCGATTATACTGATGCCGTTATTGTGAATAACGGCATCAGTTATAATCCGTTTGCACAGCCTCCTATAATCAAAAAACCCTTCTCCTTCCCCATTTTGCCTTGCGATTGTTTCCTTCTTCATTCCGACTCCGAAATCCCTAAACCCCAAAAAAGAAAAAAAAAAATCCTAAAATCCCAAGTATTTAATTGATTTGTACTTAGAGTCTACTCTTCAATCTCTCATTGAGAATTCCAAATCAATCGGAATCCGAATTTGTTGTAAGTTTCCAAAAACCCTAAATTTTTTTTTTGCAATGTTGATTTTGAAAATATGATAGATGTGTGCATTGGTAGTATAGTACAAGTGATGTAGATTTGTGTTATTTAAGTAGTAATTTTAGAAAAGTACTTACGGATTCTTTGTGATATAGAGTTTACAAAATATTGAATTGTTGAGAAAGGTACAATTCTTCAAGTTGTTAGGAAAACAAAGAATATAGGGAGATACTTTGTGGGGGGGTTTTCGTTGTCATTATGATGATTGCAAGTAGTTCAAAATTCATACCTAGTTTATAAAATCCATTTTTTTACAATGTTATGAATGATTTGGATTTGAGGAATAACGAGTTTGTGATTAGTTATACTTAGTTTATTTCCAAAAAAAATTTCGAAAATTGTTGTTGATTAGTGTTTGTTATTGTTGACAGGCCAATGAATCCTACACAACCATCTTCTTCCCATGGTGTTGGTGCTTCATCTAGTTCTTTGTATGGACCACGGGGACATCCGGATCCAATAGATCCTACCGTTCTATATCTGCAAGAAGATCACAGATCACAGGCAGTTTGGAAAGGAGATGTAGAGAAGATGAGTTTCCGAATGCACACCATCATGCCGGCGATCCCCCGTATTGAAAATTACTTGGTAAGCAGCGGATTCTACGGGATGTCAAAGCTGGCAAAAATCAAGTGACCACGCCCTACTTACTGCTCTTGTGGAGCGATGGAGGCCGGAGACACACACGTTTCACTTACCGGTTGGAAAGATGACGGTCACCCTACAAGATGTAGCCGTGATTGCGGGTCTTCCAATTGATGGGGTAGCCGTCACTGGCAACTTGATATTCAATAAGGTAGCATTGGTACGAGATTATCTTGGCTTGGTGGTGCCTGAAGAGGATCACGGAATATTCGTTGGGGAATCCATTAGACGTTCTTGGCTTGATGGGGAGTTCACTAATCGATTGCCAGATGTGCCGACGGACATCCAACTCCAGAACTATACCCGTGCTTATCTATTGTCGATGATTGGAGGGATTCTATTCCCTAACTCTTCGGGTGATGTAGTGCACCTCATGTACCTTCCACTCATTGCTGACCTGCAGACAGCCGGCCGATATAGTTGGGAAAGTGCGGCTCTAGCCTCCCTCTACCGTGCTCTCTGTAACTGTTCGATGGGGTCGATCCAAATGACCGGGCCGATGTCTATATTGCAAATATGGTGTTGGGAACGAATATACCTCGGCCGACCCCGTGTCACGGTACTATCAGAAAGTTGGAGAGTACCACAGGAAAATCCTGTGCTGAGAGCTCCTCTTGGTGCCTACTGTGCGGGGAAGCGTACATGAAGGGATAACCCACGTGGTGTCCTCACCTATTATAAGGACAAACTCAATCAGTTAAGGAAGAATTCGTTAATTGGACCCCGTACACAGATGATAGGCTACGACGTCTACCACCCATTTGCACTGCCAATAATCAATTGTGGTTGACTTTAGCTCCACTTGTAAACTTCTCAGTTGTGGAGTTTTATTACCCCGGCCGCGTTCTCCGCCAATTCAATGCACAACAGCTCGTCCCCGTTAACTCATTGTTCGACCGTAGACTTCACAACATCACGGGTCAAAGTCGTTTACCAAATATGGATTGGGCCGATCACCACCGTGCTCATGTAGGATGTTGAAATGAGCGGAGGTACGAGTTGGTCGTAGAGGGTATTGTACAGCCGTACGACGGATCAATGCAAACAGCATATATGGCATGGTATCGTCGCATCACAAGGTTGTATGTTGCGCCGAAAACGGATCTTCCCACGGGTATCCAACAACCGATACCCGCGCACCAAGTTGAACCACCATCCGCACATTCATCATCACAACCCATGTATCAACCGAAAGCTTCATCATACCGTCTAATGGTAAATTATTTTTTTTGGTCAATTACATTTATTTCAATGGATTTTACTTATACTTGTTTAATGGTAAAGTTTGGTTTACTACTAATAATTTATATTCCTAATATAGATCGACAACACATGGGACATGGCAAGGAAATGTGCGAGTGTCTTGAAGAGCAACGCCAATAAGGCATGCAAAGAATTGGCACGAGATCTCCTGTGCACTTGTCGTACCTCTCTTGAAGAGGTTGGAGATGGTTCACGTTTCAATGACTTTATGCAGTCAACCGAAGTATCAACTCCACCGGTTCGACCTAACGTTAGCCAAGCTCCACCTCCACCACAACAAGCATTGGAAGCAGGAGACCCCCCCCGCACCTCAAACTCAACCTCAGACTCCGTCACATCATCCATGAAGGGGTAAGACAGTTCGCTTCCCTCCTACGCAGAGTGAATTGGCAAATCTGGAGATTGAAGTAGGAGGAGGTGATAAAGACGAAGGAGTTGGTCCAAGTGCACCCGCAACGCAGGAGACTCGGGAACGTAGGAGGAAAGTCCCGGTTCGAAAGAGGAGACCACCCCAACAGTACACGCCGAGTTAAATTTTACAATTTTCAAATTTTATGTTTAGTTTGTCAAGCTTTGGATGATGGGTTTATGTAATATTAAACTTTCTTGTTTTTTAGTAATTATAGACTTTATGTAGTTATTGCTATGTATTTGATGAAGTGTTTATTATGTCGCAAATGATGAAGTGTTCATTATGTTCATGTATTTGATGAAGTGAATTGATTTTTTTAAGCTTGATGTGCATGTTTTGAAAAAATTCAGTTGTGCATGTTTTGAAGCTTGATGTGCATGTTTTTTGAAGCCTGTGATGTTCTTGTTATATCAGTTGTGCATGGTTTTAATGTCGTGAACTGAATGTAGTATGGTGTTCTTGCTATTTCAGTTTTTTTTAAGGATGGAATGTAGTATGTGTATGTTTGGATGTGGTCTATACATGTTTGGAAGTAAAAAACATGATCAAAAGATGCCGTTATTGCAAATAACGGCATCTTAATCCTGTAACGTTATTGCGAATAACGACATCAGCATAGAGGAAAAATTAGCAAAGTTGGAGATGGCTGCCAATCTTTCTGTCTTCACAGTCGTTATTCAAGATAACGGCATCCTAAACTGATGCCGTTGTTGAAGATAACGGCATATTCATATAATCCCCTGCCCTCCAAGATAACGGCATATCTTAAGATCTACATAAGTATGTCGTTATCCAAGATAACAGCAACTTCTACTCCTGCCATTTTTCAAAATAACGACATCTATTAACTATGTTGTTCTCCAGAATAATGGCATCAGTTTAGCGTCAAAAATCCACAATTTGAGATTTCTGCCTAACTTTCTGTCTTCACAGTCGTTCTTGCGAATAACATCATAGAAAGAAGATGCCGTTATTCCCAAGAACGGCATCTGTTGTATGAACAGTTGTGCATGTTTTCTGTGCATGTTTTGTGATGATTGTTTATTTACAACAAATTTATCCATATCCACCAAACATTCATACCACAAATCTCATTCCAAACAATTTAAACTTAAATTGCTCCGCATAAAAATGCAACTTAATAAATTCATACAAACACTAACAAAAGAGAAGACATTACTAAAATACAATAACAAGGAAAATATTCAAGTGCGGGTAGATTGTGAAGTCCCCTACACTTTGTACATTTTTACAACTCCGTCTATTGTGTCCACTCACACCACATTTCGAACATACTTTTTCACTACTCCCACCTTCTCGAGCATCCATGTCATTGCGGATGCGAGTACTCCTCGGCCTCCCCTTCACCCGATGAAGACTTGAATCAGCTATAAGTATCGGTGCGCTTTGGGTAGGCCAATAAGATTCGTCTGGTATAGGATTAAAAGTTGGTACCCATGTTTTTGCTAACGAATCCGTAGAATAGAAGACATCAATATACGGCTGATAATCAAGCACACGTGAAGCACATGCTGCTAACACATGAGAGTATGGAATGTGGAATAGTTGGAATTTGCCACACGTACAAGTTCGGCCCTCGAGGTCCACCATGTGCCAATGTCCACCTTTTTGATATCCACCGTCCATTCTAATGCCCGTTTTCACCCCAAAAACACCATCTCGATTATTAAACATTATTGCCTCATGTAAATTGGATTTTTCACGGCGGACATCAATTAGGTCCTGAATCCGATGTGCCCATAATTTACCTTCACTTATAAGTGTCCGCACGGCTTCACGGCGATCAGTGAAGTACATTATCTAGGAACAAAAGCCACATATGGTAACTACTTTCATAATGTGTTCAACTATATATTAGCTTCAACTACACTCAACACAAGTTGGCAACTTGTCATGTCTCATGTGTGCTTGCTGCTTCATGAAAGAGTAAAATTACAATATTCACATACTTCATCAGATAAGTCACATTCCATTATTTCACAACATGTGCAACAAAATTATTGCTCAATGAGACCAATTAGAGAACTGTCATGAACTTCAACTTTGCATGTGTTTCCACTTAAATGGCCACCCTTTAAGTTAAGTCTGATTTAATATAAAAGTTGGAAGAATTTTGACTTTAGAGTGCACGCACACAGAAACATACACAGTTTCTAGTTTAGGCTAAATTGAAGGAAATGGCAATGAACTCAATGCATATTCAGCCTATCAGAAACTTACTTCACTATGAAAATGTTTCTCTCTTCTCATTTTGTAATTTAATGAAAAATTGAATAAAACTCTCTCTCTCTGCCTACTACTACTAATACTACAATTAACAAAAAGAATGAATAGAAAGACCAAACCTACATGACTCACAAGTGGGGGGTCGTTGACCACTACAAAATTTTGAAAGACATTACAGATCTATTAGTGGGAGAAAAAAAATTCATTTACACCCACATGTATATGATATTTTATAGAATGACAAGGAAGAAGGCTGGAGGCCGCCATTGGATTTCCTGCTCTCCTGCCACTCTGTATGATACAATGATACCAAATACCCCATGAAGGAGATTTTTCTTGCCACGGTCTCCCAGTGGTGGCTCTGATGAATCATGGGTATAAAAATTGCATCACCCTATTTGGAACGAAATTTCTTTTACATTCATGTAGTTTCAAAATTGTACAGATATCCTTGTTATCTAATAATACGATGATCTGCTTAAATATGTGGTGTTTATCTTAGACGTGTTATGTACGGATATTTAAAAAAATCCTTTTTAACAACTCAAAAAGCAGGTGCATATAAATACAAATTTGTTTCGTATACTATAAGACTGGCACAACATTAATTTTATTATCTAACAAAATCAACCATCTAAGCACTGGTTGTCTGTGTGCTTTTTCTGGTTCAAATTTTCGGTATTGACTTCCTAATTTTGGTTGTCATCTGACATGATGGAAATATCCATATCTCACTTTAGGATATCAACTCCTTAAGGAGTTTAAATAGTTAATTAATTTTTTAATAAACTTTACCAACTATGCTTTGGGTGTGTTTCTCATGGTTCGAAGTCTCAGTATCCACTTCCTAATTTTTTGCTTTGATTTTAGTATTTATTGAAAACACTGTGTATTTCATCAAGGTGTTTAATTATTTTGGGGGTTGCCTTCTCCAAGAGTTTAATTTAATAAGAAGACCTACAAAATGTGAAAATATTTTAACTGATTGCATCATCTTGACAATTCTACATATACTTATTCAAAATTAAGATCAAGTGTATTAAAGAACTTACCAAATTTTAAGAGCTACACTAGAAAATTGTTACAGTAATCAAAATAAATCAAAAAATGAAAATTAAGAACATGGATTGCATCAGTTTCTTGAAATGGAAACAGAAAGATACCTCCGGGTCGCCGAGGAGCGAACACATGGATTTTGGATCCGTTGCTCGATCCTGACGACGACGACGACCCCAGTCTCTCCATTTCTATTAATCAAACCAAATTCGGAAATTCTCAGATCGATTTGATTCGCTTCTCTTTTCCAGATAAAGTTGGTCCATTTAGTTAACCAAACCCTAGCAAGATCAATCTCTCTTCTTTTTGACTCGTTTCAAAATCTCGTTCAAACCTAATGGTAATATTATACTCTAGTACACTTTTAAATCAATGTCCTATCAAAAAGGGTTTCTCTCTCTAGAAATTTTAGAGAGAGGAACTCTCCCAAAAAAAAACCTCAGAAGAGAGCAAGCCCTAGATCTGGGTGTGGGGGCGGCAGCTAGGGTTCATCGCCGCCGCCCCGGTACTCCTCTCCCGCCGAAACCCCTTCCCCTCTTCTTCCCGTCAAGATTCTAGATCGACCAGTTGCCGCTTTGGGTTTGTGCAGCGCCGGCAGCGTCTTCCCGTCGCCGACCCAGATCGAGGAGGTCGTCGGGCCTCCTAGCGAGCCCCGTTGACGGGCCTCCTCCGCCAGAGTAGAACCCTTATGATGCCGTTTTGCAGAGCCAGATCTCTTCTCCCAGCGCCAGATCTGCTCCTCCCCAGCAACGGAGCTCCACGGCAACCTCCACCGACGATGGCACGTCCGGCCTTCGCGTCGACGAAGCCCACGTCTGCAATGATCCCGCTGCCCCTCGAAGACGAGATCCATCGATTCCGCCGCTCCTCGAAGTCGCAAAGCGTCGGGGAAGAAGCTGTCGGTTGGAGAAGCGAGATCCCATGGTGGGGAACTTGCGACTTCGCCGCCCTTCGGTTCCCTTCGCATCGTCATCTGGTGGGGTGCCGGTATCGCCACCATAGACGCCTCTGGCCGTTTTCTTCGCCACCACCACCATTTCCACGTTCTTGAGGCTGTTTACGGTGATCTGCAGCCATGATTTGGGCTTCCAGAGTTGGTGTAGTCGGCGAAGTAGTCGGAGTTTGGGAGGATGGCAGAGACAAAGAAAGATGATCTAGTGGGGCGGGGGCTGCACTCAGTTTGTTTCACCTATGACCACAGTCGACGGGTCACCACCACCACTATGCCCTCATAATGAAAGTTGACATCCCATGTGGCGAGATGAGAAGGTGATACTTCAATCAGCTGGGTCTTTTGGTTTTCTGTTTGAGAGAGAGAGTGAGAGAGTGGGTGAGTGAAGATGTTGCTCCTCACTACTCTTTGTTGGTGTTGGATTGTATTTGTGAGAAATCACTGAAGAGAGCAAGGGCATGAGAGAGGTGAAGGTATCCTCTCCACGGCTCTCTCCTTGACTATGGTTTTTGGGTGATTGCAAGATTGATAGATGATTGGAGGTGTAGGGTGTGCTTGGCGGTTGTCAAACTACGACCGCGGGGCTTGGACCCAAAGATGGGGTCCCCCCAGCCAGTTAAGTGTTCTCGGCGGTTGTCAAAACTCGGCCTGCGAGGCTTAGGCCCAAAGAGGGGGTCTCCCCAGCAAGGAGAAGGTAGGGCGCGGCGGATGATAAGATCCTACCAGACTAGCTTCAGGTAGGTGTGCAGGTGTCGTGGAGGTCATGTACGAAGCTAAACTGATGTACATTCAATTTTGCTGGTCCGAGCTTGTCTGTCGGCCCACCCTCCAGGGTTGTTGGAGGGATTTGTTGTATGTACGGGTCATGTTGCTTCATGCATATTCTATTTCCTGTCTGTAGGTTATTTCGGCTCAGTACTCTGAGTTTGTATCGTTAATTTTGCATTAATGAAACTGGGTGGTCATATTCCACCTTTTCCTCAAAAAAAAAAAAAAAAGATTATACTAGTAACTAGTATAACCCTATCCAAGTCCAAATTGGTCAGACTTTACCAAAAAATATATATTTAAATATTAAAAGTTAGGCAGAACCTTTCAAATAGACACAAAACTCTAGCCACGCCCATCACATGTACCATCAAAAGGTGGGTATACCCTATAGGTAGCCTTTCTCATTTGGTTTTCCTAATATATACATACACTCTCCTCTTCTCATTTCCGATATGGGATTTCTTTATCCCAAGTCAACCACGTCACTATCCATTTCATACATGCATTCTATCATGCACATTTAATAGCCTATGCCCCATAAACCATCCTATAGGCTCCATCATCAATTTTTTTTTTGAATCAAGCCCGATAGGATCCTTCTATATGATGGAACAGCGGTGATTGCCAGGAACACGGATTGGTGTGCGTATCGATCAAAAAAGCTTAAACGATTTAATACGTGATCTAACCCTTTATAGCGGAATCTAGGGTTCACGAATTATACCTGCGATGAGAAAAAGATGATAGTTTCTAGCAACCTCGAGCCGTCTACGACCCCAAGATCATCTGCACGTATTCCTTCCTCGGGTTGGACGTCGTGTGGACGACGGTCTACCAACCTTTCTTCTCCTTGGCTAACATCTCTTTCTCTCCTTACGTGAATCACGAATTTAGAGAAAACTTCTTATCTCTGATAATGATAATGACGGCCAGAAAATAGAGGATATATATAAGGCTACGGCAGGGACCATGAGGAGAAATTAGGGTTAGGTATCCTAACGAATCTGGGTATCCCGTGTTCAGCCCGAACACACAACCCAGGCCCATTAACAATAGCTCGGTCCACTAAGGAGCTATTGTTGCACTACCTTCCTAATCCCAAATTATATTTATGGGCTCCTTTTATTATATGCTCGTTGAGCTCCCCATGTTAAGATATCGAATGTCCGTCGATCAAATTAAGTTACTGACAACTATATTGATCAACATCTTTTATCCTTAAGTAGTACCACTCAACTTTATTTGTCATGTCGGATGTAATCCACCTGCAGGGTTTACATGACAATCCTTATGAGCTCCTTAAGGGGACATCATCAACCCGACGTATCGGGACATGGATTCCTTTTACAATCAACAACCCATCATACATACAATGTTATTACCCAATTCATAGAGGTTGTTGATCCATAATGAATCTCACTCTTTTATGAGTCAAAGTAATGCACACTGCATATACATGTCTGTTATTATATCTGGATTAAGAGCATAAGCATCCATAATAACAGAGGTGTTTGTTCTCTTTTATAGTCAGTACAAAGAGAACAACCTCAAGTGGTCCTGTTCAATACACACAAAGTGTACTAGTGTAAACCTATAGTCAAGATAGACTAATACCAGATTACACTACAACCTTTCCAATGGATTATCCAAGTCCGTCTAGGTTGTGAACTATTTATATATTCCATAGGGAACTGATAATATGATCTTCTGTGTGTCACCTCACACCATATTATCAACCTTATAGAATATCAGATACTTGCATTAATATTATAATAAACACAATATGCAAACATATGCACATATGATTCTCATTCAAAAAAATAAGGAAATAAAGTTAATACAAAAGTGATGCTTTCAGTATATAACCCTAACACTATAGGCCAACAATCAATACCATCTCACATATTTATTATGTATATATAAACTAGGTTTGCCCATTGACACGTCCGTACAGCACGTCTTCGGAACGGTGCACCTGGTTTGATTATATAAAATAGTTTTGGACGTCCAGCAAATTAATTGAAGTGGCAAACATATTATGTGAGAAAACAGTATATCTATCTTTAAGCTCAACCATCGCCTTCTTGATCATTAACTTGAACTTACCTGGAATGCATATAGTTTGTTAGAAATACTGCATAGAGTTTTTTTAACTTCAGCATCACTTTTAGATGCTTGTAATAGTTATGCAAGGACATTATCATAAAGGTTTTATAGAGCTTACTCTACTCCCATAACCACTATGAGCATGTCTAACTGTAATGGTAACGCAAGTGCATGTGTGAAGGTGTCGACAATACCAATAATCCAATCATTTGTTTGTCTGAGACTCAGTTTGCAATTAAAATACCTCTTATTATTATTTCAACCAAAATGAAATACATTAAGTTCACAAAACTCTAATCCAAACTAATCATTTCTTTTATCTCCACTTTATCTCCTCATTGCACCTTTATAAAAATAAAAATGGATAAATAACAAATTTACTTTAGCTGTCTTTCTTGAGTGGAAAGTTTGCATCCTTCATTGGTAAACTCCGGTCATCCCACACCTATATATCCAAACATGCACTAAAAATTCTTATATGTTATGTTATCCATGGTTTCTAATAACCAGTGAAGGGAACACTTCACGATAGTATATTCTCTTGTAGTAAAGAAATTAATGTTGCATATTTGCCAAGTTATTTTAGGCTGCTAGTGAGCTTACCTGTCTTGCTACAGTTTGGAAGCCCAAATTGAGGCCACCAAATAATCCATCTCTCACTTGCGTACACCTTAAATCAAAACCAATAAAAAACTCATCAAATAAATCACCAAATTAAAAATTTTTAAACCCAAAAATAAAACAATCATACATCTCTGAACTTAAATTCCATGCACACACACAAAATTTGAGTCAGCAAAAAACTGAGTAATCCTCCGCACAAAAATATTAAAAATTAGAATAAGAATTCGGTTAATGAGATAAAATTAGGGTCGTCGCATCGCATGTAGAGGCTCTCGATTCGATGGAAGGGAGTCGCTTGATATTTGCGCTCGATTTGGTGGAGGGGAGTCACCGATACGGAATCAGCAGCGGATCAAATATTGGCGGCGACCTTTTGATAGGGGTTCGACATTGGATTTGGATTTGGATTTGGATTTGCTTTGTGATTTTCAAATTTTAAAATTTTCAAAATTTAAAATTTTGCAAATTTACAAAATTTTAAATTTTTGATTTTTTTTGATTTTTAATTTTTTTAATTTTCAAATTTTCTAAAATTTAAAAAGAAAATAATTATTTTAAAATTTTAGAATTTTTTTAATTTTTAAAATATATATATATTTTTAAATTTTTTATAAGTTTTTGATTTTTTGAATTTTTTTTAAAGTTTTTTAATTTTTAATTTTTTTAGTTTTTAAATTTTTTAAAATTTTGAAAATTTTTATTTTCTTAATTTTTTGAATAGAAGAGAAAGAGAGAGAGAAATAATAAACTAAATAAAGGAGTTGTTTTGGATGGGGGGATTTGAATTTGGGTTTTGGGGGGAAACTTTTGGGAGGGAAATATGTTTTGTAAGGTTAGATCTGGGCCTTTGATTTTGGGGGGGATTGAAGGAGAGCCACTTGATCGCTTTCTTTTTGTTTTATTTTATATATATATATATATATATATATATATACACACACACACACCCGCTTAAATACGGGGTGTTACACATACCACCCAGCTCAGCTGCGCACGCGGCTACACGTGCGCGCACGCGAAAGAACAGACAGAAAACTCTAGCCACGCCCATCTCAAGCACCATCAAAAGGTCGGTATACCCTATAGGTAACCTTTCTCATTTGGTTTTCCTAATATATACATACACTCTCCTCTTCTCATTTCCGATATGGGATTTTTTTACCCCAAGTCAACAACGTCACTATCCATTCCATGCATGCATTCTATCATGCACATTTAATAGCCTATGCCCCATAAACCATCCTATAGTCTCCATCATCAATCCTTTTTTCGAATCAAGCCCTATAGGATCCTTCCTATAGGCCAACAACCAATACCATCGCATATATATATATATATATATATATATATATATATATATATATATATATATATATATGTATATATATATAATATTTTTATAAAAAATTATATATATATATCCGCTTAAGTACGGGGTGTTACACCTCCAAACTCAATCACAATCATCTTTTACACTTAAATCACAATTATATATCAAACGAATAGCTTAAATAAATTGTTCTTGATAATAAAAGACTCACATCTAAAAAGTTAAAATGCAAAATTAATTATCTAATCAACTATTGTTTATAGCTAGGTAAATACATATCCACCCAAAAAAAAGTTGTGTACTAATTTCAACCTGGTGGTATCAAGAAAGAGGGAAAGTGTCACATCCCGCTTTCCAAAAAAGGAAATACGGAATACGGATACATGACTAAGTCCAGTGAATAATTTTCATCATCCATAAGCTGTCAGGATCTTTATAACAAGCACAAGAATAATCAAGAGATAACAAGGAGAAATTGACCACGCATGCATATATGAATCAATATACCAACATGAATTTACTTAAAATAAAATTTAATAATATCAAATAAACCAGATCTGAACAAGTTAATAATTCTGGGTCACACTGCCCAATACAAAATTCATGTAGAAAACTACATTTATTCAAGAATAGCAGGAAAGTAAATATAGTAAGAACTCCAGCAACTAGAATCTTAAATCACCTACTTTATCGGACAGTTGATCACCATAATCTGTAATTTAATAAATTGCAGGAAGAGGAAAAGAAAACAAAACGGCATTCAATACAATTTACGGGGCGCTTGTAGTGCGGGCACAAGTACAGGAAAAGAATAACAAATATATAGTAACAACGGAAGCAAACATAGCATGGAATAGACATGACAACAAAATAGAACAACTAGCATGGCAAGATGAACGAGTGCAAGTGGCATGTAATAAGTGTCAAGTAAATAAGTATCATGTAAACGAGTAACGAGTAACAAGTGTCAAGTATCAAGTATCATGTACAAGTAACAGGTTCAGGTTGGAAGATAAACATGCACAGGTGAAAGACAACTCATAAAAGAGTGGGACAACGAAAATTCTAGTTCAGGACAGTAAGACAGTACTTCACCAAATCTGGGATTTTCGTTGCCACAAACATGCAAATCTGGATCCGTCAGAAAATCTGGAAAATAGACTCTCGTCCGAATCCAGCAAATATATATATCAGTCATATGGTATTACACAAAAATAAGTCTCAAAACAGATTTGTATCCAGAAAATATTTTCAGCCAGAAATCAGAAGTTTGTATTCATAAACAGAAAAACAGCATAAAAACTTACTGATTAAATCCAAGAAAAATCTGGGGTACTCCCTAGTATGTCTAGTATCAGAAAATAAGGTTTCATAATTTTCCAACATAGATAGAATAGTTAAGTAAAATCAGAAAGCAGCAAGATACAGCAGTTTTGTAAATCTGAATCATAAACACAACAGTACTAAAACAACAATAGATTACATAATATGAATCGAAATCCAGATCCATCAAAAGGGTGATAAAATAGATACAGTAGGCTATAATTCATATTCACAAAGTTTTTATAGACAACAAATAGAATTAGGTTGAAATTAAGGTTCTTTACTGAACAACAAGAAAATTCTGCAAGTATAATAGTTGTTTGCAAGCATAGAATAGCGTATAAAATTTATCAATTAAATCCATAAAAATTAGGAGTTAATCCCAATCAAGTCTAGTTGTACTCAGCAAAATATTGGATCAAACTATTATCTTTAGCATCAGTAGAAAAAAAATTACCATACAGAATTCATATAAAACTAGATCTGAAATTTTAAACACATTTGTAGTAAAATAATCATAACTTGCAACTCATAAATCGAAACTGAGACCTGTCAGAAATTCTGGAAAGTAGACAAAATCCACTAGAATTCATCTTCACAAATAATTTTCATATACTGACCTTAATAGGGTCTAAAATACTGATAAAAAACGGAGTAACAAAAAAAACTGAAATCTTCCTCAAGCATAAAACCAACATAGATCATATGAAACTCATCCAAATCATAACGAACATAAAATATGGTGTACTATATGTCCAAGCAACATGGTATAGGGTATGTAGCAAGTCTACCACAAGTTATACTTCAACTAACACAACCAAGAACACGATATCGTACGAACAACATGCATGTATACATCAAGAAGTGGTCATCTCCAAGTTATTTCATGTCGCGAGTGTAATGAGATACTACGGGCGGGTCAACATAATAGAGACAAGATATAACAGGGATTTTCCACAAGAATTGTCTGTAGAACACATCTACACTACAGTATTTAGTACTTAACACAAGTTACTTGCCTTATAGATGACGACGAAAACGATGAAGCAAGAACAAGAATAACGGGAACAGATTCCCGGCACGAACTCAACGAACAACAACTCACGAACAACGAACACAACAAACACAACTCGACTCAACACACACACACGCACACACACACACACACACACACACACACACACACACACGAAGGCCAAGCAATGGTAGTGGGTGCACTGCATCGAGAGAAAGACGACGGACAGCAAGCACGGCGGGAGGAGCACAGGGGAGACGGGGTCGGTGATGCTGCTGGTGGCTGCATCATCGAGAGGAGGCAAGGAGGTGCACAGCATCAGGGACGACGACTGAAGGCACTGGTGGCTGCAACGCTGCAGAAGGAGGGCGCACAGCGGAGCAAGGCCAGGGGGTTGCTAGGTAGCTTGGCTGCCGCTGCTCAGATTGGGCGACAGGAGGACAGGGGAACGCCGGGAGGAGAAGGAAGGGCGGAGGGCGGCGCTTCAGTCGAGGCTTCGACAGGGCGAGGAGGAAGGAGGTAGGGAGAGATGTGTTGAGAAGGTGAAGCGGCTGGGGGGGTGAACAGGTTGTACATATAGTTGGGTATATATTGGGGTTAAGGGTGCTTACGGGTTTGGGGTGGCAAACGGGTAGGGTTTGGGGTGTTAATGGGTGAAATGTGATGGGTTATAGGGTATTTAATGGGTTAGAATAGATCCAAATAAATAAAATAGGGTTAAGGGAAATAATAGATCCAAATAAAAATGAGATGATCCTAAATAATGAGATAGACACAAAATGGATAAATGAAATAGGGCATGAACAAATAAAATAAAGAGGAACAAAAATAATAGCTCGATCAAATGGAGACGAAACAATAGACGGACAATTGAATCAAGAATATCAAATAAAAGACGACAAATCAATTAGATAAATATATTGAAAATGAAGATCCAATACACGGTCTAAAAATAGATACAAGCTAAATAAATACCCAAAAAGAAAAATATAACCAAAAATACATAAAATGAAAAACAGGGGTTACAAATCCTACCTACCTAACAAGAAGAATTTCGTCCCCGAATTCAAACAAGAGGTACATAAGGTAACCCCGAAAAGAAAAGAAGAAACAAAACAAAAAGGTACACAAACAGATGAGAAAACTTCTGCTGAATCTCCTCCTCCAACTCCCAAGTCGATTCATCCGGCGAGTGAGGATTCCAAGAAACACGAACCAGCTTGATGACCTTATTCTTAAGTACTTTCTCCCGCCGATCCAAAATAGCAACTAGCGGAATCTCACAAGTCAAATCCGACCGAACGGTCAACTCTGAATAGTCGATCACATGGCTCTCATCTCGAATTTATCTCCTGAGTTGTGACACATGGAAAACATCGTGCACTCCTGATAAAACTGGTGACAAAACAAGACGATATGCCACCTTGCCTACTCGCTCCACAATGTCAAACGGTCCAATAAACCTAGGGCTAAGCTTTTCCCACCACCAAACTGAATAACACCCCACTAAGGTGATACCTTTAGAAAAACATGGTCACCAATCTAAAACTCCAAAGCTCTCCGATGGACATCAGCCCATCGCCTCTGCCTATCCTGAGCTACCTATAAGTGCTTCCTGATCTGAGTTACCGCATCAACTATCCTGGTGATCAACTCCGGACCCAACAACCTTCTCTCACCAATGTCATCCCAGCACACTAGTGATCTGCACTTTTGCCCTTAAAGTGCCTCAAACGGTGCAGCTTTAAGACTGGCCTGAAAGTTGTTATTGTACGAGAACTCTACAAGATGCAAATGGTCCTCCCATGATCCCGAACTGCAGCATACAGGACCTCAACATGTCCTTAAGAATCTGGATGGTCCTCTCCGACTGTCCATCAATTTAGGAATGAAAAGCTGTACTGTACTTCAATTTACTCCTCAAACTACTCTGAAGACTCCCAAAACTGAGACCTGAATCTCATATCCCTGTCGGATACAATACTAACTGGAACTCCATGAAGTCTGATGATCTCTTACATGTACTTCTCAGCTAGGCTCTTAGTAGACTGCCCGACTCAGAAGGGAATGAAGTGAGCACTGTTTGTCAGTCGATCGACAATCACCCAAATGGCATTATGACCCTTAGGACTCCTCGGCAAAGCGATCACAAAATCCATAGTGATGTGCTCCCACTTCCACTCCGGAACGGGAAGCGGTTGGAGAAGTCCGGATGCTCTCTGATGCTCTGCCTTCACCTACTGACAGATCAAACACTGAGATACAAACCGAGCCACTGCCCTCTTCATATCGTGCCACCAAAAATGAAGCTTCAAATCCCGATACATCTTAGTACCTCCAGGATGGATAGAATATGATGACTTATAGGCTTCCTCAAGCAACCTCTGCCGAACTTCACCATTCGGGACACACAACCTGGACCCAAAACGAAGTGATCCATCAGCATGAATAACCATATATGTTCGGGAACCAGCCTCAACTTTAGCTCTGAAACCCTGCAACTGCACATTACCAGCCTGAGCCTTTTTGATCTGATCAACAAGAGACGACTGAAGCTGGAGCACCAAACAACTCCGATCAGAACTCGGCAACAACACATCCAACTCGCATCTGCTCAACCAAATCTCTCTGCTAAGTCAGGAACATAGCTTTCAGTCTCCTGCTCAAAGCATCTGGCACCAAGTTCACTCTACTAGGATGGTATTGCAAACTGATGTCATAATCGGCCATAAGCTCCAACCAACGCATTTGCCGCATATTCAAATCCTTCTGGGTGAAGACGTACTTAAGACTTTTGTGGTCTGTAATGATCTCCGCTTGGTCCCCAAGTAAATAATGTCTCCACAGCTTTAAAGCAAAGATCACTACTGCTAACTCCAAGTCATGAGTCAAATAGTTCTTCTCTAGCGGCCTCAACTGCCTCGATGCATATGCAATGACTCGGCCCTTCTGCATTAGAACTGCTCCAAGATCCTTACCCGAAGCATCACAGTGAACTACAATTCCACCTGAACCATCTGGAATAGTCAACACTGGTGCTGACGTCAACCTGCTCTTCAACTCAGCAAAAGCCTCACTGCAAGCCTCAGACCAACAGGACTTCTGATCCTTTCCTGTTAGCTAAGTCAATGGTCCTGCTATCTTCGAAAAATCTTGGATGAATTTTCGATAATAGCCAGCTAGACCAAGGAAGCTCCTCACCTCTAAAACTGACTTGGGAACTGGCCAATCCTTCACAGCTTCAACCTTGGCCGGATCCACTGAGATACCATCGCCCGAGATAATGTTCCCCAAGAAAGTAACTCGGTCGAGCCAAAACTCACACTTGCTGAGTTTCCCATAGAGCTGATTCTCCCTCAAAGTCTGCAGAACCAACCCAAGGTGCTCAGCAGGATCCTCCCAATTCCGAGAATATACCAGAATGTCATCAATGAAGACCACCACAAATCTATCTAGGAACTGGGAAAAGACCCTGTTCATATCTCATAAATACAGCTAGCGCATTTGTGACCCCGAACAGCATCACAAGATACTCATAGTGCTCATATCTTATCTTGAATGCAGTCTTCTGTACATCAGTCACCTTCACCTTGACCTGATGATACCTGGAACGAAGATCCAACTTCAAGAAAACAGCGGCTTCGCTCAACTGATCAAATAAGTCATCGATCCTGGACAATGGATACTGGTTCTTCACAGTAACACTATTCAATTGCCGATAATCCATGCACAGTCGACGACTACCATCCATCTTATTGACAAAAAGGACTAGAGCACCCTAAGGAGAAACACTGGGTCTGATGAACCCAAATCCAGCAACTCTTGAATCTGCACCTTAAGCTCTGCTAACTCAACCGGTGCCATCCTATAGGGACTTTTGGATATCGGTATTATACCAGGCTGAACTTCAATATCGAACTCCACATCCTCATTAAGGGGTAAGCCAAGCAACTCTTCTGGAAAAACATTCAGGAAATCCCGCATTACTAGAGCCGCAGCCTCATAGCCTGAATGCAATTCCATCGCACAAACCTCCTGATCAACTGTAGTCTCAGCTCGGCCAAGGGACATCTCCCCGGTATGGAACTCAAACTCTGCGCGAACTGGGATCCAGAATACAACTTTCTTGGCAGGCAATCAGTAATGGCGTGGGATTCACCCAACCAATCCATACCGAGAATGACGTTGAATCCTGAATTCCCAATTACAATCAGGTCAGCCTTGAAAACTGCGCCACCAATAACCATGGGACTTCCTGCACTCCCGGGAACAAATGACAACACCACCACCTGACACAATATTCCAAGCCTCTGACATAAAGCTGCACTCCAACTGATAGCGAGCCACGAAACGGGAAGAGACGAAGGAATGGGTTGCCTTGGAATCAAAGAGAACATGAGCAGGAAAAGAGCAAATAAGGACAACACCTAAGATAGAATCAAAAGCAAGAGGAACAAAATTGATGATCAAGGGTGAGAAAAACACAATGCAGAAAGATAACATGAAAGAATAATACAAGAGAAAAGAAAGAAGCAAAAGAGGAACAACAAAACAACAAAGCAATAAAAGCAAAATATACCTGCAACAACACCCTCTGCTGTCTCAGCATCAGCAGCAGTCAGGTTGTAAGCCTGACCTCTCCTGAAAATAGTGGTCCTCTGACTAACAATCTGGCACTGAAGGGGAAGCGATGGCCTGACTGGACCACGAGCTGGGACTACCTACTGAACTGGACCCCCGGCTGGAAGAGCCATACGCTGCTACTGCGGACAATCCTGCACTGAATGGTCAGCAGCACCACAACCAAAATAGCAGCAATTGGAATGCCTGCAGTCTCTGCGCACATGCCCGATCATCTGCAGAAGTTGCAGAATCCTTCTCTCTGAGGAGCGGCAGAAGGGTAAGGAGCTGTCCTGACCGGATGGGTTGGGACAGGCCTCTGAATTGGCCCACCAGAAGGCCTAGCAACCACAGAGTGCAAAACAGTCCACCGGGGAGGAGTCAACCTGCCATGAGCCTGCTCCTGAGCTCGAGTTGCCTCAAAAGCCTTAGCATAAGTACGCAAGCGAAGGGTGACAAGTTGCACCTTAATATCTCGCTCAAGTCCTAATGTGAATCTATTGGCCCTGTCCTCTTCGTTCGCCACAAGAATGGCTGCAAAGCAGCTAAGTCTGGTAAATTCCGCTGCATACTCATCCACAAACCTGGAGTCCTGTTTCAAGAAAGTCTCATGTTACAACATTGCATGGACAACATGTAACAAAATTCCAAAATAGAAATAACGACCAACCTATTTCAGGACTAGGAACTGTTGTTCCATTTCAACTCGAGTGTTGATAGGGAAGAACATCTCCAAGAAGCTCCTAGTGAAAGTGGCCCAAGAAATAGGTTGCTTGAGCCTTTCGAACTCGGACCTCCACTAAATGTGGGCCAAGTCCACTAATTGGATGGCTACCACATCCACTCTATCAACATCGGCAACTTGCACTGCCAAAAGCAACTGCACAGTCCGTATCAACCATTGTTCGGCCTCCGAAGGCATCTCAGTGCCAGAGAATCTGTCGGGATGCAGCCTCATAAAATCTATGACTATTCCCGGGCGGGGAGGGAGAGATGCCCGCATAAGCACAACGGAAAGTAGCCATCACAAGGTCACTATGGTTCGAAAGTAGCCATCACAAGGTCACTATGCCTGAGCAGCTTCGAAAGTAGCCATCACAAGGTCACTATGGTTCTGCTGCATATTGATCAACCGTTCCAACACATTGGTAACGGCCTTAAGCCTGTGCTGATCTTCCTGAAGACGAGAAGTAGAAACTCTACGAACCATGATCTACACAAGATAAAAAACAATTAGCATCCAGATCAAAGTTGATTCTAATTCATTCATGTATGCATGGTCTGTGTACTTATTAAGCCAATCCCAGATCGAGCCAAGCTTGTCCAATATATCAGTCGAACTAATACATTAGCCAAACCTAGGCTCTGATACCACTAAAAACTTTGTCATGCCCCACTTCCTAAAAAGAAAATACAGAATACGGATACGTGACTAAGTCCAGCAAATGGTTTTCATCATCCATAAGCTGTCAGGATCTTTACAACAAGCACAAGAATAATCGAGAGATAACAAGGAGAAATTGACCATGCATGCATATATGAATCAGTATACCAACATGAATTTACTTGAAACAAAATTTAATAATCTCAAATAAACCAGATCTGAACAAGTTAATAATTCTGGATCACATTGCCCAATACAAAATTCATGTAGAAAACTACATTTATTCAAGAATAGCAGGAAAGTAAATATAGTAAGAACTTCAGCAACTAGAATCTTAGATCACCTACTCCATCAGGCAGTTGATCACCATAATCTGTAATTTAATAAATTACAGGAAAAGAAAAAGAAAACAAAACACTCGTCAATGCAAGTTATGGGCTGCTTGTAGTGCAGGCACAAGTACAGGAAAAGAATAACAAATATAGAGTAACAGCAGAAGCAAACATAGCATGGAATAGACATGACAACAAAATAGAACAACTAGCATGGCAAGATAAATGAGTGCAAGTGGTATGTAACAAGTGTCAAGTAAACAAGTATCATGTAAACGAGTAACGAGTAACAAGTGTCAAGTATCAAGTATCATGTACAAGTAGCAAGTAGCAAGTGTCAAATGATCATGTTCAAGTTTTGTATTAATCTATCTAGGTAGCACTTCATGCGTCCCAGGTTTTTACCACATGGTTGCTACTTACATGCAAATTTCGTTTAGGCTTAGTGGTGGATTTCTATAGGGCCGTGTACTCGGACATCAAGTCAAGTAGCAAGTAATAAGAACGAAACACATAATCGTGAACTCGTGGCAGCATATAGTAGTAACAAGCATGAATCATATAGTCATGAAACATGGCGGCATATAGTAATAACAAGTATGAATCATGTAATCATAAAATATGGCGGCATATAGTAATAACAAGCATGAATCATATAATCATGAAGCATGGCAACAACTAATAACAAGCATGGATCACGTAATCATGAAACATGGCCGCAAGTAGTAACAAGCATGAATCATGTAATCATGAAACATGGCAACAAGTAATGGGGAAACACGGGCCCCTTTCTGAGTACACATACCTATATTGTCCACTACTAAGGTCTTTACCTTAATCCCGGCTTGGTTATTTGTTATTATTATCAAACAGGCATGTACGTGTACAAAACATTGCAAGAATAACATGACATGAACAAGTAACAGGTTTAGGTTGGAAGATAAACATGCAGAGATGAAAGACAACTCATAAAAGAGTGGGACAACGAAAATTCTAGTTCAGGACAGTAAGACAGTACTTCACCAGATCTGGGATTCCCGTTGCCACAGGATCTATCAGAAAATCTTGAAAATAGACTCTCGTTCGAATCCAGCAAATACATATAAGTCATCTGGTATTTCACAGAAATAAGTCTCAAAACAGATTTTATCCAGAAAACATGTTCAGTCAGAAATCAGAAGTTTGTATTCATAAACAAGAAAACAACATAAAAACTAACTGATTAAATCCAAGAAAAATCTGGGGTACTCCCTAATATGTTTAGTATTAGAAAATTCTGCAAGTATAGTAGTTGTTTGCAAGCATAGAATAACGTATAAAAGTTATCAATTAAATTCACAAAAATTAGTGGTTAATCCCAATCAGGTCTAGTTATACTCAGCAAAATATTGGATCAAAATATTATCTTTAGCATCAGTAGGAAATAATTTACCATACAGAATTCATATAAAACTGGATCTGGAATTTTAAACACATATATAGTAAAATAGTCATAACTTGCAACTCATAAATCGAAACTGAGACCTGTCAGAAATTATGGAAAGTAGACAGAATCACCTAGAATTCATATTCACAAATAATTTTCATATACTGACCTTAATATGGTTTAAAATAATGATAAAAAACGGGGTAACAACAAAAACTGAAATCTTCCTCAAGCATAAAACCAACATAAATCATATGAAACTCATCCAAATCATAACGAACGTGAAATATGGTGTACTATATGTCCAAACAACATGGTATAGGGTATGTAGCAAGTCTACAACAAGTTATACTACAACTAACACAACCAAGAATACGACATCATAGGAACAACATGCATGTATACATCAAAAAGTAGTAATCTCTAAGTTATTTCATGTCGCAAGTGTAATGAGATACTACGGGCAGGTCAACAAAATAGAAACAAGATATAACAGAGGTTTTGCACAAGAATTGTCTCTAGAACACATCTACACTACAGGCAGTATTTAGTACTTATATTACACAACAAAAAGAATACAAGTTACTTGCCTTATAGATGACGACAAAAACAACGAAGGAAGAACAAGAATAACGGGAACGGATTCCCGGCACGAACTCAACGAACAAAAACTCACGAACCACGAACACAACTTGGATCAACACACACACACACGAAGGCTAAGCAACGACAGTGGGTGCACTGCATTGAGAGAGAGACGGTGGACAGCGAGCACGACGGGAGGAGCACAGGGGAAACGGGGTCGGCAACGTTGTGGGTGGCTGCATCGTCGAGAGGAGGCAGGGAGGTGCACAGCGTCAGGGACGATGGCTGAAGGTGCTAGTGGCTGCGACGTTGCAGAAGGAAGGCGCATAGCGGAGCAAGGTCGGGGGGTTGCTGGGTCGCTTGGCTGTTGCTGCTCAGATGGCGGGACAGGAGGACAGGGGAATGTCGGGAAGAGAAGGAAGGGAGGAGGGGGCACTTCAGTCGAGGCTTCGACAGGGCAAAGAGGAAGGAGGTCGGGAGAGATGGGTTGAGAACGTGAAACGGCTGGGGGGGAGGGGGGGTGAACATGTTGTATATATAGTTGGGTATATATTAGGGTTAGGGGTGCTGATGGGTTAGGGGTGCTGATGGGTTTGGGGTGGCAAACAGGTAGGGTTTGGGGTGTTAATGGGTGAAATGTGATGGATTATAGGGTATTTAATGGGTTAAAATAGATCCAAATAAATAAAATAGCGTTAAGGAAAATAATAAATCCAAATAAAAATGAGATGGGCGCAAAATGGATAAATGAAATAGGGCATGAACAAATAAAATAAAGAGGATAAAAAATAATAGCTCGATCAAATGGAGACGAAACAATAGACGGACAATTGAATCAAGAAGATCAAATAAAAGACGACAAATCAATTAGATGAATATATTGGAAATGAAGATCCAATACACAGTCCAAAAAAGATACAAGCTGAATAAATATCCAAAAAGAAAAATACAACCAAAAATACATAAAATGAAAAACAGGGGTTACAAAGAGTTTAGGAAACTACCTTGATTTGAACCTCCAAGGGAAAATTGGAGCAAAATGCACTCAACTTCCTTCTATTAAAGTATGTTTCTTATTAAAAAAAAACCAAAGTTTTCTAATTATAGAACTTAAGTTAATCATAATTGATCTTCAATATAGGGTTTCGAACACGTGTATCCATAACAAATATGTAAATGTCATATATATGTCTATCACAAATAAATATAAGTTATATGAAAGAAAAGACTTTGCCTACTTAGTCATTGAAAAGAAATTTTTTCATATATTAAAAGGATTAAAAAGGATGATATAGAATAAAGAGAATAATAGCATATCAACAAAATTACCAATCAATCTGAGTTTGGATTAAATTATGCCTGAAATTGTAGGAATTATGTCACTGAAACATCTATTAAAGTTGACATTAGCTCACTGCAAACAATATATAGGACACCTAACACACGTCAATAGACTCAATAGTAAATACCAATCAGTTAAGCTCATATAGGCAATAAGTTAATCACTCAATAAGGACATAGTGCTAAATCAATGGAGTACAAAATAAACAAATGTTTGTGCATTTACTTGTGCATGAACAACGTAAATTTTAAAATATACAAAAAATGGTGAGATTTGTAGGTAAAATAATATTCAAATATTAACTAAAAATAATTTAAATAACATATCATCATGTTGTTAGACCTGTACTAAAAGTTAAGTGGTCATCCATCTAAAAATTGAATGTATGCTCCAATAAAAGAGTAGAAGAATGTGATATGTTAAGATGTTCATCACCAAATATTTTAGTTGATCAGATGGTTTCTGCACATTGATTATTTACCATATTGTACCATTGCAAAATCAACATACGACTAAAGGAAACAATAATAATATGAAGGCAGCATCCTCCGCCTTGACTGACAAGCATAGATAATGCTAACAACAACATTAAAGGGAGTTGATAAAGTGTACAATCTTTTTTTCTCTTTTTTCTTTGTATTCTTTTGTGATGGCTTTGTGCAATTTCTTTTGCGATGACATTAAAATGTTGAATGACAACAATCTTTTAATTTAAATCCATTAATATTGATAGATATCTAGAAAATTTAATTCAAAACTGGACCCAGATTGGCAGATCCCTTGTATAGTGATATACCATTCCCTCCCTCCCTTTTCTTTCACACCTTACAAAAACCTTCTCTGGAAACATATTTTCTTGCTTGGGGTAGCTCAACTTCTTAGCTACGTGCCTATCAAAATAGATGAACCATACACATCTTTATTGTCATGCCCTGCTTCCCAAAAATACAGAATACGAGTACATGACATTGGCCCAGCGAATGACTAACGTCTTCCAAAAGTTGTTTATCCGATCAACTCAACAATATAATCAATACAGAACAATTGTGCAAGCAATAATAATAATCTCATGAACAATAATACTTGAATTGAAGCTATATAAAATATCCAAGTACAATAATCCAACGTCTGGAAATAATAATAAAAATACGGGACATAAGCCCAATACAATAATAATCTAATCACATAGAGATAATAAGTCTCAATACATTAAGTTCAATAAAATAATAAGCAATAAGAAAGCATTAGATCTCCAGAAACTTTGTTCTCCAATCCCAACAGACAATTCTCCATCAACACCTGTGAACATTTCATCTAAAAAGAGGAGAAAAATTGTTCTTAGAGCAAGTCATGGTGTAACCCCTGTTTTTTATTTTTTTTGTATATTGGAGTGTATTTTTCATTTTGTGTATTTTTATCTCTCTTATATTTTTCTGAACCGTATATTGGATTTGTTTTCAATATATATTCTTTTTATTTCATTTTGAGCTCCTTGTGTTGTTTGTTCGTCGTTTTTGTTCGTTTCCATCATTTTGTTCTTTTTCTCATTTTCTTGGCCTCGTTATCTTTATTTTACTTTCCCTGGTGATGTGATGGAATTTTGGTGGTGATTTTCCAACCCTATGATTTTTGACTCCTAATGAGATTTTTAGGAGCCATAAAATTCACACTAAATTGTATTCCTATTTGAAATTGATCCAATACCCATTACCCATTTGTATACCTATTACTACATACTAATACCCACAACCCATTAGCCCACATTTAACCCCATATATATAACCCATAACACCTTAAACCCTAACCCTAATCCCCATACTCTCTTCCTCCCAATCCCGGCCACCACTACTCCTACATCCGGCCACCACATCCCCCTACCTCCGGCCACTACTACACCACCATACAAACCCGAGCCTTCCCCCTCCTTGTTGGCCGGCAACCACCAAGCACCACAATCACCATCAACATCCCTTCAATCATCTCTTCTTGTGGATTCTTGAAGTGGGTATTTTCCACTTCGTTCGTTGCATCAAGAAGATTGTTCGTGTGGGAGTTTTCATTCGTTGTTGCTTGGATTCGCACTTGGAGAGGATTCCGTTCATGGGATTTGCTTATAGGACTATTTGCATCATGTTCATCTCCATACTAAGGCAAGTAACTTGTACTACAATTCATTAGGTTGATACAAGTTAAAAAGTTCACATCTAGTGTAGTTGGGTCTAGAGACAACCAAAGATTGTGTTTTTCTTGATGGTTTTGTCTCTATTGTGATAATTTGGACATAGATGACTTATGACACCAACTTTGATAGGAGATAACCTAGGTTTGCCCAAATCTTGATTTTTAGTCATGTATGTGAATATTTGTGTGAATTGATGTTTGGATGAATACTCATGTGAAATAATAGGAGTGGACATGTTAGTAACCCTAAAACATGATTTCTAGATGTTTGGTAGGTTGTATTTCAAGTTTGGTTGTGTTTGGATCAATATTCTTGAAGTTATGATGTTCTGGATTAGAAGTGTGAAATCTGTATTTACTGCATGTTCTGTTTTGATTGCTGTTTTCGTCCATGCTACAGTCCGAATCTTGATTCCAAAATAAAAGATAAATTTTAGATAATTTTGTCTATTTTCAAAATCCACTGGTTTTTCTTGATTTGAATTTCGTATGACTGAGTTATGAATGTTTTGGTACAGACGTGTCGATAAATTCCAGATTCTGTTTTGGGTTAATTTTGTTAACAAACTATTTTCAAGAACTATTCAATACATAATATCTTAATCTAATATTTTGGTCAGTGTTTCTTTATGATATTAGGGACTACCCAGATTTTTGATGAATTTTAAAGTCAAGTTTTGTGTGGTGTTTTATGCTCTTTTCTAAAATCTTCTCATGCTATATTTTGCTTACTGTTTAGTGAAGAACTCTACTTTCACTACACTTCCCTATACTGTATGCAAATTCTTTGTGAAATATGAAAGTTACTAAAATCTATCTATTTTCATGTCCCTTTGGCGGAATTGGATTTCGATACAGCAGTATTGAGATTTTCAGATTCGTTAAACTCTGTTTTCTTGATGCTTTGGTATTTTTGATGACTGACCTATGCTTACTGGAATATTAAGAAACTTGTTATTTTGACTCTAGACTTATAGGGGAATACCCCAGATTTTTCGTGGATTTATTTAAAGTGTTTTCAGACTGTTTTCTTATTCTTGAAGTTGTTTTCCTGATTTCTAGCTGAACCTAAATTCTGTATTCAAATCTGTTTTGAGCTGTGTTGTTGTGAGCTAGTATGTAACTTATTTATATGCGTTGGATTTGTGTGGATGTCTAGTTTCCAGATCCTTCGACGGATCTAGGTTTGCATTTCTATAGAGACGGGAATCTCTGTTTTAGTACTGATTGGTCTTGCTGTCCTGATTATGAACATAGACTATTTTGCTCGTTTATGTCACTCTATATTATCTAAGCACGCTAATTTGTTTTCCTAAACTTAATAATCATTGTATCATGTTAGTTTGACACTATTTAGTACACATTTATGTCTGTTTGATAACCATAATAAAAGTTACCAAGCCGGGGTTTATGGGAAAGATCTAGTAGTAGGAAAGCATAGAAATGTGTACTTAGAAGGGGGCCCGTGTTTCCCATCTGTTGAGATTATTTTTTATGATCGTCTGTTGAGATCATTTTACACGATCGTCTGTTGAGATCATTTCACACGATCGTCTGTTTTCTGTTATGAGATCATTTTACCTGATCGTCTGTTATCTGTCTGAACTTTGAGTACATGGCCCTATATGATCCCCTACGAAATCTAAAGCGAAACTATTGTGTTGTAGAAACCATGTAGGTGGGCTGCATGAAGTGCTACCTAGATAGTAATCACACAAGACTTACATGAAATCTGAATCTGAATCTGTTATCAGAATA
Organism: Hemerocallis citrina; assembly: GCA_017893485.1. Lineage (NCBI taxonomy): Eukaryota > Viridiplantae > Streptophyta > Magnoliopsida > Asparagales > Asphodelaceae > Hemerocallis > Hemerocallis citrina. Next base: position 42,795,162 of record CM030367.1, read on the forward strand.
TCTGTTATCTGTTATCTGTTATCTGATTATCTGATATCTATCTGACACTACCATGTGGCACATTACTTAACACTATCTGTATATCTGTTTGCTTATTATCTGACACTTAGCACTTGACATATGTTAGCATACCATGCTAGTAATTCTGGCATACCATGCTAGGTCTGTTCCTGTTAATAATTAGATAGTTAGTTTTTCCCCACGTGCTTGTATCCTATATTATTTTTGACCCGCGACTTGCAATTGACGGGTACTTGTTTTCTTCTTTTTCCCTTTTTCTGCAAATTACTAATTGCAGATCAGGTTGGTCAGCTGCTTGATGGTAATGGCGAAAGGATGTATTAAGTTGGAAATTTCTGCATTATTATTATTATTAGTTGTGCTTGAACAATGAATAAGTTGTATTTGGTTTACTTGGATATTATTTGTATTTGGGCGATGTGACCCAGAATATTATTTTTCTCCAGACTCTGATTTATTTGAGAATATTATATTTGGTTTCAAGTAAATTTCTGTTGGTGTTTTGTTTCAATATTGCATGTTGGTTCGACCTTTTGCTTCCGACTCTGATAAATTCTGTGATGTGTTGCAAAGATTCTGAAACAGCTTAAGGATGATAATAATCATTCGCTGGGCTTTTGTTACGTATCCGTTTTCCGTATTCTTTTTTGGGAAGCGGTGCGTGACAGGGTTCTTAGTGGTATCAGAGCATCAGGTTTGGCTAATGTATTAGTTGCCTAATATATTAGACAAGCTTGACTCGAACTGGGATCTGCACAACATTTCACCAACCAGGCATGCATAAATGAAATATATATACCAACTCAGATTCTGGATACTAGTCTTGTTCCCTCCATTTTGATCCCTTCTTATTCAATCCCTTGATTTCTTGTTTGCTTCTCTCTATCCCTTGATTGTCTATGCTTTCTCCTTGTCTTTGATTTCTTTTAGGTATCGTCCTTATTTGCTATTTTCCTGCCTATGTTCTTTTTTATTCTGGGGCAACCCATTCTTTTGTCTCCTCTCAATTTGTCGCTCGCCATCAGTTAGAATGTAGCAACATCGTGACAGGTGGTGGAGTTGTCAATTGTTCCCGTGAGTGCAAGCAATGTCCCGTGGTTATTGAGGACGCAGATTTCAAAGCTAACCTGATTATAATTGGAAATTCAGGATTCGACATTATTCTGGGTATAGATTGGTTGGGTGAACCCATACCTTTATTGATTGCCGCGCCAAGAAAGTTATTTTCAGAATTTCAGGTCGAGCAGAATTTGAGTTCCATGCCGGAGAGTCTTCTCTTGGTCGAGCAAAGACTGTAGTTGAACAGGTGGATTGTACGATGGAATTGCACTCAGGCTGTGAGGCTGTGCCTCTAGTAGTTCGGAATTTCTTGGATGTTTTTTCAGATGAGTTGCCTGACTTACCCCCTGATAGGGAAGTGGAGTTCGGTATTGATGTTCAGCCTGGAACAGAACCGATATCGAAGAGTCTCTACATGATGGCATCGGTTAAGCTGATAGAGCTTAAGGTGCAGATTCAGCAGTTGCTTGATTTGGATTTCATCAGACCTAGTATTTTGCCTTGGGATGTTCCGATCCTTTTTGTTGATAAGAAGGATGGAAGTCGTCTTCTGTGCATGGATTATCGAGAACTGAACAGAGTTACTGTGAAGAATCGATATCCGTTGCCCAGGATCGATGACTTGTTTGATCAGCTGAGTGAGGCTGTTGATTTCTCGAATTTGGATCTTCGTTCTGGATATCACCAAGTTAAGGTGAAGGCTGCGGATATACAGAAGACTGCTTTCATGACTAGATATGAGCACTACGAGTATCTTATGATGCCGTTTGGGGTCACGAATGCGCCGACTGTATTCATGAGTCTTATGAACTGGGTCTTCTCTCAGTACTTGGATAGATTTGTGATGGTCTTCATTGATGATATTTTGGTGTATTCTCGGAATCGGGAAGATCATGCTGAGCATCTTAGAGTGGTTCTGCAGACTTTGAGTGAGAATCGGCTCTATGGAAAACTTAGCAAGTGCGAGTTTTGGCTCGACAGGATTTTTTTCTTGGGGCACATTGTTTCTGGCGATGGTATTTCTGTGGATCCTGCCAAGATTGAGGCTGTGAAGGATTGGCCTATTCCCAAGTCAGTTTCAGAAGTCAGGAGTTTTCTTTGTTTGGCTGGCTATTATCAGAAGTTCGTCTAGGATTTTTCGAAGATAGCAGGACCGATGACTAAATTGACTGGGAAAGATCAGAAGTTTTGTTGGTCTGATGAGTGCAATGAGGCTTTTGTTGAGTTGAAGAACAGATTGATGTCAATGCCTATGTTGACTATTTTAGATGGTTCAGGCGGATTTGTGGTTCACTGTGATGCTTCTGGTAAGGGTCTTGGAACAGTTCTTATGCAAAAGGGCCGTGTTGTTGCGTATGCATAGAGGCAATTGAGGCCACATGAGATGAACTATCCTACTCATGACTTTGAGTTAGCGGCAGTGATCTTTGCTTTGAAGCTGTGGAGACATTATTTGCTTGGAGACCGAGTGGAGATCTTTATAGACCACAAAAGTCTCAAGTACGTCTTCACCCAGAAGGAGTTGAACATGAGGCAAAGGCGTTGGTTGGAACTTATGGCCGATTATGACATCAGTTTGTAATACCATCCTGGTAAAGTAAACTTGGTGCCTGATGCTTTGAGCAGGAGACCAACAGTTATGTTTCTGACTCAGCAGAGAGATCTCATTGAGCAGATGAGGAGGTTGGATCTTGATATTGTGTTGCCGAGTTCTGGTCAGAGTTGTTTTGCGCTCCAGCTGCAGTCGTCTCTTGTTGAGCAGATTAAAGAGGCACAGGCTAGTGATGCGCAGTTGTAGAAATTTCGAGCTGAGGTTGAGTCTAGGTCCAGGACGGACATGGTTATTCATTCAGATGGATCTCTTCGTTTTGGTTCCCGGTTATGTGTCCCGGAGGGTGAAGTTTGTCAGAGGTTGCTTGAAGAAGCTAATCAGTCTTCGTATTCTATCCATTTCGGCGGTAATAAGATGTATCGGGATTTGAAGCTTCATTTCTGGTGGTAGGGTATGAAAAGGGTTATGGCTCAGTTTGTTGCTCAGTGTTTGATCTGCCAGCAGGTTAAGGCAGAGCATCAGAGAACCGCTGGACTTCTTCAACCGCTTCCTATTCCAGAGTGGAAGTGGGAACATATTACCATGGATTTTGTGACCGCTTTGCTGAGGAGTCCTAAGGGTCATAATGCTATTTGGGTGATTGTTGACCGTTTGACGAAGAGTGCTCACTTCATTCCTTTTCGCATCGGTTAGTCTACTGAGAGCCTTGCTGAGAGGTACATGCAAGAGATTGTTAGACTTCATGGGGTTCCAGTCAGAATTGTGTCCGACAGGGATACGAGATTCAGATCTCAGTTTTGGGAGAGTCTTCAAAATAGTTTGGGAAGTAAATTAATGTACAGTACAACTTTTCATCCCCAGACTGATGGACGGTCAGAGCGAACTATTCAGATTCTTGAGGACATGTTGAGGTCCTTCATGCTTCAGTTTGGTGGTTCTTGGGAGGATCATTTGCATCTTGTAGAGTTCTCGTACAATAATAGCTTTCAAGCCAGTATTAAAGCTGCTTCGTTCGAGGCACTCTATGGACGGAAATGCAGGTCGCCAGTGTGCTGGGATGACATTGGTGAGAGGAAGTTATTGGGTTCAGAGTTGATCACCAAGACAGTGGATGTAGTGGTTCAGATCAGGAAGCACTTGCAGGCAGCTCAGGACAGGCAGAAGTTGTGGGCTGATGCTCATCGTAGGGCTTTGAAGTTTGGTGTTGGTGACCATGTTTTCCTCAAGGTATCGCCATGGCGCGGTGTCATTCGGTTCGATGGCGGGGGCAAGCTTAACCCGAGGTTTATTGGACCGTTTGAGATTTTGGAGCGAGTAGGTAAGGTGGCCTATCGTCTTGCGTTGCCGTCAGCTTTATCAGGAGTGCACAATGTTTTCCACGTCTCACAACTCAGGAGATGCATCTGAGATGAGAGCCACGTGATCGACTATTCTGAGTTGACCGTTCGGCCGGATTTGACTTGTGAGATTCCACCAGTTGCTATTGTGGATCGGCGGGAGAAACTGCTTAAGAACAAGGTCATCAAGCTGGTTCGTGTTGCTTGGAATCCTCACTCGCCTGGTGAGTCGACTTGGAAGTTGGAGGAGGAAATTTAGTAGAAGTTTCCTCACTTGTTTGAGTAGTTGCTTTGGTTTTGTTTTGTCTTTTTCCTTGTTTTGGGGTTACCCTATGTATCTTTCTTTTGAATTTCGAGAACGAAATTTTTCTGTTAGGTGGGTAGGATTGTAACCTCTGTTTTTCATTTTTTTTGTATTTTGGAGTGTATTTTTCATTTTGTGTATTTTTATCTCTCTTGTATTTTTTTGAACCGTATATTGAATTTGTTTTCAATATATATTCTTTTTATTTCATTTTGAGCTCCTTGTGTTGTTTGTTCGTCGTTTTTGTTCGTTTCCATCATTTTGTTCTTTTTCTCATATTCTTGGCCTCATTATCTTTATTTTATTTTCCCTGGTGATGTGATGGAATTTTGGTGGTGATTTTCCAACCCTATGATTTTTGACTCCTAATGAGATTTTTAGGAGCCATAGAATTCACACTAAATTGTATTCCTATTGAAATTGACCCAATACCCATTACCCATTTGTATACCTATTACTACATCCCATTAGCCCACATTTAACCCCATATATATAACCCATAACACCTTAAACCCTAACCCTAATCCCCATTCTCTCTTCCTCCCAATCCTGGACACCACTACTCCTACATCCGGCCACCACATCCCCCTACCTCCGGCCACTACTACACCACCATACAAACCCGAGCCTTCCCCCTCCTTGTTGGCCGGCAACCACCAAGCACCACAATCACCATCAACATCCCTTCAATCATCTCTTCTTGTGGATTCTTGAAGTGGGTATTTTCCACTTCGTTCGTTGCATCAAGGAGATTGTTTGTGTGTGAGTTTTCGTTCGTTGTTGCTTGGATTCACGCTTGGAGAGGATTCCGTTCGTGGGATTTGCTTCTAGGACTATTTGCATCGTGTTCATCTCCATACTAAGGCAAGTAACTTGTACTATAATTCATTAGGTTGATACAAGTCAAAAAGTTCACATCTAGTGTAGTTGGGTCTAGAGACAACCAAAGATTGTGTTTTTCTTGATGGGTTTTGTCTCTATTCTGATAATTTGGCCATATATGATTTATGACACCAACTTTGATAGGATATAACCTAGGTTTGCCAACATCTTGATTTTTAGTCATTCATGTATGTGAATATTTGTGTGAATTGATGTTTGGATGAATACCCATGTGAAATAATAGGAGTGGACATGTTAGTAACCCTAAAACATGATGTTTAGATGTTTGGTAGGTTGTATTTCAAGTTTGGTTGTGTTTGGATCAATATTCTTGAAGTTATGATGTTCTTGATTAGAAGTGTGAAATCTGTATTTACTGGGTGTTCTGTTTTGATTGCTGTTTTCGTCCATGCTACAGTCCGAATCTTGATTCCAAAATAAAAGATGAATTTTAGATAATTTTTTCTATTTTCAAAACCCACTGGTTTTTCTTGATTTGGATTTCGTATGACTGAGTTATGAATATTTTGGTACAGATGTGTCGATAAATTTCAGATTCTGTTTTGGGTTAATTTTGTTAACAAACTATTTTCAAGAACTATTCTATACATAATATCTTGATCTAATATTTTGATCAGTGTTTCTTTATGATATTAGGGAATACCCAGATTTTTGATGAATTTTAAAGACAAGTTTTGTGTGGTGTTTTATGCTCTTTTCTAAAATTTTCTCATGCTGTATTTTGCTTACTGTTTAGTAAAGAACTCTATTTTCACTATACTTCCCTACACTGTATGCAAATTCTTTGTGAAATATGAAAGTTATTAAAATCTATATATTTTCATTTCCTTTGGGCGGAATTGGATTTAGATTCACTGATTGCGAGATATCCTAGTTTTCGGACAGCAGTGTTGAGATTTCCAGATTCGTTAAACTCTGTTTTCTTGATGCTTTGGTATTTTTGATGACTGACCTATATTTACTGGAATATTATGAAACTTTTTATTTTGACTCTAGACTTATAGGGGAATATCCAAGATTTTTCGTGGATATATTTAAAGTGTTTTCAGGCTATTTTCTTGTTCTTGAAGTTGTTTTCCTGATTTCTGGCTGAACCTAAATTCTGTATTCAAATCAGTTTTGAGCTATGTTGTTGTGAGCTAGTATGTGACTTATTTATATGCTTTGGATTCATGTGGAAGTCTAGTTTCCAGATCCTTTGACGGATCTAGGTTTGCATTTCTGTAGAGACGGAAATCTCTGTTTTAGTACTGATTGGTCTTGCTGTCCTGATTATGAATATAGACTATTTTGCTCGTTTATGTAACTCTATTTTATCTAAGCACGCTGATTTGTTTCCCTGAACCTAATACTAATTGTATCATGTTAGTTTGACACTATTTCGCACACATTCATGTCTGTTTGATAACCATAATGAAAGTGACCAAGCCGGAGTTTATGGGAAAGATCTAGTAGTGAAAAAACATAGAAATGTGTACTTAGAAGGGGGTCCGTGTTTCCCGTCTGTTGAGATCATTTTATATGATCGTCTGTTGAGATCATTTTACATGATCGTCTATTGAGATCATTTCACATGATCGTCTGTTATCTATTTGAACCCTGAGTACACGGCCCTATATGATCCCCTACGAAAATCTAAAGCGAAACTGTTGTGTTGTAGCAACCATGTAGGTGGGCTTCATGAAGTTCTACCTAGATAGTAATCACACAAGACTTACATGAACACTGAATCTGAATCTATTATCTAAATATCTGTTATCTGATTATCTGATTATCTGATATCTGTCTGACACTACCATGTGGCACATTACTTAACACTATCTGTATATCTGTTTGCTTATTATCTGACACTTAGCACTTGACATATGTTAGCATACCATGCTAGTGATTCTGCCATACCATGCTAGGTCTGTTCCTACTAATAATTAGATATGTTAGTTTTTCCCTATGTGCTTGTATCCTACATTATTTGTGACCCGCGACTTGCAATTAACGGGTACTTATTTTCTTCTTTTTCCCTTTTTCTGCAAATTACTAATTGCAAATCAGGTTGGTCAGCTGCTTAATGGTAATAGCGAAAGGATGTATTAAGTTGGAAATTTCCGCATTATTATTATTATTAGTTGTGCTTGAACAATGAATAAGTTGTATTTAGTTTATTTGGATATTATTTGTATTTGGGCGATGTGACCCAGAATATTGTTTTTCTCCAGACTCTGATTTATTTGAGAATATTGTATTTGGTTTCAAGTAAATTTCTGTTGGTGTTTTGTTTCAATATTGCATGTTGGTTCGACCTTTTGCTTCCGACTCTGATAAATTCTGTGATGTGTTGCAAAGATTCTGAAACAGCTTAAGGATGATAATAATCATTCGCTGGGCTTTTGTTACGTATCTGTATTCCGTATTCCTTTTTGGGAAGCGGGGCGTGACACATGGACAGCAAGTAGAGAAAGTAGGGAACAATGAAATAATGGTATAACAATGAATTCAATGGATTAATAGGAATCAATAACATAGCACGATAATCAATAATCAAGATCACAGTAATCGATACAATGACTATAAACAATGATTCAATATTCGGTAACAATAATCAATGACCAATTTGATATCAATAGGAACAATGAGGAACAATATGCACTGTAAATGCCGTCTCAATTCGAAAGTCTATTAATCATTTTAATCCTAACTAATGTAGTACTTCATGCATCCCATCTATTTACCACATGGTTCCTTCATACAAACAAGTTACGTTTAGACCTAGTGGTAGGCTTTATAGTTCATGTACTCGGCAACGGTAATCAATATTCAATAGCGACCGATGACCAAATCAATCGAGATATTGTAGTTAGTAATCTACAATTAATCGATGACCGATATGACCAATAGACCAATAGACCAATAGACCAATAATCGGAAAACACGGGCCCCTCCTCCGAGTACAATCCTTATATTTTCCACTACTAAAATCAACTCTTAAACCCCGGCTTGTTAATTATTTTATCGATACAACAATACAATATGCAATTTGAGACACGAGATGAACAATAGTATCAATAGGAGAACAATAGGATGATAACATGAAGTGGGACAATTAAAATGATGACAATAACTCATTAGGATCATGCAATGCAACATACATACATTAATTCATGCAATACTACAATATAGGGATAATTTAGCAATTAAAATATGAAAGGTGAAATTCTGGACATCAGGAGTAGTCGGTACAAAAATGCAGTTTTCCACTGTTCCAGAACTCGAAAAGTGAATATGTTAGGAGTTCTAGAAACTAGATTTCCACACGGTTCCAACGCATATTTAAAGTTCAAAATCCAACAACAGTAGCTAGGTCAATCACATTGTTCTTCATAGATTTTATGTTCAGGCAGAATTTCTACATCATGTTATTTTATTTTTAGAAACAGCAAAAACTCAATATTAAATTCATAAAAAAAAATTTCCTGGACTCCTAAACATGATTACTAACAATCTGGAAATTTTCAGAGCAAAATTTTAACATTTGATCAGCCTTTTCACTGTTTAAGCATGCAAAATATAAGAATTTGAAAATCTGAAAGTAAAACACAGCTGTAGTAAAACGGGCATAACTTTTGCTACACAACTCGGAATTTAGAAATTCAAGATGTTCTGGAAACTAGAAAGATAAGGCTAAAATTCATATTCAAAAAGTAATTCATTTTAAGATCGTTTACTGGTTCAAAAACAGCAGTCAACATACAGGTCAGCAAGCACTATAAGGGATTTGTGTAATTTTCTTGAAATAAATTAATTTAAACATGATAGGTATCAATTCCACTAGACGATAAACTTCTCAATCAGCATGAAGGGTATAAAAACATGGTAAATAAGATTAAGAACACACATACATCAATTTATCATCAATCAACCATCAATTGATCAAACAACATACACCAAGCAATTGTCTCTACAATAATTTATTTGTGTGACGATTATATGAACAACCCTATTATCAATTCTATATGCACTTATGAAAGGTCCAAACTTTAGAGTCAAAAGTGGCACGATGTCAAGAATATTGGGGTTAGCTCATTGATATGGCTAAAAATGAGGTTAAATCAGAACCGTCCAAATCGGGCACGAATCTTGAAGCCCGGGGGTAAAACGGTAATTTTACTTACAGCCGGGTCCGAAGCGGATATTGGATCTCTGCTCCAAAGATCCAATAACCCCCACACCAGATTCAGCTGGGTACGGGTCCCGACCTGAGACGAACCCAGATCGGCAGGATGGAATTAGGGTCTCTGATTCAGCCAAATCAACGGCCCTGATTCGTATCCATCCTGTCACCGGGAAATCAGGGATCACATTCCTTATCTGGTTATGGGGATTTTATTCCTTAAACAGATTCACAGGGATTACATTCCTGATCTAATCCCCAAAGATGCCTATAAATACCCCCCATCCATCTCCGTTAGGAGGTAATCAATCTTTTGCCAGTTTTTACGCTCTTTCATAATCACTCCTGGTTACTGACTAGAGCGTCGGAGGGTGCGTCACCGGGATCCATCCTGGTGTCTCACACTTTTTGCAAGTGAACGGCGGGAGTCAACGGTCAAACTCCGGCGGAACAGGTTAGGTGTTTGCTATTCAGGTTTTCCAAGAATCCACAAATACTGTCTGTTTACCCCCACACCAGATTCAGCGGTAACAGATTGTTGCCGTCTGTGGGAAAATCAAACGAATAGCAGCCTTCCCTCTTCCCGTCGGTCAGATCTTCTCCAGCCATGCCGCTTAGAAAGGCAAGATCCAGGGGGTCCAATCGTGGACCCAATCCCGATCAGCAACAGGAAGTCCCCTTCCAACCCGCTCATCAACAGGGGCAACTTCCGCCTCAAGCCGAGGATCTGCTTCCTCTTCCAAATCAGCAACCACCTAATGGTCCCCCCGATCCTTCAAATGCCGGCGCAAGGGTCTTGCGTCCCGACCCGCAGAAACAACCTCTCCATCCGGACCACGTCTCCATCCACAATGCCTCTTCGGATTCTATGGCCTCCCACAATCCTTGAGTTTCCGACCTTCGCAACACCGTTCTAAATCGGCAGAAGGATGAGGATCTTCGCCGCCGCCTGGATGAGAAGCGGGCCCGAGAGGGAGTCTCCCGCCAACAACATCCGGGTGAGCGATCTCCTCATCGCCGAGATTGCAGAAGGTCCCCGGACCAAAGGGGACGGAGAGAATCCCCCGAGCGTCATAGGAGGAGACCGCATTCCCCCCGCTGGTTTGCATCATCCGAGGAATGATGAGGCACCCATCACTCATGCCGAGTTCCAGCAATTTCAAGCAACGGTGTTGCAGGCTCTCAACCTTCGCCTCAACAACAATAATGCCCAAAGGGTTCCGACACCCCCATGGGTCCCAAGTCCTCGTCACCGGTCCATAACGCCTCCTCCGGCTCCTAATCACCAACAACACAACCATAGTCCTCGCCGCTCCCCGGACTACCGTCGCCGTAGTCCCCGCTCTCCTTCCTATGAAGACGAGTCTAGAGGCTCGTTTGACTACCACCGGAGGGACGATGCTCTCTACCGCCGTCTCCACGAGATGGAGAGGCGCATCAGACGAATGGACAAGGAGGAAGAGTCGAAAGGAAGGACCGTCCGCCCTAGCAGACCTCCCTTCTCTCGGACCATCATGGAGGCTCCTGTCCCAAGGGGCTTCAAGCCTCCACAGTTTGAAACTTACTCGGGGGAGTCGGACCCCGTTGACCATGTCGAAAGCTTCAAGACCTTGATGCTAATCTACCAAGCTTCCGACGCCATGCTTTGCAAAACCTTCCCTGCCACTCTTAAGGGTTCGGCTCGGGAATGGTACTCCCGCCTCGCCCCTTCTTCCATTTTCTCTTTCGAGCAGTTCGAAACACTCTTCATAACCCACTTTGTGAGTAGCAGACACACGGAGAAGACCAGCATCTCGTTACTCCACCTCCATCAGGAGAGGGGAGAAAAGCTGAGAGACTATGTGAGGAGATTTACTGCAGAGGTCAGGTCCATCGCCTCCCTCGACCAATCAGTTACAATCGTCGCATTCCAATCCAATGTCCTCAACTCTAACCTTTGCTCGTCCCTCACCAAAAAGCCCCTGCATAACTTTGCCGACCTTCTTCTTAGGTGCGAGAAGTATATTCCGGCTGAGGAGGCCGAATATCTCTCGGGCTTCGGAGGATCTGCCTCCGGGACGAAGAGAAAGACAGCTGAAGATGAAGGGGCCAAAAAGCTTCAGAGGGATAATAGCGGTCAGTGCCGCCCTTCCCCCAGGTTTGAAAAATTTACTCCTCTCACTACCAACATCTCCACCATTCTAATGGAAGTCGAGAAGGAAGGGGTCATACCTCCTGCTCCGAGGATGAACACCCCAGCCAAGAAGAGGAACAAGGAGAAGTGGTGCCGCTACCATCGGGATCATGGCCACGACACCAACGACTGCCGGGCGCTGAAGAACGAGATAGAGGCCCTCATCCAGAGGGGGCAGTTGGCCAAGTTTGTTAGAGCAAATGACCGGACCGATCGCACCACTCCTCCGCCTCGGGGGGCTAACAAGCGTTCCGAGCGACGCGATGAAACCCCCGAGTTCGAGGAGGAACGCGTCCTGCATCTTATCCATGGAGGCCCCATGGGAGGCTCTTCCAACTCTTCTCGAAAGGCGTTCGTTCGAGAGGTCAATTCTGTTCACGGCGCCCCTCCCCCCGAAGGCCTCGGTGTCCCGGTCACATTCTCAGATGAAGATCTCGAGGGGGTTAGGACTCCCCACTGTGATGCACTTGTTATTGATCTTCGTATGGCGAACTTCAAAGTGCAGAGGATCCTAGTAGACAATGAAAGCTCCGTGAACATCCTCTTCCTCTCAGCCTTCCGAGGTCTTCAGCTATCCAGGGACCGTCTCAAACCGGCCGGCTACACTCTCCACGGGTTCACGGGAGTGCCAGTAACTATCGAACGGGTGATAACCCTCGACCTAACTGCTGGCAAAACTCCTAACACCCGGACCGAGCCGATGGACTTCATGGTCGTTGACGTCCCAGCTGCATACAACGTCATCTTAGGTCGACCCGACCTAGCTGCCCTAGAAGCCGTCCCTTCGGCATACCACCTCAAGATGAAATTCCCTACCCGGGGAGTAGGGGAGGTCAAGGGCAATCAGGAGATGGCCCGGAAGTGCTACATGACTTCCACCGGGGGTCCGATCCTCTCCCTCGAAACTTTAGAGATCCCCCAAGAGGGCGCTCACCAACGTCCGAGCCGGTGGACGAACTAGAAGAGATACTCTTTTCGGAGGAAGATCCGAGCCGAAAGTTCTTCATTAGCAAGACCCTCCCGTCTGTCCTTTGTTCCGACATAGTGCAGTGCATTCGGAGGAACCGCGACCTTTTTGCCTGGTCTGCCACTGACATGCCGGGAATTTCCAAGTAGCTTTTGGTCCACCACTTCAGCGTTGAGCCGGGGTCCAAACTGGTCCAACAAAAGAGATGCAAATTCGCTCCCGAGCGGCAGCAAGCCATCAAAGAAGAGGTGGACAAGCTTCTAAAGGCTCGGTTTATACAGGAGGTTAACTACCCGGAATGGCTTTCCAATATAGTCATGGTGAAGAAGTCGAATGGGACCTGGAGGATATGTATCGACTTCACTGATTTGAACAAGGCCTGTCCCAAAGACCCCTTCCCTCTTCTGAGCATCGACACCCTCATCGACGCTACATCGGGCCATGAGCTCCTCAGCTTCATGGACGCTTTCTCAGGCTACAATCAGATCTGGATGTTCCCCCTGGATATCCCGAAGACCTCGTTTGTGACCGACCAGGGCCTCTACTGTTATAGGGTGATGCCGTTCGGATTGAAGAACGCTGGTGCCACTTACCAGCGCCTTGTTAACAAAGTCTTCCAGAGCCAGATAGGTCGCAATATGGAAGTGTATGTCGACGACATGCTTGTAAAAAGCATCCGAGGTACCGACCATGTCGCCGACCTGCAAGAGGCATTCGGTGTACTGAGAGAGCACAACATGAGGCTCAACCCAAACAAATGTGCGTTCGGAGTCTCATCAGGAAAGTTCCTCTGCTTCATGGTTAGCCAACGAGGAATCGAAGCTAATCCAGAGAAAATCAAGGCCATATTAGACATGGCCCCGCCCAAGAATGTTAAGGAAGTTCAGAGGCTGACAGGCCACCTCACCGCAATAGGTCGTTTTCTCTCCAAGTCCGGGGAGAAATGCCTCCCCTTCTTCAAGGCCTTCAGGGGGGCTAAAGGTTTCGAATGGGGTCAGCAGCAGCATGAGTCGTTCGACCAGATAAAGGCTTACCTCGTCAACCCTCCTCTTCTCAGCAAGCTCGTTCCAGGCGAGACCCTCTACCTCTACTTGGCTGCTTCCAAGCAGACCCTTAGCGCCGTTTTAGTAAGGGAAGAAGACCGGACTCAAAGGCCCATCTACTATGTGAGCAAGGTTCTCCGCGATGCCGAGCTTCGCTACCCAAAGATAGAAAAGATTGCGTACGCTCTGATCATGGCAGCAAGAAAGCTTCGCCCCTACTTCCAGTCCCATTCAGTGGTCGTCCTTATCGAACAACCGCTGAAACAAGTTCTCCACAGACCTGAGACCTCCGGCCGCCTCATGAAATGGTCCATCGAGCTAAGCCAGCACGACGTCTCATACCAGTGTAGAACCCCATATTTTTAAATATTATTTTAATTATTTGAAAATGAATTTAAATGATTTTTGGAGATTTAATTAATATTTTCTAAGAAATTTATCTTTTGTACACGTGCAAAACACGTGCAAATGACTTTTTAGAAGTTTGAAAAATTAAGATTTCTTTATGAAAAATAATTATTTGTTATTTGGAATTTATGTAGTATTTTTCCAGATTTTTTTGAAATTAATTGATACTATTTGCAATTTTTGAGAAAAGAAGGACTTATTTGCAAAATTTACATTTTCAAGGGTTGAAATGCAAAATTGGCATTCTGGACGTTTTGAGCAGTATTGGCTGAGGTTTAGAAGTATATTTTCTATTAGATCCTAATTTAACGGAGTTTTATTGAATTTACAAGACTAATGTATATATATGTAAGTTGTATTTTGGGAAGGATTGTTTTGCAAAATGTGAGTAAAACCCTAATATTAATCCGGCATATATAAGGGATTTCTTTCCCAGCCGTCATTTACAAAATATACAGATTTTGAGATTTGTTTGAGGAGCAAGAAGAGGCTTTTTGGATCTAACAAGGAGGAGAGCTTTTTCGTGGATTTTCTTCAAAACAATGTGAGTGGTTTGGTTTTTGTTTTGCTTTGTTTTGTTTGTTTGTTTTGATTGATGAATGATGTAAGATCTTTTGTTACACTTTGTTTGGATCGTTATGATATTGTCTTGTTAGTCTCATTGTATGCATAATATGGATCTTTTATTTTGATATGGATGATGAGAACACTTGTTGATATTTGGACCATGTATGAGAAATTATCAAGATTTGTTGAGGAAATATTGATTTATGGGATCGTATTGTTGGGAAAGCATGTTAAGAATTGATTTGGGTTGTGATCGGATGATAGACATCTGGATCTTATGATTTTATATCAGAATTTTGATTATGAGTTGAGGAAGAAATTTTGTTGAGAAACCCTAATAGAAAATTAGTGATTTAGATCATGAGAAGTTGAGATTTGAGGAATTGATTGATGAGTAATGTATCCGTATTGGAGATTATTTTGAGAGTTATCATTGGCTTGTGTACGAACTATTGGTTGATAAACAATGAACAATGATTCTTTAGAAATCTTCAGTTTGATTTTTGTATCCAGACCTATTTTTGAAAACTGTAGGCCGACAGTCGACTGGCCTACTGTGCAGTCGACTGGCACGACTCTACTGATTATCTTCAGTCTTTTGAGAATTGTTCGGGACAGTCGACCTAGGCTATTGTCAGTCGACTGGTCTGCTGATTGTAAAATTTGTTCAGTCCTTTCTGGACAGTCGACCTATGAACCTTTCAGTCGACTTATATACTTAGAATATTTTCTTGAGAATTATTGGAATTTGTCTCGGGGCAGTCGACTGATGACTTTCCTAGTCGACTGATATGCCTTAGATTATTTTTGTAAAATTCTGGAGAATTGTCCTCTGGACAGTCGACTTACCTCAGCATAAGTCGACTAGTACTGAGGGATCTGTGTATTTGATTTTGAGATATTTTGTTCAGTATTTGATTTGAGATATTTTGTTCAGTATTTGATTTGAGATATTTTGTTCAGTATTTGATTTGAGATATTTTGTTCAGTGTTTGATCTTGAGATATTCAGTTAAGAAAGTGATTTTGAGATATTCAGTTGAACCACTTGTTTAGTGGGAATTTGATTAGATATTTGATTTTGAGTCTCTAGAGGTACGTGACCCTAGTATACCGGTGTTGAGTTATTTGTTGAGGCCCATTGAGGCGAATTTTCAGTTATTCAGATTTTTAGTCCGGTAGGGTACACTACTCTAGGAGATTTGTTCAGTAACCAAAAATAATAAGGACTTGCACTAGTAGTGTCATGATGAAGGGGACATGAGTTATGCACCTCAGTAAGGCTTTAGATGTGGGATTTGATCTCCTGAATTATCCAAGTAATTATCTTGAGATGCGGGATTGACCTACGGAATGATCAGAGTCGAGGCGACACTTTTGGGATATTATTGTGATGATGAGTCTATGTTTAGATGTGGGTTGATCTCCTGAATTATCCAGGGAAAATACCTGAGATGTGGGATCTATTTCCGGGATTATCAAGCATGGGCAAATTCTCATAGTTTATCTTCATCTCTTAGTAGTCATCGTTGTCAGCATATATCATTTGTGTTTTATTGACTCATCTTTATGCATTCGGACTTCCTGTTTCCACATTTGACATTTGGTTTTGGTATCACTGTTGTTCTATTTGGTATTTTGGTTATTACTTGTTGGACATTACGATTTAAGTTCATTTATGTTGTTGTTTGATTTTTATGCCACTCACACCATTTATGGCTGACCCCTTTAGTTTGGGGGTTAGGGTTCAACTCTAGCCTCACATGTTGCAGGTTATTGCTTAGAGTTGGAGATTGGATGCTTGAGTTAGCTTTTGGGATAAATGGACTATTAAGTGTTTGGTGTTAATTGTAAAGACCTGTTGAGTTAATTTTGAGTTATTTAGTCTTCCGCTGTGATATGTAAAAATTTTGTTGTAATAAATATTGAAAATTTTAGTGGTATTTGGTTGTGTTTATTGTTATATTGAAGTGGATCACTGGAAATGTGCCACGTATTTTCTAAGCTCTCATATTAGAAATTCGGGGCGCTACAACCAGCCCCAGACTGCGATCAAAGCTCAAGCCCTGGCGGAGTTCATCGTCGAAACCACCATTCCCGAGGTCAGCCAGGTGCCGAACGGACCCCCTATCTGGACGGTTTTCATGGACGGTTCCTCTTGCAACGAGGGAAGCGGAGCTGGGATCATTCTGGCAGGCCCAGATGACTTTGTCCTCCAGTATGCCCTCCGCATGAACTTCAAGGCCTCGAAAAACGAAGCAGAGTATAAGGCACTAATCGCCGGCCTCGGACTGGCCCGAAGCGCAGGGACACAGCGCCTCCGAATCTATAGCGACTCTCAACTAGTGGTGAATCAAGTCTTGGGCGATTACAAGGCACTAGACGATCGGATGGCGAAGTACCTCGCTAAAGTCCAAACTCTCATGGCCCGGTTCGAAGAAGCGCTCATCCAGCGGATCCCCCGAGAAGAGAATTCACAGGCTGACGCCCTCTCCAAGTTAGCCTCATCCTCCCTCCAAGGTCTTGAGCAGACCGTCTTGATCGAGGTTCTCTTGAAACCAAGTATAGAAGACGAGACCCTCGACTCAGTGGAGTCACTGTCAGTCCTACTCCAAGATAACTGGATGAAACCATTGGTGGAATTCCTAAGGGATGGGCTCCTCCCTGAAGATCCTAAGGAAGCTCGCCAAGTAAGGACCAAAGCGGAGCAGTACACCCTAGTCGAGGGAATCTTATACAAATGCTCCTTCTCGCAAGTGGATGGCCGGCCATACTTGAGATGTTTCTCCCCAGAACAAGCCGACTGATATGGCTAAAAATGGGGTTTGATCGGAACCGCCCAAATCGGGCACGAATCTTGAAGCCTAGGGGTAAAGCGGTAATTTCACCTACCAACGGATCTGAAGCGGGTAGTGGTTACCTTCCCCGAAGACCCACTTACCCGTGAACGGATCCACCTTAACTGGGTGCGGGTCTCAACCCGTAGCAAACCCGGTCCAGAAGGGATAGAATTAGGGTTTCTAATTAATCTTAATCAACGGCCCTGATTCGCATCTATCTTTTCACCGGGGATTAGGGATTACATTCCTAATCTGTTCACAAGGAGAATATTCCTTATCAGATCACGGGGATTACATTCCTAATCTGTTCCCTAAAGACGCCTATAAATACCCCCCATCCATCTCCATTAGGAGGTAATCAATCTTTCTCCAGTCTTTGCGCTCTTTCATAGTCTTCCTAGATTACTGACTTGAGCGTCGGAGGGTGCGTTGCCGGGAACAACCCCGGTGTCTCGCATTTTTTGCAGGTGTACGGCGGGCGCGACGATCAGACCCCGACGGAACAGGTATACAGGTTTACTATTCAGTTTCCCTAAGAATCCACAAATACTATCTGTTTGTCCCCACACCAAATTTAGCGGCAACAGATTGGCGCCGTCTGTGGGAAACTAACGAATAGAGACCTCTCCTCTTCCTGGTGAACAGATCTTCCCCAGCCATGCCTCCTAGAAAAGTCAGATCAAGAGGGTCTAACAGAGGACCCAATCCCGATCCGCAGCAAGAAGTTCCCATCCAGCCTAACCAACAGCAGGGACAACTTCCTCCTCAAGCGGAGGACCCGCTCCAACAGGTACTACCTCCTCCAAATCAGCCGCCTCCAAAGGGTCCTAACCCTCAAAAACAGCCTCTTCACCAAGACCACGTCTCCATCCACAACGCCTCTTCGGACTCTATGGCCTCCCATCATCCCCGAGCCTCTGGTCGCCACAATACCGCCCTCAATCGCCAGAAAGAAGATGACCTTCGCCGCCATCTGGATGAGAAGCGGGCCCGAGAGGGAACCTCCCGCCAACACCGTCCGGGCGAGTGGTCCCCTCGCCACCGGGAATATAGGAGGTCCCCTAACCGAAGGGGTCGGAAAGAATCCCCCGAGCACTACCGAAGAAGGCCGCACTCCCCTGCAGGTCGGCAACAGCCCAGGAACAATGAGGCACCCATCACACGTGTCGAGTTCCAGCAGTTCCAAGCGACCGTCTTACAAGCTCTCAATCTCCATCCCAACACCAATGCACCCAAGATTCCATCTCCTCCCCCCGTCCGAAGCCCTCGCCGACAGTCCCCATCTCCTCGTCCTGCTCCTAGCAACTCCTGGCGTACCCCAAGTCCTCGTCGCTCCCGAAGTTACCATCGCCGTAGCCCTCGCTCTCCTCGTACGAAGACGAGTCTAGAGGCTCGGCTGATTACCGTCGGAGGGACGACACCATGTACCGCCGTCTTCATGAGGTAGAGAGGCGCCTGGGCCAGATAGACCGAGAAGAAGAGCTTATGGGGAGGACCCTACGTCCTAGCCGACCCCCTTTCTCCCGAACCATAGTGGATGCACCGGTGCCATTCGGCTTCAAACCTCCCCAATTTGAGGCTTACACCGGGGAGACCGACCCCGTTGATCACATCGAAAGCTTTAAGACCATGATGCTCCTCCATCAAGCTTCCGATGCCCTCCTCTGCAAAACCTTCCCCGCAACTCTCAAGGGCCCAGCTCGAGAATGGTACTCTCGCCTTGCCCCTCCTCAATATTCTCCTTCGCGCAGTTCGAGACCCTTTTCGTCACCCATTTCGTAAGCAGCCGTAGAGCTGAGAAGACCAGCATCTCACTATTGCACCTCCACCAGAAGAAGGGGGAGAAATTGAGAGACTATGTGAAGAGGTTCACAGCTGAAGCCAGGTCCATAGCATCCCTCGACCAGTCGGTCGCTGCGGAAGCATTTCAATCTAATGTCCTCAATTCCAACCTCCGCTCCTCCCTCGCCAAGAAGCCCCCACAGAACTTTTCCGACCTCCTCCTTCGCAGTGAAAAGTACATCCAGGCCGAAGAGGCTGAGCATCGACCCAACTGGGAGGGGTCTTCCTCCGGGTTTAAGAGAAAGGGAACAGAAGAGGAAGGAGCCAAGAAGCTCCAGAAGGATAATGCCGGCCAGCGCCGACCTCCACCCAGATTCGAGAAGTTCACTCCCCTCACCACTAACGTCTCAACTATTCTGATGGAAGTTGAAAAAGGAAGGGATCATACCTCCTGCTCCGAGGATGAACACCCCCGCCAAGAAAAGAGATAAAGAGAAATGGTGTCGTTATCACCGGGACCATGGGCATGACACCAACGATTGTCGCGCCTTAAAGAACGAGATCGAAGCCCTTATCCAGAGGGGGCAGCTGACCAGGTTTGTAAGAAAGGACCCGAGCCGAACTTTCTCCCCCACCTCGGGGGGCTAACAAGCGTCCGGAACGAGAAGAGACGCCTGACTTCGAGGAAGAACGAGTCCTCCACCTCATTCATGGGGGCCCAATGGGGGGCTCCTCAAACTCCTCCCGGAAGGCATTTATAAGAGAAGTCAACTCGGTCCGAACCACCCCTCCACCCAAAGGCCTCGGAGTGCCTGTCACATTCTCAGACGAAGATCTTGAAGGAGTTCGCACCCCACATTGTGACGCACTCGTCATTAGCCTCCACATGGCAAATTTCAAAGTGGAGAGGATACTGGTGGATAATGGCAGCTCTGTAAACATCATCTTCCTCGCCGCTTTCAAAGGCCTAAAGCTCTCCCGAGATAGACTCAAGCCCGCCGGCTACATGCTCCATGGGTTCACGGGAGTGCCAGTGACTATTGAAGGGGTAATTACCCTCGACGTAACCGCTGGCAAAACTCCTACTACCCGAACAGAGTCGATGGACTTCATGGTCGTAGATGTCCCAGCAGCCTACAATGTCATTTTGGGTCGGCCCGGCCTGGCCGCCCTTGAAGCCGTCCCTTCTGCCTACCATCTCAAAATGAAATTTCCCACTCGGGCCGGAGTAGGGGAAGCTAGGGGCAATCAGGAAACAGCCAGAAAGTGCTACATGACCTCTACCCTCGGACCCGTCCTCTCCTTTGAAACTCTGGAAATCCCCCAAGACACTACTCGGCCGACCTCCGAGCCGGTGGACGAATTGGAGGAAGTGCTCTTCTCTGAGCAGGACCCGACCCACAAATTCTTTGTTAGCAAGACCCTCCCGTCCGCCCTATGCTCAGACATTGTACAATGCATCCTAAGGAACGAAGACCTCTTCGCTTGGTCAGCTGCAGATATGCCCGGGATCTTCGAAGAGCTCCTGGTCCACCACCTGAGCGTTGTTCCGGGGTCCAAACCGGTTCAGCAGAAGAGGCGCAAGTTCGCCCCCGAGCGTCAGCTCGCTATCAAAGAGGAGGTGGACAAGCTCTTAAAGGCCCGGTTCATACAGGAGGTGAACTATCCTGAGTGGTTGTCGAATGTAGTGATGGTGAAGAAGTCCAATGGGACTTAAAGGATTTGCATTGATTTTACCGACCTCAACAAGGCTTGCCCCAAAGACCCCTTCCCTCTTCCGTGTATTGACACCCTGATTGACGCAACCTCGGGGCATGAGCTCCTCAGCTTCATGGACGCCTTTTCAGGCTACAATCAGATCCGGATGTTCCCTCCGGATATCCCGAAGACCTCGTTTGTGACCGACCAAGGCCTCTATTGCTACAAGTCATGCCGTTCGGTCTGAAGAATGCAGGCGCAACATACCAACGCCTCGTCAACAAGGTTTTCTAGGCTCAGATCGGCCGGAACATGGAGGTGTATGTAGACGACATGCTTGTGAAGAGCATTCGAGGGGTTAATCAAGCAACCGACCTCCAAGAAGCGTTTGATGTTCTAAGAAAGCACAATATGAGACTCAACCCGAACAAGTGTGCATTTGGAGTCTCCTCGGGGAAGTCCCTCGGCTTCACGGTTAGCCAACGAGGAATTGAAGCAAACCCGGAGAAAATCAAGGCCATATTAGACATGGCCCCTCCCAGAAATGTTAAAGAAGTTCAGAGATTAACAGGCCGCCTAGCCGCCATAGGGCACTTTCTCTCGAAGTCTGGGGAGAAATGCCTCCCCTTCTTCAAGGCCCTCAGGGGGGCTAAAGGTTTCGAATGGGGGCAGCAGCAACAGGAGTCCTTCGACCAGCTCAAGGCTTACCTCGTCAATCCCCTTCTCCTCAGCAAACCGATCCCTGGTGAACCCCTCTACCTCTACCTTGCAGCCTCCAAGCAGACCCTCAGTGCAGTCTTAGTGAGAGAAGAAGACCGGGCTCAGAAGCCCATCTACTATGTCAGCAAGGTGCTTCGGGACGCTGAGCTTCGATACCCGAAGATAGAAAAAATGGCCTATGCCCTCTTGATGGCCGCGAGAAAGCTCCGCCCGTATTTTCAGTCCCATTCGGTGGTCGTTCTTACCGACCAGCCGCTGAAGCAGGTCCTCGACAAGCCCGAGACTTTGGGTCGCCTAATGAAATGGTCTATCGAGCTGAGCCAACACGATATAACTTATCAGCCTCGGACCGCAATTAAGGCTCAGGTGCTAGCCGGATTCATAGTTGAGAGTACTATCCCCGAGTCTAGCCAAGCAGTGAAGGGACCACCAGTCTGGTCGGTTTATGTTGACGGATCCTCCTGCAATGAGGGAAGCGGGGCAGGGGTCATCCTAGCAGGCCCAGATGACTTCATCCTCCAATACTCCCTCCGTATAAACTTCAAAGCTTCGAAAAACGAAGCTGAATACGAGGCGCTCATAGCCGGCCTTGGGATAGCCCGAAAAATGCCTCCGGATCTTTAGCGACTCCCAGCTAGTCGTCAATCAGGTTCTCGGCAAGTATGAAGCACGCGATGATAGGATGGTTAAATACTTAGCCAAAGTCAAGAGCCTCATGGCACTGTTTGAGGAGGCTCTCATCCAAAGAATCCCCCGAGAAGAAAATGCTCAGGCCGATGCCCTATCCAAATTAGCCTCCTCTTCCCTTCAAGGCCTCGAGCAGACTGTTTTGATAGAAGTCCTCCTGAAGCCGAGCATAGAGGACGAAGCACTCGATTCCATAGAAACATTGCCTGTCCTTCTCGAAGACAATTGGATGAAACTCCTCGTCAAAATTTTAAGGGACGGACTCCTCCCTGAGGATCCCAAGAAAGCGCGAAGGGTTAGAACCCGAGCCGAGCGTTACACACTAATCGGAGGCATCCTATACAAATGCTCCTTCACCCAGGTGGACGGTCGGCCCTACCTGAGGTGCCTCTCCCCCAGGCAAGCCGACTACGCCCTATAAGAGCTTCATGAGGGCATCGGCGGGCCCATTCCGGTTCCAGAGCCCTGACGCGCAAAGTGTTGAACTACGGGTATTTCTGGCCCACTCTCCTACGGGACGCTGAACGACACGTTCGGCAATGCAGCTCCTGTCAGAATTACTCCGACATCCGACGCCTCCCACAAGCTCCACTTGCCTCCCTATCAAGTCCGATCCCATTCGCAATGTGGGGAAGGATTTACTAGGGCCGTTTCCGCCAGCTCCCGGACAGTTCAAGTTCCTAGTCGTGGCAATCGACTATTTCTCGAAATGGATAGAGGCCGAGCCCTTGGCCACGATCACCGAAAACAAGGTCGTTCAATTCTTCTGGAAGAGCGTGATCTGCCGATTTGGCGTCCCCAGGGTCCTAATTACAGACAACGGAACGCAGTTCGCTGGGGTTACCTTTCGAGCTTTATGTGAAGACCTCGCCATACAACAACGGTTCTCTTCCGTCTCTTATCCTCAGTCAAATGGCCAGGCCGAAAATGCCAACCAACAGATCCTCTCCGGCATTAAGAAGAGGTTAGACAAGTGTTCTAAAGGCTTGTGGGTCGATTAGCTTCCCAACGTGCTCTGGAACTACCGCATCACAAAACGGACCCCAACGGGTGAGAGCCCATTCAATCTCACCTATGGATCCGAGGCCATTATCCCCCTAGAAGTCGGAATACCCTCTCCTCGTTTGATAGCTTTTGAAGAAGAGCAGAACGCTAGAGAACTCAGAGCAAGTCTAGACCTGATAGACGAAATCCGAGAAAGAGCTGCCATACGGCAACAAAGCTACCGAAGAAGAATCGAGCTAGCATACAACAAAAGGGTCCGCCCAACGGACCTCAAAGAAGGGGACCTGGTCCTCCGAAAGTTAGCCATCTCGTTCCCAGGTCAGAAAAGCAAATTGGCCCCGAATTGGGAGGGACCTTACAAGATCTCTAAAGTAATCCGCCCCGGCACATACAAGCTAGAAGATCTCGAAGGCAGGGAGATCCCCAGGACTTGGATGCCGACCATCTCTTAAAATACCAAGAGAGAACAACAACGCCTCTCTAAGTAATTCGAGATGTCGAACCGTTCTTTTCCTGTTACTTGTAGTGATTTTCTTTCATTTTTTCCTTGTAATAACGGCTAGCAACTTTAGAAGCAGCTGATCATTGGTTATTAATGAATAAAGTCTTTTCATATTTTTGCTACTGTTTACATCTCTCTGCTTTTTACTCTTTAATCTAACGATGGTTCGGAGTCCAACACCTGGCTCGATTCCACTTCGCAAGTTCGCTTCTAAGCGAGCTAGAAGTAGTTCGCCATTCGGAATTGCTCCCACAGCCGTTGAACTAATCTAACGATGGTTCGGAGTCCAACACTTGGCTCGATTCTACTTCGCAAGTTTGCTTCTAAGCAAGCTAGAAGTAGTTCGCCATTCGGAATTGCTCCCATAGCCGTTGAACTAATCTAACGATGGTTCGGAGTCCAACACTTGGCTCGATTCTACCTCGCAAGTTCACTTCTAAGCTAGCTAGAAGTAGTTCGCCATTCGGAATTGCTCCCACAGCCGTTGAACTAATCTAACGATGGTTCGGAGTCCAACACTTGGCTCGATTCTACTTCGCAAGTTCGCTTCTAAGCGAGCTAGAAGTAGTTCGCCATTCGGAATTGCTCCCACAGCCGTTGAACTAATCTAACGATGGTTCGGAGTCCAACACTTGGCTCGATTCTACTTCGCAAGTTCGCTTCTAAGCGAGCTAGAAGTAGTTCGCCATTCGGAATTGCTCCCACAGCCGTTGAACTAATCTAACGATGGTTCGGAGTCCAACACTTGGCTCGATTCTACTTCGCAAGTTCGCTTCTAAGCGAGCTAGAAGTAGTTCGCCATTCGGAATTGCTCCCACAGCCGTTGAACTAATCTAACGATGGTTCGGAGTCCAACACTTGGCTCGATTCTACTTCGCAAGTTCGCTTCTAAGCGAGCTAGAAGTAGTTCGCCATTCGGAATTGCTCCCACAGCCGTTGAACTAATCTAACGATGGTTCGGAGTCCAACACTTGGCTCGATTCTACTTTGCAAGTTCGCTTCTAAGCGAGCTAGAAGTAGTTCGCCATTCGGAATTGCTCCCACAGCCGTTGAACTAATCTAACGATGGTTCGGAGTCCAACACTTGGCTCGATTCTACTTCGCAAGTTCGCTTCTAAGCGAGCTAGAAGTAGTTCGCCATTCGGAATTGCTCCCACAGCCGTTGAACTAATCTAACGATGGTTCGGAGTCCAACACTTGGCTCGATTCTACCGCGCAAGTTCGCTTCTAAGCGAGCTAGAAGTAGTTCGCCATTCGGAATTGCTCCCACAGCCGTTGAACTAATCTAACGATGGTTCGGAGTCCAACACTTGGCTCGATTCTACCTCGCAAGTTCGCTTCTAAGCGAGCTAGAAGTAGTTCGCCATTCGGAATTGCTCCCACAGCCGTTGAACTAATCTAACGATGGTTCGGAGTCCAACACTTGGCTCGATTCTACTTCGCAAGTTCGCTTCTAAGCGAGCTAGAAGTAGTTCGCCATTCGGAATTGCTCCCACAGCCGTTGAACTAATCTAACGATGGTTCGGAGTCCAACACTTGGCTCGATTCTACTTTGCAAGTTCGCTTCTAAACGAGCTAGAAGTAGTTCGCCATTCGGAATTGCTCCCACAGCCGTTGAACTAATCTAACGATGGTTCGGAGTCCAACACTTGGCTCGATTTTACTTCGCAAGTTCGCTTCTAAGCGAGCTGGAAGTAGTTCGCCATTCGGAATTGCTCCCACAGCCGTTGAACTAATCTAACGATGGTTCGGAGTCCAACACTTGGCTCGATTCTACTTCGCAAGTTCGCTTCTAAGCGAGCTAGAAGTAGTTCGCCATTCGGAATTGCTCCCACAGCCGTTGAACTAATCTAACGATGGTTCGGAGTCCAACACTTGGCTCGATTCTACTTCGCAAGTTCGCCTCTAAGCAAGCTGGAAGTAGTTCGCCATCGCTCCCACAACCGTCGAGTCACAATAGCAAAAATCCGAGGTCAAACACTTGAGCTTGAGCACGTTTCGCGAGTTCGCCAAACTGCGAGAGTGGGCGTCAGAAAGAATGTTCGGCGCCACTGGCCGAACACTCATCTCGCCGACCTGCAAACAAACAATTGGCCGACCAAGAAAGCCTCGGCGCAATGAACAATGGTCACAAACACAAAGACTACGCCAAACGCCGAGGAACACACAACATCGGGCGCAACATTTTATTGATAAATGGGACACGATACAAAGAGAATCACACACAGCAAGATTACAAACCACAATGCCGACTTATTACACTTAGCTAAAAAATACAAAAGCTTTTGGAGACGACGACCTCAGCGCTTCCTCGGAGCCGGGGCGTTCCGCTTCAAAGACACACGGGGGTGACGACGCTTGTCCCCGGAGCGCGACCCCAAACCGGCGAATTGGGACGAATCCTCGGCACCACTTTTGGTAGCAGCACCGACAGATGCACCGCTCGACGAGATTGCCACCGAGCTTTGCGCATCTCCCGGACTAGGATGGCCGATGCGCTGACGGGTTGCCATCTCGTAAAATATAATGCCCCGATCGCTCTCCGCACGAGTACATGAAGTGCTCCTGACGTGATTGGCCCCGAGCGCGGTTTTAGACGAGCAACCTTCGCCTCCAGCTCGGATATCCGCTCCCTCAATGAGTCGTCCTTTACGTCGACCTCGAAGCGTAGGGGAATCGCGGAGTCCGGCATGCTCGAGCGACTCGCTATCAGGCGACGAAGATGAGTGACTTCGATACTTTTGTCGACGGTAGCCCTCTTCAAAGCGTCGACTTCGGCTGTCAACTCGTCGCGTTCAACTATCAGCTCCGCCACCTTGCCTGTCAAGCTCTCGCCCTCCGACCGAAGCTTCGTTTCAACGGCCTGCAGATGCCGAATCTCGGAGTGCAGGTCGTCCCTCTCCGCGGTTATTTTCGACAGATTATGACGAATACACTGAACCCGGAGCTCGTTACTGAAAGCGGTCGGCGAATACTCCTCTTCTCCTACGGGAGTCATTTCGGCGATCCTGCTCTCAAGACGACGGATCTCGATGTCTCGCCGGCCGAGGACGAGCTGAAGATGGTTTCGCTCACTTTCGGCTCGACGTAACCCGAGCTCGACTTCGTAAAGCCGCTCTCGGCATTTAGCCAGGCACAACCTCGTCGCCCCAAGGCCGGCCTCGACTCGAGCCTCTTCATCCGAGCAAATTGCCTCGGCATCTTGGGCAACCACCATGAGCTGAAAAGAGATCGAAATAATCAGCAAAAGTTCAAACACTGCCGGAGCATGACACTTGAGAAATTTTCAAAAAAAAAGGAATATTTGACGAAAGGGGGACGAAAGACGAAGATCCGAACACCAACACTTCAAAAAATTTTCTTTTCATTCATTTCAAAAAAGCAGCGGTGGCCAGTCCGCTATTAGGCATTACAATGATTGAAAAGAAAAGGAAAGAGAACAAAAAACAAAACAAGAAAATGAGGAGCGGAGTCAAGGCGCGACCTCTTTCCCCGGGCGACGAGTTCGGGTGGGGGTCGACTTCTCCGAAGGGGACACCACCGCCAGCGGAGTGACCACGGTACTGGGAATGTAACTCCCTGTTCCAGTAGTACGTATTTTACTACGTAAATTTTTGTACTTCAATTTTCAGATCAGTTTTATTTTTCAATTTGGACTCTTTATCTAAAGCCAGAATATTTTTCTGATCAATTCTATAATTTTGTGATTTTTCGATTAGAGTTTAAATACAAATTTTAAACCCCGATTAATCCTAATCCTAATCCTAATCCTAATCCTGCCTAACCCTACACCATATTTTCCACCACCCTACTACTCCTAATTCTCTCCAATCCGTCAACACCTCCATCATATTTTTCTACACCTCTCCACATTTTTCTACACCTCCTTTGATTTTTCTACACCTCCCTTGACTTTTCCACACCCTCCTTTTTGATTTTTCTACACCCCTCCTATCTCCTTCTTTCTATATATACACACACACACAACAGACCACCTCATTCCCTTCTTCTCTTCCTCTGCCACCTCCATATCCGAGAGCAAGCAACGCCCAAGCTCCACTTCACATTCCACCTTCGAGCCAACGACTCCGCTTCTACGATCCCGTGAACCCCGAAAAATAACCCGACGCCGCGCCACCTTGTTGTTGTCGTCGCTCACCGTTGCTACCGTTAGCTACCGTCTTACTGCCATTCTTACCGCTGTTGTGCCGCCGTCCGTTGCCAGCGTCACTTCCTTCCATGGTTAACACTACCACCGTAATCGTCACATTATAAGGCAAGTACCTTGTACACTATTTTTGTTCTCGTACAAGCATTTTCCTTTGACTCGTAGCAAGTAGTCTAGTTATCATCATATTTTATTGTCAAACTCTGTTCTAGTCACTTGTTCCATGTTATATCAACTCAAGAGTGAACCGTTAACACAGTTCGAATCGTGTTATCGAATATCGAATATTCAACCTTACTATCTCTAAAATTTCTTGACCTTGCACTAAAAATTCGACCATGTTTTCAATACTGGATTGAAGATTTTCTACGTGGAAATCGTAGCCCATCGAGTCCCGAATCCAGAACATCTGACGGTTTCTCAATCGGATGTATAGATTGTGAGATATCGCGATTTTAGTACTGACATATCACAAATTCCTGAACCTGCACGGGATTACTAACCGACATCTCGTACTGAGAATTTGACCATGTTCCCGACACTGGATCGAAAAACTTTCTACATGAAAATTGTAGCCCTTCGAGTCTAGATATCCGAAACATCCAAAAGTTTCTCAATCGGATGTATAGATTGTGAGATATCACAGTTTTAGTATTGTGACTCCGAATTTCCAGAATGCGCGCGAAACATCGGAACCAGCGAAGAATGAATTTGTACGCATCGCTACTGTCCTTAGAATGTATCGTGTGAATATGCGTTGGAACCGGGAGAGAGTCTAATTTCTAGAATCTCTGACAGAATTGGATTTGGTTTTCTGTAACAACGAGAAAGTGAATTTGAATGCAGATATGTCAAGTTATCTAAAAATTCATCTATACATTTTTGCATATAAACCCTTTATTTTTCATATTTAATGAACTGAGTGTATTATTGTTCTTGTAATAATAACTTGCATATATATAATAGGTTGATAGAATATATTTTATACCACTTGATAATTCTATAATAACTACTCTCGATATATGTACTCGTTTTACGTCTCATGTCCATGATTACTGCCCTTGATATTTTTCTTGACTAAACTATTTGATTACACCGTTCCACTAGTCGTACCAATTGCATGTTCATAAAAGAATAACAAGCCGGGGTTATAAGGGTACGGCTTAATAGTGGACAATATAGGGGAGTATACTCGGAAGGGGGCCCGTGTTTCCCGAAATAGTGATTCTTGATTCTTGATTCTTGATTACACAATTCTTGATTACATAATTCTCGATTACATGATTCATGATTACATGTCTTGATACTATCACTGGAAGACCCGAGTATATAATCCTATAGAATTCACTACTTAAGTCTAAACGTCACATGATTGATATGCACCGAACTTGTGGTATGGGACACAGGATTACGTGCATTAGATAAGTTAATAAAACAGATAAACTCGAGATTTTTACTAAGCATGATTCTTGATTTTAAGATTCTTGATTACATGACTCTTGATTACATGACTCTTGATTACAAGACTCTTGATTACATGATTCTTGATTACATGACTCTCGATCCTTGATTACATGATTATCGATTAACTGAGCCTAGGTTATCAATTGCTTATACCTTGAAGTCTAGAATACACTAGTTACCGTTATTACTTACATGATCATATTGTCCCAGTTCCTTGCTTACTTCCATATTGTATTTGTACTTCTACTTCTTGTTTCTTCCATGTTATATCTTGTTGTATTACCCCTTTTTCTGCTTGTTGCTACTTGCTGCCCGAAACTTGCTCTAACGGGAACTTTTCTATTTTTCTTTGAGTTAATGATTATACAGGTACTGATGGACCAGATGAGCAGACTCTCTAGATGATCGTTGCTGCTTCCTTACTACCTTGTGTTGTTTTTCTTTCAGTCGCTATTTTATCTAGTTGTTATAGCGAACTGCTTATCATATTATTCTAATTCTGGCACCTTGTACTCCTGGGCATCTTGACCCGATGTTGATGTATTATCCAAATGATGGTTATTTTATTTTCAGCTCATGTGATCATTATATTTGCCTGCGTAAATGTGTTATAAATATCTTGTTGAGCTTATAATTGCACAGCTTATGGATGATGTATATCATTCGCTGGACCTCAGTTGCGTGCCTATATTTCCGTATAGTGGGAAGCGGGGCGTGACAGGTTTTTAGTGGTATCAGAGCCTAGGCTCGAACCATGCTAAGCTCAACAATATACACATCACGTGGATCACATGAATGTTAATAACCAACTGCCTTCTGGAGATTTACCCCATTCGAATAAACATTTCAGACTATGGTTCACGGAGGATCTTCGACTTCTACGCCCAGGGATGAACTATCGGAGATCGTCGCCATTCTCCAGGAGATGCAACGAATGATGGAGCTATAGCACTCTATTCCTTTTCTTCTTTTCTGCTTGTTTCTTGTTCTTATCTTGCTTAATTTTTCTCTCTTCCTAAACCTCTCATTTTATAGAAATGAGAGATGAGTAACTGCCAAATTATTCATTCCCGTTTCTCCCATTTTTCTTTGCGGCACCAATCTTGCCACAATTTTTTCAACATTGTTTGGTGGGTGGGACCCACTTTACCAAATAAGTTTGACAACCAACATCTTCATGTTACCAATCTCTTAATTCTGCTCAATTCATCGATCGCTATCACGTGATATCAGCATCTAGAAACATCACCATCAGAGTGGCGCAGCGGAAGTGTAGTAGAGTCCCTTATTGATTCGTGGAATGAATATCAAAGTAAACTTCAACGTCATCAACAACTCAAGGTTCGATGTTATATTTGGAATGGATAGGGGCCAAAGTGCAAATATTGACCATAGGCCGGTTATAGGGTGCGGTGCATTAATGAAGAAAAAGACAAGAAGAAGAAGAAATAAAAAGAAGAGAAAGAGAGAGAGAGAAGTCAAAGAAAGAAGAAAGAAAAAGAGAAAGAAGAAAAAGAGGAAGAAAGAGGAAGAAGAAAGAGAGAGAAGTCGGAGAAGGAAGAAGAAAGAAAGAGAAGTCGGAGAAGAAAGAAAGAGAGAGAGGTCGGGGAAGAAAGAGAAGAAGAGAAAGAAGAAGGCAACTCGGGAGCAAGCTTCGGTGAAGAGAAAGAGTGAGAATCCGATAGCAGAGGCGGGAGCAAGAAAGAAAGAGAGAGTAGGAGCTCGGATTTTCTTGGCAAATGGAAAGAAGAGATCAAGAATCGGTAGCGGGGATGAAGAGGAAATCGCTGGAAGAAGAAAGTGAAGCAGGGAAGAAGATGAAGCTTTCTTCATCTTTATCGAGATTCGGCAGGATTTGTGTATTTTGTGGCAGTAGCTCTGGCAAAAGAGCTAGCTATCAGGAAGCCGCGATCGAGCTCGGTAAGGAGCTTGTAGAGAGAAATATCGATCTCGTCTACGGTGGTGGGAGCATAGGATTGATGGGCCTGGTTTCTGACGCTGTTCGTACTGGTGGCCGACACGTGTTGGGAGTGATTCCCAAGTCCCTGATGCCGAAAGAGATTACTGGGGGAACTGTGGGAGATGTTAGAGTTGTCTCTAACATGCACGAGAGGAAGGCTGAAATGGCTCATGCTGCTGATGCTTTCATAGCCTTGCCCGGAGGTTATGGAACACTTGAGGAATTGTTCGAGGTGATCACTTGGGCTCAACTAGGGATCCACAGCAAACCGGTGGGACTTTTAAATGTTGATGGATATTACAACTCGCTCCTGTCCTTCATAGATTCAGCTATGGCTGAGGAGTTTATATCCAGTAAGGCCAGACGCATCTTGATTTCAGCTCCATCTCCTAAGGAGTTACTAAGAAAATTGGAGGAGTATGTGCCGGAGCGAGATGAGCTTGTGAATCAGCTGAACTGGGATGTTAGCGATGTAGGTGGTTCAGATTCTAAGCCTAGACATTAAATTGTTGATTCCTCCAGTTGAGGATGCACAATTTGTCTTTAGTTGTATTTGTGCCTTTGTACTCTTTGTTTCTTTTATCTTCTGTTGTACTCTTCATTGAAGTGTATTGCATTTACTTCTTAAGCTATCCTATATCTCGCCTAAGTAAATTTCGAGGACGAAATTTTTTTGTAAGGTGGGTAGGATTGTAACTCCCTGTTCCAGTAGTACGTATTTTACTACGTAAATTTTTGTACTTCAATTTTCAGATCAGTTTTATTTTTCTCTTTGGACTCTTTATCTAAAGCCAGAATATTTTTCTGATCAATTCTATAATTTTGTGATTTTTCGATTAGAGTTTAAATACAAATTTTAAACCCCGATTAATCCTAATCCTAATCCTAATCCTAATCCTGCCTAACCCTACACCATATTTTCCACCACCCTACTACTCCTAATTCTCTCCAATCCGTCAACACCTCCATCATATTTTTCTACGCCTCTCCACATTTTTCTACACCTCCTTTGATTTTTCTACACCTCCCTTGACTTTTCCACACCCTCCTTTTTGATTTTTCTACACCCCTCCTATCTCCTTCTTTCTATATATACACACACACACACAACAGACCACCTCATTCCCTTCTTCTCTTCCTCTGCCACCTCCATATCCGAGAGCAAGCAACGCCCAAGCTCCACTTCACATTCCACCTTCGAGCCAACGACTCCGCTTCTACGATCCCGTGAACCCCGAAAAATAACCCGACGCCGCGCCACCTTGTTGTTGTCGTCGCTCACCGTTGCTACCGTTAGCTACCGTCTTACTGCCATTCTTACCGCTGTTGTGCCGCCGTCCGTTGCCAGCGTCGCTTCCTTCCATGGTTAACACTACCACCGTAATCGTCACATTATAAGGCAAGTACCTTGTACACTATTTTTGTTCTCGTACAAGCATTTTCCTTTGATTCGTAGCAAGTAGTCTAGTTATCATCATATTTTATTGTCAAACTCTGTTCTAGTCACTTGTTCCATGTTATATCAACTCAAGAGTGAACCGTTAACACATTTCGAATCGTGTTATCGAATATCGAATATTCAACCTTACTATCTCTAAAATTTCTTGACCTTGCACTAAAAATTCGACCATGTTTTCAATACTGGATTGAAGATTTTCTACGTGGAAATCGTAGCCCATCGAGTCCCGAATCCAGAACATCTGACGGTTTCTCAATCGGATGTATAGATTGTGAGATATCGCGATTTTAGTACTGACATATCACAAATTCCTGAACCTGCACGGGATTACTAACCGACATCTCGTACTGAGAATTTGACCATGTTCCCGACACTGGATCGAAAAACTTTCTACATGAAAATCGTAGCCCTTCGAGTCTAGATATCCGAAACATCCAAAAGTTTCTCAATCGGATGTATAGATTGTGAGATATCACAGTTTTAGTATTGTGACTCCGAATTTCCAGAATGCGCGCGAAACATCGGAACCAGCGAAGAATGAATTTGTACGCATCGCTACTGTCCTTAGAATGTATCGTGTGAATATGCGTTGGAACCGGGAGAGAGTCTAATTTCTAGAATCTCTGACAGAATTGGATTTGGTTTTCTGTAACAACGAGAAAGTGAATTTGAATGCAGATATGTCAAGTTATCTAAAAATTCATCTATACATTTTTGCATATAAACCCTTTATTTTTCATATTTAATGAACTGAGTGTATTATTGTTCTTGTAATAATAACTTGCATATATATAATAGGTTGATAGAATATATTTTATACCACTTGATAATTCTATAATAACTACTCTCGATATATGTACTCGTTTTACGTCTCATGTCCATGATTACTGCCCTTGATATTTTTCTTGACTAAACTATTTGATTACACCGTTCCACTAGTCGTACCAATTGCATGTTCATAAAAGAATAACAAGCCGGGGTTATAAGGGTACGGCTTAATAGTGGACAATATAGGGGAGTATACTCGGAAGGGGGCCCGTGTTTCCCGAAATAGTGATTCTTGATTCTTGATTCTTGATTCTTGATTACACAATTCTTGATTACATAATTCTCGATTACATGATTCATGATTACATGTCTTGATACTATCACTGGAAGACCCGAGTATATAATCCTATAGAATTCACTACTTAAGTCTAAACGTCACATGATTGATATGCACCGAACTTGTGGTATGGGACACAGAATTACGTGCATTAGATAAGTTAATAAAACAGATAAACTCGAGATTTTTACTAAGCATGATTCTTGATTTCAAGATTCTTGATTACATGACTCTTGATTACATGACTCTTGATTACAAGACTCTTGATTACATGATTCTTGATTACATGACTCTCGATCCTTGATTACATGATTATCGATTAACTGAGCCTAGGTTATCAATTGCTTATACCTTGAAGTTTAGAATACACTAGTTACCGTTATTACTTACATGATCATATTGTCCCAGTTCCTTGCTTACTTCCATATTGTATTTGTACTTCTACTTCTTGTTTCTTCCATGTTATATCTTGTTGTATTACCCCTTTTTCTGCTTGTTGCTACTTGCTGCCCGAAACTTGCTCTAACGGGAACTTTTCTATTTTTCTTTGAGTTAATGATTATACAGGTACTGATGGACCAGATGAGCAGACTCTCTAGATGATCGTTGCTGCTTCCTTACTACCTTGTGTTGTTTTTCTTTCAGTCGCTATTTTATCTAGTTGTTATAGCGAACTGCTTATCATATTATTCTAATTCTGGCACCTTGTACTCCTGGGCATCTTGACCCGATGTTGATGTATTATCCAAATGATGGTTATTTTATTTTCAGCTCATGTGATCATTATATTTGCCTGCGTAAATGTGTTATAAATATCTTGTTGAGCTTATAATTGCACAGCTTATGGATGATGTATATCATTCGCTGGACCTCAGTTGCGTGCCTATATTTCCGTATAGTGGGAAGCGGGGCGTGACAGGGAACCTCATCAGTGACCCCGACCACGTCATCAGCTTCGTCATCCCCTTCCTCCTCCTCCCCCTCGGACTCAGGGTCGAAACCCTCGACGTGGTCGGGGAATAGTCTCCACCCCGAGACGTTCACCTCGGGGAACTCCTTCGACACCCGATCGATGGCTGCGGCGAAGGCCTTCGCCATGTTCTGGGCAAGGAACCCCTGCGCCTTCTCCAGGGTCGCGTCCTCTGCCGCCTTCACAGCCGCCGCCTTGGCTGCCTCGGCTTCGGCCAGCTGCTTGGCCGACCCCTCCTTCTGGCGAAGGAGCTCGCCCTCCAACCTCGTCACCTCGGCCTCGAGGTGCTCGATCCTCGCCGATCTTCCATCGTGCTCGACGCGAAGCTTGTCGAGCTCGTTCGACAGTCGAGCTTTCTCGTTCCGAGCCTAGTCGGATTCTTGCTTTAGCTCCTTCTCCAAAGCTGTCAACCTCTCGGTGAGGTGACCAAAGTGGACGATGATTTGTAGCAAAGAAGAACCAAAGGAGTTAGAATTTTTTTTTTTTGGGTTTAAGTAGTACAATGAATGAAAGAAGCTCAAGGCTTACCGACACCGCCGAACGAGCGATCTCGATCACGTCGTCGCCCTCTCGCCCGGCCTCCATGGTGGCTCGGTCCTTCGGAGTGGCGAGATGCTTGACGGCCTGCATGCTCGCCAGCGAGTTGCCGAGAAACCCATCATGCTTCCGGACT
Organism: Hemerocallis citrina; assembly: GCA_017893485.1. Lineage (NCBI taxonomy): Eukaryota > Viridiplantae > Streptophyta > Magnoliopsida > Asparagales > Asphodelaceae > Hemerocallis > Hemerocallis citrina. Next base: position 42,830,693 of record CM030367.1, read on the forward strand.
TGCCAATCCGGGATGTGGATTCTCTTGTGCTCCTCCGTCAAGAGCTCCTCGGCTGCCACCGTCAGGGGCGTCGTCGTCATGCCAAGGGCGGCACCAATGGGGAACTCGCCACCAGCAGCCAGAGCCGAAGTCCCTGCCACGGCGACGACAGGGCTCTCGAGGGCCTCCACTTCCTCGACCGAGGCTGTGATCCTCGGAGCCTTCGAGGTCGGCAGCAGCTTGGTCGCGACCCTCTTGCGCTTCTTGGGGGCCTTGCTCGCGAGTCCGGCCCTGAGCGCTAGCACTGCGTCGTAGTCCATCATTTCTGCATCCAAAGCAAAAAATTGATTAACACACTGCAAATAACAAGGAAGAGAGTACGGAAAGCAAAAACATAACGAGAGCCGCGTACTGGGATCTATGCGGCAAAGCCCTCCCTTGTAGAGGATGTCCTCCGTCAGCTCCCTCCAGTCGTACTTTGGCCGATCAAGGAGAGTCCGGACCGCTTCTTCTTCTTCTACACTGAGCTTCGGAAGCGACCTCACCCTCTTCGGCACCCCTTCTACCCAGTTGGAGGGGATCGGCCACGCCTCCCGACTCCGCACAACCAAAAACTTCTCTCGCCAGTGCTTAATGGAGTCGGGGCATATGACGAGCCTGCCACCGTGCCTCGAAGTCAAGTAATACCGGTACTCCGACTTATTCCCTTGGTGGAGCCGGTATAACGTCCGAAGCACGTTCAGCTGCGGCTGGATCCCTGCAGCCTGGCAGTGGAGAACGAAACCATTTATCACTCACCATGCGTTCGTCATAAGCTGGATGGGGCTGACCCCGAACCAACTCACCACGGTAACGGCGAACGCGTGGAGAGGTAGCCGAGCCCCGGCGATGAAGGCATCGACCGGCCAGCAACACATCGTCACTGGCAGCGGCGAATTGGCCCTAACCCCGGGACCCGGCAGCATGAGCTCGTACTCCTCCGGGATGTGGAACGAATCCCGGATCACTGCCAAGTCCTCCTCACGCAGGATCGACACCGCCTCGTCTGCCTCCGTCGTCTCCCTCACGGCGTTCTCCTCGAAGGACCTCCCCCTCCCATGGACGATCTGCTCGGCTTGATCCTCTGGGAGCTGCCTAACTCTATAGAGCCCGGTCAGCGGCCCCGGCAGTTGTCCGAACTCTCCCATCCGCTTCGGATCTTCAATGATCGAATCCTTGCCGAACACCTTCTTGCCCTTAGTCGGAGTCGAATCTTCGACGACCTCAAGGGAGGGCTCAGACCAAGAGACTTCTTCGGAGATAGAAGCTATAGACATAATTTATAAATTACCTTAAAGAGGATAGCTGCTGGAAAACTTCGTCGGAACCAAATGTCGACTGCCGGAAGTATTCGCCTAAGCACAAGAGACCGCCTGAGCAAAAGAGAAGGGAAATGAGAAATGAGAGGGGGGGGTGAGGATTTATAGAGAGGCGCACGCCAAACGAGGTTAATGGGCTTGTACGACCGGCCCATTTACACAAAACGAAAAAGCGACCTCAATCGTCGCCTTGTTTAAAATGCCAAATCATGCGTTGCATTTAATAAGCGTCCCATCTGATGGAAGCCCAGGGGTCACCGCATTTAATAAACGTCCCATCTATCAGAAGTTGTCAGAGGTTGTCAGAAGTTGTCAGAAGTTCAGAAGGCGCACAGCAGATACAAACTCCTATGACGAAAAACGACAAGTTATGGACCTCGACACCAGCTGCCGAGGGTTCTTGACACTGACCACGTTACGGGGGAAAAATTCGAGTTCGGCACCAGCTGCCGAGCGTTCTTGCCACCGACCACGTTATGGGGGAAAAATTCGAGTTCGGCACCAGCTGCCGAGCGTTCTTGCCACCGACCCCGTTACGGGGGAAAAATTCGAGTTCGGCACCAGCCGCCGAGCGTTCCTGCCACCGACCCCGTTACGGGGGAAAAATTCGAGTTCGGCACCAGCTGCCGAGCGTTCTTGACACCGACCCCATTACGGGGGGAAAATTCGAGTACGGCACCAGCTGCCGAGCGTTCTTGACACCGACCCCGTTACGGGAGAAAAATTAGAGTTCGGCACCAGCTGCCGAGCGTTCTTGCCACCGACCCCGTTACGGGGGAAAAATTCGAGTTCGGCCCCAGCTGCCGAGCGTTCTTGCCACCGACCCCATTACGGGGGAAAAATTCGAGTTCGGCACCAGCCGCCGAGCGTTCTTGACACCGACCCCGTTACGGGGAAAAAATTCGAGTTCGGCACCAACTGCCGAGCGTTCTTGCCACCGACCCCGTTACGGGGGAAAAATTCGAGTTCGGCACCCGCTGCCGAGCGTTCTTGACACCGACCCCGTTACGGGGGAAAATTCAAGTTCGGCACCAGCAACCGAGCGTTCTTGGCACCGACCCCATTCTAGGGGAAAATGGAGTTCGGCACCAAGTGCCGAGCGTTCTTGGCACCGACCCCATTCTAGGGGGAAAATGGAGTTCGGCACCAAGTACCGAGCGCTCTTGGCACCGACCCTATTACGGGGGAAGATTGGACCTCGGATCATGCCGAACTTTCTCTCAGCACTCACAACCACTCCGAACTACCCTTCCTCTTCAGAAAGATGCGCCGAACCGCATACAGACCTCGGTCCCCTAGTCAGCGAGCTCTAGAAGTGGTCGGATGCAGGATATGAGCACATGTGCCCCTCAACGAAGGAAAACGGTCGAACCATCGCACCAAAAAATCGCAAAAAATAATCAAAATTCGGAGAGGCAACGAAGAACTTTGGGAAAGCAATTATGAAGTCAGGGAGCACTTTCTTGCTCCCAGACAAACAATTGTAGCCCAAAAACATTCTTCCGGAACCCCAAAGCGACGAATTGACACTTCGCTAAAAAGGATATTCCTACAAGAGGCTCTGAAGCGACTCAGAGTCCAACCTACTTGAAAAATCACCAAACTACCTCCTTCAAGATTCAAAACCTTCCATTTGAGCTCCGATACCCCTCCACTAGCCATTACAACAGTAAAACTACTCCTCAAAGGCTGATCAAGCTCAGTCTTCGGGAGTGGGGGGCTCGTGATATGGCTAAAAATGGGGTTTGATCGGAACCGCCCAAATCGGGCACGAATCTTGAAGCCTAGGGGTAAAGCGGTAATTTCACCTACCAACGGATCTGAAGCAGGTACTGGTTACCTTCCCTGAAGACCACTTACCCGCGAACGGATCCACCTTAACTGGGTGCGGGTCTCAACCCGTAGCAAACCCGGTCCAGAAGGGATAGAATTAGGGTTTCTGATTAATCTTAATCAACGGTCCTGATTCGCATCTATCTTATCACCAGGGATTAGGGATTACATTCCTAATCTGTTCACAAGGAGAATATTCCTTATTAGATCACGGGGATTGCATTCCTAATCTGTTCCCTAAAGATGCCTATAAATACCCCCCATCCATCTCCATTAGGAGGTAATCAATCTTTCTCCGGTCTTTGCGCTCTTTCATAGTCTTCCTAGATTACTGACTTGAGCGTCGGAGGGTGCATCGCCGGGAACAACCCCGGTGTCTCGCACTTTTTGCAGGTGTACGGCAGGCGCGACGATCAGACCCCGACGGAACAGGTATACAGGTTTACTATTCAGTTTCCCTAAGAATCTACAAATACTATCTGTTTGCCCCCACACCAAATTTAGCGGCAACACCGACTACGCCTTACAAAAGCTCCAGGAAGGCATCGGCAGGGCACATTCAGGATCCAGATCCCTAGCTCGGAAGGTGTTGAATTATGGTTACTTCTGGCCTACTATCCTCCAAGACGCCGAGCGACACGTTCGGCGATGTGACTCTTGTCAGAAGCATTCAAATATTCGTCGCCTCCCACAAGCTCAGCTCGCCTCCTTATCAAGTCCTATCCCCTTCGCCATGTGGGGAATGGATTTACTAGGGCCATTCCCTCCAGCTCCGGGCTAGTTCAAGTTCCTAGTCGTGGCGATCGGCTATTTTTCGAAGTGGATAGAGGCCGAGCCTCTGGCAGCAATTACAGAGAATAAGGTACTTCAGTTCTTTTGGAAGAACGTCATCTGCCAATTCGGTGTCCCCCGAGTCCTCGTAACAGACAACGGAACCCAATTTACTGGGGCTGCATTCCGAGCTCTGTGTGAGGACCTCGCCATCCAACAACGTTTCTCCTCCGTCTCCCATCTGCAGTCGAATGGCCAAGTCGAAAATGCTAACTGAAAGATTCTCGCCGGCATTAAGAAGAGGTTGGACAAGTGCTCCAAGGGTTTATGGGTCGATCAGCTCCCCAACGTGCTGTGGAACTACCGCACCACTAAATGGACCCCCACAGGAGAGTCCCCGTTTAACCTTACCTATGGGTCCGAGGCTGTGATCCCTCTCGAGGTCGGAATACCTTCTCCTCGCCTTGTAGCCTACAACGAAGAACAGAACGCCAGAGACCTTCGGGCAAACTTAGACCTGATTGACGAGCTGAGGGAAAGAGAATTAATCCGCCAACAGAGCTATCGAAGGAGGATCGAGTTGGCGTATAACAAAAAGGTCCGACCTACCAATCTCAAAGAGGGGGACCTAGTCCTCAGAAAGCTAGCTATCTCCTTCCCTAGTCAGAAGAGTAAGCTTGCTCCAAATTGGGAGGGGCCCTATAAGATCATGAAAGTAGTTCGGCCTGAAGCTTATCGTCTCGACGACCACGAAGGCAGAGAAATCTCTAGGACCTGGAATGCCGACCATCTTTTGAAATACCAAGAAAGTGGCCCGGCACCTCTCTAAGTATTTCGAGATGCCGAACCGTTCCTCTCCTATCCCCTGTATTTTTCTCTATTTATTTCTAATATGTAATAACAGCTCGCAACTCAGAAGCGGCCGACTAGTAGTCTTCAATAAAAAAAAAATTCATCCTTGTGCAAATGCATCTCTCCATTCTTTGCTCTTCACTCTAACGATGGTTCGGAGTCCAACACTCGGCTCGATTCTACTTTGCAAGTTCGCTTTCAAGCGAACCAGAAGTAGGTCGCCGTTCGGAACTGCTCCCACAGCCGTTGAATAACTCTAACGATGGTTCGGAGTCCAACACTCGGCTCGATTCTACTTCGCAAGTTCGCTCTCAAGTGAGCCAGAAGTAGGTCGCCGTTCGGAACTGCTCCTACAGCCGTTGAATAACTCTAACGATGGTTCAGAGTCCAACACTCGACTCGATTCTACTTCGCAAGTTCGCTCTCAAGCGAGCCAGAAGTAGGTCGCTGTTCGGAATTGCTCCCACTACCGTTGAATAACTCTAATGATGGTTCGGAGTCCATCACTCGGCTCGATTCTACTTCGCAAGTTCGCTCTTAAGCGAGCCAGAAGTAGGTCGCTGTTCGGAACTGCTCCCACAGCCGTTGAACAACTCTAACGATGGTTCGGAGTCCAACACTCGGCTTGATTCTACTTCGCAAGTTCGCTCTTAAGCGAGCCAGAAGTAGGTCGCCGTTCGGAACTGCTCCCACAACCGTTGAACAACTCTAACGATGATTTGGAGTCCAACACTCGGCTCGATTCTACTTTGCAAGTTCGCTCTTAAGCGAGCCAGAAGTAGGCCGCCGTTTGGAACTGCTCCCACAGCCGTTGAACAAGCCTAATGATGGCTCGGAGTCCAAACGCTCGGCTTGACAAAGTACTCCGAACCGAGCAGACGAGGAACCGACCTCCACATATGGTGAAAAATCCTGCCGAGCCGATTTCACCATTAGATCACCTCAAAATGCGTGCTAGGACGTGATGAACGGATCAAGTCGTGCCACGTATCCACAAAACGACAAGATAGTGTTTTCTTGAAACTCGTGCCTCCCCTTTCGTGATACGTACCATGATCGTGATCGACCGTCCAGATTGAGCCACGTGTCAATGGCGTGCTCGGAGTCCGACGCTCGGTTCGACTTCACAGTTTCCCGAACCGAGCGGCCGAGGAATGTATACTGCCGAAGCATGAGGTCGCCTCGGTATACTCCGAGCAAAAGCCGAAGTTCTACAGCTAAGGCAAGAATCCTACGGCTAAAACACCCGAACAAGCTAACTATTGGTCCTTATGGTTTGTTTCAAGAGTAAGGCAACAACGGCACAGTATTGGGCAGACGAACTTCGATTTCATTAAAACAACTTGATAAATTTACAAGGCAAGAAGTTACAGCAAAAAAGCAACTTGGTAAATTTACAAGGCATGTTGTTACAACAAAGAGGACGATGCAAGAAATCAAAAGCTCGATACAACTCGTTCATCTCCTCGGAATAGGGACGTTCCGATTCAGAGACACTCGGGGTTTTCATCTTTTTACCTCCGAGCTCGTCTCTAGGCCGACGAACTGAGACGCCTCTTCGCCGCTAACCCGAACCGTGGCTCCAACCGAGGCTCCGCTCAAGCTAACAACATCGCTTTGTGCGTCGGCCGCGGTCCGACCAACGACGAGAGGACGAGTCGCGAGCTCGTAAAAGGAGATCCCTCGCTCTCTCTCCTCGCGAGTGCACAAAGTGCTACGGACGTTAGTCCTCACGGTCTGAGGCTTCAGACGGGCAACCTCCTCCTCGAGCTCAACGATCCTGTCTTTTAAAGTGTCATCTTTGACCAGAATCTTGAATCGAGGGAGCTTCGCCGAATCCGGGTACTCAGCACTATCGGATATAATGCAACGCAAGTTGGTCACCTCGATACTCTTGTCGACCATGACCCTCTGCAGCTGTTCGACCTTTTTTGCGAGCTCATCTCGCTCGGCCAACACAAAGGCTAGCTCTTCCTCCTTCGCCGAGAACTCCTCCTCGACTATCCGGAGGTGGTGCACCTCGGCCAGCAGCTCGCTGTACTTCTTCTCTACGTTGAGCGACACTCTCCTGATCAGCTCGATCTCACCCTCAAGGCGAGCCTCGCGAGATTTCTTAAACAGCTCAGCACGACGCCGAGCTGCTAAGGTATCTAGAGCATGTTCGAGGATCTGAAATACGAGAACGTCATAATTGGAAGGCTACAGACCGAATCAAACACTTGGACAAATTTGAAACAAAAATTTCATTCATAAAAGAAGAGGCGGTGGCCAGTCCTCCAAAAGGCGTTACATTTTTTGAAAAGAAAAAAAAACAAAACAAAATTACAAAAGACGATGAGATCAGGGGTCCACGTGCGTCGTCGGCTCGACCACAGGCGCTTCCCCAGACGGCCCCTCGTTCCTCACCCCGGCCTGGGGGTTGGTCACCGCAACCTCGGGGACCACCTCCTCGTCGTCTCGCCCTCTTCCTCGTCACCTTCCTCCTCTTCATCTCCCTCCTCTTCGCCATCCGATGCGGATCTCAGCCACAGCCTGTAGCCGACCCGCTGAAAGCCGGGGACGTGGTCCTGAACGTGGTCGAGCGCCCTCTGATAGGACTTCTCCATGTTCGAGGCCATATGCACCTTCGCCTCGGCCTCGACCTCGGCCCTGATCTTCGTCGCCAGGGCGTCCTTCTCCGCCTTCGCTTCCGCCAACGCCTTAGCCGATGCTGCCAGCTCCTCGGCAGCCTTAGAGACCTTAGCGACCTTTTCGGCGAGTCGCCCCTTGGCTCACTCCAGGTCTGCCTCAAGGTCGGCGACCCGGACCTCCAAGCCGTCCGCACGCCTCTGCTCTGCCTCGAGCTGCCGAACCGCCCTCACCTTGTCCGCCCTGTCCTTATCGCTCGCGGCCTTCAACTCCTTCTCCTGCTCGGCAAAACATTGAAGGAGATGGCCGAAGTGACAAGTAGCCTGCCGAAGAAAAGAGAGAATAAGAACAAAGTAAAAGCCGGACAGCAAACTTAAGAAATTCCCAAGAAAGAATATGCAAAACTTACCGATACAAGCGACCGAGCGACCTCATAGGTGTCATCGCCGACCGTCCCTGCCTTCAGAGCGGCTCGATCCTTCGGGGTCGCCAGGTGCTTGACGGCTTGCATGCACATCTGCGAGTCCCCGAGGAAGCTGTTGTGGTTCTTGAATCGCCAGTCCGGGATGAACAGCTTCTTGTGCTGCTCGGTCAAGATCACCTCGGCCTGAGAGGTGAGGGGCAGAACCTGGAGCGACAGTGCCGCCGAAACGTCGAAAGCCCCCCCGGCTGTGGCAGATGCGGTAGGAACCGAGGGGTCAGCGATAATGACTACCCCGAGCAAGGAGACCTCAGCAACGGGCGGAGGCGGAGTAACTGCCGAAGCAACTTTAGACGGCTGACCAGACGAAGCAGTCGTGCTCGGCCTCTTCCTCTTCCTTCCATAGGCAACTTTGCCTCGCTCGTTCATCATCCCCAAAAAGTCCATCTTCGGCGCTTCTATTCCAAACAACGAACAAACAGCAAGTTAGCAAAACGAGCTAAAAACTTAGAAAAAAAAATATATTGCGAGATGTCAGGAGCGTACTCGGGTCGATCGAACTAAGGCCTGACCCGTGTAGCACCTCCTCGGTCATTTCCCTCCAACTCAACATCGGGAGGGCAATGATCTTCCCCACCACTTCCTCCTCGGCCGCTGTCAGTTCCGGATCGGCCCTCGCAAACTTTGGCGCCTCTACTTTCCACCGGGTCGGAATCTTCAACATCGAGGGCTCCCTCAACAAGAAGAACTTCTCCTTCCAACCTTTGATCGAGTCAGGGTTCTCTATAATCAGAACGCCTTTCCTCGGTGCTAGGTAGTAGCGATGCTCGGTCTTGTGCATCCGGTGAACCCGATACATGCTCCGGAAGATTGTCAGGTCAGGCTCGACCTCGGCGTTGCGGCACTGCAGCAAGAAGACGTTCACATGGCGCCAGGTGTTCGGCATGAATTGGGTCGGCGCAAGGCAGTACCACCCGAGGACCTGTAGCACGAAAGGGTGCAGAGGAAAGTGCAATCCGGCGTTCAGCGAGTCGTAGTCGAACATACACATATCCAACGATGACAGATTGGAGTTCGCTCGCATCCCAGGGCCGGGGAGGATCAGCTGGTACTCTGGAGGGATGGCGAACCCTCTTCTGATCCGAAGCAGGTCCTTCTCGGATAGTACCGATGCAATCTCGTCCGCCTCGGTAGGCTGAACCGGGTTATTCTCCTCATAGACTACCGACCTACCTATAATCGCCTTCTTCATAAGATCACCCTCGTATTGCCTAACTCCGGTGTGGCTGAACAGCACACTTAGGTACCGACCCATCTCGGGGGCTCGCCTCTCGGTCTCCACGATCTCCTCGACTACGAGAGATCGACCCACTGCCTTCTTCTTCTTCCTCCTTGCCTCGGCCACCGACGGCTCAGCCACCTGCTTCCCCTTTCTTCGGATCTCCATTCGCCTCCTCTCCTCGGTGCCACTATCACCCGAGGACGAGGCCTCACTCCCCGAGTCTACCCTTGACATCTCTAACAAAAAGCTAAGGCAAATGAACTGACCTTGATATGACGTGGCCTTGAAGTGACATTCACGGTCGGAATAAGTTCGCCGGAAATCGCATGGCCCACGTGACAGCCCACACAACCGCCTTGGAGCTAAAATCACCGCTAGTGGAGCACACAGAGAGTAAAAGTGAACTTGGGAGTGAAAAAGTGAGAAATGAGCTCTGGGGTGGGGGAGTGAGGATTTATAAAGGCAAAAGCGACGTTTGGGCTTCCTTGGGCATTTAATAGCCCACTAAGGGAAGGCAAAGCACCAAAATAAAGAGTTGTGACATTTCAAAACAAAAATTCCGTAATCGCCTAAGTCAACGACTCGGCCACCGACGCACGGCCGAGCTACCGAACAGCTTGGCCGAGCAACCGAGCTGCTGGGTCGAAGAGTGGCGACGGTTCAAAGTCTAAACTCTTCAAAACTTCTAACTCCATTCCTCGGCTAACAACACCGAGCTGCCGAGCCGAGGGGACGAGGGACTGACCCTCACATATGGAGAAAAATTCTGCCGAGGCGAAGTCACCGTTGGATTGTTGTCTCTACAATAATTTATTTGTGTGACGATTATATGAACAACCTTATTATCAATTCTATATGCACTTATGAAAGGTCCAAACTTTAGAGTCAAAAGTGGCACGATGTCAAGAATATTGGGGTTAGCTCATTGATATGGCTAAAAATGAGGTTAAATCGGAACCGTCCAACTCGGGCACGAATCTTGAAGCCCGGGGGTAAAACGGTAATTTTACTTACAGCCGGGTCCGAAGCGGTTATTGGATCTCTGCTCCAAAGATCCAATAACCCCCACACCAGATTCAGCTGGGTACGGGTCCCGACCCGAGACGAACCCAGATCGGCAGGATGGAATTAGGGTCTCTGATTCAGCCAAATCAACGGCCCTGATTCGTATCCATCCTGTCACCGGGAAATCAGGGATCACATTCCTTATCTGGTTACTGGGATTTTATTTCTTAAACAGATTCACAGGGATTACATTCCTGATCTGATCCCCAAAGACGCCTATAAATACCCCCCATCCATCTCCGTTAGGATGTAATCAATCTTTTGCCAGTTTTTACGCTCTTTCATAATCACTCCTGGTTACTGACTAGAGTGTCGGAGGGTGCACCGCCGGGATCCATCCCGGTGTCTCGCACTTTTTGCAGGTGAACGGCGGGAGTCAATGGTCAAACTCCGGCGGAACAGGTTAGGTGTTTGCTATTCAGGTTTTCCAAGAATCCACAAATACTGTCTGTTTACCCCCACACCAGATTCAGCAGTAACACTCATGTAAACCTTCAATAGATCTAACGAAGAGATGAACAATGGATAATACGATAACAAAGAGATTTACTTGCAAGAGTTTCAACAAAACTTGAATATGATACAATTAACAATTCTAGTGGACGGTGACTTGCCTGTTAGACGGTGAAAACAAATACCAAGAATAACGGGATAAGAGTCCCGAAGCAACGAACCCAAATTCGCAACAACACGATCCCACGAACACACAATATAACACGTGCGAACCACGTGTAAAAGCAAAACGCAAATCCACCACAGCAAGAGGGCAATGGCAGCATTGCAACTTGCAGCCAGGGCCCAGGGCGACGGCGGCGGCGACGTCATTAGTCGACGTCGACGTGGTAGTGGGCGAGCGGTGGAAGCGGCGTCGATGGTGAGGTCGAGCGGCGCTAAGGTGGGTTGGGGTTTTGGTTGTCTGTCGACGAGTGCGGAAGAGGAGGAGGGTCGGGGTTCTGAGGGGTTGCTGGGGGCGGCTGTGTGGGCATTGATGGGGGATGTTGCCAGAGATGGCGCCAGAGAGAGGAGGTCGGGGTGGGTGGTTTGGCTGATGGGTGAGGAGAGAGAAACCATTCGGGATTGGGTTCAGATCTGAGGAGAGAGATAGAGGAGAGAGGAAAGAAGAATTCGAGGAGAGAGAATAGACGACTCGAAAATTATAATTTTGGGTTTCTAGGGTTTGTATTAGGGTTGCATTTATAGAATACAAGTAGATTATTGGGTTTAGAGGGTTAGGATCCAATAATAGTGGGTTTGGGTTGAGAACAAACTGCAATTAGATTTTAGGGTTCAATGAGAGAGGGGTTTGAAGACAAAAGGGTTCAAATAAAATATCCACAATCCAATAAAATGAAATCCACAAGATAGATAGCCCAACAAAATAGAAAATAGTTCATGAATCGAAAACTTAAATCCAATTAGATAAATAAAGAATACAATTGAGTGAATATGAATTGGACTTGAAAATAAATTAGTATTAATCACGAAATCATATCAAATAAAATAATTTAATAGATGAATTTTACATAGATAATCAAAAAATAACAATTAATTATTATGATTATAAAAATAATAAAATTATACAAAAAAATAATATTCGGGTTTAAAAATAATCCAATAGTAATAATATATTTGTTTTTGGGCTCAAATGTAAATATCCGATCAATAAGAAATAGAAAGTAAGATTAAAATACCCCATTATTCGAAATGAATAAAATTTCGATTAGAAAATGCTTTAATAAAATATCTGAAATGAATTTAGCAAAAAATAAATTTATAAAAAATCAAATTATAGAAAATACACGGAAAATGCCTATTGTCGGGAATTGGGGTTACATTTATTTTCTATTGATCATGTTATTTATTCCCTTTTTAATTTTTCATTCATTCGCTTGCCCTTGCTTGATTTTTTTTGCCCCGTAACCTCTCGCTTAGATCCTAAAGTTTTGACTCAACCTGAAGATCACACAGCATAGACATAAAATAAAATCAATCCCTCCAGTCTATCTTTTACTACAGTTCACAATTAATTTGTAGATGAGTGACTTTGAATAAATATTACAAGAGATGAAAAGAAAGCTACTTTTGAAATATTTGAGTTTATTAATAATGTCTAAATTGTGAACTATTTGGTTGATTAAGGAAATTCACACGGGGTATACTATTTGTACAAACATTCTACCTGATGATTTCGCGAAGGGAGGCAGTGCTGTCTGAGGAATTCGTAAGGCCCGATGTGTGGTTCATGTTTCTTAGAAGCAAAGTCAGTGCAACTCTAATATATAAAACCAAAGTTGTAATAAATGATAGAACAATTATCACTATTAACAACAACAACATTATAGATTTTTAAATGTACCCTACACTTTATTAATCACTACCTCCCTTCGCGAAATATCTAAGAAACAACAACAATATTCTGTTCTAAATTCATCATATTTTTAGTGTTCAATAGTTTCTACGATTAAATTGTCAATAGAACATAATATAACAATGTAATTAACAATTTTTAATATAACAGAATATTATTAGTGTTCAGTAGCCTGAACAATTTTCACTATTAACAACAACAAAAATAGTTTCTACGATTAAATTGTTAATACACCATAATATAACAATTTTATTAACAATTTTTAATAGAACAGAGTATTACTAGTGTTCAATAGCCCAATGTTCTATTAACAATTTTCACTATTAACACCAACAACAATAGTCTATTGTAAATTCATCATATTATCGACTTCCAATAAAATATACCCACATTACTCTTAGATTCATCATATATTACCATCTCTTTAGACATTACTCTTGGCAAAATTCACACATTTGGACGTGTATCACGTCCTAATGTTAGTAAGAGTTATATTACTTCCAATATTTTTAAGTAAGAGTTATATTAACCATTCAATTACTTAACTGTTGTTAGATACATAATGCCATCAAAGTTCAAATTTATTTACGACATAATTATTTATAAAAGTGTCACTCAAGTAAAATAAATGTTGATGCTACTAGGGGTAATTTGTAAAGAGTATGTGATAAGTAAAGTGAGATATCAGGGTTGATGCAAGATTATGTCTTAGTATTTACTTAAAAAAAATATTAGGACGTGTATCACATGTGCAAATTACTAATAAAAATCAACGATAGATATTAGATGGTTGAATGAATGTCTGCAAATGACAACCTCAACACTCTCATTATAATATTACTAATAATCTACACGTGCGATGCATGTCATATTAACCTTTTTAAAAAAAGTAAATACTAAGACATAATTTGACATCGAACATGAGATCTCACTTTGCTCATCACATACTTTTTACAAATTGCCCCTAGTGGCATCAACTTTTATTTTATATGAGTGACACTTTTGTAAATAATTATGTCATAAATAAATTTGAACTTTGAGGATATTATGGTTACTAAGTAGTTAAATAAATAAATGGTTAATATAACTCCACTTAAAAAATAAATGGTTGAGATTATATGGCTGGTTGAATGGTTGTCTACGAATTACAGGTTCTCTACAAATGACAACCCCAACTCTCCCATTATAATATTAGATAGATTAGATAGAAATTAGAGAAATATTAGAGATTAGAGATGCATTCTAACTAACTTTTCTCTTTATACAAATTGGACCTATCCGGCCCAAACCCGGTCCATTCGTCCTATATATAAATCCCTCGCAAAACCCTTCCGTCTCCAACTCACCCAAGCCCCCAAAAATGACAACGCTAGTCACCAGCTCCAACGAGCGCTTCATTTGGAGGTTCTCCTTCCAACCCCTAAAACCCTCCCAAGTCCTAACCCTAGCCCTGCTCTTTTCCTACCCCTCCCACACCGGCCCCATCAAAACCCTCGCCGTCGCCGGCCCCATTGCTACCTCTGGTGGTGCTGACGACACCATCAAGATCTACGACCTCTCTGCCTCCTCGAACCTAGGGGTTTTCATTTATTGAACATGTAAATAAGTGATTCACTCTTAAACTCTAATAATAATGGGTAGTAGTGGGGGTTTGTAATTATATTATTGATTAGAGAGAGATGAAAGGAACTAAAACTAATTATGATAGATTATGACAAAGAAGGTATCATATTCATTCAGATTTGATGACTCTTTCCCTTCAAAATACAAATTTGATTTTTATGTTCACTATATCATTCCTTTATTAGGATAATTGCTTCAATGAGTGTCTACACAACAATAATAATAAATTAGCTTCTCCATGGTAAGTAAATAATAATGTAAAATATTTTTTAAAGTAGCACGAGTAGATTGATTCTATGGAGTAAACATAGAGACCTTTTAACCCGTCTTCGAGTTTTCTTTCGAAAATTCCTTTTTTCGTCTTCAAATCCATAAAATGTAGGTGTATTTATTTTATATATTAGATTTCATGAAGGCAGTTATATATTTAACTATTATTACTTGCATTAGGTTGCTTGTATTTATAATATATATTGTGTAAAGTTCATCCAAATCACATTTATAATACCAGAAATCTGCAAGTGCGATGCACGAAGTAACAAAAAATATTTCATAAGTAAAAGACTATGATTGTTCAAACGAAAAAAAGTGAGAAAGCATATATGTATGCAATGAACTAAAGAAAAAAAAAACTTAATATGAGAAATATTTATTAAGCATTTAATTAAACAGAGAAAACCCCAAATCCGATTTAAAATTTAACAAATCAAAACATAGAGTACAGATCTCAAAATGAGTAGAAGTAGAAAAAGTGACATCAGCTCATGTAGCGAGATTGTTGAGAACTCTCAGATGAAACTATAATGCAAAGGTGTGAATGAAAGGTATATGCTTCATTGAACACAAACTGCAAGTTTATATAAGCCTTTACGAAGGAAAAAATCAAAATAACAATTCACATATGAAGACCCTAAAACGTGGTAATAGACTAAGAGGAAATTGTCAAAACCCTAACAACTTGTCCTTAGAGAATATGACTTACTAACATTCTAATTAACAAAAGAACTTAACTGACAAAAAACATTAACATCTAACAATATCCATCATTCCCTCCCTTAAACTGTATGCAGAATGCAATCAGTTTATGTTAGGAACTTCACACTCCCAGCAAGCTACGAAGCTTCAAGAACACCTCCAACCTGAGCGGCTTCGTCATTATGTCAGCTACCCGATCTTGAGTATTGCAATGATTCAAATCCACCACACCATCTCTTACCAAATCACGAAGGAAATGAAACCTTAATGTCAATGTGCTTGCTTTGACTATGTAAAAGAGGATTCTTGGAGAGTTTTATAGTTGAACTGTTGTCATACAGAACTGTAGTGCACTTCTCCTGTACATAACCAAGCTTCTCCATAACTATCCTTAACCAAACACACTGGAGGCACACGAAGCTGCAGTGATGTACTCGGCTTCATTAGTGCATAGTGTAACCACAGGCTGCTTTTTGGATGACCATGAAACTGCTCCAAAACCTAACAAGAATACATACCCCGAAGTACTCTTGCGATCATCTAAGTCTCCAGCAAAATCACTATCCGTGTAGGCTATGAGTTCTTTACAGCCTCCTTTCTTGTAGAGAATCCCCAAACCAGTTGTTCCCTTCAAATATCTAAGCAATCTTTTCGCTGCTAACCAATGTTGCTCTGTGGGACTTGACATAAACTTGCTGATGAGACTTACTCCATACATCAAATCAGGTATGGTTGCCGTTAGGTACATAAGACTGCCAACCACCTGTTTAAACATAGTTGCATCAACCTTAGATCCCATCTCATCCTTTGACAAATTAAAACCAGGTTCTATAGGATTCTTCATTGAGTTGCTTCTGTCCATACCAAATCTTTCCAAAACTTCACGAGCATACTTTCTCTGACATACATAAATCCCATCTGAATGTTGTAGTACCTCAACCCCGAGAAAATACCTTATTTTTCCCAAGTTCGACATGTCAAATTCTAACATCATCGACTTCTCAAATTCATCACACATGCTCTTACCATTACCAGTAAAAACCATGTCAACGTATAGACTGACAATTAAGAGCTTACCTCCCTCATTTGACTTTGTAAACAAGGTGTGTTCACAATCAGTGATGTCGCGGCTCAGGCGACGCCTCAGGCACAAGGCATGGGCGAAATGGATGGGTGCGCCTCAAGCCTCAGTTGAAGTGCTCCCCTTTTTTGAAGCGCTGGTGAGGCGCGTGCCTCAGCACGCCTCAACGCCTTGCGCCTTAGCATGCCTCGACAGAAGGCGCGCCCTCAGCATTGTTTTTTTCCTTATTTTTCCCTTCTTTTTTATTTAAAGTATTCTTTCTTTTTTAGTTTTAAGTCTTTTGACATGTTTTATATTTATATTCTTTTCTATTAATTAATTATTCTTTCTTTTTTATTTTATTTTTTTGATAGTATTCTTGCTTTTTAGTTATGCACTTTTGCTTTACTGCTTTATTAGGCTATTCGGATGAAACTTATTATAATAATTAATTGTTGAATACTTGAATATACTTAATATTTAATTGTAATATTGTAATACTCTGTAATAGTGTAATACTAATACTACACTGTGATATTCTCAAAAAAATTTAATTGTTGAATGTACAAAATACAACTTACAAATTACATTTACAAGTTACACCTACAAAATACACTCGCATTGTAGTTTTACAAAAAACACATTGAATCACTTCTTCTTTGGGGCAAGAAAATAAACTTGCGCAAATCTTCCCATTACCGATTAATCTCAGTTATTTGCATGAAGACAAAAATATACATTTATTAGCAAATAGATACTAATTATTAAATATGCGACAATTAAAATTTAAGATAAAATATACATTTCTGGTTACATTTTAGATTTCATTTTCAGATTTGCTTCTCACTGGTACTAACTTGTAAATATATTTGTATTGTGTTTGTGCAATTTCTAATATTAACAACTGAACCGGTACGTCTTCCATACTTTACTTTTTAAGTATATGGTCATTGTATGATATATTTTGTTGCTATGGTATCTTGTTTATATAATCTAATTTATAAATTTTAAAAACCCCAAGAAGTAATAGTGCGCCTCGGTTTACTGAGACTTGCGGCTCAAATTGCGCCTTGCGCATCAGACTTTTTACGAGGAATTGAAATTACTTGCGCCTTACGCCTTCGACTACACAGTTCACAATAGCATCTTTCAAAGACTTCCTTAACAAAATAGGCCTCAATCTTGCTGTACCAAGCTCGCGGAGCTTGCTTGAGACCATACAATGCCTTATCTAGCATATACACCTTGTGTTCTTCACCCCTCTTCGCATATCCTTGAGGTTGTTGCACAAAAACTTCCTCACTAAGCTCACCATGCAGAAACATGCTCTTCGCATCAAGCTGAAAAATATTCCAACCTTCTTGAGCTTCTAGAGAAATTATCAGCCGAATAGTGTCTAGCCTTGCCACTTGAGCAGCTAGAGCAATTAATAAGTCGTATTCTTTAGGGACAAGTTGTTAGTATTTGATGTATCAAATTTTTATACAAATATTTGTACTCATTTACCCATTAAAATTGCTTGTATTTGTCTATCATTGTTAATAATTTATCTCATTTCTATCGATTTCAATTAATTAATTATTTTTGAAGGAATAAGATTTTTGATGCAAAAAGGTGAATATTTTTTGTAAAAATCAACAAACAAAACAAACATATTGATTTATTAATTTTTATTGTTTTGTTGAATTTTAAATTTTAAATTTTACAATTTGACCGTGTGAAAAAAAAAGATAAAAATTTTAATTTGCCAATTGAGCTGAAAGTGCAATCAACAATTTTTATAGGGTTTAAATGAGCTAATATAATTTTTAGTTAGTTTAATTAATTTAAACTAATTAATTTTATTTTTTATTTTTAAATCCTAATTTCTGATTTATTTTGTTTGTGTGCAGCACGTGTTTCAAGAAAAAGAAAGAGAAGATAAACAAGCAAGAAATAAAGAGGAAATTAAAGAAGGAAACAAATAAATAAAGAATTGGGGTTTTTCTGCAAAAAAAGAAACAAACGAAACAACTGAGGCGTCTAGTGCGGCTGACGTGGTGACTGGGTCTTGCACTGAGTTCGAGGCGAGACAGGGACGTGCTAGGTGACAGGGACAGGCGTTGTTTCCTTCTGCGTGTGCACTCCAAGACCAAGACGAAGAGCAGGAGAGAGGAGCACCTGATGTGGCTCTGTGTGACGCCAGGCCATGTCAGTCGGTTCAGAATGAGACAGAGAGAAGAGCAGGAGGGAGAGAGACCTCGCCGCTGATGTCAGTGGACGTGGAGCTCGACTCAGTAATGAAGACGAAGCTGACGTGGCGTTGAGCTGCTGACATAGCAGTGCGAAAAATGACGAAGAGAGAGATTGGGGGAACTTTTGTGCAACTTGGCTGCACGCAATTTGACGCATCTCGGTTTGTAATTTTTTTACAAAACAGTTCTTCCTATATTTTTTTTCTTCTCTTCGTCTAATTTTATTATGAAGTCCAAGATAAAATTTGTTAGTTGCAATTTAATAATAATTTTTTTTTATTTTTCTAGGGTTTTGATGTAGCCTAGTTTTGATAACACAATTTTAATTCATATTATTTTTCTATTTTTCCATGATTGTGCATTTGATTTTTGATCTTAATGCTTACAATTGGTTGACCGACTTTGTATAATCTATTAAATCATGGAGAGACCGAACTGGTAATTTGTGATTTTGAATTATAGAATTAAACACCATTGATTGAGCGAAATTAGAGATGATTTACCGCGATTGATGTGATCGTTAAGAAATCCACAGAACTTAATGAGTCTTCAATTAATTAAATTTGTGCATGAACTATGACAAACTGTTAGTTGAAGATATTTTTTGTGTTGAGAAAGCATTGAATACTTAGGGGATTTTTCTCTACAACTTGGAAAAATTATATTTTTATTCACATGGAGTTATAAATTGTGTGTGATTAACTAGGTGAAATCAAAAGCCCTAGAATTAATTTTGCCATTAACAAATCACAAAAATTTCAGATTCCGGGCCTTTTAATTAATTTAATTAGTCATTTAGATTAATTTTAATTTAGTTGTTTTCTTTATTAAATTTCCATTTTCCAAATAGTAGTTAATCTAGTAATTCTGGTACTCAATAAAATAATTAGTCTTTGTGGGTTCGACATTCTTTTCACTTAACTATACTACTTGTTGCAATTTTGTACACTTGCAAATAATTCACATCAAGTTTTTGGCATCGTTGCCGGGGACTAGTTATTCTTTTATTGATATTGAAAATTGCTAGACTGTTACTAGTTTAGATTTTTATTTTTGTTTTTATTTTATTATTATTTTACCTCTTTATTTTCTTTTGACTTACTTTTATTTTCATTTTTTTTTCAATACTTGTATTTCAGGACCTACAAGTACATTATCGTGGCGAACGATGAAAACATGGCTTTGAGAGACTATGTTATGCCCTCAATTAATAGAGCAATTTCAAGCATAAAGAAGTGGGTTATTAAAGCTAAAAATTTTGAGATTAAACCAGCGATTATTCAAATAATTCAACAGACTGTTCAATTTTGGCGACTATCGCACGTGGATCCTTATGTTCACATTGCAAACTTTCTGGAAATTTGCGACACTTTTAAGCACAATGGAGTATCAGATGATACAATCAGATTGAGACTCTTTCGTTTTTCACTAAGAGATAAGGCTTGGCTTGGCTAAATTTTCAACCACCCGGTAGTATTACTACTTGGGAGGGGCTTGCACAAAAAATTCTTGCTAAGTATTTTTCGTCGGCAAAGACAGCGAAGCTAAGAAATGATATTACCACATTCATTCAATTTGAGACTGAGTCTTTGTATTATGCATGGGAGAGGTATAAAGAGTTATTGAGAAAGTGTCCTCATTATGAATTACCGAAATGACTGCAAATTCAAATATTCTATAATGGTTTGAGAGTTACAAATCGATCTATGGTTGACGCAGCAGCTGGAGGTGCACTTATGAGCAAAACTCATGAAGCAGCCCATGAACTTTTAGAAGAGATGGCATCTAATAATTATCGGTGGTCTTGGGAGAGTACAATGCCAAGAAAAGTGGCTGGAGTTTTTGAACTTGATCATATTACTACTTTAACTGCAAAATTGATATTTTATCTAAGCAAATAGGTAATATGAATGTTAATGCTATTCAAACTAATATGATTTGTGATCTTTGTGCAGGAAATCATTCAAGTACAGATTGCCAAGTGGGAAATTCATTTGCTCAACCAAATTCCTATCAAGCAAATTATGTGTCCAATTTCCAACATCAAGACAATCCTTATTCGAACACGTATAATCCAGGATGGAGAAACTAGCCCAATTTTTCATGGAACAACAATCAAGGAGTAATTAGACCACCTCAAAATTTTCCACAGCAAGAAAAGAAGCCGACACTTGAAGAGATGTTCATGCAATACATGCAGAAGATAGATTTGGTGATACAAAATAATATGGCTTCAATTCATAACCTTAAGGCTCAGATTGGTCAACTTTCAAATATTCTTAAAGAGATGACAACAGGAACATTATCCAGTAACACTGTAACAAATCCCGAGGAGCATGTCAAAGCAATAACACTAAGAAGCGGGAGAACAATTGAGCAGCCACAAGAAGAATTTACCGACCAAAATGTAGTTAAAAAGCAAAGTGAGATCGAGCAAATTGTGGAGGAACAAACGCAGCAGGTGGCCAATCACCATTCTAAAAGGATAAAGGAGTTTCAAGCCAAATAATTTCAGGGGAGTTTAATTCTGACACTTATCCTAATTCACCTTATGATCCACCTATTTCTTTTCCACAAAGACTTAAAAAGAATAATCTTAAAAATTAATTCTCTAAATTTTAAAGTATTTTTAAGAAATTGCATATTAATATTCCTCTTATTGAAGCTTTGGAACAAATGCCTAAATATGCTAAATGTTTTAAGGATATTTTATCAAACAAGCAAAAATTAGAGGAACATGAGACGGTGATGCTAACAGAAGGGAGTAGTGCAATTTTACAAAAGAAGCTGCCTCCTAAACTTAAAGATCCAGGGAGTTTTACAATTCCTTGCACTATTGGAAATTCTTCTTTTGATAAAACACTATGTGATTTAGGGGCAAGTATTAATCTTATGCCATATTCTGTTTCAGGAAATTAGGTATTGGAGAAGCAAAACCCACCACAATCTCATTGCAATTGGCAGATAAATCTATCAAGTACCCAAGAGAAATAATTGAAGATGTTTTGGTAAAAGTAGACAAATTCATATTTCCAGCTGATTTTGTTGTGCTTGATATGGAGGAAGATGAACAAATTCCGCTGATTTTGGGGCGACCTTTTCTAGTTACGGAAAGAGCTTTGATTAATGTCCAATAAGGAAAACTTATTTTGAGGGTTGAGGATAAGCAAGTAACTTTTGACGTCTTTAAATCCATGAAGTTTCCTACCAAAGAACAGTTATCTTTTCAAGTAAGTGAAACTGATTTAATTGTGGACGAGAACCATAGTGCTGAAATTGAAAAGTTACCAATCAAAGTATGTCCAACAAATTCAGCAACTCTTGAATCTGAGAAAGAAAAGAATTTGAAATATGTTATGTATTTCGATGATGCACCATCTATTCATCCATTTTCTCAGTTGACATTCAAGGAAGTGTGGATATCAAAGACTCCATCTTCAAGAAAGAAACGACTGAAATTCGAGCCGCTACCATCAAACTTGACGGATGCACAGAAAAAACCTAATCCCCACCTGAAGAGAAGTATTGGAAAATAGGCTCTTATGTTGTTGGATATTAGAGTTACATAACCATATAAGCCATCATGTCTGGCTGAAGACTTAAAACTTAGCGCTTCTTGGGAGGCAACCCATGTTTTCTTTTACTGCATTAGATTTGATTTTTGTTTTAGTTTATTTTAATTTTAATTTTTGATTTTATTTTGTAGGATTGCACGAGTTTGGAAGTCGCCGGGCGGAACTGTTTTCTACACCAGAATTGGTGGCTTTTTTTAGCAGGATGGAGTCAGAATCTGTGAAAGTGTTTCCAAGAGCGATTGTAGCCAATTGTCTTAGCTTTCCAAAACAAAAAGAATCAGCCCATTTGGACATCTATAGCTCCAGATATCGCTGAAACACTGAACATCACACGTTCAGAATTTTAAGACAAATCAGGGAAGAAATTCTGAACTTTTTGCATTTTTTTTTGTTTTTGTTTTTCCTTTCCCATTGATAATAATGTGATATTCAAGTTTGGGGGAAGGGTTGCAAATTTATATTTTTATTTTATATATATTTGAAAAGAAAAACAAAACAAAAGGGATTTCAATTAGGCTTACAATTACACTTGTTGAGTTCTTGATTGTGCTAAAGCATTGAACTTTTTTTAGGATAGACAATTGCTTATAAAGCAAGATTAAGCATTCTTATTTACTTCAGGATTATTTAATTTCAAAATTCCTTGCACAATTGTGACAGTCATGTGATTATACATAAAAGAAAAATGTGATGCTTTTTCTTGTGATTATTCCCTTTGATCTAGTCCTAAACAGAGTTTAAGTAAATAGAGTAATAATAAAAAAATATAAAAATTATATGAATAAAGTCTATCTAGTCCAATGTTTTGATTTTTTTAGTAACTAGGGGTATTCATCACAAATGTTTACTTTTACGTCAAACGGCAACTTGAAATATGAGTATGCAAAGCACTCTAAATTTGTGTCTTGTTGAGTAACCTAGTGAATTCATCATAAATGTTTGCATTCGCCCTAAAAGGCAAGTGAAAACTTAGAGAAGAGACCAAAAAATTAGGATTAAAAAAGTTAAAATAAAAAAAACTCTAGTTTGCTACTCGGTTTGTAGTAGCGAGAAGAGGTAATTACTGATGGAGTTTTACAAACTATAATTATATTAATTGCATGACAAATATGATTGAGTTGGGAATTATGAATGAATAATTGCACTGGAGAAAGTGGGTATGCTTGGTTTTACTTTATTTGCTATTGTTTATATTCTAAATTGAAATTTTGATGCTTGCATGATGAGATCTCTTGGTGTGATGAGTTGAGTTTATTATTAATTATTATTCCTTTATTCATTATTTTACTTTTTGCTCGAGGACAAGCAAAATCTTAAGTTTGGGGGTATTTAATGTATCTAATTTTTATACAAATATTTGTACTCATTTAACTATTAAAATTGCTTCTATTCGTCTATCTTTGTTAATAATTTATCTCATTTCCATAGATTTCAATTTATTAATTATTTTTGAAGGAATAAGATTTTTGATGCAAAAAGATGAATATTTTTGGTAAAATCAACAAACAAAACAAACATATTGATTTATTAATTTTTATTATTTTGTTGAATTTTAAATTTTAAATCTTACAATTTGGCCGTGTGAAAAGCAAGATAAAAATTTTAATTTGCCAATTGAGCTGAAAGTGCAATAAACAATTTTTAAAGGGTTTAAATGAGCTAATATAATTTTTAGTTAGTTTAATTAATTTAAACTAATTAACTTTATTTTTTATTTTTAAATCATATTTTCTGATTTATTTTGTTTGTGTGCAACACGTGTTTCAAGAAAAAGAAAGAGAAGAAAAAGAAGCAAGAAATAAAGAGAAAATTAAAGAAAGAAATAAATAAATAAAGAATTGGGGTTTTCCTGCAAAAATAAACCCTAATCTCTACTTTCCGTGGCTATAAATAGAAGAGCAAACAAGAGAAGGAGGCAAAAAATGCTTAACGAAGGGGAAGAGCGATGACTAACCCCTATTAAATAAATAAAAAAAAGAAACAAACAAAACATCTGAGAGGTCTGGTGCGGCTGACGTGGCGACTGGGTCTTGCACTGAGTTCGAGGCGAGACAGGGACGTGCTAGGTGACAGGGACAGGCACTGTTTCCTTCTGCGCGTGCACTCCGAGACCAAAACGAAGAGCAGGAAAGGGGAACACCTGACGTGGCTCTGTGTGACGCCAGGCCACGTCAGCCGGTTCAGAACGAGACAGAGAGAAGAGAAGGAGGGAGAGAGACTTCGCCGCTGACGTCAGCGGACGTGGCGCTTGGCTCAGTAACGAAGACGAAGCTGACGTGGCGCTGTGCTGCTGACGTGGCAGTGCGGAAAAAGATGAAGGGACAGAGAGAGATTGGGGAAACTTTTGTGCAACTTGGCTGCACGTAATTCGAGGCATCTCAGTTTGTAATTTTTTTACAAAACAGTTCTTCCTGTATTTTTCTTCTTCTCTTTGTCTAATTTTATTATGCAATCCAAGATAAAATTTGTTAGTTGCAATTTTATTATGAATTTTTTTTAATTTTTCTAGGGTTTCGATGTAGCCTAGTTTTGAGAACATAATTTTAATTTCATATTATTTTTCTATTTTTCCATGGTTGTGTGTTTGATTTTTGATCTTAATGCTTACAATTAGTTGACCGACTTTTGTATGATCTATTAAATCATGGAGAGACCAAACTGGTAATTTGTGATTTTGAATTATAGAATTAAACTCCATTGATTGAGCAAAATTAGAGATGATTTACCGTGATTGATGTGACCGTTAAGAAATCCACAGAACTTAATGAGTCTTCAATTAATTAAATTTGTGCATGAACTATGACAAACTGTTAGTTAGAGATATTTTTTGTGTTAAGAAAGCATTGAATACTTAGGAGATTTTGGTCTACAACTTGAAAAAATTATATTTTTATTCACATGGAGTTATAAATTGTGTGTAATTAACTAGGTGAAATCAAAAGCCCTAGATTTAATTTTGCCATTAATAAATCACAAAAAATTCAATTTCCACTCATTTTAATTAATTTAGTTAGTCCTTTAGATTAATTTAATTTAGTTGCTTTCTTTATTAAATTTTGATTTTCCAAATAGTAGTTTATCTAGTAATTCCGGTACTTAATAAAATAATTAGTCCTTGTAGGTTGGACACTCTTTTCACTTAACTATACTACTTGTTGCGATTTTGTACACTTGCAAATAATTCACATCATTAGGGCGTTGACAATTTTCCCTTAGTCTGTTACCACGTTTTAGGGTCTTCAAGTGTGGGCTGTTATTTTAATTTTTTCCTTTGTAAAGGCTTATTTAAGCCTGCAGTTTGTGTTCAATGAATCATGTACCTTTCATTCACCTTTGCATTACAGTTTCATCTAAGTGTTCTCAACGTTTGGTATTGGAGCCAGTTTTTGTGTGAGTGAATGAAAAAACAGTTTCTTGAGAGTGTGAAGCTGAAAGGAATGGCAACAGAAGGAAGTTTTGTGCAGCCTGCGATTCCAAAATTTGATGGTCACTATGACCATTGGTCGATGTTAATGGAGAATTTTCTGTTATAGGAATATTGGGGCCTTGTGGAAGGTGGGATACCTGCAACAGCAGATGGCGCTGAATTGACTAGAAGCACAGTGCAAAGGAATAGAGGATGCTAAGTTGAAGGACATGAAGATAAAGAACTACCTTTTTCAAGCTATAGATCAGAGTATTATGGAAACCATACTCAACAGGGACACAACACGGAGCATTTGGGACTCCATGAAGCGGAAATACCAAGGCTCTACTAAGGTGAAGCGGGCACAACTGCAAGCTCTTCGAAAGAATTTCGAGACTCCACATGAAGGAAGGAGAGACCGTGGATGACTTCTTTGCTCGTACTCCTACTACAGCCAATAAAATGAAGGCTCATGGTAAGAGAATAAGTCACACCGTCATCAATGACAAAATTTTGAGGTCTATGACTTCAAAATTTGACTATGTGGTTTGCTCCATGGAAGAATCCAACAATATGGATACACAGACCATCGACGAGCTGCATAGCAGTTTGCTTGTCCATGAACAGAGGATGAATGGCAATTGAGGAGAGGAGCATGTTCTCAAGGTTGCTCATGTAGATAGATGAGGCAGAGGAAGAAGTCGAGGGACGTTCAGAGGTAAAGGAAGAGGTTGTGGAAGACAGCCTTTCAACAAGGCTATTATTGAGTACTTCAATTGTCACAAACTATGGCACTTTCAATACGAGTGCCCTAGTTGGGATAAGGGTGCTAACTATGCAGAGTTAGATATGCCTTATATCTTTATTTATGTATTTTCATCATTCTTTTGATGACCCTAAGGTTTAACGTCATATTACCTTTCCAAAGAAGTTCAACATCATATTGGTAAATTTTGCTCATGGGCATATAGCTAATGTGATGTAAAACACAATATGAACGATAGAAAATTGGAAGATTACTTAAATAGTCCCTAAAGCCTAATGCAAGACCCCACATAATTTTGAGATATTTTATTTATTTGTTTCGTGTGATTTGGTAGGATTTAGTTATTGGTTGTTCGTTAAAATATCTTGTTGTGTTTACTTTTATTTGAAATCATGGGGATCTTTTTTTATACATGACCAAATCTTGAAGATCATTGTGGATTTCTTGACATCTTTAGGCCCTAGACTCTCTTATATATGCTGAAATATAACGGAAGGAGAAATGGAATGATTTGTTTCCTGATGATTTACTTTATGAAATTTTCATGTGTCTTTGATCAGTGTGACGCCAGTGGTATGTAGGCCACTTGGTGTGCCTCCGATCTCTATCAAATATAATAATTGGGGTGTTGAGATATTGGTTTCTTCAAGTCCCAGAAACTCTACCATCAATATGTATAATTGTTATTCAAATACAAATAGCTTTAATATTAAGGCCTTTGTCCAAAGGCCACTCATCTATTTTAGCTTGTTAGAATTGTTTTTTTGGTTTGCTGCCGACATATTATTTCATCATATCATAGTCATCCCCCATCTCTGAATGTGGCTTACTAATACTTGTTTGCTTTTAGGTTTGCTGCAGAGATTATTTCATCATATCATAGTCATCCCCCATCTCTGAATGTGGCTTTCTAATACTTGTTTGTTTTTCTATTGTTTCAGGCGTGTAGCTTTGTATTACATATATTAGCTATTTGCACGTGTGCAATGCACGTCCTAATATTTTTTTCTTTTTCAAATCAAACAACAGAAATTACAAAACAACACAGCATTAATTTTCTAAAAATTTCTACAAAAACAAAAAATCAAACACTTACTGGGCATCTTGTTTAGATTCAAACAACTCACAGCTGTACTTCACCATCCATCAAGCTTGTGTTCTTGCTACAAATGAATAAATTAACCCAATTAGAAACAAAACCCAATAATTTTCCCTATAAAAAAACCCATGAATTTCCCCAATAATTTCCCCTATAAATAATCTAGATGGATATATAGGCAGCATCAGACATTTGAAAAGCCATGAATTAAACAAATTCAAGAACCAGTTAATATACAAATAAAATGCAGCATCAGACCTTTCTAACCAAAAGTCAAATAAAAAAAAGTAAAACCAAATCAAGATCCAGTTAATATACAAAATGACGTCGCACGATTTTCAACGCAAGAACACGAATCGTAAAGAGTACCTGCATGTTGTAGATGTTGAAGTAGATGTTGAAGGGATACCACAACCCAAACAGCGCGCCAAGCTGCAGCCTCTGGAGCAAGCTGCCACCGCTCTTCTCGGTAGTGATCTCACCTGAGCTTTCTCCGACCATAGATCTGACGACCACCTCGCGATCCAACGGCTGAGTTCGAGGGGAGTAGCCGATGCCATGGATTGAGATCGACTTAGATTTGAACGGCGAAGAGGATAACAGCAATGACGGCGGCGGCGATGACGATGAGAAGGAGGCGGGGACTGGGGATCTAGGGTTAGGGTTTTCCAGTCGATATCTGGAAGGGGTTCGGAGGTTGAGCAGGGGAGTCGATGGGGGAGAGGGCGTACGCCGCGCTCTGCAATTTTCATGGTGGTCGCACGACGCGAGGGATGAGGAGAGAGAGAGGCGGTAGGGATTTTGAGAGAGGGAGAGAGGAATCGACGCGGGGGGGGGGGGGGGGGGGTGACAGTTGAGATAGAGAGAGTTTGATTTAAGTGAGAGAGAGATTGAAGTAAATGCGAAGCGAAAATTATGCTTGTGTCCTCTGATTGTTTAGGAATTAGGGACAAAAATTGACAGAATTAACCCTATATATTTTTTTTAGCTTTTTATATTTATGGGGGCATGATAGTAAAAAACCGTCAAAATGGGGCTTTGCTTAATAATAGTATAGATAGATTCTATTAAACTTCAATAATATTCCATTATTTGTTTGTTCTTTATAATTTTATATTTCTGTAATGAATTTTCTGAATATTACAAACTAAAATACAAAATTACATAATTTTCCTTTTAAAAAAGTAAGGAGATAGGCGGTAACCCTACACATTGATTAACCATTAATTTGAGAGATGAAAATCTGATATAAAAGGATAAGTTCCATTTTCAAGCCTAATAATTGCACAACAGAAAATATGAATAGCTAGTTCTTCAAAAAAGACAAAAATCAGTCCCTGAATTCGAGAATTTTTGTTAGAATGTGAACAATCACCGAATCAATTCAATCTTGAAGCCAATCATGAACCAAAATTTTCACAACCACACACCAAAATATGAAATTATCTTTTTTTTTAGATGATGAATCAAGAACCTGTCTAAAAATTGCATCTGAACTAAAAGGACTCTCCTTCACCCTCCTATGCGCCGGGCGCCGACGGACGAAACACGTAGTTAAAAGCATGCTCATTCACACCGACGTTCTGCGTCGCCCCCTTCACCTCCTCCACCTTCTCCACCACTCCCTCCTCTTTGATGACGTCATCCCTGACGACGTGAGCATCGTTGATCGTCTCTACGCTCGATTCTTCGTCGGAGTCGACCGCCGCCGAAGAAACGGAGGCCGAATCGGAGCGGATTCGTCGCCGGAGAAGGGAGACAGCTTCGTCGTTGTTGTTGCAGTTGATGCTTAGGGTTTCTTGATCACTCGAATTCGCCATTGAAATCGAATATCTTTACTCTTTTCTTTGTTGCTTTTTTTCAATTTATTTGGTTTTTAAGTTTGGGAGAGGAGGAAGACGATACAGAAGGATTTTGTTCCTTTTTTAGGGATTTTGAGAGAGAGAGAGGCGGTGGGGATTTTGAGAGAGGGAAAGGAATCGACGCGGGGGGGGGGGGGGGGGGGGGGGGGGTTGAGATAGAGAAAGTTTGATTTGAGTGAGAGAGAGATTGAAGTTAAATGTGAAACGAAAATTACGTTTGTGCCATCTGTTTGTTTAGAAATTAGGGACAAAAATTGACAGAATTAAACCTATATTTTTTGTTAGCCTTTTATATTTATAAAGGCATGATAGTACAAAGCCGTCAAAATGGAGCTTTACTTAATAATAGTATAGATATCTGGCTGCAGAATGGAAACCCTTGGATGGTCTTGAAAAAGCCTTTGAAAGCGCAACAATCGAGTGACATCATTCAGCTCCCTACTTGTCATTGGTTGACTACATTTTGTTAATTGAGCAACAATTGTACCTATTGCATTTTTGTTTTCTTTTATGTTATGTGGTCTGTGTTTTAATTGCAGCATTTTGAGTAGACCTTCGGCTGGAACAAGCAAGTCTTAAGCTTGTACTGTTTGAGAATTAACGCAAACTGGCAAAGGCCCTGCCTGTGCGTGGGCGAAGGGTGCAAAACTTCGAGAAGTTATGCAGCATCTTTATTGAAAAAATATAGAACTATTATAAAGGTATTGCCAAGTGTGCAGTGTACACAGTTATATATATAACCGAATTAATATGTACGACGATTCTTAACCAAAGATTGAATACGCATGATAGTTAGAAGAACATATTTATGCATGCGATCCATGCAGTGGCCAATCTGGTAAGTCCAAGCAAATGTGTAGCTGAATTTTTGAAAAATGGTTCAGTTTCATTGCCGTCGATAAAAAAGGGAGACAATAAGTATTACTCATGATAAAAATGTTGAAATTAATTCCTATTCTCTCTAAATGTTTTTAGTATGGTCAAGTAAGAATATGAAGGGTCTTAGTATTAAGTTACAATTATTATATGGTCAAGTAAAAATATGAAGGGTCTTAATATAAGTTACAATTATTGTATGATCAAGAATATGAAGGGTCTTAGTATTAAGTTACAATTAATGTATGAAGTCTATAAAAGAGTTTTTCAATGGAATGAAAAAAAAAAGAATTCATGGACAATTCTCTTTGTGTTTGTCTCTCTCACCTTCTTCAACATCTTTCCACAAAAATAAAGGCTGAAACTACAAGCCAACAAAAAAGTTAGAACAAAAACTCATCAAATATTTGGTAAATAGTAGAAGTTAATTGCATACTTGGTATATAATAGCAAACAAAGAAGTACCTTAAATATTTGCAAAGTTAGTGGTTATTATGTGTCAGCTATAACAATAAAAAAACTAAGGGTGCATTTGGTTTGTTGTTTTGAAAATAGTTTTGTGAAAATATTTTGTGGAAACTGTTTTGTGAAAACTGTTTTGTGAAAATGAGAGTGTAAAAGCTGTCTGGTATAGTTTTCTGAAAACTGTTTTCTGAAAATGAAATTGTATAACCTGTTTGTGTATAAAAAATAAACCTGAATGCTGTTTTCTTAAAACTAGACTGTAAAATGCTGTTTTCTGAAAAAGACAGTTTAAAAGCTGTGCTGTTATATTCCTAGCTGAAAACTGTTATCTGTAAGCTGTTTTCCTGAAAAAGCAAGTTTAAAAGCTGTTCGGTTATATTTCTTGCTGAAAACTGTTATCTGAAAGCTGTTTTTATGAAAAAACGAGTTTAAAAGCTGTTTTGTTATATTCCTAGCTGAAAACTGTTATCTGTAAGCTGTTTTCCTGAAAAGGGAGTTTAAAAGCTGTTCGGTTATATTTCTTGCTGAAAACTGTTATCCGAAAGCTGTTTTCCTAAAAAAACAGTTTAAAAGCTGTTTTGTTATATTTCTAGCTGAAAACTGTTATCTGAAAGCTGTTTTACTGGAAAAGCGAGTTTAAAAGCTGTTCGGTTATATTTCTTGCTGAAAACTGTTATCTGAAAGCTGTTTTTCTGAAAAAACAAGATTAAAAGCTGTTTTGTTATATTTCTAGCTGAAAACTGTTATCTGAAAGCTGTTTTCCTGAAAAAGCGAGTTTAAAAGCTGTTAGGTTATATTTCTTGCTGAGAACTGTTATCTGAAATGTGTTATTCTAAAAGACGAGTTTAAAAGCTGTTTTGTTATATTCCTAGCTGAAAACTGTTATCTGAAAGCTGTTTTCCTGAAAAAGTGAGTTTAAAAGCTGTTTGGTTATATTTCTTGCTGAAAACTGTTATTCGAACGCTGTTTTTCCGAAAAAAACAGTTTAAAAGCTGTGCTGTTATATTTCTAGCTGAAAACTATTATCTAGGTTGTATATTTAATGAATTCACATTATTTTTCTTATGAGTTTTTTGTTAATTTTTTTTGCAGATATAGACCCAACTTCTATCAATATACAAACAAGCAACGTGCTACAACATGGAAGTTTCGTGCGCTATGAAATTTTTATTTTTTTCCCTTCTTGGGAGCTTCCCACTAGTGTCTTTTGACCATGTAAAATTTTATTTGAATTGTGGTGAAGTTTGGTAATACAGCAATTGGACACAGTATGCAAATTTGCAATAAATTTACAAAATATCCATTACAAATTTCTGTTTGGTTACATTTATTTTACAAACTGGGATAGCCCAACCTTCAATTTCGCATTACAAGCATGAGAAACCTTCAAAATGTCTAACATAGTAACAAGTATCAGAACTATTACTTTGTGAAATTTACAATTGCACTTCTTACAAATCCCAAAAAAAAAAAAGGCAATTCCAATCCATCAGTGTCCATCATATGCCACTAGCAGCATCAGAACTCATCATAGGATGGTAATTGTACAATCTATCAATATTTTACATATTGAAAGTGAAAGAAAAAATGTCAAACCCCGGAGCACACATTACATAAGACCATCAGCAGCCATCACATCCTTCACAAGTATCAGAAGCCAACACCAGCAGCCATCAGTTGCTGATAATCTGTCATCATGTAAGCCATCAATGCTGATCACAGAATTGCACTGGTTTGTGTACACAGTATGGAAATTACAACCCAGTTAAACTGAAACCTTCCTCAAAGAATACAAGCATTCAGTTAAACTGCAACCTTCATCAAAGAATACAAGCCAGTTAAACTGAAACCTTCATCAAAAAATACAGTTCCAGTTCAACTCAAACCTTTCTCAAAGAATCCAAACCCAGTAAAACTGATTTGTGTAAACACCATGGAAATAGATCACATAATTATAGTGGTTTGTATACATAGCATGGAAATTAGAACCCAGTTGTACTGAAACCTTCATCAAAGAGTACAACTCAGTTACACTGAAACCTTCATCAAAGAATACAAGCCAGTTAAACTGATACCTTCATCCAAAAATACAGTTCCAGTTCAACTGAAACCTTTCTCAAAGAATCAAAACCCAGTTAAACTGATTTGTGTAAACAGCATGGTAATTAGAACACAGAATTATACTGGTTTGTATACACAGCATGGACATTAGAACCCAGTTCTACTGAAACCTTCATCAAAGAGTACAACCCAGTTAAACTGAAACCTTTATCAAAGAATACAAGCCAGTTAAACTCAAACATTCATCAAAGAATACAACCCAGCTCAACTGAAACCTTTCTCAAAGAATACAACCCAGTTAAACTGAGTTGTGTAAACATGGATGGTTAATATCAAAGAAGTGTACTGGTTTGTGTACACAACTATGGGAATTTGAACCCAGTTCTACTGAAACCTTCATCAAAGAGTACAACCCAGTTAAACTGAAACCTTTATCAAAGAATACAAGCCAGTTTAACTCAAACATTCATCAAAGAATACAACCCAGCTCAACTGAAACCTTTCTCAAAGAATACAACCCAGTTAAACTGAGTTGTGTAAACATGGATGGTTAATATCACAGAAGTGTACTGGTTTGTGTACACAACTATGGGAATTTGAACTCAGTTCAACTGAAACCTTCATCAAAGAGTACAACCCAGTTAAACTGAAACCTTTATCAAAGAATACAACCCAGTTAAACTCAAACATTCATCAAAGAATACAACCCAGTTCAACCGAAACCTTTCTCAAAGAATACAACCCAGTTAAACTGAGTTGTGTAAACAACATGTTAATATCACAGCAGTGTACTGGTTTGTGTACACAACTATGGAAATTTGAACCCAGTTCAACCGAAACCTTAATAAAATAGTACAACCCAGTTAAACTGAGACCTTCATCAACGAATACAAGCCAGTTAAACTCAAACATTCATCAAAGAATACAACCCAATTCAACTGAAACCTTTCTCAAAGAATACAACCCAGTTAAACTGAGTTGTGTGAACAACATGGATGGTTAATATCACAGCAGTGTACTGGTTTGTGTACACAACTATGGAAATTTGAACCCAGTTCAACCGAAACCTTAATAAAATAGTACAACCCAGTTAAACTGAGACCTTCATCAAAGAATACAAGCCAGTTAAACTCAAACCTTCATCAAAGAATACATCTTGGAAGACTGCAACCCAATCATTAGGGCATTTAGGGCCAGTTACCAACATGTTGAAGGTGATAATCTCCTACTAACATAGGGCATCAAAACTGATCACCTCATTTTACTGGTTTGTATGCCCAGCATGGAAACTACAACCCAATTATTATCTTCTTTTAAGGCAAACAACAATAATTACTCCAAAGAGTATTATAGGATCAGAATAATTTACATCATCACTATCAAATTTTGAAAGTGTAGTATCCATTAATAAATTCATCATATCCATTGTTTGCCTTACTTATCAAATTCCAACTTACTCTGATGTCTACCTCAAAATTGCGATGAATTCTTCTTTCTTTGATGAAGGTTGCAGTTTAACTGGGTTGTAATTTCCATGCTGTGTGCACAAACCAGCACAATAGTGTGATCAGTATTGATGCCCACCACGGGTGGAGATTATCACCTACTATATATTAGTAACAAAAGCTGTTATTTTGAAACCACTGTACTAGCTATTTTGAGACCATGAGAGATAATCCTAACTGGGTTGTATTCTTTGAAACTTTATTTCCAGTTTTTATATTAGTAACAACATGCTTATTATGAAAGTTGCCAGTACTCCAAATATAACAAAACAACTGGTGTAGGTTCAGGACAACATCAACAAGTTTGTCATTATCCCAAATAAGAACTGTAGGATCAGAATATAGCGTCATCATATCCACAACTATAAATTCATGTAGTCATACACAAAGGTGTCACCGAAGGTGTTATATCCCATCATAATTTGAATACCAAAAGGTGTTATATCATATATATGAGTATCAATGATAACCATGTTGAAAGTTGTCAGACACTCCAAATGTAAGATAACATGTGCAGGTCCAGAACAACGAAGCAACAAGGTTGTCATTATCCAAAATAATAGCTGCAGGATCAGAATATAATATCGTCATATCCATATTTTGAATAATAGTAATCAATTACGAAAGCCTCACAACTTTATGTTATATAGGCTCAGAATATATCATCATCATATCCGTACTTTGAATTGTAGTAATCAATCACAAAAGCCTCACCAAATAGTGGCAGATAGGATCAGAATATATCTTCATCACTTCCATATTTTGAATTCTAGTAATTAATCAGAAAGGTATCACAAATTAAATTATATAGGATCAGAATATAACATCATCATATCCATTCTTTGAATGCTATTAATCAATCACAAAGGCCCCCCAAATAATGTTATATAGGATCAGAATAAATCATCATCACATCCCTAATTGGCCGTATCCTCAAAACATTTTGTCATAGAACAATTGTTCAAGCAAATCATCATGATTAGTGTAGAGCTGCAATTTTTAAAATTGCCATGCCAGCTACTACTAATGTCTTGTACCCACCCCATCCATCACCCATAGTTGAATACATCATTCATTGAGTCAGTATAATAAGAATATAAGATCATTAGAATCCCATCTTCTAACGTAACAAATTATAATAAATTCTGGATCAGAATATACCATATCCATCATTTCCAGAAACTCAGTCACACACGATGGTCCCCCAACCTGCATGCATACAAATATCATCATCATATATCGCCTGCTTAATACAATAACATACATGATCTTCAAATAGATGGGCCACAAATGAAAGGAAATAATTTACAACCATATATTACAAGAACACAAAGTAACCACGAACAAGTACATGCTTATGCTTACATCAATGTCTGGCATTCCACATTGCCATGGCTATTTGATCTCTTTTATTATTCATGAGATTCAACTGAGAAGATGACATATCCAACGGCCCAGATGTGGAAGCATTATCTTCATTATGTAGGTGATTATTTTGTTCTTCTTCTATGTCTGAAAACAATGAATCATCGGCAGAATACTTTTTGATAAAATTATGGACTGCACAACATGCAGTTACCATCATAACTTGTCTTGTGTAGAAGTAATTGGGCATAGACTTGAATATGGCAAACCTTTTTTTGAACACACCAAAGGTTCGCTCTATTACATTTCGTAGCCTAGCATGCTGTTTGTTGAAGAGTTGCTTATATTGGGTGGGTGCATGGTTAGGACCATGGAAATCCTGCAAATGATATGGCTGTCCACGGTAGGAAGCTAAAAACCCTGGCATGTTTGTATACCCACAGTCTACTAAGTAGTACTTGCCTTCAGGCGGGATTGGCAACAAATTTTTTGTTATTGCACTATGTATTACGCGGGAGTCATTAGTGCTTCCTTCCCAACCCGCATAAACAAAAGTGAAATTCATGTCAAAATCACAAATTGCCAACACATTTTGACATATGTCACCTTTTCGACCACGACAACTGTTTTGTCGACTTGCGGGTACGGTAGCAGGTATTAAAGTACCATCCGCAGCACCAATTGCTCCCTACATTGTTGAGGTAGAAAGCTACTACTTTATCAAACACATTTGAATCATTAGAATAAACGGGCTTAAACATGAAATGCACAAATTACCTTAAACCATGGATAGAAATCTGGGGAACCCCTGATCTTATCATGGACATGTTCCGGGTCTGGGTGTTTAATAAGAACTGCTGATGCTCTTACCAAACCATACAACACATCAGTGAAATGTCTATCAATTGTTTCCAACGAATGATCAAACCGACCACAGACAAGCCTCAACCTAGTACTATGAGCAACAATGAACAAAAAAATAGCAACACTTTCATAATGTGATATACGCCTTCTTTGTATCTTCTCGGACGTTTCCTGAAGATAATTGTTTGTTATTATAAATTGGCACAAAGCCATAAAACAGTCCTTATTCATGCGAAACACCCAAAAGAATTTGGCATCTGGACCGTCTAAGAGTTCTTGTAGGTATTCACGTCCTGATAGTTTGGACGTTGAGTTGGGACTTTTACTATTATAAAATTGTTCGGCCTGTTGAAGAAAGAACAAGTCCTCAAGATCGGATTCATCAGAACTTAACGACGAATTGCTTGAAGAGTCCATCAGTATGGTGGCAAGTGCAGTAGTGCAGTACACTGTAACAATTAGATTACATTTGCATAAAGAAGACTTCTAATTTTAAATACTCTACGACCATAATGGATGTCATATTAATTATAACAGTTACCCATAGAATTGAAACATAAATAGTGACAACAAACAGTCCAAATGTAGGAAAACGAGTGCAGATGAAATTAAAACCGATATAATATCAAAGCCCACCATTCTGCCATTGCATATAATCACCCAACTAATAGTACAGAAAAATGTCAAATAACTGATACATTTAAATAATACATAATGAAGGTTCTACGTTATGGAATTTAATAAATTACATTTATTTTCTCGAAAGTCTCTCTAACCACCCTACTCTCCACTACGGTTTCATTACCATAAAGGTTTTACGCCAATTTGGGTCATGAGTTATGTTCTCCAGTGCCAAATCAATCATAGCATTATCAAGCCCATCCAAACCAGTCAGTACCTGCATGGCATTCTCAATGGAGTACTGATCGTCTAGGGCGGAGCGATCAACCATGCCGGCCTTCTTCTTATAGTATTCAGCCTTAGCAATGGACTTTTCTGCGTTGGCAGAAACAGCAACATCCATTCTTGAGCTTTTTGTAGCTCGGCCACTGGACCCACCACTAGAGCGTCTCTTACGAGACCCCGACCCCGTAAACATTGGCTCGTAATCATCATCATCATCCAAATTTACATGCGGTGCATTGGAGGGAGTGGGGTGGGCGAACTCATACATGACCCTATGTTCCTCGTCGAGGTCATACACCCTTTGGGATGAAGCCCTAGATAGCAGACTCTCGGCGGTAGAATCAGCAAAAATTTTGGTCAACACATCATAGTTAGGCAAACCCTTCGATTTAAATTCAGAAGCTTTAGGGTGAGCCTATTAATAAGTTATTGTGTTGTTAGTTTACAACTATAAAAGTAAACAAAAATTATATTACGATCATAATCCCATATTAGCATAAAAAAAAAAAATTTTAAGATGAGGACCTTGACATATGACTTCCAAACTTCGGGATCGCAAGTCACTGTCTGATTCTCTTCATCCCAACCCATACCGCTTTGATTCTTCAAATCATGAAAGGCTCTCCATTGCATCTTAAGCTGTCCATATTTTTCTTTTATTTGTCTAAGAGTGTATGAACGATTACATTGTTGGTTCAATAAATTCATCAATTGAGTCCATTGTCTCGCATCGAATTTTGCACTTTTCAAACTATTCCGATCAACCTCGGCCTCCATCAACTCAATAAATGTACGCACATTATTTGCGGGCCAAAGACCAAAATCATTGTCCATATCAATCTCCTTTCCCTTAACGATCAGTAATAAATAACAGTCATTATTTTGGTGAGCATAAACAGTATACGGTTATAATTTGAGGTTACTAGAGAAATTGTAGATGATGTGTACTATCCATAAAAAAAACAGTACTCAAGATCAGCACTCAAGATCTCCGAATCAGTATTCAAAATCTCCATAAACAGATCAGTACCCAAGATTTTGAAATCACAGCAAACCCCCCCAAAAAAAAAAAAAAAAATATTTCCGATCCTCAAATCTTCACTACGAGCGATAAATTAACCCTAAAAAAGGGATTTTTTTATGAGGCAAGTGTCCAAATATAGACCAATTACCATAACAGCATCAAAAAATTGGGCAAAGATATGAAACATACCCTCGATTCCTGCTTACCAAACCTGGTGAAGTTGTCTCCGACGGATTCCCTCGACCGGCGTCGGATTCGTGAGCTACGATTTCGAAGACACCTTTTAGCAAAAGCAGATCTGGTCTCGCAGACCATGAAGCGAGCTCCGAGCGGGATGAGGAGGGGCCCGAAGAGAGCAACGAATGAGGGTGCGGGGTGAGAAGGGGTGAAAGAGGGCGTTAGGGTTTTTCCAGATCTGGCGATTTGATCTAATAGATCTCAGATCTAACGTGGTCAGCGAAGAAAGAGGGTGGGGTAAAGCAACGATAGAGGAAGGGTGGCGAAGAGGGTGGAGCGAGAGGTGACGACCGGGGAGTGACGAGAGGGGAGAAGCTGGGGTTAGGGTTTTTTTTTCGACAGATGAGGATGGAAGATGGGGGGAAGCGGACAAAAGTGACGAAAACAGGTGAAAGCATCTTTTGAGAAAAGATGCAATTCTCAAAAGTAAACCAAACGCCTTCTCAGAAAAATATTTCCTCAAAATATTTCCTAAACAAGTTACCAAACACACTCTAAACATTGCCGATCATTGTTTCGGTTTAAAGTCAGGTAAATTTTAAATATGGATGTCGCATTCCATTAATGAGTCCCCAAAATGACTTTATTAACCTGTGCTAACCATATACTAAACACCCGAAGATATGCTAACCTTTTTTCTGCCATGAAATGCCACTTTCCAATAATGAGTCCCTATAATGTTAATCTGGATGTCTTCCACCCTAACGTCGAAGGGTGGCAGGAGTTCGTCCAGATCTATCTACATGGGAATGGGACATGAAATCTGTGTTAGGATTGTGTCTTGTACACTCGTGGTTCAAATTAGAAGAAGGTAAAATAAAGCACGGAAGTCAAAGCGTCGAAATGAGTAGAAGAAGAAAACAGTAGCAGCAAGGTGCATGCATAGTTGCGGCCGACGTCCCAAGTTGCGGTCGACCGCACCCCCCGACCGCTCGTAGTACAAGGATTGTCTGAGAGAGGGCGGTCGACCAGTCTTGTTGGACGGTCGACCGCCCGCAGCGCTGTGTTCGTTTTGGATCTCGATTTGTTAGGTCGTTTCAGCCCAATCTTCAACTCCAAGTTAGATCGTACGACTCCTATTCAGTTACTTCTTTTTCAAGTTATATCGAACGACTGAGAATCAAGATTAGACCTAGGTTTCTCTCTATTCTTCTATATATATTGTAAACTCCTCCAATATGTGAGCTAGTACTTCATAGATTCTTTTCTCCATTGCAAAGAGAACCTCGAGAGAGAGATAGTTCTTGGTGAGTGAGTTTAATTCCTTGTATTGAGTGAATCAATAACTCCTTGTAATCACTTCTAGTTGAATATCAGATCTCCCTATATTTCTCCCCAGATTAAGCAAAAGCTAACCGGGATAAATTCTCATTGTGTTTATGTTTGAATTGGTGGATCTACTTGCTTGCTCACTTGATTCGTATCATCTCTTCGACTTCCTCATTGCTCTAATTAGTTCCGCTGCGACCAGAGGTGTTTGTTGATGCCCCAATCCCAACAACTGATATCAAGCTTTAGGTTGCCGAGTTCCTTGGTTAAGATGACAGGTCACAGTCTTTTGAAGATCAAGTAGTTCGATGGAAAGATCAATGAAAGGCCATTCGAAATGAAGGATGATGTTTGGGAAGATATTCGTGAAAGAACCATAAGTCTGATCCGACTATCCTTGGTGGACGAGGTCAAGTGCAGATTTCTGGAAGAAACTGACGTGGCGAATTTGTGGGAAAAACTCATAGTTGACTACTCTGGTTCGTCGTTATTAGATCGGATGCATTGGAAGAGAAAGTTGTTCTGTTTATCTATGAAGGAAGGTACCGATCTCCAAGACCACATTACTGAGTTCAGTAAGATATTATCTGAACTTAAGGCGATTAACGCAGTTGTGTGTGAGGAAGATAAAGCTTTCAACCTGATATATTTACTGCCGGATTCGTACGAGCTTTTGATAACTACCATGCTACACGGTAGATCTGCTAAGGAGAGTATTTCGGTAGATTGTGAAATCAAAGTATTAGAGGAAGATCAACTTAGGAAGGAGACCCAAAAATCATCATCGTCTATTCTTACAAGTTGTCTAGCAGTGGATGGTCCTTCAGGGGGAAGACAAAGTCCTTTACAAAAGGATTCGATCTGTTGTCATTATTGCAAAAGGCTAGGGCACATCAAGAAAGATTGTTGGAAATTGCTAAATCAGGAGAGCGCAAAGAAAGAAGTTCAGCCGCTAATGTGGTTAGTGCCTTTGATTCAGGTGATTCATGTCTTCTTGTTTCAAATTCTTTAGAAGTGGACTCTAGTTGGCTTCTTGACTCAAGGAGTTTTTCTCATATTTGCTCCGAGAGGGAGTTGTTTTCTACTTATAAGTCTACTATAGGGCGTTGTGTGACAACGAGAACTGGGGAGATTTGTGAAGTAGTGGGTGAGGGACAATTGAGTTGAAGATGACAGATCTAAATTTGTTCACTTTAAGGGATGTTTTGCATGTTCCTCTGTTGAAACGAAATATGATTTTCTTGGGAACTCTGGATGCACGGGGTTGTAGCTACATAGCTCGAGGTGGAGTTCTGTCTGTTTTTCAGGGTCATCGTAAGGTAATTAGAGGTATGAGAGTGGTTGGGCCAAGCCAACACAATCTCTACAAGCTTTGGGAAATTCGAAAATCCTGTGCAGGGGTTGCTAGTTCTTTTTCCGTTATTCCCGCAATCTCAGCCAGTTTGCCGCAACTGGATTCATCGAGACGAGACCACGACGTTCAAATATCGTTGAGAGGTGGAGAAAGCCTAAGGGTAGGTGAAGTTCGTGCAGAGTTTGGCAACTTCGTGAGTACATCTTCGGGGGTGTATCCTTGAAGGGGTATACTAGAATCGGTGAGATTGGGTAGAGATTAGTTTAACTAGAAGAAGAAGCTATTGTTCTAAATTTTCTTTGCAAGTGGAATTTATTAGAGTTTGGAGATGAGTAACACATCATGTGATAGCACTCGTATGCAATCCAAGGTGAAGTTTGTTAGGATTGTGTCTTGTATACTAGTGGTTCAGATTAGAAGAAGGTAAAATAGAGCATAGAGGACGAAGCATCGAAGTGAGTAGAAGAAGAAAAAAAAGCAGCAAGGTGCAGCCATAGTTGCGGTCGACTGTCCCAAGTTGCGACCGACTGCACCCCCCGACCGCTCGTAGTACAAGGATTGTCTGAGAGAGGGACGGTCGACCGGTCTTGTTGGACGGTCGATCGTCCGCGGTGCTGTGTTCATTTTGGGTCTTGATTTGTTAGGTCGTTTCAGCCTAATCTTCAACTCCAAGTTAGATCGTACGACACCTATTCAGTTACTTCTTTTTCAAGTTATATCGAACGACTGAGAATCAAGATTAGACATAGGTTTCTCTCTATTTTTCTATATATATTGTAAACTCCTCCAATATGAGAGGTAGTACTTCATAGATTCATTTCTCTATTGCAAAGAGAGGCTCAAGAGAATGATAATTCTTGGTGAGTGAGTTTAATTCCTTGTATTGAGTAAATTAGTAACTCCTTGTAATCTCTTCTAGTTGAATATCAGATCTCCCTATATTTTCCCCCGGATTAAGCAAAAGCTAACCGGGATAAATCCTCGTTGTGTTTGTGTTTGTGTTTGGATTGGTGGATCTACTTGCTTTCTCAATTGATTCGTCTCATCTCTTCGACTTTCCTCATTGCTCTAATTAGTTCCTGCTGTAACCAGAGGCGTTTGTTGATGCCCTAATCCCAACAATCTAGGCTTCAGGGTGGGTCTACGTGTCTGTTGAATCTGGAAAGGGATAGCCAAAACCCATGATCCGTTCAATAGTTGTGTAATGCCTTATATCGGTAATGGTAGGGTTACCAAATTCTGGTGGGATAAATGGTGTGGTGACCAAACACTAAAAGAACTTTTTCCAGACCTATATGCACAAACGTCACATCCACACTGCACGGTGGCCGAAACTTGGAGAAGAAGCTCATGGAAACCAGGATTCAAAGCACAGGTTTAAGGGGACTACATGCTCATATCGCCAACTCAGGAGTGAAATGTTCACAGGTACTAGATAGGAAAGCCTAGGTACTTGAGAAAAATAGCACATTCACAATACGATCGCTATATAACTACATTCATTTTAGAGGATGTAGACCGAATTGGTCGGTAATTATTTGAAAAGCAAAAACCCCACTTAAAGTGAGTCTTCCTATGGCTAGTCCTAAACAACACGATTTTGACTAAAGAGAACCTGGTCAAACGCCAACCGAATATCGATACATCATGTGGGTTCTGTAATGCATTCACCGAAACCAAAGATCATCTATTTTTGGATTGTCATAGAAGCAAAGCAATCCTCGTGGATGTCCTTAGGGCTTTTGGAACTACTGAGTATCACATTAAGTATGAGAACTTTCGGACGGGCTCGAAATTCGCTTATGAGAGACGTATTATAAGAGAAGCTTGGTATATGTGTTCTTTGGCTAGATAGGAATAATTATTACTTTCGTGGGATTAGTAATAGTATTTTTGATAATTTAATTCACATTACACATTTTATTTCATTCTGGGCTATAGCTGCAACGACAGGTCCAAAAGGGAGGATTGTCAGCGCCTTCAGGTTAAGGAGTACGATGACGATGAGATCAAAATCGGTCCCACGCTTGACTGAGGGATCTGTCCTTTGATATAGCTGTACTTTTGATGGATCCCCACCCCCTAGGGTTTGTTGGGGGGATCTCGTAGTGTTGTTGTACTTTTAATGTTACTTTCTTATATGTTTCTATGATTGTACCACCCTCCCATATCTAGGGAAGGCCCTATGTTTTATTTCAGTAATGTAGGACTTTGTATTTTGCTCAATACTCAGAGTTTATTTTATTAACATCTTATTAATGAAACAGGGTGGCTATATTCTACATTTTTCTTCTAAAAAAAAATATTGACCTGGATGTCACATTTCATGAATCACTATTTAGGTTGAAAGCGCAGTAGAATTCTAAGTTACAAGACCTTATTAAAAAGATATTTTTTTTATATGCCACTTTTTGAAATTATTTGCAGAAAGTGGAAAGTTGCCAAAGTATTTGTGCTCCCAACAACGAGTTTAATTGTTTCATGCTCGTCGTTGGAATATGGCGAGTGTAGTTTTTTTTATTTTTAGAAACTCAGCGTTCCCAACGGTGAGTTTAGTTTAAAATTTTCAATGAAGACTCGCCGTTCTCAACGGCAAGGACATTTACATTAGACTCGCTGAACGAAGAATTTTTTTAAAAAAATTTTATAGACTCGTTGTTCCCAACAGCGAGGACATTTACACTAGACTCGCTGTTGGGAATGACGAGTTTAGTTCAAAAAAAATTTCTATAGAGTTTTATTTGAAAATTCACTAAGTCCAATAGAGTATTTCACTATGTGAAATTTCCTACATCCTCACTGTTCCTAACAGCGAGTCTAGTATAAATGTCATCGCCGTTGGGAACGACGAGTCTTTATTAAAAATTTAGAACCAAACTCATTATTTCCAATAGCAAGTCTAGTGTAAACGTCATCGCCATTGGGAACGGCGAGTCTTCATTAAAAATTTTGAACTAAACTCGTTATTGAGAACAACGAGTTTCTCAAAAAATTAGCACAAAACTCACCATGTCCCAACGGCGAGTATGAAACAACTAAACTCGTCATTGAGAACGACGAGTCTAGTTTTTGAGTTCACGAGCGCAAATACTTTGACAACTGTCATCTTTCTACAAGGAGGTTAGAAAATTGGGACATTAAAAGAAAATTTTCTTAAAAAGACCAGAAGATACTCTCACCCCGACTTTTTTTAACCATGAAATTCGACACCAGATAAGCACTTACAACCACACCTCCACTTAGAGCACCCACAGTCGTTTGCATTTTTCCCATTTTATGCATTTTGGGAGTACT
This sequence comes from Hemerocallis citrina, assembly GCA_017893485.1. NCBI lineage: Eukaryota > Viridiplantae > Streptophyta > Magnoliopsida > Asparagales > Asphodelaceae > Hemerocallis > Hemerocallis citrina. The sequence goes on from CM030367.1 coordinate 42,875,070, forward strand.
GTAGCCGACACAGTCATCGGCTATTTTGCCATTTTTAGCTATCGGGTTACAGAAGAAAGGTATAAATGGCATTCGATATAGCAAAATGCATTTTATGCCTGATGAAACATCATGTGTCATCTCGATTATTTAATTATATTTTTAAATAATCAGACGAAACATGATATGATGTTTCGTCCGAAGTAAAAAAAAATTAAAAAACACATAAAAAACTCAGTTATATGCATATAATGGCTTGGGTCACATTTCCTTAAAAAAAATTTTGCAAATTACCATCATTGGTTACTGGGTGCAATTATTTAAATTTTCTTTGCAAATTTATAAATAGTTTTTGCAATTTTTTTTTGCAAAAAAAAAAACCTCCTTAAAATCCGAACGAAACATCCGATCATTTTGCAACTTTTTTTCCTTTTGGGAAGAAATATCATGTTTCGTCCCGTATATTTTATTAATATTTTTTCTGTTTCTGACTATATAAATGATTTGTTAATCACAGACGAAACATCATGTTGTTTCGTATGTTTCATTTTTATCGAAAATATGAATTTTTTGTCTTTTGACGACTACAGCATTTCGTCAAAATGAAAATGTAAAATATGCATTTTGTCATTTTTTACCTCAAACGACTGTGGATGCTCTTAACAAAAGTTCTCCCTGGACGAACAAATGAACGAAAGAGCACATCGAAATAACAACTGTAGCGATTTTAATAATCTCTACTATTATAATGGGAGAAGGCCTTAGTGGTATTTGTCATTAAATTTTTTGTTTTTTCATTTTGTCATTTTGAAGCCAAATGACTCATTTCGGTAAATATTTTCGAAAGTGGACCAGTTTGGTAAATAGTTTCGGCAGTAGATCAGTTTGGAAATTATTTCCCCTTTTTTTGGTCTTTATCCTTCTTCCTCCGCGTGCACGTGCGAAAGTGGACCAGTTTGGTAAATATTTTTGACGGTGGATCAGTTTGGAAATTATTTTCCTTTTCTTTTTTCTTCTTCCTCCACGTGCATCGCACGTGCATGATACTAGTTACTTATAACTGAAACTACAACGAAGAACTCCAAGGCTCCGCAAGGAAATTTCCGAAAAAATTGAATTGATATCCAATACAAAGTCTAAAGCAAACTAAAACATGAAAAAGAACAAATCATGGAAAATACAATTGAGCCACTACAGATGGAACTCATAAATTCAGCACCACCCACAAATTTTAAAAAAACAAATATAACAACATCGAACCGTACATACGATCCAATCATCACAAAAGATGAGAAAATCAATTTCACATATAGTTTTTCAAGAATACTTATCCTAAGAAGCCAATCTTCCGAAAGAGCCATTCAATTTTCGTGCTCCTCTGTAACTCTAAGATGCTAAACATGTATATCAATAAAAATTGAGGATATTTTGAAGGGAAGAATATAAATAAATAAATGAGTCTACACATGTATGCGAGGCTGAACATGTCCTTGCCTAATCCCCTGAAAGCTTCGAGTGAATCAATAGCAACTCATAGTTAGTGAGAAATAAATTCAGTAGCCCAAATGCGATTTCTTTCCATCTGCAATATTAACCAAATGATACCTATTACAGAAAAAATTGTAGACATTAATAATGTTAATGTTAGAAGATGACCTTAAACTTCGAAACTTACAGTAGAACAAATTCAGTAATTTGAAAATTAATATTAGGCTTCATAAATTGATTGGATCCCGAAAGTTCAATTGAAATTGTTGCATGTTAAATTGGAGAGATTACCACTTTGCCGTGAATATATGCAAAACATTAGACCTCATCCATATTGGGCCAAATTCACTTGCTCTAAAAAATTTTCATGCATGTTGAAATTCAATCCTAATCCCAACTGAATTTATTTGATAAGTCGGAGATGGGTAGAACTGCCTAAAAAGGGCCTTGGATTGATTTTGATGTCGGTTTCCACTGACAATCCTAATCAGTCAGTTGCTTCTCTATATGTTGTACTTGTTCTTTCTTTGCCTCCAACCGATAAGAGCATACACGACTATCCACAGTTGTGTGCTATTTATGCATTTTATGCATTTTATAGCAAACGATCAGCTGCAGTCGTTTACTATTTATGCATAAAATGCATAAATAGCGACAGTAGATTGCTATATTTGAAGGAGATTTCAGAGAAATGCATATTATATAGGACACAACTTCAATTTGCGACACAAAAAAAATATATTTTTTTAATTTGTAGGACGCAACTTTACTTTGTGTCTCTCAATTTTTTTAAAAAAATCGTTAGACGCAACTTCACATTTCGTCCGACGTTTTTAAAAAAAAAAAGAAATTTAATAAAAGAATTCTAATCTGGGAGCTCCAAGGAAGGGCCCACTTATTATTTTTTTTAACTTAAATAATATTTTTAATTAATAAAAAAATCATAAAAAATTCTTTTAAATCGTGGGATGCAAAGTGAAGTTCTGTCTGAATTTTTTTTAAGGTTAAATTGATATAAATAACATTCGACGACTACAGGAAATAGACAAAATGCTATATATATTTATGCATTTATGCATTTTCTAAACAATCATGACTATGGATGCTCTAAAGGAAAGAAAAAAAAAAGAATACAAGAATAAAAGAATCGAAGCAATCATTATTTGAAAACAATTTTTAAAAAAAACTCAATTAAGAAAAAAAGAATTTGAGAAATAATTATCACATGAGAGCAAGAATTAGAAGAAAAAATAGATATAGTGTCAAGCACAGCAGTCCACGGACTAAACTTTGGGTCCAAACTCCAAACTATAGAGACAGTCGAACTCCGCTTAATCTTTTGAAAACCTCAAATAAACTGATACCCAATAAAAGCACCACAAGAAAAAATATATAAATTTAAAAATAGATACTGACAATTGAAATTGAAAGGAAGATATACTGTGACTTATAAATAAAATTATATACCTAATTCTTAACTAGAACAACAACAAATTGTAGCATATCCTTGTGATCTGTCAACCAGGGGCGTAGCTGCCCCATGCCCGGGGGTGCAGCTGCGCCCCCTGAGATTTTAAAAAATTTCAATTTTTTTTTATATATTTAGTAAAAAAAAATTAATTAATAAAGATTTATGTGTAAAATTTCTAACCCATTTAGTCATTTACCGATTTACTTTACTCTTTCTTCTTCCACTCTTTTGTTTCCACTCTACTGAACCCAAACCCACTTCATAATGAATTTGTAAGAGGGATTAAAATCTACAAGTGATTAGTTGGGTTTGTAGAGGAGGTCAGAAGAGAGAGAGCGAGGAGTCGATCGATTCCAAACCCTATTGTAAGTAAATATTTTTGTACATTTTGATAATTAGGGTTCATATTCTGAAGTTTCGTGAATTCATATATGATAGGATAATTAGATTGCTAATTTTTGTTTCAGTGTTACTGATTTGTTTGAGAATGGACTGAATTAGTATGATATGTAATCAAATTAGAACCCAAATGGGTACAGATTACAGTGTTAATTTCTGTCCCAATTTTGAGCTAATTTCCGAAATTTTTTATATTTAAACACATGGAGTTTAGAGTTGAAATTTTTATATGCGTATCTTATATATGTGAACAACATTTCCACAAATTTTCATGATATTTGGAGAAAACCCAGGTTCAAGGCGCTACATTAAATTTGTACTTCACATTCTTCAATGCCCAATCTGGTTATTTGTACAAATATATACTATTATGATTCGCCTTCATTCTCTTTCTCTTTTCCTCTTTTGAATTCAACTTACAAATCTCATCGTAAATTCAAAGGAGACCTAAGAGGAGTTCGAGAGGAGAAAGAAATAGTTCAAACAACAAACACAAAGTGAATAACTAATTCTAACCATTAGTTTTTACTCTTTCTGTGCATATACTTATGAGATGAACATCTAATGCTTGGTGCACTTAATTACTTTGAGGTAGACTGATGATTGAAGTTGGAAATAGAGAATATTTAACTACTAGTTTATTTTAATGGCATTGCTATTACCTGTTGCAACCGCAACAGTAGAGAGAGTATTTTCTGCAATGAAAATCATCAAGACTTCATTACGAAACCGATTGGGAGATGAGATGATGAATGATTGTTTGATTGCATATATTGAAAGAGATGTATTGGATGCCATTGACAATGAAGATTTCATTCAATATTTTCAGAATATGAAATCTCGAAGGGTTTTATTACTAAAGAAAAATGCTATTTAGTGATTGTAAGTTTGTGACATTTGATAGTAATATATGATATTTTGAGGCTTGCAAATGTGCTTTTTATAATTTTTTTTAATAGTAATTGCCGCGCCCCCTAGATGGAAATCCTGGCTACGCCACTACTGTCAACAACAATTAAATGTGTGCCTTCAAATGTTTTCAATGTAAAAATTTAAGTAAATTTCAAAGTTAGGAAATGTTTCCCAGTTTAAAAACTCGCCCCCAAAAGGTACTTTCCTTAGGTTTCACTAGGGGCAGCATTCGGGTCCATCGGGCCAGGTTGGGTCGAAACCACTCGGATCCACCCGAGTTTCGGGTGGGCTCGGTCGGGTTGCGACTTTAACCGGGCCGGGCCGGGCAAGGTTAGAAATTGAAAATCGGTCAGGTAGACCCGTGAACCCATTCTGGTCCGACCGAGTCGCGGGTTGGCCCGTTTGCCCGGTTTAATCTGTTTTTTTTAAATAATTTTTTTAACTTACAATTTTTTTTAAAAATGCAACAACAAGTATAACTGTATAAGAGTAAAACAAAATTGTATATATTATTCCTTTCAACTTCTATGAATATTTTACAATTTTTTTACATACAAATACAAGTAATAGAAAGCCAAAAAGAACTTACAAGATTTCTTAAATTATATGTTTGAGGGGATAATCAAGAATCTAGAGTTCGAGATAGCCTACGGTTAGATTGAAGAGAGAGCATTGACTACAGTCGTACACCTCTACTTAACCTAAACCAAGGATCTCATCACCCTAAATTCTCTACTCTTGTTGTTGGACTTCAAGCGAGTTGCTTCTCACTTGTTGATGTAGATGACGCTTTTCATTGAGTTCTATCTTCAGTCTTTATCCAATCTTCGGTGCACACGAACATCTCCAACGAATCCAACTTCAAGTGATTCATGTAATCTGTTCACTTGTAGAAAAATCACTTTCTGAAGCAACTGTATGCTGAAGAATCTACCCCACAACTCGTAGTGCTTATAGCAGAAATACACCACAAGCAATTAAAACTCCCATGACTTAGATGAACCAAGAATAAGCCACCACAATATATGCAAGATCTTACAAGAACACAATCAATATGCAAAGATAACTAATACTTCTTATTCCCCAAGAAATACAAAGATTACAAAAGAGATTACAACTTTCAATCTCTCTCTCTCTCACCTTTGAAACACTTGGCACAATCTCCTCTTGAAGTTGAACAATGATAAAGGCTCACCAAATCTCTCTATTTGGATCTTTTCAGATATCTAAAGCTTAGAGTCTACAGCCATATATATAGCCCTCAAGTAAACCCTAAAAGATAAACACTAATCTAGCAATTGGGCCTTAAACTCGTAAGCCAAAAAACAATCAGCCGCCCAAGTCAGTCGACCCCGCCCCCCCATGATCGGTCGACCGCAACGCGTAGAGCCAAACCCGAGACTCGACCGGTCGACTGCACGGTCGACCGTCCCTGTAATACCCCGTAATTTCTAAATAGTATAATGAATATATATATATATATATATATATATATATATATATATATATATATATAGTAGGAGAGAGAAGTGATTAGAAGGGGGGTCCCACGGTTGAAGTAAAAAATGGCAAATGCTGCTGAGAGAGAAGTGATTAGAAGGGGGGTCCCACGGTTGAAGTAAAAAATGGCAAATGCTGCTGCTGTGGTTTGATGATGACGTCAGCGTTAGGGGGTCCCACCTGGTGTGTTTGAAGGAAAAAGAAACAATGGCTGTGTGTCTTTGGTCTTCGGATGACGTGGACTGTGGGGGACTATGAGGGGTTCACCTATACACGGGATTGGATTTGGGGAAAAGTTGATTAGAATTATCCTATATCGGGAGCATACAATAATTAATTAAGTATAAATATAATTGCAAGATACAAATTAAAAACAAAAAATTCGTTTAAAAACATAAAGGAATTTTAGAAAAACCTTTCAAAAACAAACCCAAAGAACTCAATACTCCACAACGAGGCGGGTACGGATTTTGCATACCTCATCACATTACTTTATATCATCATCCCATACAGTTATATAGATAGTCTTCCAAAAAACAAAATATAACACAAATACTATCATATATCCCCATTCTACATGACTTAGCATGACAAAAATATATAATAGATACATACACCACCAACTCTACTATGAGAAAGTATAACTACAAAACTAAGTACTACTAAGATATCTCACCTCGCTGCTACTCAAAACCTACAAGAGGGTCAGGGACATCCTCCTTCAGGGATGGACTCCTCTAACCCCCAGGAAACAACATAGGTCAGCCATAACTGGTGTGAGTATAATCTACTAGGTTAGTTACCAATTAAATAATATGAAAGAAATTAAAAGAACTTACTAATATGATGATAATTAAAGATAACCTGAGATTAAACATGAAAACATACTAAATGAAAACTGGATATTGCACAAAAGTAATTTATTAGTCGTCAACTATTCTACTATATCAACATCCATTCTATCTTCCATATTATATCATATTTTTACTTTAATATTCCTTCTCATCTTATACTAAATTCACATTCTTACTCATTTTATACATCACATTCATTCGCATCTCATAACGTCTCATTATACATTAACATTCATTCTCATCTCATAACCTTACTGTAACCCCTATTTTTCCAAAATTGTATTTTTCGTGTATTTTCTGTATTTAAAAAGTCTTGCAAATTATTTTTCCGGTTTTCAAAATTTTTTTGGTCAAATTATACTATTGGATCTTCTATTAAAATCTATCAATATATTTATTTGTTTTCGGTTATTATTAGTATTATTATTATTGTGTTTATGTTTATGATTATTGTATTGTTATTAGTATTATTACTTTGATTGTTTATTTAAAAACCTAGTTATATTTATAAATTATATTTGTAGATATTTCACATAAATTCTATGTTACAATATAAATTATATTTTGTTAAAAATCTCTATTTTATTGGGTATTTTATTAAACCCTATTGGATTTTAAACCAATACCCATTTATAAACCCATTACTTATTTAATCCCTAAACCCAATAAAAGTTTGATGTCGCTTCTTGGGCTTCTCATTGGTAGAATGTCGATTTTAGACTGTTAGTAGATTCTTCTGTTGCTTCTAATTCTAGAAGATCAAGTTTGCTAGTAAGCATGTTTGGTTGCTTCTAGGTTTAATTACCTGTATGGTTGTTTTTGTATGTGATTTTGCTCGTACGAGGCTCGACTGGCCCGTATGTAGCTGTGGGTCTCATACGCAGCTTATTTGGCTCGTATGTAGGTTGTTGTCTCATACGCGCCTCGATTGGCCGTATGTAGCTGTTGGTCTCATACACAGCTTATTTGGCCGGTATGTATATTGTTGTCTCATACGTAGCCTGCATGGCTCGTATGTAGTTGTTGGTCTCATACGTAGCTTGTTGGCTCATATGTGTTCTGTTTACTCGTATATAGCTTATTAGCTATTACGCAGTTTTGTTGTGCCCGTCTAGGGTGATATTATTACCCTAGGGGCTATCGACCATCAAGACGTGTTTCCTTACTCTTAAGGGACGGTGGACGAGTCACTTCGCATGTACCGTCAGATCTTAACCGGTATAGATTAATCGCGGACCAGAGTGTTGATGAAATCAAAGTTCAGGGTAGTAGCATGCGAATACATTCGTATTGCCGGGGTCTTGGATCGATCGGCCATGAACCAGATCTTTAGGGATTCTGGTAAGTCTAGGTTGAGCAGCCTAGTAGAGTTATCTTGCGAAGTCTAATTTAAGACCTAGCATGTTGTGTTTGTAATATTTTCATCCCTAGGATTGTTCAAGGTTAGTGACATCATTAGGGTAGTGACTTATAAAGATCCTTTACTTAACCATTTTGCCAGAAAGAGAGGAGTTGGTATTAGGGGGCACCTTACGACCAACTCGTCCTTTGGGCCGACTTTAGGTGGTGTTATTGGGTTGTACCTTCCCATCAAAGGGATACGTACGGTGCCTTCTCACGAGTTGGGAGCACGGGTTGTGTTTCTCACACTGTTAATTCCTGAAGTGCCATGATAAGGGCGGCGGAGCTAGGGGATGGACCTCGAAACTCCGTCGTGTCCTATGCCGGGGAAGCGAACAGGCCATAGACTGCGGTCTATGAGTTAGGGGGCCACAGGGAATGCTTCGAGCTAACCTGCGTTGCGGTAACTCCGAGGGTTCGTCTGGTTTTTGAGTGAGGTCCGGTTAGCCGAGTAGTAGTGGCAAACATAGACACTATGAGCGTACTGCATTGGTGGGACTTGACCATGTCTGTAACCTCATTAGTCACGTTGTATCTGTCAGGAACAGATTGTGTACAAATAGAAATTCGTAATGCGGGTTCAAATCCCTATATATAGATAAACGGCTTGAGATGGAGTGTATGTAGTATAGGATGCATACTGTTCCGGAGACTTGCTTGCATTAGAATAAGAGCATCATTGTATTGGTAATCTTGCATTAGTGTTAAGTCATAACATACACTGGCACATCAATTATATGTACACGTTTCTTTTCCATTCAAGATAAATTACGAGTGTGATTGTTGAAGTATATAATGAGTGTGAAAGTGATGTATTGCGGGGCGTGATGATATGTGTTGTAATAAATGAATGAATGCGATGTTGTGTGATATGAGATTGAGAAAGAATATAAGTCGTGAGTCTGTAAATGCAAATGAATGGTAAATGAGCTACAGTTTATGGGAAAGTAGAGTTACTGTGAATGTAAAGCCTTATGGGAAAGTAAAGTTATATGAATAATTTGTATAAGGCATAAAGTGATGGGCGTTAAGCATTGTGAGTTAAGCGACTAATTGTGAATGAATTCCAACTAAAGATAAGTATGTTATGAGCGGGTATGGGTATATATACAGGTGATGACTTAGAGGGTATTTGAGGTGAAATCCCATTTATGATGTTTACAAGTTCAGTTGTCAAGTAAAATTTGATTATCTTGGTATTCGTAGTTCATTCTGTTTTTACTTATAAAGTTTAATTTATTTGCTTAATTAATAAATTATACTCACACCAGAAATGACTAACCCCTTAGTGTTTGGGGGTTAGGGAGTCCCTGGACTACCCTAGGTCCCCTACTATTACAGGTCCTCAGCAGTGCAGAGGTGAGGTGTAGATTTATGGTTCTGTGGTGTGGAGCTTCATTTTACATTTGTTGTTTAAGGTTTAATTATGTGAATAGTGAAATTTATGTTTCAAATTGTATTTTTGATGTATATGTATGTGGATGATGATGATGAGTATAGTGTGGAGTGGCATGATATGTTTTTGACCCGTACCCATCTCGTTGTGGAGTACCGGGCCCTGTGGTATGATTTATAAGTTATTTTCTAAAAACTTTACTACGTTTTCAAAGGAAATTATGGTTTTTAATTGATAATTGATATCCTGTTATGAGTTTGGCCCCCAGAGCATGATATTTATATTGCCTGTGTGATTCTGCTCATTTTGGCCTGGGGAACCCATGATATTATTGCATGTGATGTGAGCTACGGAATTTAGAGCAGAATTCCGTAAGCTTTTTGTGTTTCGGGGCAGAAATTTCAGGGGAAACTCTGCCGAAATTTTCTTGGAAATATAACTACCTTAGTTTATGTTTATAGTGAAATAGAAATTGAAAGAATTTATTTTTGGAGTCAAAGAAAAAAAAGGGGCAGGCATTACAGTTTGATATGACAAATTGATATTTGTAATTATTGTGTAATAACTCTTATGGCAATAAAAAGTGTTTAAAATTCCGTGTTATTTACTATGTTGTGATGCATTTGAAGGCAAAGATTCTGGCATATGTCACGGTTTCCCAGTTACCGAAAATCGGGGCGCTACAGAGTGGCATCAGAGCTGACTTCAAATTACCGTCCAACACAGTAGGAAAATTAAACTTGGATGCCTTTTAGGAGTCGGCTTTTAGCTAGTTGTAGATAGTTATAATTCATATTGTTTGTTCTTTCAACTTATGTTGTATAATTTTTCTATATCTGGACTAATTTTAGTATATGTATTACCATCTTTTAAATACATGATGGTATTCGAGGATATCCTTACCGAGGATGTGCTGGTGAAAGAGAGTGAACCGATATCGATGGACAATCCGATGATCTTGAGCGCGGAGCCAAAGGAGATTTTACCACCGCAAGGGCTAAGTGTGGATCAGCGCATGGCGGCAGTTGCCAGCATATATCGAAAAATTAAAGAAGCTGAGGAAGCGCAGGTTTTGGAAAGGTCATCATGCTAAGCAACTGGGTGATGCCTTCGAAGCTATATTATTAGGCCTAGCAAAGGAGCAAGAACACCTTGATTCCAGATTGGCACGACTACAACATGAATGGGAGCAAATCCCAGAGACCACCAAGGTTGTAGTATGCAATCTTTGTGAGAGAGTCGGGCATAAGAAATCAATCTGTCAACGACTACAAGGGACAAGATCTGCACCAGTATCAGGGTTCAAGAACCAAGGTCAGAAGCAGAAGACTCAGAAAACAGAGGGCAAACTTGGAGGCACAAGACAGGAAGTTTTTTCCTATGTGGTGATTATGGTCATCTCAAGAACCAGTGTTCGAGGAAGGACCCTCAGATAGATACCCGTACATGTTACAAATATGGGAGGATTGGTCATATCCGACCAAATTGTCCCCAGATTCACAGGAGGGATGGCAGATCAACCCCGAAGATGAACAATAAAGGAAAGGAGCATGTTCACCAAGGGTAGAGTTCACACTTACTACCAGCAAGCTGTAGAAGGCTGGAGTGCTAGTACCAATATGTGCATATAGAACTGCAACTAAGTTAAAAGTTGTATTTTTGAAATTTAATTTGGACTAAGAAGTAATGTATGATGAAACACTTTCGTAACCTGTTGGATTTATATACATATGGAATCCATGCAATTGTTTTGTTCAATTGTGGTTCATCACATTCTTTTGTCTGAATTATTTTTCAAGAGTTGAGATGTGTACGGGAGGCAACTCTAGATTTGGTTTGGTTGAATACACCATCTGGAGCATCAGCTTTAAGCAAATTATAGGAGAGAATCTGGAAAGTCTGAAGTAATGATCGTAGGCCATGTCCTATTCTAAGGAGGGAGTGGCTACTGAAATGCAAATGATCGAGATAAGTGAGGGATTGACCTCAGCCAAAGACCATGAATGAAGCAAGAAGCTAAATGATGAGATCAAGCAAGCCAGTATTAGAGTGATTACTCAAGTTTAGAGCTCAGTTTTGGCATGATGGGAGCTGCAACCGAGTCCAAGTGAGCAAGTTAGAAGGCTTAGGCAGGAAATGCAGGGATCGAAGCACTGAAGCGGTAGAGTTCTCCAAGATCAGCTTATGATTAAGAAGCCACTAAAAGCATGCCAAGGAGGGAATCTCGCTCAGACAGAGGGCAATCGTGTTAACAATTCAGTAAGGTCACCATGAGAAGCTGCTCAGGGGCTGAAGCGGCAATGTGTGACTTCGTCATTTCTAAGGAGGGAGTGGTCACCAACCAACAGGAGTCGTAATCAAGGAGTAAATCAACATCACTTGTAGACAAGGATAGAGCAAGGTAATGTAGCCACTGTCTACTCCAGAGCAGGAGCAGAAGAATGTCAGCATCAAATTCATGGTGGGTCTGCCCAGAAGGCTGAAGGACAACATTTCAACTTGGTAGAAAACCAATTTTTCGAGAATATCACTCGAGAAACTGGAGATGGTTTAAGAAAATATCTCGTGAACCATTGATGTTTGTGTTTGTTTTCGTCTCCACTAGTAGCGTTCTGAGGACAGAACGATTCTAAGGAGGGAGTAATGTAATACCCCGCAAAATAGCATATGGCTATTTTGCATCGTAATCTGTGCACAATTGAGAATTGCACGCGATTATGTATTTTTCTAATAATGGTTGTTTTTAATTGAGAAATATCTGATATATGTCTACTTTATTTATAATTTTGAAGAATTATTACGAGGTAGTTTTAATGTATTTTGTATTGATTGGTATTATTAAAGTGGATATTTGGGGCTTATTTGATATATTTTAGAGATTTGGGGGTGTTTTGGTAATATTCCCTTACTTTATTTATTCACCTAATTAATTATTTATTTACTTTTACAAACCCCCCCCCCCCTCCTTCCTTCCTTCTATCTTTCTTTCTCCCGTTCCCTTGCCAAACCGAATGAAAAACCCACTCCGAACCCCCTTCGGTGCCCTTTCTCTCCGCTCAAATTCCCCCCCCCCCCCCCAATTTCTTCGTCTTTTTCAAATTAAATCGAGGGATAGACTAATAGAAGGGTTCTCTACATCGTGGTGGCATCGGATTTTCGAAAGGATTTCGGGAAGGTAAACCCTAAATTATTTTATTGTATAAAATTGAGTGTGGTTAAATTCTTTTGAGTAGGAGTATTATGGTAGGAAGATTAGGAGATGTTGGGAATGGCAGATGTGAGAAATTAGCAGATTCTTAGAGGGTTTGCAAGTTGTTAATAAATTAGGGTTTTGGGTTTGTAAAAGAGAACTATATGTGTATGAATTATTTCTCGTATAGTAGTGGAAAGTATAGTTGGGCCACTAGAAAATTTAGGAGTGGTTCTAGTAATTATTTAGGGATAAAAATTCCATAGGCATTAGATTATTACGTGCATTGCACGTGTGTATCCCAGGCTTTCAATAAACGCTTGTGTGATATTTGGAATAGTGTTATTAGCTCTTATGATTGGTTTGGATGATTTGAGTTTTAATTGCTTTGAAATTTGATCATAGGATATATTAGCGACTTTGGATGCTGGGTGGCAATGTGGTGCTTCGAATCTTCGTGGAAAATATGTGAGTACAAATTTATTTACGTATTTTTGTGTTTTAAAAAAATTTTATAATAACCTGAATGGTTGGTATGATTTATGGATAAGGCGTATTTGGATCAAGAGTATCGGAATAACGTATATGTGTATATGGGGATGAGTTATGTTTATATGATGATATCAAAATATGGTGAGTATGGTTTTATATACGTATTTGATGTTTTGAAGAAGTTCGAATAAACTGAATTGTTGTTATGGTTTATGGATGAAGCGTATTGGGATGAAGTGTATTGGTATAAATTAATGGATCAGTTATGTATATGGGGATGAGTTACACTTATATAATAATATCGAAATATGTGAGTGTGATCTCTTTTGTTTTATGTACGTGGTGTGTTGTTGGATTGTTGTAGGATTGAGGCTCATGTTATATACCATGCTTAGATTATTGTAGAAAAATTATATACCATGCTTGAATGGTAGTGAATGCTCATGGTTAAGTTGTAGTAACATATATGCTTAAGTTGTAGTAACCAGTCACGCATAAGTCGTATTCATGCTTTAGATTGTTGTAAGTCCATGCTTAAGTTGTATTCATGGTTAAGAATGTTGTGAGTACATGCTTAAGTTGTATTCATGCTTAAGAGTATTGTAGGCTGATGTTTAAGTTATATACCATGCTTAAGGCCATTGTAGATTTTTGCTTAAGTAATAGAAAAGAATCTTGTTGTTGTAGTTGTGGAGTTAACGATAGTGTGGTAGTCGTAGTATTAGTAAAGATCTATCGCGTTATAGTTGTAGTGTAGTAGAGAACTATCATGTTGTGGTGGTAGCGTTAGTAAAGAACTATCGCGTTATAGTTGTAGGGTAGTAGAGAACTATCATGTTGTGGTGGTAGCGTTAGTGAAGAACCATCGTGTTGTAGTTGCAATACTCGAGTTGTACAGTAGTTCTAGATTCAAAGGAACCAAACTCGAATTGTATTATGATTGTAGTGGAAGATTAAAAAGAACCCATGAGCCCATGCTTTTAGTCCTAGGTGATTCTAGCTCAAACTTGAAGAAAGAACCCAAGAATCTAGTGCATGTAGTTCTAGTTCAATTGGGGAGGGAAACCACAGATTCTAGTTGTATGAGACACTAAGTAAAGTTGGACCATATCACATGAACATTACTCATCTTCATGGGTAATAAGGGTTGGGAATGTCACCAATAATCGTTAGCTTGTTAAAAGTTTGATGTTGCTTCTTGGGCTTCTCATTGGTAGAATGTCTATTTAGACTGCTAGTAAATTCTTCTATTGCTTCTAATTCTAGAAGATCTAGTTTGCTAGTAAGCACATTTTGTTGCTTCTAAGTTTGATTACCTGTATTGTTGTTTTTGTATGTGATTTTGCTCGTACGTTGCTCGACTGACCCATATGTAGTTATGGGTCTCATACACAGCTTATTTGGCTCGTATGTAGGTTGCTGTCTCATACGCGGCTCGACTGGCCCGTATGTAGCTGTTGGTCTCTTACGCAGCTTATTTGGCGTGTATGTATTTTGTTGTCTCATACGTATCCTGCCTTGCTCGTATATAGTTGTTGGTCTCATACGTAGCTTGTTGGCTCGTGTGTGTTCTGTTTACTCGTATATAGCTTATTAGCTAGTACGCAGTTTTGTTATGCTCGTCTAGGGTGATATTATTACCCTAGGGTCTATCAACCATCAAGACGTGTTTCCTTACTCTTAAGGGACTGTGGACATGTCACTTCGCATGTACCGTCAGATCTTACCCGGTGTAGGTTGATCGTGGATCGGAGTGTTGAAGAAATCCAAGTTCAAGGTAGTAGCATGTGAATACATTGGTATTGCCAGGGTCTTGGATCGATAGGCCATGAACCAGTTCTTTCAGGATTCTGGTAAGTCTAGGTTGAGTAGCCTAGTAGAATTTTCTTGCGAAGTCTAATTTAAGACCTAGCATGTTGTGTTTATAATATTTTCATCCCAAAGATTGTTCAGGGTTAGTGACATCATTATGATAGTGACTTATAAAGATCCTTTACTTAACCATTTTGCCGGAAAGAGAGGAGTTGGTATTAGGGGGCACCTTACGACCAACTCATCCTTTGGGCCGACTTTAGGTTGTGTTATTGGGTTGTACCTTCCTATCAAAGAGATACGTACGGTGCCTTCTCACGAGTTGGGAGCACTGGTTGCGTATCTCACACTGTTAATTCCTGAAGTGCCATGATAAAGGCAACAGAGCTAGAGGATGGACCCCGAAACTCCGTCGTGTCCTATACCGGGGAAGCGAACAGGCCATAGACTGTGGTCTATGAGTTAGGGGGCCACAGGGGATGCTTCGAGCTAACCTGCATTGCGGTAACTCCGAGGGTTCGTCTGGTTTTTGAGTGAGGTCCGGTTAGCCGGGTAGTAGTGGCAAACATAGCCACCATGAGCGTACTGCATTGGTGGGACTTGACCACATCTGCAACCTCATCAGTCACGTTGTATCTGTCAGGAACAGATTGTGTACAAATAGTAATTCATAACGTGGGTCCAAATCCTTATATACGGAGAAACGGCTTGAGATGGGGCGTATGTAGTATGGGATGCATACTGTTCCGGAGACTTGCTTGCATTAGAATAAGAGCATCATTGTATTGGTAATCTTGCATTAGTGTTAAGTCATAACATACAATGACACATCAATTATATGTACACGTTTTTTTTCCATTCAAGATGAATTGCGAGTGTGATAGTTGAAGTGTATAATGAGTGCAGCGCCCCGATTTCCATATACTGGGAAACCGAGACACGAGCCAGGACCTTTTCATTCAATTAGTCACAACACGCAGAAACAGGAAAATTTAAAACTTTTTATTTACATAATATTACAGGCCGAGTGTTTCTACTAATACAATAAGTTACATCAGAGTGTACATGAATAAAAGATAATCCTTGCTTTTTCACTTGTAGATCGTGCCTCGGCTAGAGTCCTTCTGGTTCGCTATCTTGTTATCCACAACCTATTGAAGTGGGGACGTCAGTATTCATTGACGCTTAAAGGCTGATCATATAGCAGCGAATCTCCAAAACAAGCATATACAAATATGGTAAAATATGTCGGTGTAGTTTAAGTGTTCGTGAGTGCAATGATTAGAATCTAACAAATGTCAATTAAACTGGAATACTAATGCACTGTCAACTAAACTAGAATACTAATGCACTGTCAACTAAACTAGAATACTAATGCCATGTCAACTAAACTAGAATACTAATGCCATGTCAACTAAACCAGGATGCTCATATTCTAATGCCAGCAAGTCTCCGAAGTCAACATGCAGCCCATACTACATGCGACCCTTCTCAAGCCGTTTCTCCATATATAGGGATTGAACCCGCGTTATGAATTCTAATTGTACACAACCTGTTCCTGACAATACTCCATGACTCTTTGAGGTTGCAGAAGGGGTCAAGTCCCCCTATGCAGTCTGCTTATGGTGTCTCCGTTTTCCACTACTACCCGGCATGCCGGACCTCACTCGATCCCAGTATATCGGGCCTCGTTCCAAAATCAAACTATAGGGTCTCGCAAACGCAGGGTAGCGCGAAGCCTACCCTGTGGCACCCACTGGGGTCTCGCAAGCGCAGGACTGCACCATGCATCCTGTGGCACCCCAGCCACGGTATTTCAGAAATTAACAGAGCGAGATACGCAACCCGTGTCCTCAACTTGTGAGACGGCATCGTACGTATCCCTTTGACGGGAAGGTACAACCCAACACCACCACCTAAGATCGGCCCCAAAGAAAGGTTTGGTCGTACGGTGCACCCTACTACCAACTCCCCTTCTTTCGGGCAAAAAGGTTAAGTAATGATTGTATAAGTCGCTACCCTAATGATGTTACTATTCTTATACAATCTTACATAATTTCCAACTTAGATTTATCGTGGTCCAACTCGTGGTCCCTCGATCCAAGACTCGAGTAACGAGATCACTCTCACTCATCCCTACCCCTAACTCGGATTCTACCAACACTCTCGGCCCACGGTCAACCTACATTGGTTAAGACCCGTCGATGCCCGAGGTGAGATCTATCCATTTACTCTAAGGGGGTAGGATGTGGTCTTGATGGTCGATGACCCTTAGGGTAATTGAAAATCCTAAACTAGCTTTTTATCAAGCTACAACTATTAGAACTTCTCAACCCTTATTGCTACGAATGAAGGGTGCTCATATACTATGGTTCCATTTTAAATTAGAACCTACTCGACTAGAGTCCATGGGTTCTCTTCCTAACCCACATAAAACATCGGTACATATCCTCATGCAACTAGGATGCTATACTATACCGTCAAAGCATGTATGGTTCCTTACTAACATCAACTACAACAAGGTAGTTACAACTACAATTTTAACATGGCTCTTTCTTATTACTTAACCTACGGCAATCCAATCATGGTATGCAATTGCAAGCATCAACCTACCACCACTAAAACAAGGTATATATGACCTAACTATCAACTTACAACATTCTTAATCATGAATGCGATTTAGCATGCACTTGTAACAATCTTAAGCATGGATGCTTACTACTTATCATGATTAATCATCACAACCCAAGCATGGGCATATAACTAGTATGAACATACAACATTCCAAGGCATGGTAGGTATTTTTTAATGTAAATCCTACCACATTCTAAGCATGTTTATACCCTTAGCATGGTATACATCATTCCTAAACATGGTAGGGATTTTTAGAATAAATCCTACAACATTCTAAGCATGAATATATTAATCTAAACATGATAGGAAATTTTAGAATGAATCCTACAACATTCTAAGCATAAATATCCTTCCTAAACATGATAGAAATTTTAGAATGAATCCTACAACATTCTAAGCATGAATATATTAATCTAAACATGATAGGAAATTTTAGAATGAATCCTACAACATTCTAAGCATAAATATTATTCCTAAACATGATAGGTATTTTTAGAATGAATCCTACAACATTCTAAGCATAAATAAATCAATCTAACATGATAGGTATTTTTAGAATGAATCCTACAACATTCTAAGCATAAATATCCTTCCTAAACATGATAGGTATTTTTATAATGAATCCTACAATATTCTAAGCATAAATATCCTTCCTAAACATGATAGGTATTTTTAGAATGAATCCTACAACATTCTAAGCATAAATATCCTTCCTAAACATGATAGGTATTTTTAGAATGAATCCTACAACATTCTAAGCATAAATATCCTTCCTAAACATGATAGGTATTTTTAGAATGAATCCTACAACATTCTAAGCATAAATATCCTTCCTAAACATGATAGGTATTTTTAGAATGAATCCTACAATATTCTAAGCATAAATAAATTAATCTAAGCATGGTAGGAAATTTTAGAATGAATCCTACAACATTCTAAGCATAAATAAATTAATCTAAACATGGTAGGAAATTTTAGATTGACTCCTACAACATTCTAAGCATGAATAAATTAATCTAATCCAATCATAGCATGGTATTTACCTTAACATAAACACAACATCCATTTAATAATCATCTACTAAGATTTCACATAACATAAATATCTACAACTATTTTATTTTAACATCTACTACTACTACTTTATTGGAACATACATATCTACTACTACTACCATGAGTTTCTACTAAAATATAACATAAATATCTACAACTAAATTACTTACTAAAAATCTTTATTAGCATATGTTTCTCATTATTACTAGTGGACATAAAAGAGATCTTTTTAATCCTTTTACAACTAGTGATTAGATTAGTTTCTTTTTCATAAAACTAACATCTAATTAGGTTCTTTTTATTTAAGATTATAAAAGAGAACAACAATAATAAAAATAAGGTAAGAACCTTCATTTGGTTCAACCAACATATGCTTATCTTTTTAGTCCAAGTTCAATACAAGTCCTACAACCCAAATGGTTGTATACAAGTTCATATGCATTATGCATTAGTTCACATTCAAGTCCTACAACCTTAAATGGTTGTATGTATGAGTCCATATGCCTTATGTCATTTTAGTCCAAGTAGTTAGTTCTTTTATGAGTCAAACAATAACTACTAACAACATTCAAAATAAGAAACCCATACAACCACACTACTACAAAACAATCACACCAAAAGAAAAATAAACAAGGAGGGTAAGAAGAAGAAGAACATCAAAACAACCATTTAAATAAACAACCAACCAAACAAACAAACATAGGAGAAACCCCCACCTTGTTTCACTTGTAGGAAGAACTAGCTATGCTACTTCTCCTTCCTCCTAGCTTTTAGAACTCCTACTAAACCTACAAGAAAAACTCTCAAGTTAGCATGGTGTTCACTCTTTCTTTTCCTTTCTTTCTTTTGATCATTCTAAAATGAGACAAAGGTGGAGGAAGGGGGTATTTATAGGTGGGAAAAAGGGTGAAAAGTGCAAATGTGTATGTACACAATTGCACTAAAGTCCTTCCCCCTTTTGGGGCCGGTTTCTACTAGTGGAGGAGAGGGTGAGGTGGAGGTATGGTGAGGGTATGGTTCTTAGGTGAGGTGGAGGGTGATGTGGAAGAGATAGTGTTCTAGAAGAATTCCTAATCCCTTATGTCTTTGTAACCCTAGGTTTAGCTACACAACAATTCCTAATTATCCATTAGATTGTCATGGCTAAAAGATAACACAATGGTGAAAGAAAAATAAAATAATCAAGTAGTCGAACGCTAATAAAATAATATTATTAATATTCGATCGGGATATTACAATACTCCTGCTTAGAATAGTTCTGTCCTCAGAACTGTACTAAGTGGGGCGAGGAGAAACAACGATACTCAAAATAACTCGGGAAAAAAGAGCTTCATCTGGCTTTCCGTCTCCCAAGTGGCTTCTTCCACGAGTTGGTTCCTCCAAAGAACCTTGACCATCGGAATAGTCTTGTTTCTCAGTACTTTATCCTGTCGATCGATGATTTTCACCGGCCGCTCCTTATATGTAAGGTCCACTTGTAGGTCTTCAGGGACATCTGGCAGCTGGTGACTTAAATCTGGTACATATTTTTTCAGCATTGAAACATGGAACACATTATGTACCTGAGACAATTCGGCTGGTAGCTCTAGTTTGTATGCCGTCTTTCCGATCCTTTTCAAAATTTGGTAGGGTCCAATATATCTTGGTGCTAGTTTGCTGCCTTTTCCGAACCGGATCACTCCCCTTGTAGGTGAGACCTTCAGGAACACCGAATCACCTTCCTCGAATTCTAGGTCTCGCCGGCGGTTGTCAGCATAGCTCTTCTGTCTGGTTTGTGCTGCTTGCATCCTTTTTCTGATTAGTTCAATCTTTTCGGACGTTTGTTGCACTATTTCAGGTCCGAACATTTGTCTTTCACCTACTTCAAACCAGCACACAGGGGTCCTGCACCTCCTTCCATACAACGCTTCGTATGGAGCCATCCCAATACTTGCTTGATAGCTGTTGTTATATGCAAACTCTACCAATGCTAAATATTGTTCCCAGCTCCCTCCGAAGTCCATTATGCACGCCCTCAGCATGTCCTCGAGAATTCTGTTAACTCTTTCTGTCTGTCCATCCGTTTGCGGGTGGAAAGCTGTGCTAAAATCCGGTCTTGTTTGCATGATATATGAGACATGATTACCTGTTTACTTGCTTGCATGATACTTGACACTTGATACATATTGCTTGTACTTGTTAGTATACCATGTTACCTGATTTTATTCTTGATTCATGTTGAATACTTTATTCTGTTATCATGCTTATACCATGTTGTTAGTTAGTTTTTTCCATATACTTGTATCCTGTATTACAAGCGGCCCATAACTTGCAATTGACGGGTACATTGTTTTCTCTTTTTCTCTTTCCTACAATTTATTAAATTGCAGATTTTGGAGATCAGCTGCCAGATGGAATAGGCTAGATGAGATGTTAGTTGCTGGAGCTCTTGCTACATTTATTTATTTTCTTGTTATTCATGAATAATTGTATCTGCTACTTGGATATTTATTTTGTACTTGGGCGATGTGACCCAAGGATTATTAACTTGTTCAGATCTGGTTTATTTGAGAATTATAAATTTGTTTCAAGTAAATTTGTTGGTATCTTGATTTGATTATACATGCTTGGTTGACTCTTTCGCTTCCGACTCTGATTATTTTTTTGAAATGTTGTAAAGATTCTTGAACAGCTTATGGATGATGATAATCATTCACTGTGCTTAGTCACGTATCCGTATTCCGTATTCTCTCTTGAGAAGCAGGGCGTGACACTTACATTCATTCAATCTTATAATTTCACAATCATTCAATCTTAAACTTTATTCACATTCATTCACGTCTTATAACATATCACATTCATTCACATCTCATAACATCACAGTCATCCATTCTTATACTATATTTACATTCATTCTCATCTCATAACATATCACAACACATAACATTCATTCTCTTCTCTTAATACAATTTACTCACCTTTTTATTCTTATTGTATCAAACCACTTACTTTAATTCTCATTCTCATTTTAGATTTTCATTATCATCTCATCATACAACTTAATTCACTTCTCATTCTTCTATTATCATATAATTTACTTTAATATTCATTCACATCTCACATTACAACTTACTTATTTTTTCATTCTCATTGGGTAATACACCGCACCCTAAGTCAGTAACTTGGGTAATATAACATTACACCTCAAGCCGATAGCTTGGATATTACTTTACTTTATTTTTCTCATCTTCATCATATGGCTTACTTTACTTTTTAATCTCATCACACAATACAACTATCATATCAACACCCCACCGATCAACCTTGGAATTGTGCCTAGGTAGGTAGTTCCCACCATTTCCACTGAAATAGCAAGCGAGTGGTTCCATGACACAATCCCAAGGCATGACAAACTCATATTATATCCTGTTTTTAGTTTAATATCCTTTCTCATCACATAATATCACTTACTTAAATTTTTCATCACATATTACACCTTATTTTACTTTTCATTCTCTTAGTACATCTTACTTTACCTTTTTATTCTTATAGCATAATTTCTTTACTTTTCATATTCATTCACATACTCATAACACATTTTTTTTACTATTATATTCATTCACATACTCATAACACATTTTCTTTACTTGTTATATTCATTCCCACAATAGAATTTCTTTACTTTTTATTCTCATTTCACAACACATTTACTTTACTCTTTATGCTCATCCACATAACCCATTTTCTTTACTCTATCATTCTCATTTCATATTAAACCCTTTCTTTACTTTCTCATTCTCGTTTCATATCATACACTTTCTTTACTTTCTCATTCTCATTTCATATTATTCACTTTCTTTACTTTTTTTTTTCATTCTCATTTCATGTTATTCATTTTCTTTACTTTTTCATTCTCATTTCATATTATACACTTTCTTTACTTTTTTATTTTCATTTCATATTTATCCATTTTATTAATTTGTCGAACAGTGCCCTACATCATCCCAAATATTGAAGCCGCTAGCCCAGTAAACACGCGGACCACTGCCCACCAAGGGTCTTACGCGTCCGAGGCTACATCTTCCTCCCAGCCTATGCCAGCGAGGGAATACACCGCACCCCAAATATAGTTTGGGTAATAAACACCGCATCCCAAGCTGGTTCTTGGGTATCAGGAGGTCTAGCCAAAACCCCCAGGATTTATGTAGGCACAGGATTTCTGTAGGTTCTTGGGTATCCATTTTATTAATTTGTCGAACAGTGCCCTACATCATCCCAATTACTGAAGTCGCTAGCCCAGTAAACACGCAGACCACTGCCCACCAAGGATCTTACGCGTCCGAGGCTACGTCTTCCTCCCAGCCTATGTCAGTGAGTGAATATACCGCACCCGAAATATAGTTTAGGTAATAAACACCGCACCCCAAGCTGGTTCTTGGGTATCAGGAGGTTTAGCCCAAACCCCTAGGATTTCTGTAGGCACTGGTAAGCAAAACATAACTTTTATAATCATTTTCATCTCATTATACGTCTTACTTACTTTTCATTCTCATAGCTTACTTTACTTTTTCATTCACAAGATACATCTTACTTTACTTTCATACTCATTCGCATAATACAACTTACTTTAATATTCATTCTCATTACATATTACAACTTACATTAATGTTCACCCCAAGCCGATAACTTGAGTAATATACAATCTACTTTACTTTTTATTTCTTTCCTTTTCCTCATACTTAACTCATCTCATTGATATAATTTTATTAGTATAGCCATATAATTCCAACCACATAAACATATATCACTCCATTAATTTCATATAAATATACACGCCATTTATATCACGCAATTGAATGCACAACTCCATCCATATACAAAAATTAGATAACTCCAACCATATGGTTATATAACTATATTTATATCTCATATTTATAAGCATACTCTGAACCATATAGGTATTGTCAACACACACACACACACAGACACACACACACACACACATTTTCCGTAATATATTCATATATCTCTTTATCAAGTAAAATACACAACTCCATATTTATAAATACAGTTATGTCTATATATATATATATATATATAGAGAGAGAGAGAGAGAGAGAGAGAGAGAGAGATCTTCAGTTGGTCACTACTTTGGTGAGCACTCCATGAGCACTTACAAAATAGAGCACCTATGACAAATATGAACCGCTCATATTTTTCTATATGCCTAAGATAGCCTAACAATAAAAAAACAACTAATTTAAAATTCATTTGTTCAGGATTTACGTCATCACCAAATTGTATGGCAGAAAATTCTATCTGCATGATGGATGGGCAAATGAACTTCAAATTACTTGATTTTTTATTGTTAGGCTATCTTAGGAATACAGAACAATATGAGCGGTTCGATTTTTCATAGGTTCTTTATTTCATGAGTGCTCATGAAGTACTCACCAAAAGTAGTGAACAACCGAAGGGGTCTCTCTCTCTCTCTCTCTCTCTCTCTCTACACACACACACACACACACACACACATATATATACTTATGGAAACATGGACTTTTTATACCCCAATTTATAATTATTTTTCAACATATACTAATGAAAACATGGACTTTTATTTACAGCGAATTATTGTCATACTATTCAAACTTGAGCTATAATATTGTTGATTTACTGTTTACAAGGCTTTTCATATGTTGTATCGTTCTGAAAAAGTTTTACAACTAATTATTGTCATACTATTCAAACTTAAGCAATATAATTGTTGATTTACTGTTTACATGGCTTTTCATATGTTGTATCGTTTCGAAGACGTGTCGTAAGCACGTGCCCACGGGAAAATCTAGTATATATATATGTTTTGTGAGGTTAGATCTGTTTTGGGGGAAAAAATGTGTTTTGTGAGGTTAGATCTGGACCTTTGATTTTAAGGGGATTGAAGGAGAGCCACTTGATAGCTGTCTTTGTGTTTAATTACATATATATATATATATATATATATATATATATATATATGTAATTAAACACAAAGACAGCTATCAAGTGGCTCTCCTTTAATCCCTCAAAAATCAAAGGCCCAGATCTAACCTCACACAACACATTTTCCCCCCGAAAAGTTTTTCCCAAAACTAAAATTCAAATCCCCCCACAAAAAACAACTCCTTTATTTATTTAATTATTTCTCTCTCTCTCTCTCCCCCATTCAAAAAATTTAAAAAATAAAATTTTAAAAACTAAAAAAATAAATAAAATTTAAAAATTAATTTAAAATTTTAAAAATTTAAAAAATTTTCAAAAATTTAAAAAATTTTAAAAATTTAAAAATTTTAAAAAATTTTAAAAATTTAAACATTTTTAAAAAATGAATTTTTTTTAAAAAAATTAATGAATTTTAAATTTTTTTAAAATTTTAAAATTTTAAAAATTTAAAAATTTAAAATTTTTTTTAAAAAAATTTAAAATTAACAGGGGTGTATTGGATTGGAATTTGAAAAGAATTTAAAAGAACTGAGAATCCCAGTATATAAGAGATTTATGGGGAATTCACCTAAAACTTTGACTGGGATTTATAAGGATTTTAAAATAATTTGATGAAATTCTTATTATGAATTTGATGGAATTCGAAGGAATTCGATGACAAATCACTCCCCATGGAGAATTGAAGGGTCATGTATAGCTGATTTTATTTTTAATCACTCTCTGCTTCGATTGTTCTTATGTTCAAAAGAATGGTTCTTATTTTCTATTTCACTTATGGGGCATGTGATAAACTAATCATTTTATTTTCCTTTCTCCTACTTGGGTTATCCATGTACCTAGATTTTGACACAGAGATAGTAGCATGTATGTGCCGATGTACCCAAATTGATAGTAGCATGGATCTTCATGACTGTGAGGAAGGAGAACATACAAAAGGGGAGAGGAGAAAGACGATAAATGGCTCATAGCCATATCATTTTTGTTTTTCCAAATAGCATCCTCTCTTTTTTTAATGTCTCCAATTCAATAAATAGACACTGCAAGATAAAATCTCATTTGACTTAAAAATCCGAATTCAACATTCCCAACAATTCGAACCCAGAACAGGCAAAGACTGAAAGATAAACCCTACTGTAGCTAAAAGCTAAATGCAAATTCAAATTACTCCTAAGTAATCACTGTGGGAGCTACCTCTCCATAAAATGCCCTTCTCATTATCTGTTAGCAGGTCACTTTGTTACTTGAAATCATTCAATAGATTTTTATTCATAAAAGGTGGCATATTTTCATCTCATCCCAGAACAAATTCCATTTAATGCTCACTCAACAACTTGAATCATCTATAACTTTGTTCTGTAAACTTATTTAGTTTTCTGTATAATTTAACCTGATGTTGTGCATTGATCTATTATTATTCTCTTTTAAATTAAGAGATTTATTTGGAATTTTATGGACTGAGTGCTTTGTTTCTTCAAGTCATTGCTCTTTGGGAAAAAAATTATGTGCAGGAAACTGTGCATCAGTCTTTGCAAAGAAACGATCAGACTGAAATGCCGAGATCTTCAACTACCAATTCTAGCGCTGATCAGCTTCGGTCACAACTATCTGTTGACGAAGCCTTAGCTAGAGAATTACAGGAGCTGGAATTTAATAAAAGTTATGACAGTGAAACTTCTGAAACTGGTGAATTTCATCATTCACATTCCATTATTCAAGGACACCAAGCCGCCTTATAGTTATGTCGTAACATATTAACTTATCAACCCATAAAAATATCGTGCATCTGCTTTTCCCATCACCTTGATTTGTTGTTGTTGTTGTTGTTGTTGTTGTTGATTTATAGGCAGGTTCTAGCTGTAGTTGGATTCAGGGTAAGGTATTGAGTGTTTCAGAGTATAGGATTTCATATGGAGATGGATGATAATTATCTGGTTTTAAGAAACTTAGCAGCCCGCAACTGCCAATACTTACTGCAGTGTTCTGGATTTTTTATGAATTATATGTTTGAGGTAGTAATCCAGTGGTGATATACATTTGTTACATATTAACGAAACTGTTAACAATACAGGAATTAGGAGGTCTTACTGTTTGCAGATTTTAATGTGCCTTGAATAACAGTACAATCCTTTGATAGATGAAGCTTTACCTTTATAATGAAGAAGAAAAATTTGCATTGTATTGGAATTACATGTATTCTACCACTCACACCCTTATATACAAACATGTATTTATATGACATGAGGTTATACTCGAGGCCCACTATTATAATCACCAAATAAAATGGGGCTGTTTTTTTATAAACTCTTCATTGCTTGTATAATACATTTGATTATGATACACAGCTAGATTTATGATGAGGCTATATTTACTAGAACCATGTCTGACTCGAAAAAATCAGATATATCTCCTGAGGTAGTCGAGACAAGTTGGACGCTTGAGCTTCATTAGCGCCTTCTACTCATGCTTTCGGACCATCTCTCTGGAAATATTGAGGTTTCCAGTAATCTCTCCTAAGGTTCGATGACCACCATCTTACCTACAACCACTTCCCCTTCTTTCATGCATGCGACCACCTCCACCTCCAGGGATCTCCAACAAATACCCCATGTCAGCTCTATCAAATCCCCTTACCAGCACTTCCCTCACTCAAACTGATGCGCTTTGTATCAATACTTAAAATTTTGGACTGACTGTGTCATGTATGTAGTTGTCTACTCGTATCATGAAGCTGCATTGCAACAAATTGACAGCTAAAAAGTTGATTAAAAGTTAAATAAAACATAACCAAAACGAAAAGCAAAAGGAAAATAAATTGATATTTACAAATTTAGATAAGTCATATTTACATATTTAAATAAAACATATGGTCATATGTACATAAGTCATATTTTTGAAGAATGGACATTGATCTGTCATGTTCTTCCATGATTCAACAGTAGAGCTTGAGAAACTGTTTCAAGGGATGAAGAGAGATTTATCATTATTTGGCCAGGGTATGTTCCTTTCTTCAATTTCGTGGTGCACATGAAACCATGCACTGTGCTTCTAACAATCAAGATTACCTGATGCTGAGGAAATTTGGAGCTATGTTAATCTTGGACTTGATGGTTTGGAACATGACTATCTCTAATTAATTAAGGAAGCAACTGGTGCTGTTACTCTTGGAATTCAAATCTTGTTTCCACCCAGTTACCCGTCTATTCTCCCAAATTATCAGCAACAATAAGACCATAAAAGGGTTGCCTGCATTTTCATAAGAATAAAAGCTGAAAATGGATCATAAACATTGTTTTCATTATTAAGGTTCACATATTGCAGATCATCTACTACATTTAAGAAAAAGAATCAGTTACATAAGTTTTAAAAAAAAACAATTAATGTATTCCATATGAACTAGCATTCGAAGTCAGCATGCACTCTTATAACCGTGTATGAGATAGAAAAAGGCAAAAAAATTCAATGGTATATCATAAATGAGCCAGGTTGAACATTACATGCATCTTTTGAGAAAAACTAATAAAGCATTCAGTCATACTGAGCATTCAGTCATACTGACTCTAGATAGATTCGGTTCATGTAATTTCTTTGCTCATCTTTGACTCCCATCAGCAATTACATTTGTCCACATATCTGATGCAATACTAGCTCTCCACTGATTCGCTTCCTCTCGTTGTTGCTCTTGGGTGTGAAACATGTGGTCATAATCATTTTCTTCATTTTCTGGCAGTGAAGGCTCATTTTCTTCTTCAATAGGAAACTCATCAGAACGACACTCCTTACGAAGGAAATTGTGCAAACCGGCACAAGCTAAGACTAATTCTGCTTGTGTCTTATACGGAAATGGAGGTGGAGACTTAAAAATTGTGAACCTCGATTTGAATATACCAAATATCCTCTCAATTGTATTTCTCAATGAAGCATGACGAAGATTGAACAACTCATTTGCAGTTTCAGGATGACGACCTTGACCATTAAAATCTTGGAGATGATAACGCACACCTCGATAGGGAGCTAAAAACTGGCGACGATTTGCAAATCCACAATCCACTAGAAAATATTTGCCTAAATGGACACAAGATGCATATATTAATACTTACCTATAACGCAGGATAATGAAAAGATAAAAAACAAAAACCATACCTTCTGGCACTGTAAGTCTATTGCCTAACCTTGTCAAAGCATCTGTTAGTACTTTTGAATCATGAGCTGAACCTTTCCATCCACTAAGAACATATATGAATTGCAAATCAAAGTCACAAGCAGCTAATACATTTTGAGATGTTTTTCTATGACGATCACGAAAGCTACTTGCTTCAGGTCCTGTCACCATTGCTGGTATATGTGTGCCATCCATAGCTCCAATGCAATCCTAAATATATACAAAATGAGTATAATAACCATAGTAACATCATCAACAATACTTATAACAATTATAATAGTATTGAAAGAATTATCAAATTGAAACAATTATCAATTGATATTACCTTAAAGTAAGGGTAAAACCTTGTACTTTCCCTTATTTTAGGAGTCACACTAGATACAGGTTTAGCCATCATATCAGGTGCTATTGTGTTTAAAGCCCTCAAAACTTTGTTGAAATTTTGGCTTGTTGTGAAATGCGATCGATCAAATGTGTCACGAGTTTGACAATAACGAGAATTCTGACCAAATGTGAGTAAGAATGTTGCAACCATCTCCTCCACACTAACAAATCTTGTATCTTGCAAGTTTGTTTTCACTCTAAGAATACAGCATAGCTTTTGAAACACATCAGGATACATTCGATATACCTGGCGGAAGTGTTCAGGATCATCACGTAACGCATTATGCAGATATTCATCTCCGGTCCTTGTAATTTTTCGTCGTTTTAGTGGACGTTCAACATGATCTTCATGTATGATAGCCATTAACGCATTGAGCACGTCAAGTATGGCTTGTATTGCCATGGTCAATAACATAATAACTTCATTATATTCATTTTCCATATCCTTATCTTCTCTTTCTTCCTGAATTTGGTGGACTCCTATTTCTCTCTCAACTTCTTCTCCCTCCATTTCCCCGTCCTAAATTATAAAGCCAATAACATATTAATTAGAAAAGAGACAAAACAAAATATCATCCAATACTTATACAGGTCCAAAATTACAAAACAAAATATAATCCAAAACTTATTAAGCCAATAACATTCAATAACAAATATCATCCACAATGTCAAATATATTTAGTCTAAAAATACTGTCCTAAAATAATAAAACAAAATGATATGATTACGATCAATTCAAATTGTATGCTATCCAATCTGAGCGCTCTTCGGGTGACATACTAAGGAATTCATTTTTTATTCCCATCTTCGGAACTAGTTCGAGCACTTTAAAAGGAGACTGATTGTGCAAGTTTGGGATCTCCTTGATAGCATCCCAAAGATTGTTTTTTTTCTTCTTTGTGTCCCTTTTCTCCATTAGACTACGCATTCCTTGAATTTCAGTAGTAATAGCTTTAATTGATAGCATGCCCGATGCTACTTGTTCATAAAGATCGGCTCGTGCATTGATAGCTGAGCTAGTCTGTTCTTCATTTGAAGTTTTACTTTTCTTTCTTGGAATATATTTCTCTTTTGGAGGCTTCTCTAGGGAAGTTTTCCATATGGCAGCATCCAAGTTTGTGTCTTCAAAAGCTGATGAACTAATATATCCTGGTGATGTATCCTCAAGCACAACCACCTCCTCCCTAGCAGGTCCAGCTACCTCCTTCATAACAGGTTCTGCTTCATTTGTTCTAGCATCAGTACTATTACCAAGTCCAACTAAGTGTCTTCCTGAAGCTATTGATTTGCCAAATATAACGGTCAAATACTCATAGTCTGCAAATTTTTCATCACGAATATTTCTTGAAGCAGTTGGATGACCCTGTAAACAAAATTAAATTCAGTGGAGTGCAACCAAAATCAATACATAATGGCACAAAAATATGATAATGAAATATCTAACCTGAAATTAACTCTCCCATATCTCATCTGGAGCCTCCATCAGCTTTGTTTGTGGGTTCCATCCAAATCCAGAAGAATGACGTTGAAGATCAATAATACTGCTGTAACGCTTCTTTAATGTCTTCATACGATTCTTATATTGGTCATAAGTTATGTTGCACCCAAGGCTTTCATTAAGAATAGGAAGTACTTCTCTCTCTACTTGTTTCTTGTTTAGCACACCACTTGAATCACGACCTCCCTTTATAATAGCATTATATAATAGCTCTAGTAACATAACGTTCTCACGTTCACTCCAAGAGTTATACTTATCTTTTTGCTTGCCATTACCTTCTTCGGAACTTCCCATCTATAATGTCGTATACAATCAATAACACATGAAAGAAAATTACATTCTATTTACCTCATGGCTATATATATATATATATATATATATATATATATATATATATATATATATAAAATAACATATGGAACCATACAGTTGTAGACTAACATCTTTTTTTAAAGTCAATCAATACATGATTCAATTGTAAAAGTAAACATCACAAAGTAAATAGATTCAAAATTAATTATCAAACTGAATAGATTCAAAATTAGCATGCACAACCTGTGAGTGTATTAGCATGCACAACCCTCATATGTGAGTGTATTAGCATGCGCAAGTAACAAATCTTTCTTGTGGTGCACTTAAATATACTGATCATGAATCGTGAACATGACTAATGATGTATGATTTGCTAGGTTCTCAGATCCAATGCAATAATGTAATTTGCACTCCCTGGAACATATTTTGAAAATCAAATGATCTATTAAACA
The DNA here is from genome assembly GCA_017893485.1 of Hemerocallis citrina. Classification (NCBI taxonomy): domain Eukaryota; kingdom Viridiplantae; phylum Streptophyta; class Magnoliopsida; order Asparagales; family Asphodelaceae; genus Hemerocallis; species Hemerocallis citrina. Next base: position 42,906,418 of record CM030367.1, read on the forward strand.
AAATTTCCCTGTAATAGAAGGTTTATGTAACAATCCTGTTAGCCTCTCAGTCATCTGAACAAAATAGAAGAGAGGACTATGACTAGTGAGTTTGTAATCCACGAGGCAATTTTTTTATTTTATTTTATTTTGAAGAAAAGCAAAGATGGTGATCAATCAAACCCTTTAATTACCAAGAACTAGGAATTTTGCATGTCCAATGCATATGACAATGTGAGGATTAATCATTAATGTCCTAAATGTACTGTTGATTTTTTATGTTAAAATGTTCAGTTGACATCAGTTTGAGCGACTGCTAGTCACAATTTTGCTCAGCTCCGACTCCAATAACAATAGCAAAGACTCAACGAGGACCAGTTTGCAATAGCAACACAAAGTCAAACTCGTCACCGTATTGACACTAGAGAAATGACAGTATATGAAGTAGAGATTCCTGTCACAACCTGACGCAGCTTCTCAGATGAAAAACCTTGTGTAGACGACTTGGACAAATTTTGCAAAATAAAACCACCTATTCTGTTAAACTTAACCTACAACAAACAAGCTCCCATTATACACTCACCGGTAAGTAGTATTGCCATAATGTTCCAGACTTCCAATTCCATATGATTTCATTTTCCCAAAATCTTATGAGGGTTGTGCATGCTAATACACTCACAGGTTGTGCATGCTAATACACTCACAGGTTGGAGTTATACACCCAGTAAACTAGTATTCCCAAGTCTTCCCAAAATTAGCATGCACAACCCTCAGGTTCAAAATTATACACCCAGTAAACTAGTTTTGATAATTAATTTCAGTTTCACCCATGTTTTCCAAATTAATCTTTTCTGTGTATCCAAGTAAAAGTAATAAGTTGCTCTGCTATGTTGATACTTTGATACTTGATACCTGCTGTGGATTAGTAACTATACAGATGGAGGGGGAACTTAAAAATTCAAGAAACCCTGTTGATACTTGATACCTGTTGTTGATAATTTTTGCCAATCAGTTTATAATATTGATTTTCAATTGGTTTTCAATTGCCCTACAACCTTCTAAGTGCATATCACATGAGGGTTAACTAAATTTATAAATTTCACAGTTTATAAATCATCGTCAATCACTCAATTGAACAACCCATTAGTGAAAACCCATCGTCAATTAGTGAAATTGGCATCACTGATTTATAAATTTCACTAATTGAACAACCCATCATCAATCACTCAATTTCCTGAAACAAATGCCAAAAACTAACAAGAAACCCTGTTTTTTTAGAACAAAATTGACAATTACCCATAAAATTATTCAAAAAATCCACCAAAAATAAATCGTTCTTCAACATTCGTGCAATGCAACGAAAACCCATTACTAACCCACCAAATGCCCTAAAAATTACTGGAAAATATTTACATGCAATGCACTGAACGGTAATTTAAAGAAAACAGCAATGGGGATAAAATTAACATCAAAAAATTGAATGTGGGAATGTGATCGGAGGCATTACCTTTCAGGGTGTTTTGAGTTCTTGAAAAGAGATCGATCAATTGAGCGACGAGATTATTCATCGGATTATTGGCTTAATAAGTTTTGGATAGAGCGACGAGATCAATTTTTTAGGTTTTCCAGGGGTGTATTCCAATTGAGCGACGGATTAATGGAGATTTTTTAGGTTTTCCAGTATGTCGGTCCTTGTAATTTTTAGGTTTTTGGTGGCAATGACGAAAGATGGTGGTGTTGGGAAAAAATATACAAAATCTGTGGATGCAAAATCAAGCTAATAAAAAAATATACAAATAAATCAATGCCTTCACAAGAGAGGTGGATGCAACTAGCCGTGGGAAGGAAGAACTGAGGAAGGGAAGAACGTCTACTTGAAAGTTTCTACGGAAATGGTGAGAATTACAGAGGGTTTTGGTATTTATAGCTCACACCCTAGATTCCATCTAAATCCTGCAAATTTTCAATTCTACCAAAATCAATAATTTTTTGAATACACCGAGAATTAAATGGGGTCATTTAAAATCTCAATTGAATACACCGAGAATTAAATTGGGTCATTTAGAATCTCAATTGAATACACTGTGACTTTTATAAACTCCTTTAAAATCCTAATTGAATACACTAAGATTTTAACATTCTTTTAAATTCTTTTCAAATTCCAATCCAATACACCCCTGTAAAACTTTTAAAATTTGTAAAAAAATTTTAAAAAAACAAAACTTAAAAAAATTTTAAAAAATTTGAAAATTTGAAAAAAATTTAAAAATTTAAAAATTTGAAATTTGAAAATTTGAAAATTTTTTAAAAAAATGAAAATCTCAAAGCAAATCCAATGTCGAACCCTAATCAAGAGGTCGTCGCCGATATCTGATGCACTGCTGATTCTGTATCGGTGACTCTCTTCCACCAAATTGAGCGTGAATATCAAACGACTCTGTATCGGCGTATCCCCTCCACCAGATCGAGAGCCTCTATATGTGATGTGACGACTCTAATTTCATCTCATGAACCGAATTCTCATTCTAATTTTTAATTTTGTATGTGCAGGGTATTACTCATTTTTTGCTGAATCGAATTTTGTGTGTGCATGGGATCTAATTTCAGAGAGGTATGATTTTTTTTTTTTTTGTTTAAATTTTTTTAATTTGGTGATTTATTTGATGGGCTTTTTATTGGTTTTGATTTAAGGTGTATGCAAGTGAGAGATGGATTATTTGGTGGCCTCAATTTGGGCTTCCAAACCATAGTAGGACAGGTAAGCTGACCAACAACCTAAAATAACTTGGCAAATATGCAACATTAATTTCTTTACTACAAGAGAAAATACTATCGTGAAGTGTTCCCTTCACTTGTTATTAGAAATCATGGATAACATAACATATAAGAACTTTTAGTGTATGTTTGGATATATAGGATTGGGATGACTGGAGTTTACCAGTGAAAGGTGCGAACTCTCCACTCAAGAAAGACAGCTAAAGTGAATTTGTTATTTATCCATTTTGATTTTTTTTTTTATAAAGGTGCAATGGGGAGACAAAGTGGAGATAAAAGAAATGATTAGCATGGTTTAGAGTTTTGGGAACTTGATGTATTTCATTTTGGTTGAAATAATAATAAGAGGTATTTCAATTGCAAACTGAGTCTCAGACAAACAAATGTTTAGATTATTGGTATTGTAGATACCTTCACACCTGCACTTGCGTTACCATTGTATTTAGACGTGCTCATAGTGGTTATGGAATTAGAGTAAGCTCTATAAAATCTATATGATAATGTCCTTGCATAACTATTACAAGTATCTAAAAGTGATGCTGAAGTTAAAAAAAACATCATGCAGTGTTTCTAACAAACTATATGCATTATAGGTAAGTTCAAGCTAATGATCAAGAACGCGATGGTTGAGCTTAAAGGTAGATATACTGCTTCCTCATATAATATGTTTGCTACTTAAATTAATTTGCTGGATCTCCAAAACTATTTTATATAATCAAACCAGGTGCACGTGTCAACGGGCAAACCTAGTATATATATATCCCGTAATATATACATATCTCTTGTAATATAAATACTCTCTGTAGTGTATCATAACATCATTATCTTCACATATACATATATTCCTTCAGTACATATATACACATTTATATTTTCTCCTTTCAGTGCCCACACAACTGACATCCTCGTACAACACAGGAATCTCCCCACCCCCCCTATGTACATTTCAATCCCGCTATCCCACCATTTCACGCAGATCCAGGTGTCATAAAAATCTATCATTAGTGGGCTGGATTGAAAGTACAGTTGCGTGCATGTCCAACCAAAACTAAAGTAAAAAATGTAGTAAAAAACAAATAGGTCTTACGCATCCGAGGCTACGTCTTCCTCTTGACCCTATACCAGAGAGGGAAAATTCCTCCCAAGTCCATCTTGGGTATATACTCCCAAATATAAATTGGGGCATATATATAACTCCTGTTCCCGGGTATATCCGGGGCCTGTGGGGTCTAGCCCAAATACCTCGGAGATTGTGAGGTACTGAAAACAACAAAATTAACTCCTTTTATAATTTCTCCTAAAAATAAAATTTCGCCTTTATATATATTTCCTCCTTTATATATATTATCTCCTTATAATTTCTCCTTATTATAAAATTTCTCCTTTATTATATATTTTCTCATTTATAACACAAATTTCTCCTTTACATTGCTATATATGCACATATTATTAAATTACTAATAAACAAACGTATACACTCCGTATATCCTATTCTCTTAGCTGGATGCTAATTATGACCACGTTCTTTTATTCATATCATTTCATATTCGCCATATGATTAAATATATAAGTATAACTTAATCACTATACATATACATATATCATTATCATCATAGCTCCCCAAATCTAAATATTACAACCCCGTATCATATATATATATATATATATATATATATATATATATATATATATATATATATATATATCAACACACTCTTATACATGTATATTAATTTATTCCACCCCATAATTTACCCTGTATCATACTTATGAATTTCTATACTCAATACACTCTACACCTCACACATGGCAAACCATAATTTAGAATTTTCATAGCACATCATATACATAAAATAAAAGAAATCATACTCACCTAAGGAAACACATAGACCGACTGTGTAAGCTCTCTGCTAATTCCCCCGAACTCGCCTCTTCTTCCTATTGCACAATAATTTTCTATCATTTTAGTAAAATTTAACCAAATCTTCAAACACCCAAGTCCCCATCACCAAATCAAAACCCAAATCTCAAACATTTTTTCAAAAAGATTAGAGCTTTACCCGAAAATCTCAACTGCCCTTTATCAACGAACATTCCAGAACTCGTTCGCACCTCGCTCATCATGCTCTTCCCTGAATCGTTGTCCGCCACCATAGACTTCTCCAACTTATCCTTTGCTAGTGTTATGAGGTGGCCCCATTCGTCGGGAGAGAGGAAGTCATTGTACAAGAAGGCCCTCGGCCGCCATGAGAACTGCGTGACACGTGGCCTCCAAACACCTCAGGTTGGTCACGCTTAGCTTCCCCGAGATTAGGACCCTGAGGATTAGGTGGTAGGGGAGCTCTTCTATTGAGAAGGAGCAAGCCAATTTGGGAGATTCAAGAAACCCTAATTCTGGGAATTGGAAGACTCAAAATGAAGAAGAAAAGAAGGGAAAGAAAGTGTCGGCTATGGGGATTTGGTTGACGGGTCTGAGGAGGAGAGGGGGGGTGGGGGGGGGGGGGGGGAATTGTTAATAAAATGGAGAATTTATTATAACCACCTCAAATGCTCTTTTATTATTTATATACCCCTATATTTATCTTTTTCATAATAAACTCTAATAAAACCCACTCCATCGGATGAATAAATAAATTAAGGAATATATATAAAATAAAATTGCATATTTATGCATAATAATAACAGTAATACCAATATCTGACAAATGACTATTTTAAAATTATAAAATAGAAGGGTGTTACATCAATAAATGATAGTTGATATTAAGATGATAGTCTATAATCAATGGTGCAAGAATCAGTAAATAATGGTCAATGGTGCAATGATCAATGACAATAATCAATAATCAATGACAATAATCAATAATCAATGTCAATAACAATAACCATGATCAAAATGCAACTGTCAATCCTGTAACACCCTGAATTCCAAAACAGACTGAATTCGAAGTTCCACAGGATCTTTTCACTTCTCTTCGTACAATTTTACAAGGAAATTAAAATTATTATTACATCAGATGTTACATCTTAAATTACATTTAAACAGCGAAAGCAATTTACAGTAATTACATGAATAAAATATACAACACTTGAAACATTCTTTAAGCAGCATGTATACTTTAATCCTGTCAATCTCTTTATCCTGCATAGAAACTGTGGGCTCGTCAGTTCATTCAACTGACTCAAGGATATAATACATCAATTTTCTCCTACTTAGAAAGCACATACTTGTCACAAGCAAAACTACGGGGACTATCCTATAGATGTCGTGTTGTGCTGTGCACTTAGTCCTTAATGCAGTTGTTTATATTATATGACATTAATGTGTACTTGTTCGGATTCTATGCATACCATACTACATAGGTTCGAGGGTAAGCCCTTAATCGTACTTCAACTTGTAGGGTTCAGTCCCTCGCCAAAACTTAAACTACTACGGTAACTACAGTAAGTATCCTAGATGTTCTATAAATTACGAGCCCATGTCCAAACAATCTGGAGGGAAATCCCACGCACTGACATGATGCATCATGCAGGCAATCTATGGACAATTCAGCCTCCGTCATGGAACGATGGCACCACTCGTAGTCACCAAACACCCCACAAGTATCCACCGGGACGATAATTTCGGAGTAGTGCTCCCGCCGTAACATGACGCATCAAGCAGGCAATCTGTGAATTACTCTCACACCGCCAATCCGATGGCACTTATACTCGTGTTTTTCTCTTACTTTCGTCACATCACTACTATGTGTCTAGTCCTTAATTATTTGAATCATGAATAAATTCAACCCCTACAGTTAGCTCTTTCCTCTATACTGGTCTTAAACATCAATCAACAATATGACCAAACTTGGTCTTTCATCTCAATAGTTCATCTCAAAAATAATTTATTCAATTGCCGGTAATAGGACTTAGCTACCTTCTAGTTCAAAATCTCATTTCATGTTCATAAACTGATTATACACACTCATCAATATCTTCATAAGTTATCATGATTCTTTTCATTCCAATTCATGCATAATTTTCCACAATAAAGAGACAAATTTTCTTTGCATTCATAAGTCTAAAATTTTATTTATTTAAACCAAGTGAATTTATTCACATTTGCATCTAGTCATGAATTTCTTAGAAAACATCGCACAATAATTCTTAAAAGAGACTAATTATTGCTTTGTTAATCTCATAAAAATACTCTTATAATTCCTCTAACTTGGTCTATAATTCTCAATTAAGCAATAGAAATCTTCCATGAGATCTAATTAATTTCAGGATAATTATAATAATTTTTATGAATTTATTTCACTTAAAACCAATTTTAAAAAAATCATTTTTCTAAAAAAATCGAAATAAAAAAAACCTTGGCGAAAGCCAAGTTTCGAACCCCCACACACACAGCCGCTGCGCTACAGTAACGTTTTTATTTTGCACCCACTGACCAGAATGGACAGAGTGACTAACCCGTGGGAAAAATAATCACAAATAGTTTTGTATACGATTGTGGCAATTCTAGTCCATAAAATAGTTCATTTCTTTCAAAATATGATTTGTTCCTTTAGAAGTATAAAAATTTTTCTGATTGAATTTCTTTGATATTTATATAGTAACTTAAGATTTTAAAAACCATTTAACTCTCATTTTTTTCCATATATAAGCCTATTCTTTTATTTGTACAAAATTGGTCACAAAAAGCTTTATGTCCTCTTAATTTGCTTCTTTTCAAAGAGAAAATTCTAATTTGATAATTCTCAAGTGGATTACTCTTTATTAAACTAATAATTTCTTCCTTTTCTTCTAAAATCCAAACTTTCTCTTAACTTAGCCCTAACTAAAAAATGTTCATTTCTTCTTTCTTTCCAACAAAACAACATGTAAAATTTGGGGTTTTTTGTATCAATCTTATTAACAATAAACATGTATGATTTGTTACACAATCTACTTTCATAACATAAAGATTTTCTCATAGTTCACATCATATAAACCACACATTCCTTCATATTGCATTTTTCCACATTCATGAATATCTCAACATAAAGATTCATATTTTCTTAATTAGCAAACAAGTATATTATCAAATTATCACAACAATATTTCTATTCACATCATTCAATCAATTTTACTACTTATTTCATGCAATTTCACATGGGTTCATTTTCTCTTTAAACATGGTACTAACATAAAGTAATATTTCCTTTTCTTGTTTATTCTAACATGATCACACACACAAACCTAGCATGGTAACTAGTTAGAAGTTGGAGAAAATTATCCACCTTTAATGGAGAGAAAAATAATAAGAAATCCTAAAGGATCTCCTAGAATGAACAAGTGAACCCTTCTCCTCCTAGATCGAGCCACCAATTGACTCTCCTCCTAGCTTGTATGCAACCTGAGCCTTCACCCTTGCTTCTTAAAGAATGCCGGCCACCTCTATGATGAAGAACACACACACTAGCACTCAATCTTTTGACTCACAGCTCTCCTAATCTTTTACTCACAATTTTGTCTTTCTTTCTTTCTTTTTCAATTCTTTTTCAAGTGTAAATGTGAGTGAATGAGAGGGGAATTTATACTAATTTGGAGTGCAAATGGAGGGCTAGGATTTCTTCAAAAGGTTAAGGATCAATGGCCAAGATGAATTAGGGAGTTGTAGCAACTACCCATGATGGAGCAACCACCTCCCCACTTCATCCACCTCTCCCTCTCTCTTTGATACAACCCGACCTACTCCCATAGTGCAATTGCATGTGCTAGTGCAATGCACATGCAAACTAGTACCCCTACCAAAATTTGTTCATTCAATTTTAATTAATTATTTACTAAATTGGTCTACACTACAAGTTAGGTTAACTAAAAGAGGAATTAAATTAAATGGGCTCACTAATGGGCCAAAAGACCATGGGCTCTAGTGAATTAATTAATAAATTAATTATAATGGGCTAGAAAGAGATAATTAGGCCTAGGATTTTATTTAGGCTTAAAAAATAGATCTTTTAGGAAATAAAGAGAATAATTACTAGCTTAAGTTATAAAGAAATATTGTTCTCTAGAAAAATGCATAAAAAATTATACGTGCAAAACACATAAAATCACAAACTTTTATAAATAAAAATTTCAGGATGTTACAACACTCCCTCCTTAGAATAGTTCCGTCCCCGGAACTACACTTAAAGGGTGAGAAAACATAACACAACAAGAAGATGAGAAAAGAAAAGGAAAGAAGATACAAATCAAACAAAAAGCTCAGGATGATCTTTCATCATCCTCTCCTCAGATTCCCAAGTAGCCTCTTCAACCAACTAGTTTCTCCAGACTACTTTGACCATCAGTATCGTCTTGTTCCTTCAGACTTTCTCCTGATGATCAACAATCTCAACCGGAAGCTCAATGTAACTCAAATCCAGCTGCAAACCCTTTGGCACTTCGGGCAAATGATGACTCGGATCTGGAAAGTACCCTCTCAGTATAAACACATGGAAGACATTGTGCACCTGAGAGAACTCTTTCGACAACTCCAACCGGTAAGCAGTTTTTCCAATCCGCTTCAATATCTTGTACGAGTCTATGAACCTTGGGGCTAACTTCCCACCTCTGCCGAAGCGAATCACACCCTTGCTAGGTGAAACCTTCAGAAAGACAAAGTCACCAACCTCAAACTCAAGGTCCCTCCTCCGATTGTCTGCATAGCTCTTCTGCCTACTCTGACCATCCACCAACCTCTTCTTGATCAGATCGATCTTTTCAAATGCCTTCTGCACAATCTCAGGCCCAAACATATGTTGTTCCCCAACTTCAAACCAACAAACATGTGTTTTGCATTTTCTGCCATACAGAGCTTCGTACGACGTCATCCCAATACTAGTCTGCAAAACTGTTGTTGTAGGTAAACTCCACCAGAGCTAGATGTCTTTCCCAACTACCTCCTAAATCTAGAACACAACACCGAAGCATATCCTCAAGAATACGGTTGACTCTCTCGGTCTACCCATCGGTCTGAGGATGAAAAGCAGTGCTGAAATCCGTCTTGGTACCCAAAGCTGTCTGAAGACTCTCCCAGAAATGCGAAGTAAATTGCACATTTCGATCAGACACAATGGTTACAGAACACCATGGAGCCTCACGATCTCTCCAACGTACAGCTCGGCCAACTTGTCCATAGACGAAGTGAGTTTCATAGCCAATAAGTGAGCGTACTTGGTTAATCGATCGACTATGACCCAAATTGCATCATTGCCCTTTGAACCCTTGGGCAAACTCGTGATGAAATCCATACTGATGTTATCCCACTTCCATTCCGGAATAGGTAACGGTTGCAATAGACCTCCGAGTTTCTGATTCTTGGCTTTGACCTGCTGACAGATCTCACATTTCGCCACAAACTCAGCCACATCCCGCTTCAAACCTGACCACCATAAGTGTTGCTTATTGTCCTTATACATCTTGGTACTCCCAGAATGTATAGACAAAAGAGTAGCATGTGCCTTTTGAAGAATAATCTCCAGCAATTCTGCTTGATCCGGAACTCATAGCTTATCTCCAAACCACAACACCTTATCCCTAATCTGAAACTCCGACAACCTGCCAGCACCAACCCGCTCCTTCATCTTCTGAATCTCTGCATCTTCCTTCTAACTTGCGATAATCCTTTCATTCAGTGTTGGTTGGAGCCTCAACTGAGCTAAAGATGATCCCAAGCCTTGCAGAACAACTTCAATACCAGCCCGATCCAACTCCTCCGCAAGCTGCCTCTGAATTGTAATCAAACTAGTCAGACTGCTCTTGCGGCTAAGTGCATCAGCAACAACATTAGCCTTCCCAGAATGGTACTTAATCTCTGGACGAATGTCCTCAAGTACTTCCAGCCATCTCCGTTGCCTCAGATTCAGGTCCTTCTGCTAATAGATGTACTTCAAGCTTTTATGGTCCGTGTACATGTACAGCTTCTCACCATACACGTAATGTCTCCATTGCCTTAAGGCGAAGATAATTGCAGCCAACTCTAGTTCATGAGTTGGATAATTCTTCTCATACGGTCTTAGTTGCCTAGACCCATAAGCGATCACTTTCCCTTCTTGCATTAAGACACAACCAAGCCCACGATGTGAAGTATCGTTGTAGACATCATACTCAACACCTGCTCTAGGAAAAGCTAAAATGGGAGCAGTAGTCAGTTTCTCTTTCAACTCCTGAAAGCTTGCTTCGCACTGCTCAGTCTACTTGAAGTTCACATTCTTCTTGGTCAGACCAGTGAGCGGCACGGCTATCTGAGCATAGCCCTGAATGAACCTCCTGTAGTATCCATTTAGCCCAAGGAAACTCCTGATTTTCTTCACTGTAGTAGGCCTTGCCTAATCTTTCACCGCCTCTATCTTCTGCGGATCAGTTATCACTCCCTCCTTAGAAAGGATGTGACCCAGAAATGCCACTTCAGATTTTCAGAAATCGCAATTGGACAACTTGGCATACAACTCATGCTCCTTAAGCTTCCTCAAAATTGCTGCCAGATGCTCCGTGTGCTCCTCCTCCGACTTGGAGTACACAAGAATATCGTCGATAAACACCACGACGAAAGAATCAATAAACGGCCTCAGAACTCTGTTCATCATGTCCATGAAAATTGCAGGTGCATTCGTCACTTCAAACAGCATAACTAAGAATTCATAATGCCCATGTCGAGTTCGGAACACAGTCTTATGCACATTTTCAGTCTTCACTCGAACCTGATGGTATCCCGATCGAAGATCTATTTTGGAGAAAATAGCTGCTCCTTGTAGACGGTCGAACAGGTCGTCAATTCAGGGAATAGGATACTTGTTCTGAACAGTGACCTTATTCAGCTCTCTGTAATCGATACACATCCTCATCGAACCATACTTCTTCTTTACGAACAGCACCGGTGCTCCCCAAGGCGACGCACTCGGTTGAATAAAGCCTTTCTCCAACAGTTCCTCAATCTGCTGTTTGATCTCATCCTGCTCCACAGGAGCCATCCTATACGGTGCCTTGGAAATGGATGCACTCCCTGGCTGAATAGTGATGCTGAACTCTACATCACGATGCGGGGGTAACCCAGGTAAATCTTCCAAGAATACAGTTGGGTAATCCTGAACCACTGGAATTTGCTGCACCTCTACAGGAATCCCCTTCCTCTTGCCGATAGCCGCAACCAAATTTGAACATCTCTTCTTTCCTTAGAAAGTGACTTCAGGACCACCTGGAGCCTTCACTGTTACTTCTTTGGTCTTGCACTCGATGCTTGCACTGTACACCGACATTCAATCAATGCCAATGATAACATCGACTCCCAAGACATTCAGCTCAATCAGATCAATCCTGAAAATTCTATCTCCAATCTCGATCTCGCAGTCTACATAGTACCGATCAGTGGTTAAAGTCTCCACTAATGGAGTAGCTATTGCTAAGATCTTGCTTGGAAAGACTTTCGGTTTGACTCCCAAAACTTTAGCAAACTTAGGTGATACAAAAGTGTGAGAGGATCCAGTATCGAACAAAACAACAGCTTTCTTTCCATTCAAATAAAGTTATCCTGTTACGTAACACACACTCGTTACATAACATTTCACTAAATAAAGCGGGAAAAGAAGAACAACTGAAAACACTCTTAAACATCCTCCCTCGTACCAGTGATGACGTGATCCACCTCATCAGCATCAGCTTCAGTCAAGGTAAATACTCGCCCCTACTGGTATGGCTTCTTCCTGGCCTGCTGAGTTGGTCCCTTACGGATGACATCTTGCAACTTAGGGACTGGGATCTGTAGTGACCTTACTCCCCGCAGTTGTAACAGTGCACCACCGGAGGTCTCACCCATACATTCCCGGGTCTCCCAGCCACACTAACAGCGTTCGCCCCAGTCGGTTTGAATCTTTGGGCCAGCGGCTGTCCTCTGACACTTCCAGCAACTGCGTACCTCTTCCCCACATTCCAGTTGTTCCTTCGATTCTGAAAAGCATTGAACTACTCCATGTCCGCCTCAGTAGCTGCAGATCGTTTGACCAATTTGTCAAACCTCCTGATATTGAGGGGTATCATCCGCGTTCTCAGACTTGGCCTTAAACCATGCTCGAACTTTCGAGCCTTCTTTGCCTCATCCATCACCAATTCGGGAGCATATCTCGAGAGCTGAGTGAACCTTGTCTCATACTCCCTAACCGACATGCCGCCATGCTACTGTGCCAGGAATTCCATGGCCTTCTTCTCCTAGACGTCTGATGGAAAATAATGATTGTGGAATTCCTCCAAGAATTTCTCCCAACCAAGAACAATATCTCCCATCGTCCGCTTCATCGATTGCCACCACATAGCCACATCCTTCTCGAATTGCAGTGCAACCAACTTCACCTTGCTGCCCTCCGGAGTCTCCAAGACTTCAAAGATAGTCTCTACCTGTTGGATCCAATTGTCAGCCGCGTCAGGGTCTGACCTCCCCTCAAACACGGGTGATTTCATCTGCTTGAATGATTCCATGAGTTTGATTGCTTCGGGTACTAGATTCACAGGCACCCTCCATTGGTTCTGATTCATGGTAACGGTATTGAGTGTCTGATAGACCCTCGCTAACTTCATTTCCAAGTCCAGACCTTCTTCGATTTTAGCTCTTCTTCCAGCCATATTCTGATGTAAAAGATCCATTAAATTCGAAGTAGAAAACATGAATTTAAATCAACTCTTCATTTCATTGAATTTCAAACTTTATACATTTGAATTTAAAACATTTCTGACATCAAATGAAAGTAGTAAGAAGATACAATATTCTAGTACCTACGGTTCCTCTTGGCTTCTTGAAGTTCTTCCTGTAGTTCTGCCACTTCCTCCTTCAGGTCATCCTACATGTTTTTCATCTTCTCGAGTTCCCAAACACGATGGTTGAGCGTGGCAATGCTCTCCTTGCACTTTGCACACTGTGCCTGCAGCAGCTCCGTTCTCTCCCTCTGAGTCTCTACTTGCCTTTGAAGAGACACAATGAGACTACTCAGAACTGGTTCTTCCTCGTCGGAGGAGTCATCAGATGAACCCGGAGGTGGAGTGATCTCTCTGGGCTCAAGCCATTCCTCTTCGAATTCTTCAAATCTTCTTTGTCTGAATCAGCTTGCCCAGGGTAGTAATCCTCCTCAACTATGTGCCAGTCATCACCTCTAGCTGGGTCGAAGTGGTCCGCCATCTTAGATAAAGGAGAATAAGAAGCATAAATCATAGAGCAACACAAATGTAAGTGACTTACATTTAAATCTCTAGACACAACACACGCTCTAATGTCCACTCTAGGATATCGTTCCTTATAAATTTGTACTACTTGGAAGCGTAGCTCTGATACCACTCTATAACACCCCGAATCCCAAAACAGACTGAATTCGAAGTTCCGCAGGATCTTTTCGCTTCTCTTCGTACAATTTTACAAGAAAATTAAAACTTTTATTACATCAAATGTTACATCTTAAATTACATTTAAACAGCGGAAGCAATTTACAATAATTACATGAACAAAATGTACAACACTTGAAACATTCTTTAAGCAGCATGCATACTTTAATTCTGTCAATCTCTTTTTCCTGCATAGAAACTGTGGGCTCGTCAGTTCATTCAACTGATGCAAGGATATAATATATCAATTTTCTTCTACTTAGAAAGCACATACTTGTCACAAGAAAAACTACAGGGACTATCTTATAGATGTCGTGTTGTGTTGTGCGCTTAGTCCTTAATGCATTTGTTCATATTATATGACATTAAAGCGTACTTGTTCGGATTCTATGCATCCTATACTACATAGGTCCGAGGAAAAGCCCTTAATCATACTTCATCTTGTAGGATTCAGTCCCTCGCCATGACTTAAACTACTACGGTAACTACGGTAAGTATCTTAGATGTTCTATGAATTACGAGCCCACGTCCAGACAATCTGGAGAGGAATCCCACGCACTGACATGACGCATCATGCAGGAAATCTATGGACAATTCAGCCTTCATCATGGAACGATGGCACCACCCGTAGTCACTAAACACCCCACAAGCGTTGCTACCGGGACGATAATTCCGGAATAGTGCTCACGCCGTGTCATGATGCACCAAGCAGGCAATCTGTGAATCACTCTCACACCGCCAATCCGATGGCCCTCATACTCATGTTTTTCTCTTACTTTCGTCACATCACCACTATGTGTCTAGTCCTTAATTATCTGAATCATGAATAAAATCAACCCCTAGAGTTAGCTCTTTCCTCTATACCGGTCTTAAACATCAATCAACAATATGACCCAACTTGGTCTTTCATCTGAATAGTTCATCTCAAAAATAATTTATTCAATTGCCGATAACACGACTTAGCTACCCTTTAGTTCAAAATCTCATTTCATGTTCATAAATTGAGTATTCACACTCATCAATATCTTCATAAGTTATCGTGATTCTTTTCATTTCAATTCATGCATAATTTTCCACAATAAAGAGACAAATTTTCTTTGCATTCATAAGTCTAAACCAGGTGAATTTATTCACATTTGCATCAAGTAATGAATTTCTTAGAAAACATTGCACAATAATTCTTAAAAGTGACTAATTATTGCTTTGTTTATCTCATAAAAATACTCTTATAATTCCTCTAACTTGGTCTATAATTCTCAATTAAGCTATAGAAATCTTCCATGAGATCCAATTAATTTCAGGATAATTATAATAATTTTGATGAATTTATTTCACTTTAAACCATTTTTAAAAAATCATTTTTCTAAAAAAATCAGAATAAAAAAAAACCTTGGCCAAGCCAGGTTTCGAACCCACACACACACAGCCGCTGCGCTACAGTAACGTTTTTATTTTGCACCCACTGACCAGAATGGAGAGAGTGACTAACCCGTATGGAAAATAATCACAAATAGTTTTGTACACGACTGTGGCAATTCTAGTCCATAAAATGGTTCATTTCTTTCAAAATACGATTTGTTCCTTTAGAAGTATAAAAATTTTCCTGATTGAATTTCTTTGATATTTGTACAATAACTTAAGATTTTAAAAACCATTTAACTCTCATTTTTTTTCCATATAAAGGTCTATTATTTTATTTGTACAAAATTGGTTCCAAAAAGCTTTATGTCTTCTTAATTTGCCTCTTTTCCAAGAAAAATTCTAATTTGATAATTCTTAAGTGGATTAGTACTCTTTATTAAACTAATAATTTCCTCATTTTCTTCTTTTATCAATAAAAATCCAATCTTTCTCTTAACTTAGCCCTAACTACAAAATGTTCATTTCTTCTTTCTTTCCAACAAAACAACATGTAAAATTTGGGGGTTTTTGTATCAATCTTATTAACAATAAACATGTATGATTTGTTACACAATCTACTTTCATAACATGGAGATTTTCTCATAGTTCACATCATATAAACCACACATTACTTCATATTGCATTTTTCCACATTCATGAATATCTCACCATAAAGATTCATATTTTCTTAATTAGGAAACAAGTGTATTATCAAATTATCACAACAATATTTCTATTCACATCATTCAATCAATTTTACTACTTATTTCATGCAATTTCACATGGGTTTATTTTCTTCTTAAACATGGTACTAACATAAAGTAATATTTCATTTTATTGTTTATTCTAACATGATCACACACATAAACCTAGCATGGTAACTAGTTAGAAGTTGGAGAAAATCGCCCACCTTTAATGGAGAGAAAAACAATAAGAACTCCTAAAGGATCTCCTAGAATGAACAAGTGAACCCTTCTCCTCCTAGATCGAGCCACCAATTGACTCTCCTCCTAGCTTGTATGCAACCCGAGCCTTCACCCTTGCTTCTTGAAGAATGCCGGCCACTTCTAGGATGAAGAACACACACACAAGCACTTAATCTTTTGACTCACAACTCTCCTAATCTTTTACTCACAATCTTGTCTTTCGTTCTTTCTTTTTCAATTCTTTTTCAAGTGTAAATGTGAGTGAATGAGAGGCGTATTTACACTAATTTGTAGTGCAAATGGAGGGCTAGGATTTCTTCAAATTGTTAAGGATCAAAGGCCAAGATGAATTAGGGTGTTGTAGCAACTACCCATGATGGATCAACCACCTCCCCACTTCATCCACCTCTCCCTCTCTCTTTGATACAACCCGGCCTACTCCCATGGTGCAATTACACGTGCTAGTGCAATACACATACAAACTAGTACCCCCTACCAAAATTTGTTCATGCAATTTTAATTAATTGTTTACTAAATTGGTCTACACTACAAGTTAGATTAATTAAAAGAGAAATTAAATTAAATGAGCTCACTAATGGGCCAAAAGACCATGGGCTCTAGTGAATTAATTAATAAATTAATTATAATGGGCTAGAAAGAGATAATTAGGCCTAGGATTTTATTTAGGCTTTAAAAATAAATATTTTAGGAAATAAAGAGAATAATTACTAGCTCAAGGTAGAAAGAAATATTGTTCTCTAAAAAAATGCATATGAAATTATACGTGCAAAACACGTAAAATCACAAACTCTTATAAATAAAAATTTCATGATGTTACAAATCCTAAGTCTATCAATCTTTTATTATCTTATCTAATGCACGTAATCCTGCGTCTCATACCACAGGTTTGGGTGCAAACAATCAAGTGAACGTTTAGACTATAGTGGTGAACTCTACATGTTTTGTACTCGGCAACAATAATCAGTAATCCATAATCCATAATCCAAAATCCATAATCCATAATTCATAATCCATAATCTATAACAAAATTCAACAGAGAAACACGAGCCCTTCTCCGAGTACAGTCCCCGATGTTGTCCACTACTAAGCCGGCCCTTATTACCCGATTTTGTTATCATTATATTTCACTCAGTTATGAACATGCAATGAATACAATTGATAAGAATGGAGGTACCGAGGCGACATTAAGAAGGTGTCAAGACTATGAAATGCATGGTATATATATAACTCCATTTATCAGATGCAAAATTAAACATAGTAATACTTAATAACACAGAAACCCAAATTGTGCACAACAAACGTTGTTGTACAAAATCTGACTCTTCCACTGCTAAGGGAAAGTAAATCAGGTTCTGTCAGGGGTTCCAGAAACTAGACTCCCTGCCGGTTCCAATACATAATCACGTGACATGTTTCGATTTCAGCAGCTAGTTCTATTAGTCTATTCTTTATAGGTTTAGAGTTCTGACAACAACCTAAGGTCAAGTTCTTGTATATATAACAGGACTGCTGGAAATTCATTGATTAATCTTATAAAAATTATAAAATGACTCCTAATCAAGTCGAGTAATATCCTGGTTAATTTCATGTCTTCATTCTACTGGTAACACATTATTTTAATTAGTAAATCGTGTCGATATGCTTCTAAATAGAAATATAGAAATTTAAAACCTAACAGTACTAAAAATAGGAAAACTTGCAATTTACAAGTCGGATTATAGATCCAGCAGATGTTCCAAAAACTAGATTCTGAGGGCTACAAATTTTGTTTATAAATGTCTCATTTATTTTATCATCAACTGAGTCATAAACTCACTACAAGATGGAATAAACAGCTGGGCAGTAGCATAACATTTTCATTTGCAACAACCAAGATACAAAAACATGTACTCTTCTAGTACAATTTGATCAAGCATTTATATTCAGTATTTCGGTTATATCACGACTGTTAACATAATGGAAGATTATCACCCCTGAAATTTATTTACTATTAATAATCATACCGTTACAATCCATACAATCAAAAATAGACTAGCATATATCTCTATATATGTTTGTGCGGTGCATGCAATAAAATAAGTGTTATGGATATGATAAAATGAATAAGATGGTATATGACGATGAAGCAACATGGTTTAGGGTTCAAGTCAACAATATGGCACGAAAAGAAAGCTATTACTTGGTTTCGCCGATGAATCTGTAATAACTTCTTTTGAAATGTAACCATCATTTGAGATACGATAAACAAACAAAAAGAGCTACTTACGGAGATCAAAAACATTTCTTGAACGAGAACAATAAGTTGGTTCAGGAGAACTTGCCTTAATACGATGCGTGAAGAAATGTGAGTGACGATGAGCGAGATGGTAGAACACACAACAAGAGCTCGGCAACGAACGAAGGCAGTGAAGGAGGCTTTGGGGGTGTTGTCGGCGGTGAAGTTGCGTGTGCATCAAGGAGAGGTGACAACAGTGGAGAGGCTGCATTGGTCGGAATGCATCCAAGGAGAGAGCTCGGATGTTTACGGCAGGGCGGTTGGCTCGAGATGTGACTGCGATGGAGATGGTGATGATTGCTAGTGTTCACAGGAGAGGAAGCGTCAGGGGTTGTAGGAAGGGTGCTTCGAGCGAGGGAGAGGGTGCAGGTGGCTGGCATTGGTTGGCAGCGAGCGGCATGGGTGATGGAGGTCGGGAGATGCAAGTGGTGGTGGTGAGGCGTCGGGTGAGTCAGCAATGGCAGAACAGAGGCGACACATGTAGGGGGGGTGAAAGCAGGGGTGTGGTGGCGCCGGCGGAGGAGCAGCGAGAGGAAGGGAGCTTCGGTGATGGGTTGCGGGGCTCGGGAGCAAGAAGCCGAGGAGAAGGAAAAGAAGAGAAGAAAAATGAGGCGGCTGTATGGGGATGGATTAATTAGGGTTAATTAATCTAGGGATTAGGAGTATTTATATAGAGAATTAGATTAGTGAATTTTGGTTTAAATTTGTAAAGGCTTGGGGTTTGGGTTAAGAAAAAAATCAAATAATATAATATAATAGATTAATTAAATACGCAACACAATAAAATAAAATAGAATGTACTAGAATTTCAGGGTTCTAGCAAAAAAGAAATCGGATGATCAGAGAAAGCAAGATGGTTCAAAACAATCACATGTATTAGATAACAAGAATACAAGAGTTTAAAAAAAGGAAACATAAATACAAGTAAAACCCATACATCCGGAAAAAAAGGGTTACAAGAAGTAACTATACTAGTTGTACTATAGATACAAAAGTTCTTTCATAATAATCATACAAATTATTCAATGTCGATTCAAAGATAGCTAAAAAAATATTACAATCATATTCAGAATCATCTCCAAGTAAAGTAAAAAATATTTCAATCAAACTCCTCGTATTCGCTAATTTGATACGAGGATCCATAACAACAGCAATACAATACAACATAGGAGGATGATTAAAATACTTCAAAATTTTAGTATAAGCGGGAACAACATGTATTCAATATGGCTAATGTATTTGCCCGAAATCATGCCTTGAAAAGTTTGCATCATAGTAATTATTAAAATAAAATACTACTAGAAGTAGAATTATAAGATGTAGAAAACTTCTGAGTTGCGATTTTAAAAGGTTCCAAAAATCGTAACAAAGATTTGGCAAAATACCATGATTGGGAAGTCATTTGAAAATTTTCCATGTTTTTTGCAAGACAAAAATCGTTTATAATATCTTTGTATTGAGTAATAACATTTATTAAATCGAAAGTAGAGTTCTATCGGTGTTTAACATCTCTACAAAATTTTCTAAAATGTATGTTTCCAAGTTTACACCATTCTTTAAATTCTTGAAGCATGGTACCACTCAAATAAAACAATAAAATGTACACAATTTCTAATTGCAATTATGTATGAATTGCCTACTTTCAATGCATCTTATATACATAAATTTAAAATATGACATACACATCTAACATGAAAATTTTTATTGCATGGAGGAGCTAATTGTGTTTTTAATGTACTAATCGAAGCATTGTTGTTAGATACATTATCAAAACTAATAGTAAAACTTTTATCATGAATTTGATATAAATCAAAAACTTCTAAAATACATGTTGTGATAACCAGTGATTCTCTTTTGAATTATCAAAAAACTATCGATATAACGCCCCGAGCCCCTCTCAAACAAATTCTAATAACTGCCCACCACAGGATGCCTCTCAAAGGGTGTCATGACTAGTTGATGCCTCTTGATCATAGGCTTCCTGATATATACACACACACAATCCTAACTCACATTTCATGTGGGACTAATTAAGTCACCACCACCAACCATGAACACCATGGCCCCATATTAATTAATTCATTCTTTCTATAGGCTCTATACACATACTACAAAATCTATATGTAATACCCCGGATTGTACAATGCTTATACATATGTATATATATATTTTATTTGTATGCGTGCATATGATTGCAATATTTTGTTTGATTTTGCTATCGTTGGTGTGTGGTTAGGTTTTCAGGGCGGTTCATGAGGATGGTTACGTTCTAAAATATGCACGAGAATGAGGAGGACCGATACTGGTATAAACACTAGTTTTTGGTACGGTACATATGCAAATATATCATTGTATGATACTACGTTGGGTATATCTTGCATACACTCGATAAACCTCTAATCTCTCATCTAAGAATCCAATTAAGGACTAAATAGTGCAGCCAATCATTGTACCCCAAACTAAGGACTAAAGACCATGGTTTTTCTCACAAAACCACCCTAGTCTACACACTAAACCCTACACCCTACTACCCCATATTCCTCTCTTTCCTTACTCTTTTCCATTAAAAACCCCCTCATTCTTCTCCCATGTTCTGAAAATTTCAGAACTTAAACCCAAGAAAAGATAGAGAAGGAGAGAAAGGAAAAAATGATTGAAGAAGGAGCTCTTGGAGTAGATTCTTGGAGAAGTGAAGCTCAAAGCCATCATCTACTTTCTAATCAACTCAGGGTGGGGAGTTTCTCTAAACTTTTCTTGTTGTTTCTTGTTGAATCTTGCATGCATGTGAAGTAGTATGTATTTAGAATGATTGTTTTAGAGATTGGAAGTTGAATCTGAAACTAGAACTGGAATCTTAATCTACATGCCATTTTGTAGAATTCCCCGAGAGCAAACCACAAAACATTTGATGATGAAAATTTTACAGATTGTTCCATTATATGTCTAGATGATCCATGAAATAATACAGATTTTTCTGCGGTTTTTTGGTATTTTACAAAAATCCATTTTTGGAACAGTGCCGTTAGGTAGTAGCAGAAATTGTTTACTGTGATACCTGAGATTTTTGGATTTCTCATAATTAATTGGCACCTGATCTTATTCTGAAATTTTTACCATGGTTTCCCACATGTATTTGTACTATACAGAAAAATCAAGAAAATAATTGGATGAATTTAAAGGCATTTTCAAAATTAATCTACCAACAGTAGCTAGAGCTGTAACTGAAGAACATGATGATCTTTGTGTTTAATTGAAACATGAAGAACTCAGTTTATACTTGGAATTTGGACATGAAACCTTTTTCATGTTGTTCTTTATGATATCTAGTTTCTTTACTGTAAATTTGGTGACTATTGGATGGGTATATGATTTATGATGATTTTTATAGCACGTACTGTGCTAGATTCAGTCAGATTTGACACCCTGTAGTGATGATACAATTGATGCTCCTTAAGAGTAAATTTTGAGGAAGTGTTTCCTTAGAGGATTGTAGTAGACCTCTAGAACTTTCTAAAAAGACCTACTTGATGTGATTCCAGTGAGTGGTTGATTTAATATGATTTTTGCAATACTGGACAGAGACCAGGATTTGAGCTGAGTGCTCTGATTGAAAAAGTCTTAGTGTGTGACTTAGTACACTTGAGAGTAATATGTGTTTTAGGGAGATCTAATGGCATATTTTGGACTTGTGACCAACTAGGAGATTGTTGAGGACACCCACACCTTTCCATAAAACCTGGGTCTGCAGCATTCTGATGGGTAGGTAGTGACTTATGCTACCGGTAAGGTGCAGCCCGTGTACAGGAAATACACATGCTGAGACTTGAGAGGCCATTTTGAGGACTTAAATGATGGAATTTGAGGTTATGATCAACTAGAAAGTTGTAGCCTAGGTCTTTACCTTTCTGGATTAGGCTTGTACACCCCAATCGGAGTTGTATCGAGGGAGTTATGATCTTTTTAAGTTCCGGATAGAAACACCGTAGGTTGCTCAGTCTTGAGTTTTGACTAGGTGTTGTGTGGACCTTTCCCCCGTGTATCCATTAGAGTTGATAACTCTTTTTCTGGGGATGGTTGGTATCTATTTTTGGTTTAGTTGACTTCCATGGTGGATTTGTGACTCGAGTTAGTCACTAGGGTAGAGTGATGCCCTACGTCTGTCAACCCTAAGTTATGAACTTCCACCGAAGTGTAGGACATCTAAGTGATGCCTTCAAATTAAGCTCATTAGGGATAAATACACAAGTTCATTGCTCGGGTAGGTGTGAACACACACATTCATTGCTCGGTTAGGAGTGAATGCAGGTCATGGTGCTGAACAAACTCCAAGCTAGGGGAAGTGGCGAACCGAACCGGTATCGCCATGACCAGAGGTCGATAAGCAGAATTTTTTGCAAGCAATATCTTTTCACCCAAGTGTTTAGAAGAGACTAGGATTAGAGTGATGCATTAGGGGTTTGTAATTACATTAGTACTAGTAGACCATAGTCGGGTTTTGTACTCTCCTGTCGTAGGGATACATTTTCGGTACTCATGATTGAGTCCTCGGTCTCGTATCTCGATCTGTTAATTTTTAAAGTTTGCCGGAGTAAGGAACGGGAGTATAGGGGGATTTGACCCTCGAAGGCCATCACATTCCTATGCACGCGGGTTACTTCATACATCAGTTCATACCCCGGTGAGGGGGTGAACGCACATATCATTGACGTCAGGGTACCAGATAGGTACGGGTACCGGGTAGGTACAGCGGTCTTGTGACCGCCTTCAACACGGCTTTCTGAAGAGGTCCGTATGCGGGTACTGAGTGGCAAACACGACCACCACTTAGGCACTGCAGTGGCGGAACTAGACCGACCAACTGTAACCTCCTTGGACAACAGACAATCTATTGGGAACAGGTTAAGTACAGGAGTAGGATGCATGACGAGGATTTGAATCCCTAAACTATGGAGAAAGACGGCTACATTTGGGGGCATATGTAGTATGGGATGCATTCGTTTCCAAAGTCTTGCTTGCATTAGAGTTAGGCATGTGATTTGTTGCATCTAGTCATAGGATCATGGCATACCACTGTACTAGAACCCGAATCCATTAAACCCTTGTTTGGCACATCACTTTTCTTTTGCATAAAATTATGGTTGTGATTGTAATTTAGAGGATCGCTGTTATTATCAGCCTTGCGTCAGTCGAAGTACTGACGCTCCCCACCTTTTAGGTATCGATTCTACCATTTGAGTAGGTGCATAGATATCAGAGTCGTGCAGCAGAAGACTCAAGCTGAGGAGCAAGCCCCAGGGAAGCAGATTGACCATTCAGCGGAGCTTCGGTAGTGAGCCATCGACTGTCATTCCGGGAGGCAGCTGTTAACTTTACAAGTGGAGTCTGTAAATATTTGTAATAGGTTGTAAAGAGTTGATGTAATTCGTACTCCTTGTCCAAGAACAAGATATCGGTTGTAATCAATGATGTAATGACTTTATTTGGCAATAAAAGGTTTTTAAATTTACGTGTGTTAAGATACATTTGAAGGCAAAGATTCTGGGTGCATCACGAATGTCCGGTGATGAGGATCCGGGGCGTTACACTATAGGCCCATCTAACCATGATATTAATTACTAAGCCCACCATAAAGCTCACCATAAAGGCCCATCTTATACGGAGTATAACATACACCCCACCTTGATATCTCAGCGTCATCGCTGAGTCCGGGACCCGCAAGCTGATACTGGATCGTCTTTCTAGCCAATGTGGAGTGGAGTACCCTGATTCTGCTAGCATATTGTCCATGGTCATACTACCAGCGTACTAATCTCAGCTCCCTCTTAGGCATACATCTCACCCACTCTTACCCACAATCGGTGTCGAAAGTCGGCTCTGATACCATTTGTAATGCCTCGAGCCCCGTTCAAACAAATTCTAACAACTACACACCACAGGATGCCTCTCAAAAGGTGTCATGACTAGTTGGTGCCCCTTGATCATAGGCTTCCTAATTATACATACACAATCCTAACTCACCTTTCATGTGGGACTAAGTTACCACCACCTACTATGAACACCATGGTCCCATAGTAATTAATTCATTCTTTCTATAGGCTCTATACACATACTACCAAATCTATAGGCTCATTTAACCATGATATTAATTACTAAGCTCACCATGAAGTCCACCTTGAAGGCCCATCTCATACGGCGTATTACAATCGATCCAATGACAGGTTATGCCCATCATCAAAATATCGTTACAACATTTCCAACAATCGGAAGTTACGATACTCTACAAGTCAAAGAATACATGAGTGCAATTAAAGCGTCCCTCATTTCGCTGTAAAGTTTAAAATAACCAATCTTGAGTGTGTTTCTAGGAATTCTTCTAAAATGTGGATTTAGTGCATTTTGGTTAAATGTCTCTACGTTCCTACTCTCGGAATATGAAAAAGGTAGCTCATCTTTAATAACTTGTTTGCCATTTTCCGATGAACAATTTTGGGATCATAGGGGTGACTATCTATTTGTCCAGTTCTAGGGTTGATTTTTTGTTGTGATTGTTGATCTTGAACTGGTGCGGGGTGTACACTTAAATTGTGTCATTTAATTGTACTCGTTCCTTCACCCTTCTTCCATTTGTAACTCTTCTCACAAGTTTTGCAAATATTATGTCCTATACTAGGATTCTCCTCGTTGGAGATAAAGTCATAACATATGTGTCAATCACTTGTTTTCCCTCTAATTTTTCTACTACTAATAGGTTATGTGGATTCGGTTTGTTGTGTTTGTGTCTCAATATCATGCATTTCTTGTTCTATATCGTGTGAAGGAACATCTGAGAACCTATGTTTAGCATAGGGTTATATCCGAGTTTTAATTGTGGGATTGTTAGAGGCCGACGAGAAGAACTAGTGGATTCTTGTCCACTTTAGCTACGGTCGTTACCTTCGTGATCGAGACATGATAAATGATTTATAGTAGTAGTGTATGTAAGAAATGATTTCTAGTGTTTTAGTAATGTATGTGAAAAGAAAAAAAAAAACAACATTGGAGGTATATGTTGAAAAAGAAAATCTAAAAAATAATATGGGGGTTGGGAGAGAGAGAGAGAGGGGGAGAGTAGTGAAAAACCAACAAATATTATAAAAATAAAATAAAAACTACAATAAAAAATAAAGAGTTGAAAGGGTTGAGAAATTTTGATACCGTACTTTGCGAATAATCGTATGTACAAATAAGAGAGAAAATAATAGTAGAAGTAGACATAGTCAATGGAGTTTATAGTAGACGTGGTCACGTTGTCGTAGAAAGAGAGAGAGATTCTTTAATGAGAGAGTATGTAGTAGACGGAGTTGAGAGTGTTGAATCAACACGAATTCGATACGATCAAAATTGTTCACTTCTTTGTTACTTGCTTCTTTGATTGAATTGAGCAGCAGTAGCAGAGAGAGTAAGAGAGTAATGCGTGAAAAAATTTCGATTGAAGTTGGGGGGTTTCATAGCCCCCCCTCCCCACCCCCCCCCCCCCCCCCCCCCCCCCCCCCCCAACAAAAAAAATCCAGAAACAACAAGCGCAGCCATTTACTGGCTAGTTTAGCCGTTCGACCCGCAGGTTGGTGACAGGTTGCCGGTTCACGGTTTGGGTCGAGTGGTTTCTATTTGAATTTTTGCCGATCCGGTTCAACCCGATAAGGAATACATATTTGGCCCGAACCCGAACCCGAACCCGAACCGGGTTAATGCGAGTCAGGTCGCTGGTCAATCCTACCCGATCTGAATGCCATCCCTAGGTTTCACTCCAAGTTCTTAATTTTCGATTCTCCGTAAATATAAAGGATCTAGCAACATTGATTGATTCAAAATGCCAAACATCAAGTGCCAGAATACTATAACTAAAAATATTCTACCGGTTAGATTTCATTGATTATAACAAACAGAGGTAAAATGATCCTCATTCAGCACAAAATCTAGAAGAGTAAAGATCAATTATTGGCAAGTATTAAAATATAGCATAGCCAGTAAACAAAAGGTTTATACAAACAATGTATTTAGGAAACGAGACTTGTACAATTTTAAAATCCAAATTTAATAAAATAAAAAACCAACTGAACGGCAATAACCATCCTAAAACACATTAATTCACATCCGTAACCAAATCCATCGAATACTAACTACAAACCCACCACTTCATCATTAGCACAGATTGCTATATATCATGGGGTACAACCACAGAAACAGTAAAAACGAATACAAGCTACGAAAGTCCATCGCCGCCAATAAACGCACAACTACCGAAAACTATCAACCAATATGGCAAGCCTCAGTTAGCCACCACTTTGCCAAATAAACCGATTTTACCTCTTCACTAGCACTCATTAAATTTCTTTCTATGGATTATACATATTTTTAGGAAAACAACCTCGACTCACATTTTGTTGCAACATTTTAGCTTCAGTCATAACCTCCAGAAAACTAGTTTTTATATGCTCTTCAATTAGTAAAATGAGTCATTTTTATTTGTATGACAACATCAATCTCCATATCTTTCTCTTGCAAAATTTTACTGATAGAATTAACAGTAAATAATATATTGTACGAAATAACCATGCCTAACAAAGACTCAAAGTTCTTCATCTTATTTGTTGCTAAGGATCCAGCTTTACTCTTAATTTCGAGATTTGTATCACTGTTTGTCAAGTGAATTAATGCATCTCTTATTTTCATGGGTTGAAATCTTATTGCTCTAACACTTTCAACAGAGTATTCTCAGTGAGTTTGTGACAATGACTTAAGCGTGAATTTTGACACATGTTCATTCAAAATATACCACCGTTTCGTTGAAGAAGAAAACAACGTATAGACATTGTACCACTCCAAAGAAAAATACAGCTTTATTATAACAGTTGGCCATATCACAAATTGCAAAATTAAGACTATGACAATCACATTATGTGTAAAAGCTCTAGGATTAACATTAAGTAGTAGTTTTGCACACCTTTGTTCTTCCCCTTCATAATGGAACCATTGTCATAACCTTTTTCTCTCACATAAAAAATATCAAACCCTAGAACCCTCAGAACACCTTCAAGCACATTTAAATGTCTTCACCCGGATCCGGATGTACCATCATCCACTAAAAATTCTAAAAAGAAAACTTCCATCTTTATTAGACTTTTTGAAAAATTAACACATCTTATGACTAGAGACATATATTCTTCATAACTTGCATCTGGAGTACAATCGTGTATTACTGAATAATACTGTGCTTATTTGATTATTTAATGATTGCACTTTTTACCTCACTTAACTTATTTTGGATTTTTTGGCTTAGATATTACGAGATTCACCACTTTGGAACTTCTTGATGTGTTCTTTCATTATTTAATCGAATTCAGCAATCATTTCAATCATGCTTAAGAAATTTACATTATTCTCTTCATAAATCTTCTCACTATCACCACAAAATGCCAACGCTTAGCAAGTGCTTTAACAACATCAATGATCCTTAGCAAAGGTTGTCTCCAATGTTCTCAATCCTTGATTATTAATTTTTTCACACCTTTGTCAATGACTTCACACTTTTGCAATCTCATTTTCAATTCAAGCCAACTTGTTATGCAACTAATGTGGTCATTACTCTCTTCATGACTTGAAACTTGTGGCTAATATTATACAAATATTTAAATCTTTCGGTATGCAATTGACCATTGTTTCATTCTTTCTGGAACAACTTACAACAATAGCAAAATGCCCTATCCAAACTAATCGAATACACAAGCCATCTACTATCATGCTTTTCCTCATTTAACCATTGTCGAGTGTAATGTACATGCACACAAAAAAACATACAAAAAAACATGCCTTCATTATCCATAGGAAAATCAATATCAACTTTAATGGGCTCTCTTTCAACTAATAAATCTCTTAATTTTTTTATCGATCTTCACCCAGTTCACTAGATCATAAATATTTATAGGATTGCATTCTTCATTTTGATCCCCCATATTCATATTAACATTCTCACTTGCAAATTGATGTGGTCTGCATTTTGATCACCCACATTCAAATTTCCGTGTTCCTGAATTTCTTCTTCATTAACATTTGTATTACCAAAATTATCATTATCATTATTTATAGGTTTGTTGGTGAGAAACTTATCAAAAACCCCAGTTTGAGATATCTTTCTGAATATCTGTATACTTCCTCTTGTTTCTTCTTTCTTTCTGAATATCTATATACTTCTAGGCATGATAAAACTGAAGAAAAAAAATCTTAATTAAGTCCTAATGTATCAAATTTCAACTTACAAAAGCACTAATCTATCCAATTAAGCCCTATTCTACCAAGTTTCAACTGAAAAAGATAAAATGAAGATGATATCATGAAAAAAAACATTAGTTCGAAACCTTTGCTTGAGAGACAGATAGAGTTGCGTTCTTGATCCGAGACAGTGAGGGTGAGAGTTAAGGAGGCGGCAGAAAGAGGCAGGGATTTGAAATATGAGAGTTGAGAATGCGTCGATTTGAGCAGCGGACGGAGATGACAACGATCGTCGAAGATGAAGATGAAGGAGAAAATCTGATTAGGGAAAAATACTTCATAATTTACCAAATTTCAGTTGAAAAAAGCTAAAATGAAGATGAAATCATTAAAAAAATATTAATTTGAAACATTAGCTTGAGAGACAGAGAGAATTACCTTCTCGATCAAAGACGGTGAGGATAAGAGTTGAGGAAGTAGCATTGAGGAGGAGGAAGAGGAGATTGGAATCTGAGAGTTGAGGAGGCATCGATTTGAGAAGCGGACGGAGATAATGACGAAGATGAAGATGATGGAGAAAATCTTATTTAGGAAAAAGACGTAAGAATTGATGATGGGTTATTGGGTTTTACTCGTTATACTTAATATTAGCACGTGCTAAATACGTAATAACTTTTTTCCCTATGATTTTATTTGTTATTAGGAGCATGTACAAAATATATAATATATAGGTATTAAAATTAGTTTGGGGCCCATAAAAATAGCGAAAAAGCAGGGGACCCGAGTCGGCCGCCTCTCTCGCCTCTCCAATAAGGCTGGCCCTGATCGTATGCTACGATATACTTCTCATTCAACTTTGCCTTTACACACCATCTAAATGTCTTGTTTTTACTAACTATTTCTTCTGTTAATTCCATTTAGTTCCTCTTTTGAGTTAGCTGATGCATTAAGTTGGGTTATTTTTTTTTTTTCTTTTTAGTATTATTAGATGACTCAAATTAATGGGCCAATTTTATTGTCAGTCACCAAACTGGTCTTGTTTAAACTCGTCACCTTTGATTATATTTTTAATCCAACGAATGTTATTTTGACCACAAATGAAACAAGGAAGAAGAAACTTAATTGAAGGCCAACTCTCCACCGACAAAATTCTGAAAAATGCATAACGAGTAACGACCATTCGAGTTTTGTGGCAAACTACGCGCTTGAAATGGAAGTGATTCCAACTACCAGTTTTTGATATTGCGACATGACTACATAATCACGTGCTTAAACTGAAAAGATGTCATTCATTCTTCTCCTTTTACTTGACATCCACATACACATTATCTCAATTTCTAAAATCTCAATCCCCACACACAAGCTAACTAGCTTCATGACACCAAAAATATGGTGGTGTTACCAACCACGTTAATGTGATAATGACCCAGTTAGATATTATAAGTGCTTGTCACCATCTTCTTTCATCATGAAACTGCTAGCTACACCTGTGAGGTTGTATTCTTAGCTACTTCAAATAATACAGAGGAATTATGTACTTGTTTATGTCCAAGGGAGTGGATAACTTTCGTACTTTAATACGTAAAGGTCGAAAGGGCGATTGTTAATTAGTTGCATGTGAAATAGTGAGAGAGCAACATTTGGAAAGAAGGGAGATGGAATAAGAATATTGTTGGGTTTATATCTTGCATACGATGTTGAATAAGAAGACGATAAGACGATGGATGGATCAAGACGATTGGAACAGAGTGGAGGCGAGAAACAGTCAGCGGCAGTAACAGAGGAAGTTGTGGTCGACCGCAACTCATGTGCGGTCAACCGACCCCTGCGCGAAGTCTTCCAGATAGGGGAACAGTCGACCGACTTGTTTGTGCGATCGACCGTTCGCGGCGCTGATGGGTTTCGGGCGTGAGTCTGGCAGATTTGTGAGAAGCCCAACTTACTCTTCAAGTTAGATCATGTTGCTCCTATCGTAGGAATATATCTTATGTACTATCCAATGGCTAGTGTAACAAGATATTAACTTAGAATTTGTCTCTAGATCTATATGAACAATTGTAACGGCTCATAGATCCATATGATTCTATTGAGTGCCAAGTAGAAGAAGAGAGTGCTTCATAGAGAAGGGTGAGAGAGTTTCTCCATTGTAAGCAGCATCAAGTTCCAATTAGGCTTGAGAGAGGGTCGGAATGAGAATTGTAATATTCTTGTATCTTCTCTAGTTGAAATAATATCTCAGTTCTTCCTCCCCGGATTAAGGCGAAAGCCCCAACTGGAATAATTCTTGTGTGCTTTGTGTGATTGGTGCGATCTAGTTTGCTTGATGGTTTGTGTGATTGTGTCAATGACTCAACAAGATCCTAAAATTCCTAACAAGTGGTATCAGAGCAATCATGTTCGTGGGTTTGTTCGAGTTTCTTGAAGATGGCAGATCAAAAGACGAAGATCAAGCAGTTTGACGGTATCAGTTTGGCAGCTTGACGATCTAGTTTGCTTGGTGGTTCGTGTTGATTGTGTCAAAGACTTACAAGATCCTAAAATTCCTAACATGTGGTATCAGAGCAATCAGGATCGTGAGTTTGTTCGAGTTCCTTGAAGATGGCAGATCAAAAAACGAAGACCAAGCAGTAACGGTAAGATCAACTTCAATCTATGGAAGGTGGACATGTATGATGTTTTGGTTCAGAAGGACTCGCACCTTGCCCTAGAAGAGAAGAAACCAACCGACATAAAACAGGAGAAGTGGGATGAGATTTATTTGAAGGCCTTGAGTTTAATCCGGTTGTAATTGGCAGACGAAGTCAAGTATAATATTTTTGAGGAGAAAAGTGCGGTAAGTTTATGGGCGAGACTCAAATCTGACTACTCGGGATCGTCGTTGCTAGATCGGATGTATTGGAAGAGGAAGTTGTTTAGGTTCTCAATGAAGGAAGGTACCCATCTTCAAGATCATATTGTGGAGTTCAATAAGGTAATATCTGAACTGAAGGCGATTAACGTTGATGATCTTAGTGAAGAGGATAAAGCTTTCAACTTGATTTATTCACTGCCAACTTCTTATGATCACTTGATAACTATCATGCTACATGGGAAATCAACTAAGGAGACACTTCTGTATCCTGGGTGTTTAAGGGTCTGAAGGAAAATGAATTGAGAAAGGAGACTCATAAAGGAGGGCCTATTTCTTTAGGGTGTTTTGCGGTGAATGGTGATACTTCAATTGGAAGGGATGTGGCACACAAAGGTAAGATTCGTTGCTATTACTGTAGAGGAGTTGGGCATTACAAGAGAGACTGTCGCAAGTGGTTGAGTCAGAAGAGTGCTACTAAAGAAGGAGAACAAGCCCATATAGTCAGCGCAACTGAGTCAGGTAATAATGACGATTATTGTCTTCTTGTTTCAAGTTCTTCAGATGTGGATTCAAGTTGGTATCTTGATTCTGGAAGTTCTTCTCATATTTGCTCTAAGAGGAAAATGTTTTCTACTTACAAGTCATCAACAGGCCGTAGTGTGAGATCGGGGAGTGGTGAGATTTTTGAAGTAGTGGGTGAGGGAACAGTTGAATTGGAGATGCCAGATGGTAAAGTGTTCGCACTAGAAGAGGTCATGCATATTCCTTCGATACAGTAGAATCTTATATCCTTGGGTACTCTTGATGCCCATGGCTGCAGGTACACAGCTCGAGGTGGAGTTTTGACAGTTTGAGAGAGTCGTCGTAAGGTAATGAAGGGTAAGAGGGGGATTGGGCAGGGTCAACACAATTTCTACCAGCTTTGTAGGAGCAGAAAAACTCAGCCGAGTGTATGGAAGCCCATTGTTCCAAAAGCATCATCTAGTAAGTCGTCACTAGAATTACCAAATCGAGACTGCAATGTTCGAATACCGTTGGAAGATGGAGAGAGCCTTGATGTAGGTGGAGTTCGTGTGGAGGGTGGCACCTCCATGATTACATCTACAAGGGTGTGTCCTTGAGGGGGGCATACAGTTGGAAGAAAACAGGTGGAGGTTTGTTCAATTAGCAGAAGAAGCCATAAAAACATGTTGTTTACAAAGTGGAGAAGAAAGGTCTACAAGAGTTTTAAATCACATAGGTATAGATTCATGCATATGTAATCCAATGTGGAGATTGTTGAGTTTATGTCTTGCATACGATGTTGGATAAGAACTCGATAAGACGATGGAGGGATTGAGAAGATTGAAAACGGAGTGGAGGAGAGAAACAGTCAGCGGCAGCAACAGAGGAAGTTGTGTTCGACCGCAAATCATGTGCGGCGACCGGCCCCGGCGCGAAGCCTTCCAGAGAGCGGGACAATCGACCAACTTGTTGGTGCGATCGACCGTTTGCGGTGCTGATGGGTTTCGGGTTTGAGTTTGACAGATTCGTGAGAAGCCCAACTTGCTCTTCAAGTTAGATCGTGTGTCTCCTATCATAGGGTTATCTCTTATGTACTATCCAATGACTATTGTAAAAAGATATTAACTTAGGGTTTGTCTCTAGATCTATATAAACAATTGTAACGGCTCATAGATCCATATGATTCTATTGAGTGCCGAATAGAAGAAGAGAGTACTTGATAGAGAAGGGTGAGAGAGTTTATCCATTGTAAGCAGCATCAAGTTCCAATTAGGCTTGAGAGAGGATCGTGGTGAGAATTGTAATATTCTTATATCTTCTCTAGTTCAAATAATATCTCAGTTCGTCCTCCCCCAGATTAAGGCAAAAGCCCCAACTTGGACAATTCTTGTGTGCTTTGTGTGATTGGTGCTATCTAGTTTGCTTGGTGGTTTGTGTTGATTGTGTCAAAAACTCAACAAGATCCTCAAATTCCTAACAAGTATTTCTTGTTAAAGCTTTCTATAAGTTTCTAAGTGCTGGTGGAGAAATATGTCATTTTTACAAGATTATTTGATAGAATATTGCTCATTTAAAAGTAAGATTTTCTATTTGGCTTACAATTCATAATAAGATTCATAATAAGCTTCTTACTGTTGATAATCTCAATAAGAGAAATTTAGTCATGGGACAAAAGTGTGTACTTTATTCCACTGGTAATGAATCTTCTACTCATTTATTCATCAAATGCAGTTTTGTGAGACAAATTTGGATTCTATTGAAAGAGGCATGGTATATTAAAGACTTTCCTTCTTTTGTTAAATCTTGGTGGTCAGTATGGAGGATAAAAAGAATAAAACCTAGATTAAGAATACAATGAGATATTACTATGATGGCTTTGGTTTGGGTAATTTGGAAGGATAGAAATCAACGAATTTTTTGTAAGAAATCTTCTGATATTACTGTTGTTCTTGAATCTATCTATTTCTTTGCTTGTTCTTGGTCTGATATTCTCCCATCTAATAAAAAAATA
Organism: Hemerocallis citrina; assembly: GCA_017893485.1. Taxonomy (NCBI): domain Eukaryota; kingdom Viridiplantae; phylum Streptophyta; class Magnoliopsida; order Asparagales; family Asphodelaceae; genus Hemerocallis; species Hemerocallis citrina. The sequence goes on from CM030367.1 coordinate 42,940,784, forward strand.
AAAGTTGATTTTTATAGTTGTTGGAATTGGGTATACATTCAAAACACTCCTCTTATTGACAACATTTTCTTATGGCCCAACGGTTAAAGTTTTGAGTTCACAAGAGGTTTGGGGTTCAATTCCAACATTCCACATAATATATATATATATATATATATATATATATATATATATATATATATATATATATACGAGCCAGGCCGGTCTCTTGAAAAAAAAAACAGAATTCTTTTTTTAATTTTTTGAACTATCGAATTTCAAACGTTTTTTCCAATTAATAATATGACTGTTTCAAGATATAAATAGGCTTTATGTTATAGCCGTTTCAAGAATTAAAGGATCTTCATTATGTAGCCATTTTTCTATTAAATGCATACAGTATTTATTTCTTTCTGGTCACTGGTTATGTAACCCCTGTTTTTCCAAAAATGTATTTTCTTTATATTTTCTATATTTAAAAATTTTTGTAAATTATTTTTTTTAAGTTTTCAAAACTCTTTTATCAAAATGTATTTTTTTGGATCTCCTATTTTAAAATCTATTTTCGAACAATAATTTTAAATTGTAACTATTTTCTATGATTTTATATTGAAATACAATTCCTAGTTTTGTTATTATTTCTCTTATTATTATTACTGTTATTATTGTTATTATTATTACAAATTTTGGCGGGTTATTGAAAATCCATTTCTACGTGCTAATTATATTGTATCTATTTAAATAAATTATATTTTGTAATGCAAATTGCATTTTTATTATGAATAATATTTGTATTAGTTAATTTATTTTTCTATTGAATTTTAAAACCCATTGTTTTATTGAAAACCCATACCCATTAGTAATCCCCAAACCCGTTACCCTATTCTACCCCAACTCGATATCCCCATACAACCCGAAACCCCTAATAACTCTTCAGCCGTCATCCCCACTTAACCCTACCCTATTTAAACAATGCAACCCTAAACATGACTAAATTATTTATTTATTAGTACAACTTCCCACCACAGGCTGCCTCTCAAGAGGTGGTTAACCGAATTGGTGACTCTTGATCATAGGCGTTAATTATTCTATTTATATTCCCGATATGAGACAAATCTCATTCTCTCTCTAATCTTCTCTCTCCGTGACACAGTAAGACCCCTCACATGGGCCCCTGCCACGTCACACCCACACAGAGGGGCACGGCCCCCTGCCTCTCTCCACTCACCTGGACGGGCCCCCCACATTTGGCCACGTCATCCTCGTGGATGACGCCAGCACCATAGTAGCAGCAACATTTCGTTTTTCCTCACTGTGGGCCCCCCTCCAATTCATATTTATTTCAAGTCTGCCATTACCTTTCATATATTTTTATATTATATATTTTAACACGGGGTGTTACAGACACCCCCTTCAGAAATCAGCGTCCTTGCTGAGCACGGGGCATGCACCATCTCGTGCAGGATCTACTTTCTAGCCGATGTGGAGCATCTGCTCTCCTATCCGCCTGACTAATCATGATCCCGGAATCCACCGCCCGATCAATCATAATCCCAAATTTAATTGAGCTGCTCTCCTATCCGCCTGATTAATCATGATCCCGAAATCCATCGCCCGATCAATCACAATCCCGAATTTAATTGAGGCTCGTCTCGTTCACCACAGTCCCGGAATCCACCGCCCGACTATATAGACGTGCCCCACACTCGGTGTCGAAAGTTGGCTCTGATACCATTTATAACACCCCTGCCCCAAACCCAGACAGTTTATACAATTTATCAGAAAAATTATTTATTTATTAGTACAACTGCCCACCACAGGCTGTCTCTAAAAAGGTGGTTAACCGAATAGGTGATTCTTTATCATAGGCATTATTATTTATAGTTAATTATTCTATTTGTATTCTCGATGTGGGACAAATCTCATTCTCTTTCTCCTCTTCTCTCTCCATGACACAGCAAGACCCCTCACGTGGGCCCCTGCCACATCACACCCACACAGAGGGGCACAGCCCCTGCCTCTCTCCACTCACCTGGGCGGGCCCCCCACATTTGGCCATGTCATCCTCGTGGATGACGCTAGCACCAGAGCAGCAACAAAATTTCATTTTTCCTCACCGTGGGACCCCTCCAATTCAAATTTATTTCAAGTTTCCCATTACCCTTTATATATTTTTATATTATATATTTTAACACGGGGTGTTACACGAGATCATGTACATCTTAAGAGAAAGCTCCATTAAGTGTAGAAAGGTAATTCGAACATGTTTAAATACTAAACGGAAACTGTTGTTCCAATCAACAGCCTAGTATAACCTAGGTCATCGTTTGTAACAATGACCTAAGGGTAGCACAATAGGAATTTTTTGTTTTGTCTAACTTTTTTGGAACTAGAAAACTAATATTTTTTTTATCTTCTAAATTATTTTACAATACATCTACATTATCCCTATCCATACTTACATAGAATTCCCCCAATAAAATTAAAAATATTATACCATAACCTTCCCTAACCTTAACCCTACCCTAACTTTAAATTTTTTTTTTTTGGAAAACTTTATTTTTTAAACTATAGTATATTGTTTTTTTTTGTAGTAAAATGTAGTAATAAGGTGAACCATGATATTTAAGATTTTAATTAATTTTGAAAATGTGATGACATCTCTAATGAAGGGGATGAACACATCTATTGGGATCATGTAGAACATAAGGAACAATTTTTAAAAGAGTTGAATGGTTTTTAAAAAAATTTAAACTAAAATTACTTCAACATTTCAAATATACACAAATCTCAATTAACCATATAAATTTGAACTTATGGAACTAGGATTTCTTTGTGCAAATGAATAGTACTTGCTTGTTTTGAGGGAAAAGAAAAGAATAGTTGATCTATGATTGTAGGAGTTGGAATTCATCTCTTCGGTATTCTATTCGCAACCATTATCGTTTACTACCAAAATTATTTATTATTCAATTGATAGAATTGTTTGTGTACAATCTACCCTAACCCTCTAACCCTCTAACCCTCACCCTAGATTTCTATTTATAATTAATTGAGAAGTTATTGCTTTTACGTGTTTTGCACGTGTAAATTCTTATGCATTTTTTCTTAAAATTATACTTTTTATAACATGAACAAATGAATATTTTAAATTCTTCCTTTTAATTTCTACAAACCTATTTTAAGAAGCCTAAGGCATATTTTCCTAATTTTAAGCCCATACTAATTAATTAAGTGTTTTATTAATAACCCATGGGCCCACTATTTTGAAGCCCACTAATTAAACTACCTTTTAATTGTTATAACTTGTAGTGTAGACACATTTAGTAGACAACAAATTATTTAATCATGTACAACTAGTAGCTAGGGGTACTTTGGAGACACGTTCATTGCACTAGCACGTGTCTTGGGTGTTCATTGGCGTAGACCAGATGGAGTCAAAGAGAGAGTTGGAGAGTGACTTAGTGGAGAGGTAGATTGTGTTCATGGGTGGTTACTCTAACTCCCTAACTCATCCTAGCCCCTAATCTACAACTATCCAATTCAATCTTGGCCCTCCATCCCACCTTAGAAAATGTATAAATACCCCCCCCCCCCCCCCCCCCCCCCCGCCCCATTCTATTCATGTAGTACATTAAAAATATGTAAAGAAAAGAAAGAAAGAAACATAACAGTTAGAAAAAGATTGAGAGAAAGTGAGTAAAAAAATTTAGAAGAGTTCTAGTTGTGTGCGTTCCTACTCTTTGGAGGCCAGCCATTCATCTAGAGGAAAAGAGAGATCGGGTTTCACTTGTGCAAGGAGGAGAAGGCTTTCGTGGTGGCACAATCTAGGAGGAGAAGGACCGTTCGTGTGTTCAAGGAAATTCTAGGAGCTTTGTATTTGCTTTTCTTCAAATAGGTGGGTGATTCTCATGCTTCTAATTTAGACATCATGCTAGGGTTTGAATTGATAGAATTTCTAAAGAGAAACTAAGTAATTTAGCCTCATGTTTGCCTATTTAGAGAAGAAAAAAATTGTAGATAAGAGAATGCTTGACCAATTGATTGTTAGTTGATAAAATTGTGATGTGCTAGAATCTATCATACTTTTGAAATATGCTTTATTGAGAAATTTGTGCTTATGAGACGAATGATTGATTAAATGCACCATGAAAATTTGATTGTCTAGTTTTAAGCAATACCAATGTAGAAAGATGAAAACTTATGTTCTAAAAATATTCTTTCGTGGAAACTTTGATTAGAAATAATGTGAAAATTGTGATTCTTGTTTTCAGTGTCGAAAATATATCCATGATTTACTCTAAATAGCAACCTGGTGCAATCGACGGTTGACCGAATTAGAGTCGACATTTGACTGTCAAGTAATGATTTTCGGATTTTAGTTAAAGAACAGTCGACCTACCATATTGTAACAGTCGACTGCCGTGATTATTTTGTTTTCGAGTATTAAATCTTGGCAGAATAGTCGACCGACTATATCTTAACAGTCGACTGCTCTGATTATTATGTTTTCGAGTATTAAATCTTCGCAGAACAGTCGACTGCCCTGATTAATTGTTTTCGAGCTTTAGAACCTCGCAAAACAGCCAACTGGCATGTTTTAACAGTCGACTGCCTGAAGTCCAAATAATATTCAGATTTCATGAGATAATTTTCTATAACCTTTGACCTAGTATAAATGAGAATTTGAGACTATGTTTGCAAGAAGGAACTTATTATAAGTTGTTAGTTTAAATTGTCCTTGGATATAGAAAAATAAATGCATTGCTTAAAAGAGTTTTTGAAATGAGACTCGGTATGGAAAAAAAATTGAAAGTGTGAATTTGGGTTTTAGTATTGATAAAGTGAGAATGAAAGAATTTTGAATGTGACAAGTTAGAAAATGAATTCATTTGTCTTATGCATGAAATTGTACATGAAAGTGAAATAAAATGTCGTGATGAATTATGAAAGATCATATGAATATGAATACTCAAATGCTGTGAACATGAAATGGAATTAAAAGTTAGAGGGTAGCTAAGCCTTATACCGGCAATGAATTTATACTTTTGAGATGAGATATTGAAAAGAAAAGACCAAGTTTGGGTCGTATTGTTGAATTGATGATTAAGACCGGTATAGAGGAAATGCTGACTCTAGAGTATTGATTTTATTCATGATTCAATAACTAAGGATTAGATACATAGTGAAGATGTGATGAAAGTAAGAGAAAAATACGAGTATGATGGACTCGGAGCTACGGTGTGAGAGTATTCACAGGCTGTCTACACGATGCGTCGTGTCATGACGTGGATACGTCTCCTGGAGTTCATACCGCAGGTGACGCTTGTGGGGTGTTTGGTGACTGCGGGTGGTTTTATGTCCCATGACGGAAGTTGAATTGTCCACAGGCTGTCTACATGATGTGTCGTGTCATGACGTGGGATTCCCCTCCAGGCTGTCTGGACATGAGCTCGTAACTCACAGAACATCTAGGATACTTACTGTAGTTACGGTAGTAGTTTAAGTCATGGTGAGGGATTGAACCCTACAAGATGAAGCACGATTAAGGGCTTGCCCTCGGACCTATGTAGTATGGGATGCATAGAATCCGAACAACTGCGCATTAGTGTTATGTAACATAAATAATTGCATCAAGGACTAAGTGCACAGCACAACACGATATCAACATGGTAGTCCCTTTGTGGTTTGTCAAAGTATTTGAGAATCGTTATACTGTTCGACATAGCGATGATGGCTGTGTATAATATTTCGTCGGTTGTAAGCAACTGACGTGCCCACAGTTTCTATGCATGATAAAGTGCATGAAAAAGTCTAAAGAGGAATTGATACTTAAAGAAGTATTCAAGTGTTGTTGTATTTCATTCATGTAATTGTTGTAACTTTGCTTCCGCTGTTTAAAAATGCAACTCTGATGTAATAAAAGTTTTTAGTCCTTGTAAAATTGTACGAAGAGAAATGTAAAGATCTGGTAGAACTTCGAATTCAGTCTTATTTGGAATTCGGGGTATTACTTCCCTAACCCTCCAACCTACCCTTCACCTTACCCCTTAAGATACCGCTATTGTAATACCTCGCAAAATTGGGTAATGACAATTTTGCCCTCGTGTGTTACGCCCGTATATTTCATACTGTTACGAATAATATTCGTAACGTATCTATATAATAAAACACAAAGAAAGCTATCAGGTGGCTCACATTCAATCTCTCCCAAAATCAATGGACCAGATCTACTCTCACAAAACATATTTTCCCGCTCAAAAATTTCAAACCCCAAAACACATTAACTCAAACACCCCTCCCTCCCTCTCTCTCTTCCCTCTCTCTCATCCATCCCGCAAACAAAAATTCCCCCAAACAAAACCCAAACCCAAAATCCGATCTGCCATTAATTCCGTCTTCTTCCTCTTCATCATAAAGAAGAAAACTCCGATCTGCCATTAATGGCGGCGTCACCGAGCGGGCTGTCAAACCACCGAGCGCGCTGCGCAACGCGTTCGGCGGCATCCTCTGCTTCTTCATCCTCCTCCTCATCGGCGTTCTCGCCTTTTTCAATCCGTCTATTCTCTGTAAGTTTATCGGTTCTTGATGCCTTCTTGAATTGAAACCCTAGATCTGAGTTAGTGAGAATTTGGTGGATGTTTTCTTCTTGAATTGAAACTCTAGATCTGAGTTGTGAGAATCTGGTGGATGTTTTTTTGTTTAAATTTTTTTTGGGGGCAGGTTATCAAGTACGAAAGCATGATCCATGAGTTCGATCCGTACTTCAATTACAGAGTAACTCAGGTCAGATCTCATTTTCGATGGCAAAAATGGGTATGTCTAAATTGGCTTCTTTTGTGATGGGTAATGCATAGCTTTTTGATTTGGTGGAGTTTTAGCATCTGGGTATGTGTTAATTGTGGGTTATTTTGCTTAGAAATGGAGTTTTAGATGTATTAGAGCACTTGGGGTGTGTGAGTAGGGTTTATATCTATGCTTGCATTCATTTGTTTGGAGATTGGTTGTGGTTGAACTTTGCAAAATTTGTGATTGAGATTGAGAACACTTTGAAACAACTGGGAATGTGAATGTTGACATGTAGTTTGTTTAGATTGAATTGTTATTGCATTTAATGTGGATGGAGAGCTGAACACATTGATTAGAGATGGTTTTTTTCATTGTCCACTTTTCTGTTTTTGTTTGTTTAAGCTATACTTCACAGTATCTATTTTGATATTATGAGTTTGTGCAATGGTGTAGTAATTTGATATGGCGGGTAATGCGGAGTTTTTTGATTTTGTGGAGTTTTAGCATCTGGGTATGTGTTAATTGTGTGTTATTTTGCTTAGAAATGGAGTTTTAGATGTATTAGAGCACTTGGGGTGTGTGAGTAGGGTTTATATCGATGCTTGCATTCATTTGTTTGGAGATTGGTTGTAGTTGAACTTTGCGAAATTTGTGATTGAGATTGAGAACACTTTGAAACAACTGGGAATGTGAATGTTGACATGTAGTTTGTTTAGATTGAATTGTTATTGCATTTAATGTGGATGGAGAGCTGAACACATTGATTAGAGATGGTTTGTTTCATTGTCCACTTTTCTGTTTTTGTTTGTTTAAGCTATACTTCGCAGTATCTATTTTGATATGGCAATTTATATGCAGTTCTGAATTTATATGCAGTTCCAAATTTCTTTAGTTTCTATAGTACGTTCACTGTTGCTCATTATGTATTCCATTCAATATATGTAGTATGTTCACTGTTGCAATATAAAAACCATTTATACTTTTCACCATGTGCCTTACAGTGCCTTGCGTTATACAACTTGCTACAATATTTCACCATGTGCCTTACAGTATAGAACTTGCTTTTTCTCATTGACAAACAAAAGAAGATCTGGATTTGATGGTTAATCGTGTGAAATGTAGAATATAGTTGTTTAGATCTGGATTTAATTTAGAGGGATTGGTTAATGGCTCTGTTGATCTGGATTGAATTTGAATTATTGTTAATTTGTCCATTTTTTTTGTTGCAACAGATTACTCCATTTCTTGGAATCGAGATGAGCGCAGTTCTCAGCCACTGATCAAGAAAGACGACGAAGGTTAGCAGATCTCTCATCTTCTGAGCTGTTTAATTTTGTTCATGAGTCGATTCAGATCTAGATATGTTCGTTTTGGGTCTGGAGCTGCGAATCTAGATCTATTTCTTGGATTCTTTTTCAGATTTTTTGTTGATTTGATGGTTAATCGTGTGAAATGTAGAATATAGTTGTTTAGATCTGGATTTAATTTAGAGGGATTGGTTAATGGGTCTGTTGATCTGGATTGAATTTGAATTATTGTTAATTTGTCCATATTTTTTGTTGCAACAGATTACTCCATTTCTTGGAATCGAGATGAGCGCAGTTCTCAGCCACTGATCAAGAAAGACGACGAAGGTTAGCAGATCTCTCACCTTCTGAGCTGTTTAATTTGTTCATGAGTCGATTCAGATCTAGATATGTTCGTTTTGGGTCTGGAGCTGCGAATCTAGATCTATTTCTTGGATTCTTTTTCAGATTTTTTGTTGATTTGATGGTTAATCGTGTGAAATGTAGAATATAGTTGTTTAGATCTGGATTTAATTTAGAGGGATTGGTTAATGGCTCTGTTGATCTGGATTGAATTTGAATTATTGTTAATTTGTCCATATTTTTTGTTGCAACAGATTACTCCATTTCTTGGAATCGAGATGAGCGCAGTTCTTCAAGAGGCTAGGGTTTTCAATGATCACTCGCTCAATGCGAGGAGATGCTCTCAGGTTTGTTGTAGTAGTTTGTGTGATCTGAGAAGATCTTTTGGTTGTGTTTTTTATTTGCATGTTTGTTTGCTTCAGATCATCACCAAATTGTTGTATTTGCTCAATCAAGGATAATCATTCACTAAGTTATTTTGATTTATTTCGTTAGATTTTTGGATATGTAGTTATGGTAACCGGTAATAATTTTAAGAGGTAGAGTTGCTCATAATGTTTAGATCTGGATTGAATTTGGAGGGATTGGTTAATGGATCTGTTGATTTGGAGTAACTAGATTAATTATTGTTAATTTGTCCATATTTTTTGTTGCAACAGATTACTCTATTTCTTGGAATCGAGATGAGCGCAGTTCTTCAAGAGGCTAGGGTTTTCAATGATCCATCGCTCAATGCGAGGAGATGCTCTCAGGTTTGTTGTAGTAGTTTGTGTGATCTGAGAAGATCTTTTGGTTGTGTTTTTTATTTGCATGTTTGTTTGCTTCAGATCATCACCAAATTATTGTATTTGCTCAATCAAGGATAATCATTCACTAAGTTATTTTGATGTATTTCGTTAGATTTTTGGATATGTAGTTATGGTAACCAGTAATAATTTTAAGAGGGAGAGTTGCTCATACTGTTTAGATCTGGATTGAATTTGGAGGGATTGGTTAATGGATCTGTTGATTTGTAGTAACTCGATGAATTATTGTTAATCTGTCCGTATTTTTTGTTGCAACAGATTACTCTCCATTTCTTGGAGTCGAGATAAGTGCATTTCTTCAAGAGGCTAGGGTTTTCAATGATCCATCGTTCAATGCGAGGAGATGCTCTCAGGTTTGTTGTAGTAGTTTGTGTGATCTGAGAAGATCTTTTGGTTGTGTTTTTTATTTGCATGTTTGTTTGCTCCAGATCATCACCATATTGTTGTATTTGCTCAATCAAGGATAATCATTCACTAAAGTATTTTGATGTATTTCGTTAGATTTTTGGATATGTAGTTATGGTAAACAAGATTATTTTAGTCGTCTCCTGAACATTAGTTTATACTGTCATGGGAGATGGAATGGAATTTATACAGTACACTGTAGTGTAGTTTATGGAATGGAATTTATACAGTACACTGTAGTGTAGTTTATACTGTAATTTTTTACTGTTTAAGTAGTTTCCAATTTAGGGCTGTAATGACCGTGTAATGACCGTCTCTGGTAAGAACAAAATACATTACTTTCCTAAGAGTCACAGTACATTTATGATTCCAAATGACTGATCTCAATGAAAGAATCCACTGTCTGTGCTTAATATACTATGACTTGCTTGAGTTTGTTCATGAAATGAGAATACTTATGTTTTGAGAGCATTACCTTAATTAAGAATCATGATGGCTTTAACTAAAAAATGTACATTTTCCTACTTAGTCTTTACTAATTAAATGGTAATCATTTGAACACAATACTAGGGTAAGGCTATTTATTGGTCTGTAATACTTTCCTAAGAGTCACAGTACTAGGGTAAGGCTATTGATTTGGCTATTTACTAATTAAATTCCTTCTACTTAATAACAAATTTTGTGGGATATATTGTAAAGTGATGTGCTGCTCCATTTCATTGATGTATTTTTCCTGAGTTTCATTAGATCGATCAGGGTTCCTGGATAGTCATTGTTGAAAATGTGCTTTTTGGGTGAGATCATAATAATTCTGTTTTTTATTGTTGAAGATTGAATACTGTTTGTTCATGTAAGTTGGCATATATGATGGATCTACCTATTTGTTAATTTGGTGCATTTTTGGACCAGAATTAGGCCCTTACTTTGGTGTCTTACTGTACATATAATGAGGCACTATTTGTGTTCCTATTTGTTCTCTAAATTATGGTTTGCTATAGAGAGGTGGAATTATGAAGTAGTCTCCTGAACATTAGTTTATACTGCCTTCTGAAGATTTATTCAGTCAGTCTCCTAAAAAAGATTATGCTTCTCAGTCTTTGAAAAATATTTATCTTCTTAAGTGATGTTTAAAATCTAGCATAAGGGCTTAAAGGTTTGTTGCATCTAGAAGAACATGATTATGTTTAAAGGATATGGATCAAATTTAGTTTTAGGATACCATTTCTATATGGGATATAAAAGTTAGTATTTCTTTGAGTTAAATTATTTTAGATACATAAGGCAAAATTGATGAATAGACCTCCTTTCGACAATAATGCTAGGGTCAGTAAGTCATTCTAGATGCAACAATGGACAAGCGTTCATAACTTTGGATTATATCATAACTACAAGATCATTTGCTCCCATGCTGGTATGTATTCTCATATGAGAAACAAATTTACTTTATAAGTATTATATCATTCCAGGATTGTGAATGCCAACCCTTTTGCACGAATTTACTCATATGAGAAACAAATTTACCGATTTCAACTTCTGATAGGTGAATGAGCTGAAAATTAGGGTGGAGAAATTTTACGGGAAGGATCCATTAGAGTCGGAAAAATCTATCTCGCATTGTGAATGCCAACCCTTTTGCACGAATATCGAAACTCTTGGATGATGATGTGGTTTGTGATAAAATTTTACATAGAGGACAGCGAGAGGAAAAACGCCTGTAAGCAATCCTGAAACATCACTCAATTATTTGCATGTGTATTAGACATGATTTTCTTCTAATGTGTATTACATATCCAGCAAACTCAAAGTACTTTAATTAACTTTGGTTTGTGAAGGTTGACAAGATTGAAGATAGTATTGATGTAATGATTATGAATTTTTTTCTTTTCTATATCGTAATCATTTTAATGTATGGCCTTAGCGTCCTATGCAGATATGAACCCACTAATGCTTGGCCTCACTAATCCAAGTGCTAACCTTATCTCAAGTCTAAACCCACTCTTTGGGCAATCATCGGTTAGATTATCGTCTTTGTATAAATGACCTTATTCAAGTAATTTATCACAATTGAATATTTGAGAGAGCTTGCGCATTATCTTCACTTCCTTTTGGTTGATGCAGCTTGGACTTGGAGTTGGTTCAGCTGTGTATCCTGAAAGGCCTGGTCAAACTGCATGTGATGTATGTTATCAATAGCTCATGTCAAAGTTCGCAAAAAATTGTCATTGGCATCTATAGTTTGTTTGTTACATACGGTGAAGTTAACTGCTGATAGTTCCCTCAATTCCTATCAAAACAATTTCTATTTGTTTCAACATGATTATTTAACCTAACATTGAAGTCAAGATGTCGAAGTTGTGGTATTTTCCTTAATTGACTTAGTAGAGTTTCAAATTGTGGACTTTTCCACCCCTTAACAGTTGCAACCACTCCAGAAAGTTCTATAGATTTCTTTCTTCAGAGTTTAGATATGTTGCACATCTAATCTTTATTATGTAAATGTTAGTCTATTTCGTGGATAATTTAGGGTGTTTCTTTTAGAATGAATGGACAAATTGATTAGTAGACCGTGCTTTAGATTCCATCCAATTGATTAGTAGACCCTGCTTATAATTTATATTTTTTGTTATCTGTACTGATGTTCTGGTACCTTTATAGACTTCATGCATCATATTGATTGTATTATTTCCGTTAGATTTCTTAACTGACAGTGCTTTAGATTTATTCCCTATTCATATTAACATATTCTTACGTTTATGTATCATTTTTAAATATTTATGCTGATGTTCCAATACCTTTATAGATTTTATGCGTCATACAATTTACCTCTATTTATAGACCTCATGTCAAAGTAAATAGTATCTACCTTTACCAATATATATGGTAAAGATATATGCTAATATACGTATATGATTATGAATTTTTTTCTTTTCTATATCGTAATCATTTTAATGTATGGCTTTCTATTATTAGGTTCAGTGAAGCTTTCTTTTATTAGGTTCAGTGAAGCTTTCCTGTGAGATTGTGAAATTGTGAACATTTTGTAGGTTCAATGAAGATTTTGTAGGTGGTACACTTGAAGCTTGAAGCTTTCTGGATTGACCTTTTGTAGAATTTTGTAGCTTGAAGCTTGAAGATTTTGTAGGTTTAGTGAAGGCTTGAAGCTTGAAGATTTTGTAGGTGGTACACTTGAAGCTTGAAGATTTTGTAGGTGGTACATTTTGTAGAATTGTGAAATTGTGAACTTTTAAGAGATTGTGAGAATTAGTTTCCTGGATTGTATGTGATGATGAGTTTCCTGGATTGTATGTGTGAACTTTTAATAGATGAAGCTTTCTTTTAGGAGAGAACTGTAGAGAACTTGAAGCTTTCTTTTTGTAGAGAACTTGAAACTTTTAATAGTTGTATCTTTTAGGAGTGGCTCGGATATACTTGAAGCTTTCTGTAGAGAACTTTAGGCTTCATCTATTGTGAAGTAAGCTTTCTGACCTGCATATTGTGAAGTAGTCTTGGATTGCATTTAAATCACGATACTTAGACTGCTAACAAGTAGTCTTGACACAGATGACAGTGAATCGACTGTGATGAATTGTTGCACAAGACAGCTAAGTAAAGAAGAGAATGAGAAGAAGAAATACACATAATCGTTGTGATGAATGTGGGTAATTTATATCAGATTCATCTAGAGATACCTGATATAAAAGGAAGAGAATGAGAAGGAGAAATACATAATCATCAAAATTAAAACCGTAATGATGAAAGTAATGTATATCCGATTCATAATTTACAGCATGACGAATGCGCTACTCTGCACATTTTTTAACTTCATAAAGTACAGTTACAGCTAAATTACAATTTACAGGTTAAACCTAACCGTATACTCTACAGCCTATATTCATGAACAAAGTCCAAGGTCATCTTACAGATACATGGACAAAATAAGCTTTCGTTTTAGTCCATACAACCATGAATCACAGAAAATAACACTAAAACCAGCTGAAATCTAACGAAGACCCATCTTGACCAGTGTTGTTCCAGCAGTCATCGTGTCAAATCTCAGCCGACTCCGAGATGCATTCCCCTAATCGAGTTCAAAATTTTCCTTTGGATGTTGATTGCCTTACTGAAACGTTCAGTGTCAACAAGCAATGGACAGGGACACTACCAGTCCGATAAATGGCAGACAAATACACGATAATGGTGCCGATTTTTGAACCATGACAACAGTATCTCACTATTCAGGCTCCATCACTCGAGTCACAGAACCCACAGCAACAGTATAGCCTGAAGCTCTTAAGAAATAACTGCACTGGAAACTGGTTCCCAACCATTCAAATATCCTCTTCAGAAATACAATTTCAAAGTTATGGCTCAAAAGAATTTCAAATTGATGCCTCTAATAGAAACCTCTAACCGAAAAACAAGAAAGATCCAGTTGTGAACTGCAGTATCATGCTTACACTCTGCAGTTGCACTTCAACTAACACTAAAACTGCAGTGATGTTTCAGGTAGGTTTTTCAGCCTTGGGAGCATTTTTTTGGGACAGAGTGGACTGCTACAGCATGAATGCTTTTGTTGGAGAAAATTCTTTTTCTTTTTTCTAAAAAAAGAGGAACAATATGCAAAAACTCTATACCTGGATTACAGTTGAAGCACCCCTTTTAGCTCTCTGAATGAAATGCATGGTAGTAACCGGTGGGGAGTAGTAACACATTTTTCCTGTATATGGGGAAGCAGATTACATTGTCATTGTTCGCTTCCTTCTCTCAAATATATATGCATAGCATATACTGAGAGAGAAAATAAAATACCCTATCGGTGCAGGAGTGTAGGAAAGTGCATGCTATGCCCATGGTGAAGCATTTAAATGTAAATTTTGATCGATCACAGTTCTAAATGTAAATTTTGACAAAGTGCGATTGAAGAAATTAAATCCCTACTCATTGGTGATTGAGAATAAAATCCTTCTAATGGTTATTGCAGCAGACAAACTAGCAAATGCAAAAGATTCATGTGTAAAATGTAAGATTCATCATCTCACTCACTCAAGCATCAAGTAGCATCATGTAAGATTAATTTTTTTAGAAATTTATATGCAGTCCCGAATACGTGCCGTAGGCACGTCCCACGGGCAATCCTAGTTTTTATATAAATATCATATGTATCTTATATTCTGATTATTTATATGTTTTCCATTTTCTGAACACTCATTTCAGTCCTATTTTTAGCCAACTCAGATATTTATTTTAATCTTTGTATTTTACGTACATTGCACGTGTTTTCAATACACATGTTGATTACATATATTTTCCGTTACGTAAAATATCTGTAACATAGTTACATATACAAGTTTTGTATTTTGACTGTTTTCATTCTCCCAAATTAATTTTAATATATTTATGTGCATTGCACGTAAATTTTTCTATGCATTTTATTTCTAAATTTTTCTAAGATGTCATGCACATTTCTTTCTCATTTTATTTCAAATTTTGTTATTTTTATCTTATTAAAACCCATAGGCCTAAAGTTTATTTAAAGCCCACTAAGTTAATTAAAAGAGAAGCCACTAATTCAAAGAAAAGCCCATTAATTAATCTACCTTTTTTTAATAAACACTTTTAATCCTACACTTGTCATGTAACAAGTATATACATCTAAGCTATAAACAAATAATTAAATAAATGAATGAGAAGTGTGCACATGTGGAAAATCCAAGAGTTGGCCAATTCATGAAGGAGATGAAGAGTTGGGAGTTTGTGGTAGTAATGGTGGTGGGTGTTTAATTTTGATAATGGGCATTTATATTTTGGGTAATGAGTGTCTCTTCATTCACCCATTTAACCCTATAAATACCACCCCCTTTCTTAATAAAATCTTACACCAAAAATCAAAAGAAACAAAAGATAAGAAAGATAAGAAAAGAAAGAGAAGTAAAGAGAGAAAAGAAAAGAAGAAAAAGAGAGTTATTTGAGTTCTTGCTTGGAGAAAGGAAGGCTTGCTAGGAGAAGAAGTGAGTCTCATTCTTGGAGCTAGGATCCATCTACTAGGAGTTCATTTTCTTTCTTCAATTAAGGTGGGTGTCTTCTTGAACTTTCTAAATTATAGTATCATACATGTGTAGGTAATTTGATATATAAAATTGATATGCATATGAGTAGTGATTAAATTGTAATGATGATATTTAGAATGAAAATACATACTAATTAAAAGATTGTTATGAAAATAAGTTGATTGATGTTGTTTGATTGCATGGCAGTACATCATGATTAGATTAAATGATATGAATATCGATTTGTACATAAAGTTACTAATTCATGTCAAGAAAAATTACTGTTTTGAGTTTTGCTTGCCCATCAGAAAATTGTATTTAATAAAATAGTTAGAATCCGGAGCTAAAACTTTTTTGAGAGTATCTTGTATATGTCAGGAACATCCCTTTAAAATTTCATAAGATTTGGAGGTCATTTACTATTTTAATAAAATCTAACTCAGAACTGGCTAGTAGTTGACTGGTTGCTTGAAATCTGTACAAATTTATGTTTTTGAACAATTCAGCATTGTAAATGAAATAATTTGAGAAAATTCAGAACTAAGAAATTGTAGCAGACTCGTTAACCTTTCTGAAAAGTCTAAGAAATCAAATTTTCATAAAGAATTGAATTTTATATGAATTTTACAAGACTGTACAATGGCAGTATTTCAGTATTTCGACCTTACTGTATATTTCGAAGAATTCAAAATTATAGATACAGTATTTTGAGCAAACTTATAACTAAAAAATTGTAGTATACTTGTAAACCTTTATTTTGATATAAATAACACAAAGTTTCGTGAAGTATATGATTTTCTATAATTTTTACAAATACCATGAAATGCAGTTTCTGACTTTGAATTTACTGTTTTGTAAATGATACTTAAACGGAGTGATTGAAAATATATTTTCGTTGTTTTAAGTTTTATTTTGGGAAAATAAAGATTATATTCATACTTGGATGAGATGTGAACTCAAGAAAAATATATATATGGTTAATGATGTTAGGAATTGGTTTAAAATATATCAAAGAAAAATGATGAAATGAGTTTTCAATGATGATTTTTAAAAGATTATGTTTTAATCTTAATTAACTTGTATTGAGAAGGTTTTGATGAATATGAAGTGTATTCTGAAAATGAATAGGTCGAGATTGTACTTGTTGATGAATAAATAAGAATGAATGAAATACATGAACATGAGTTATAAGGGTATGAATACCCCAAATTGTTGAATATGGAAAGATGTTGATTCTAGAGGCTTAGTGATACCCAGGTACTAGCAAAAGTAATAGAAATGAATAATTGATTTTTTGAGAAGTGGTCAATATGGGCTGTCGTTCTCGATATTTTTGTGTAAGACCGGTAGGAGGGTAAACTAGTTCTAGGTGGTATTATTTATTCATGTTTAAACTTAAGAATTAGGCACTAAGTAAAGATGAAGTAAACTTGGGCAAACGTGAGTGGAGGGCTTCTATATAGTCGGACGGTGGATTCTGGAACTATAGACCCAGTCGGGTGATGGATTTCGGGGCTGTGGTTGCTTGTGATAGAGGCGAACCTTAATTAAATCCGGAATTATGATTGATCGGGTGGTGGATTCTGGGATCATGATTAGTCGGGCGGATAGTAGGTCGTACTCCAGTGTATATGCGTATACCGGGGCTAGAGGGATACTTGCGGGATGTTCGCACGATGAGAATTCTTTATAGTCGAGCGGTGGATCTCCGGGATTGGAATCCATACTCGTGGAATATCTAAACTTTGTTTTATTACTGGGTAGTTATCATGGCGAGGGATAAAACTCTGTAATGTGGAGTATGTAGGTGCTTGCCCTCGGACCTAAGTAGTATGAGATGCATAGAATCCGAACAAGTATGCATTAGTGTCATTGTAGTATAATATCTGCATTAGGCATTAAGTCATATCATACACTGACATGTTTAGGATATTCACTCTTTACACTTTTATATGCATTCAAGTTTGTGTTTGTTAAAGTAATAGATTTCGTTATAATACAGCATAGAGAGGATCGTTGTTTATAACATTGCGTCGGTTGTAAGTAACTGACGTGCCCACAGATTTTCATTGTAGGGCTTGATTGGATTGGCAAGGACTTAAAGACGATTGATGATAAAGGTTATATTCATGATTAAAGCTGCTGATATTAGAGTTGTATTTTATTTAACTTCCGCTGAGTAACTCGGTAATAAACATTGCTGTGTAATAAAAGAAAAGTTTTAATTTCGTTTTAAAATTGTACGAATTGAAGTAAAAGATCATGTTGTACTACGAATTACATGCAAATGGAATTCGGGGTGTTATAGCTATCCATACTCCTAACCTTACATCATTTATTATTTATTTTCATTGTCAAAAAATAACAATTTTCGAATTTACGTAACTATTATAAAAAATTCTCTGCATTAAAAAATTCACCAACTCAAGAACATTTCTTAAATGGGAAGTATTTCCTTAAGGAGAGAGAAAGAAAAGCCCCTACAATATGAAAACTTAAAAAAGGATCGTTACTGCCCTTATTTGGAGTCCGAGAATCGCAACAAAATAATTCATTCACGCTCTTCACATTTAGAGTATAATAAAAATAAAAATAAAATCTCTCCGAAAATTTGCTAATCTAAAGCCGTTGGCTGCAACAACGGCCAAGGTTGAATAAGATCGTTCTTTGGAACAACGACTAAAGGTTTTTTTTTTCCTCTCTCTAAAGATTGGCATGTTCAAGTTAGAGAGCATACCAAAATGACTTGAATATTTTATAGCGAAGTTCGTTGTCTCAGACAACGGCCTAAGTCACTCTTGGTCGTTGTCTTAGAAAACGACTTCAATTGGTATAAAACAGAAAGTTCAAGCCAAAAAAGTGCTCGAGTATTTTCTAATCCTAGGTCGTTGCTTCCAACAACGAATAAAGATGATAACCCAAGATAGTTTCATCACAACAACAATTTTAACAATATCAAAACACTTGAACCAATTACATTTATACACGTATATACAATTTTGGGTTTGAGAGATTCTTCGTAAGATAGAGAGAGTTCGAGAAGAGGGAGAGAGTGAGTGAGAAGGTGAAGTGAAGGAGGATGGATGGATTAGGTGAAGGAGGAGCTAGGGTTTCGAGTTTTGGTTCGGGAACGAGCGAGAGAGAGAGAGAGGATAAAGTAAGAGTGAGAGTCAGAATACACAAGGAGAGCAAAATTTGTACATGTGTATTAAAACACTTATATAACCTATGTCGTTGTCCACACAACGGCCTAAGTTATACATAGGCCGTTGTGTGAAGCAACGGCCAAAGTTTTAAAAAAATTACGAAGTACCTAGGCCGTTGTTGGGAACAAGGACCTAGGCTCAAATTTGGCAAAAAACTACAAGTTCATCAACGCGAGCGAGAGATAGTGTGAAGGAGTGAATAAGCTGAAAAGTTATTTGGAGCGAAATACCAAAATTGCCCCTCTATTGCTTAAATGAGATAGGGGGCTGATGAGCGGAGCTGATCCTGGCCGTTGGATCAAGAGCAATCTATTCCAACAGCCAGCAAGCCAGTTTGCAACGGGTCTGTGCAAACGGATCCGTTTGCAACTGAGCATTGTATATATATACGTGTGTGTGTGGAAAGAGTAATGTTACACCCACTAGCAAAACTACTACTTTTCTATTTACTATCTTAGATTGCACACAATTATGAAGAGTAGGTGGTAGTACGAAGGGAAAGCGGACAAGGTTACTAAAGCATGTCTGTGTAAAGTTTAATTTGGTTTGGATCGTTTGCCAACCCTCAATTTCTTTCCTACCTTTTCGAACTTTTACTCATTAAACCAAACAGTACTAAAAATCATTTTTATATTTATGGAAATTTTTCGTAGGTGCTATGCAGGGGTACCCCACAGGTTAGAAAGTCAATTAAGTATAGTTGGATGATGCTAGTCGATATCATTCACTAAATGGAGAGGACCCAAATTATAGAACCCAAACAATTAAGTGGTTGTTATTTCAAACTTTTCTTATTTTCTTCAGAAAAATGTAGCACAAATATAACGATGGATGTACTTAAACAACTAAACAGATCGATGGCTTGGAGTTTATAAATCTGAGTTTTTGCCGTAGTAGGCCACTTATTGAAAATATTTGCGATTATAGATCAGTTTCGAAACTATTAACGATCGATGGCTACTTTGTACCACGTCAGCAGCGACTCCTATTCTTATTAGCGACCTCTTTATTTTGAAAGTCGCAAATAGAAATAGCGGCATCTGTTTTAAAATATTTGAATTTTTTTGTTTACTGTCGCTATTCCCACTAGCGACCTTAGTATATATGAGGTCACTAATGGGATTAACGTCCTTTAATGAATTGTATTATACCACTTAGCAAAATCTAGAGAGCTCGTGCTCTCTGAAAAAATAACAATCAATTTATTTTGAAACTGAGATCGCTATTCGGAATAGCGACCTTAGTTGTACAAAGGTCGCTATTCAGAATAGAGGCCTTTATTGTACTAAGGTCGCTATTCTGAATAGATGCCATTATTGTACTAAGATCGCTATTCCGAATAGAGGTCTTAGTCGTATGACTATTTTGCAAATTTTATAAATAACAAAGAGATTGAGTTGCCTACTGAGTTCGTTATTGACAATAGCGACCAAAGTATACTAAGGTCACTATTCCCAATAGTGACCTTAGTTGGATGGTTAGTTTGCAAATCTTTCAAAGTAAGGAGATTTAGTCTTCTATTGAGGTCGCTATTCGGACTAGCGACCTCAGTTTTAATTTTTTTACCTAAGTTAGCAAAAGTTCTCTAAAAATCACTAAATGTCTTAATACATTCATTTAATGTCGTTAATCCCATTAGCGACCTCATATATACTTCGGTCACTAGTAGGAATAGCGGCAGCAAATAAAAAATTCTAAATATTTTAAAACTTAGGTCCCATAAGTGACTTTTGATATGGGGTGGATGACGTGGCCCCATCTGGGCCATCAGATCTCCTCAGATTTCGCTCCCCTGTGATCATCAAGTCAAACGGGTCAAACGGGCTTCAGCCCATTCAGGCCCACAGGCAAAAGGTTCCGACCCGGTCCATTAGGGTCTCAGACCCGTTTACCCCTGCCAATAAATACCAGACCCCCTCTTCAGTTCCAAAGGTAAAAATTTTCCCACCTGAACCCTATCCACTATTGCTTTTTCAGTGACTGACTAGATCGTCGGAGGACCTGTCGCCGGGACTTCTTCCGGTGTTTCTAGGCAGTGTTCATATCCAAGATCCGAGCTGAGCCTCGAAGATCCGAGTCAAACTACTTCATCCGAGCCGAGCTAGATCCGCACCGAGCACCCGACCTCCACCTCTCTCCTTCTACCCCCGAACCGGCCCTACAGCCTAGGATCGGATCAACTCCAGTACCATATCTTCCGCTACCCAAATTACAAGAACTCATACCTGTTTCCCCCACACCCCAAAAACAAATAGCATCAGGTTGGCGCCGTCTGTAGGAAACCTTTTTGGTACTGACGCCAGTTCGATCCCAAGCAGGAACGTCATCTCAAGTCCGAGCTCTTTCATAGCTCCGAAAGCAAGGAGGGTCGTCACCTCCGGACGTCGTCCTGATCCTCCTCCCCATCACAGCCATGCCCAGGGCTCTAATCAACCGCTGGTCAATGGCCCAGCTGGACCCGGACCAGGCGCTTCTCACTTAGTCGTAACTGACTTGCGGCGCTTTATCCAAAATCGGCAAGCCAGTCGAACCAGGGGAGGGGCCGCTTCCAACTCGGTCCCGAACCAGGGCAGGTAGCCGACCCCAGAGCGGGAGTCGGGACACAGCCGCTCGCCCCGAGGACCTCAACCATCGTGTGACTCGGTGGGGAAAGCCCCAGTCACGAGGGACGAGTTTCAGTATTTTAGGGACGAGGTCCTCCAAGCGATCCGAGGCGATCCTAGGACCGAGGCGCGCAACAACTCCATCCCTCAGCCAGAAGCCCGGGGCGGAAAATCCCACGGATCAACCCACTCGCTTGAACAAGAAGACATCGTCCTTCGATGCCTCCGAGAGATGGAGAATCGCCTCTCCCATCTCGGTGAGGGCGGGCCGATGCCAGGCCATTGTTATAGGCCGACCAGACACCCATTTTCCACTCAAATCTTGGAAGCTGAAATCCCCAGAAACTTCAGGCCTTCCCAATTTGAGACATACAACGGCGAGGGTGATCCCGCTGATCACATGGAGGGGTTCAAAACCCTCATGATGATTCACAGCGCTTCGGATCCCCTCCTCTGCCGCTCTTTTCCTGCCAACCTTTCGCAGTCCGGCTTGGGAATAGTTCTCGAAAGTCACCCCCAGCTCAGTCTTCTCGTTCGACCAATTGGAAGCAAACTTTCTAGCCTACTTCGTGACCAACAGAAAGGTCGAGAAGACAAACGCGTCCCTTCTGGACCTCAGACAGAAGGAAGGGGAGTCACTCTGCGAGTTCATTCGGAGGTTCACTGCCGAGGCGAGGTCTGTCTCCTCCCTCGATGCGGGCGTCGCCTCGGCAGCTTTCCGACACAACGTTCGGCACAGTCAGCTTAAGGCTTCCTTGGCCAAAAAATCAATCGTCGACTTCCCTGACCTGCTCAATAGGATCGAGAAGTACATTCGAGCGGAAGAGGCCATAAATCCTGAGGACACTAAAGAAGCCACTGCCAAGGAAAAGCAGAAGGCAGACGACGTCGAGCTCATTAAGAAAGTTACAAAGAGGCAGCCAGTCTCAAAAGAATCCCCGGTCCCCCTATTTGAGAGGTATACCCCGCTGAACAGAACATGTCGGCAATCCTGATGGAGATCGAGGATAGAGGGTTCATCCGACTCCCTCCTCGATCGAGAAACAACAAGAAGCGGGACCAGAGGTTCTACTGCCCCTTCCACCGAGATAATGGACACGAGACAGACAACTGTCGGGCGCTCAAAGACGAGATCGAGGCCCTCATCCAGCGAGGGTACCTGAAAGAGTTCACCCGGGATAACCCAAGAGATCGGAGGGATCCGAGGAATCTGAGGCCTTTGCCTTCCCCTTGAACGATCAACCGGCGACCCGAGCGGGACCCTGAGCCCGAGGAAACCAAAGGGCAGGCCATCCTACACTGCGTGCATGGTGGACCCATGGGAGGGGAATCCAATACTTTCTGTAAGGCCCTCTTCCGAGAGGTTAACTCCGTTCGAGACCACCCCCCCCCCCCATTCAGCAGCGGCCGGTCTCCTTCTCCGGAGAAGACCTGGAGGGAGTCCAACTCCCACACTGCGACGCCCTCGTCTTCAACCTCGTCATGGCAAACTTCGAAGTTTGCTGAATTCTTGTAGATAACGGAAGCTCTGTCAACATCCTTTTCTTAGAAGCATTTGAGAACCTCAAGCATCCCCGAGATAAGCTAAAACTGGTCGGGTACACCCTACATGGGGTTTTAGGCGTCCCGATGCAAATTGGATGGATCGTGACACTGGATGTAACAACCAACACGACCCCCGTCATATGGAAGGAATCAATGGACTTCATGGTGGTCAACATCAAGGCGGCATACAATGCCATCCTCGGTCGACCCGGCCTCTGCTCATTCCAGGCCGTCCCTTCTGCCTACCACTTGAAGTTAAAATTCCCCACTGACCTTAGGGTCATCGTTGTCTCAGGGAATCAGGAGTCTGCACGTTCGTGCTACATGACTGCAGTTGGAGGTGGGGTGTCCCCCCTTGACGCAGTCGAGCTTCCACCTGAGAGAGGCCAGCCCGAGTCGGAACCTGTAGACGAATTGGAGGAGGTCTCATTGGAGGCAGAAGACAAGTCTAAGTGGTTCTGTCTGAGACGCACCCTTCCCCCGACCTGAAGCCAGGTCTAATTGATTGCGTCCGCCGCATTATCGACCTCGTCGCTTGGACCTCATCTAACATGCCCAGAATTTCTAAAGACCTAATCATGCACAGGCTAAGCGTCGCCCCTTGCTCCAAGTCGATCCATCAGAAGCGGCGCAAGTTCGCACTGGAGAAGAAACAAGCAGTAAAAGTGGAGGTGGACAAGCTGTTGTCCACCCGGTGCATTCAAGAGGTCAACTATGCCGAGTGGCTGGCTAACATCGTGATGGTCAAGAAGGTCAGTGGGAGCTGGAGGATCTACATAGACTTCACAGATCTTAACAGGGCGTGCCCCAAAGATCCTTTCCCCCTCCCGAGCATCGATGCTCTGATCAACACAATGTCGGGTCACGAGCTCCTGACCTTCATGGACACCTTTCCAGACTATAATCAGATCCGGATGTTCCTTCCGGACATTGCCAAAACATCCTTTGTTACCGACCAGGGTCTCTACTATTACCGGGTCATGCCCTTCGGGCTCAAGAACGCCGGAGCAACCTGCCAGAGACTTGTCAACTGAGTTTTCAAAGATCAGATCATTCGTAATATGGAGGTATACGTCGACGACATGCTCATCAAGAGCCGACGAGGGTAGGACCATGCCACCGACCTCGAGGAAGCCTTTGGCATGCTTCGGTCCCACAACATGAGGCTCAATCCCACCATGTGTGCCTTTGACGTCTCCCCGGGAAAATTTTGCTGGTTCGTCGTTAGCCAGTGCAGAATAGAGGCAAATCCTGAGAAGATCCAAGCCATAATCGACATGGCCCCTCCCAGAAATATTAAGGAGGTTCAACTGCTCACGGGAATACCAGCGGCCATCGGCTGCTTCCTCTCCAAGTCTGGAGAGAAGTCATTCCCCTTCTTCAAGGCTCTACGGGGAGCGAAAGGCTTCGAATGGGGCGACCCCCAGCAACAGGTGTTCAACCAGTTGAAGTCCTACCTTGCCAACCCCCCACTCTTGAGCAAACCCGAACCAGGTGAACCCCTCTTTCTGTACCTCTCAGCCTCAGAAAATGCACTCAGTGCCATGCTCGTCTGGGATGAAGAAGGTGTTCATAAGCCTCTCTGCTATGTGAGCAGTCCTGCTCTCAACGGAGACAAGATACGCAAAGGTGAAAAAGGTGGCATACGTCCTGGTAATGGCCGTGCAAAAGCTCCGTCCTTACTTCCAGACCCACTCTATTCAGGTCCTTATGGACCAGCCCCTCAAGGCCGTTGTAGCGCCCCGAATTTCTAAATACGAAACTTTAGAAAATACGTGGCACTTTCCCAGCGATCCACTTCAATGTAACAACATACATAGCCAAAAACTCAAATCATTTTATTCCAAATTCTTATTACAACATTCTTTTACAATTGCAGCGGAAATACAAAACACCTTAAAATACATTTAACTGTTACAACCCTTTTTCTTTACAAATTTACCCAAGGCTCTATTATATCACTCTCTAAAATCCAAAGCTAATCCAAGCCTCCAACTCTAAGCAACCTGCATCACATGAGACTAGAGTTGAACCCTAACCCCCAAAACTACGGGGTCAGCCATAAATGGTGTGAGTGATATAAACAACAAACATAAACAAAACAACTAAACATAAGCAACATGTACTGAACAAAAATACATAAACTGAACATGTAATCTGAAACAAGAACGATAGACCAGTACATGAGTGAAGCCGAGTCAAGAAACAATACCAACGATCAAGTATCAATCAATCAATCTCTCTCAAAATATGTACAGCTTAACTGTACGGTACAGTCGACTGTCTTATGAACCAGTCGACTGTTCTAAACAAACAGTAATCCTCACAACTCAGAATATGTCCAACTGTCAACAATTCTCAGTACCACAATGTATGTCCAACAATCGATCACCAATAATGCCATAGATCGGATAACAATATATCCATCTACAAGACCAAAGATAATATAGATCGAATACGAACCCGGTATGCCAAGACACCGACGAACATATCCATCTACAAACAAACTAAGAAGGTATAGATCGAATACGAACCCGGTATGCCAAGACACCGACGAACATATTCATCTACAAACAAACTAAGAAGGTATAGATCGAATACGAACCCGGTATGCCAAGACACCGACGAACATATCCATCTACAAACAAACTAAGAAGGTATAGATCGAATACGAACCCGGTATGCCAAGACACCGACGAATATATTCATCTACAAACAAACTAAGAAGGTATAGATCGAATACGAACCCGGTATGCCAAGACACCGACGAACATATCCATCTACAAACAAACTAAGAAGGTATAGATCGAATACGAACCCGGTATGCCAAGACACCGACGAATATATTCATCTACAAACAAACTAAAGACTGAAAGAACACTTAAGATTATGAAAACTCAGCAGAACCAGTCGACTTATGCGACAGTAAGTCGACTGCCCCGAGAACCAATATCCAAGATTATAACAAGTGCAGTAAGTCGACTCAAGAAAACCATCAGTCGACTTACCCGAGACAATTATCAATAATTCTCAAGAAACATTCCAAGTGCTAACAGTATAAGATGACTTATAAAAACATAAGTTGACTTATCAACAATATAAGATGACTTATAGAAATCATAAGTAGACTTATCAAAACATAAGATGACTTATAATAATCATAAGTAGACTTATCAAAACATAAGATGACTTATAAAAATCATAAGTAGACTTACCAGATCATAAGTCGACTTATAGAAAACATAAGTCGACTTAAAGGAGACATAAGTCGACTCATAAGAACATAAGTCGACTTATAAAAACATAAGTCGACTTACCCGAGAGAAATTCTACGATAACTTTGAAAAATAAATTCTAAGTGTACCAGTCGACTGAGAAGGGTCTAAGTCGACTGTCCAGAACGGATTTTCGGGAAAAACTAAAGATACAGCAGCTGGGTCGTACCAGTCGACTGAATAGTAGACCAGTCGACTGTCGGCCTATAGTTTGCATAAGTTAGGTCTGAATACAAAGATCAAAACTGGAGTTTTCTAAAGGTTCTTGTTCATGAAAATAATTCTTAATCATGTAAAATGACAATCTCGATTACTTCTTCATTGCCGATCCATTATTCGATCATTCAATAACTCAAAACTCAATTCTCTTGTTCTCAAATTCCTAAATCTTACATTAGGGTTTCCTTAATACTTAATTCTTCCACCAATAATAACCAAGATCTGATTATAAACACAAGATCCAGATGTTCATACATCCGATCAAACCATACTTGAATCTTAACATGTTTTCGATCAATAAAGAATTTGTTAAACAAGATCTACTAAACATTCGTGGATTTCTCATGCATAATACGAATAACGACTATTGCATCGATCACATACAAGATACGGATACATCAAACAAAACAGCACACCATCATACACACTAACAAAACTAAGTTCATATCACTCACCTTTAGAAGCAAGAAGAATCCACAAAAACCTTCCTTTGCTAGATCCAAACTCCTTCTCCAATCACCAAGAAAATAATATAATGAAATCTGAGTTATGCAGCGAATGACGGCTGCAACTCTCTTTATATAGGCCGGGAATTAGGTTCTAGGGTTTCCAAATACATTTGCAAAACAATCCCTTCAAAATACAATTTTATATATATCTATCTACTCTTGGAAACTCATCCAAAATTCATTAAAATTAGGATTTAATAGAAAATATACTTCTAAATCTTAACCAATACTGTTTAAAACGTCCAGAATGCCAATTTTGCACTTTAGCCCTTAAAAATGTCAATTTTACAAAAAGGTCCTTCTTTTCTTAAAATTTGCAAATAGTACTAATTAAATTCAGAAAAATCCGGAAAAATACTACATAATTCCAAAATAATAAATAATGATTTTTCATAAAGAAATCTTAATTTTTCAAACATCTCAAAAGTCATTTGCACGTGTTTTGCACGTGTACAAAAGATAAACCTTCTAGGAAAATATCAATTAAATCCTCAAAACTCATTTAAATTCATTTTCAAATAATTAAAATAATATTTGAAAATACGGGGTTCTACATCACTCCCTCCTTAGAAGAGTTCTGTCCTCAGAACTACGGCTAATGAGGTCCGAACAACCCACTAACAATGATTGAAAACTCATGGGTAGAAACATAATTCTTAGGAAATGCAGTCACACCAAAAAAATGCATTCCAACAAAACAAACACATCATACATGCAAAGAATTCAGAAAAGACAAGCTCCCGCTGCGCGACTCTGATAACTTGCCATCGGAAGCCACGCTGCAACAACTACTGAACTTCTGCATCCCACTCTGACCTTCTGCTTCATCCTTCCGAGAATCAGTGGCCACTCCCTCCTTAGAAAAGGACATGACTAAGGATAGCCACCTCAAACACATTTCTCATTCACATCCATACCCTATGGCAAAACCATAACCATAACCCAAACCAAACATCATGTTTTAACTCTATGTGATACTCACACTCTAATGTCCACACCTAGGTACTCACTCTCTAGTGTCCACACCTAGGTTGGTTTTCATACTATGTCTATTATTACTATTGAAGCATGCTCTGATACCAATCTGTAGCGCCCCGAATTTCTAAATACGAAACTTTAGAAAATACGTGGCACTTTCCCAGCGATCCACTTCAATGTAACAACATACATAGCCAAAAACTCAAATCATTTTATTCCAAATTCTTATTACAACATTCTTTTACAATTGCAGCGGAAATACAAAACACCTTAAAATACATTTAACTGTTACAACCCTTTTTCTTTACAAATTTACCCAAGGCTCTATTATATCACTCTCTAAAATCCAAAGCTAATCCAAGCCTCCAACTCTAAGCAACCTGCATCACATGAGACTAGAGTTGAACCCTAACCCCCAAAACTACGGGGTCAGCCATAAATGGTGTGAGTGATATAAACAACAAACATAAACAAAACAACTAAACATAAGCAACATGTACTGAACAAAAATACATAAACTGAACATGTAATCTGAAACAAGAACGATAGGCCAGTACATGAGTGAAGCCGAGTCAAGAAACAATACCAACGATCAAGTATCAATCAATCAATCTCTCTCAAAATATGTACAGCTTAACTGTACGGTACAGTCGACTGTCTTATGAACCAGTCGACGGTTCTGAACAAACAGTAATCCTCACAACTCAGAATATGTCCAACTGTCAACAATTCTCAGTACCACAATGTATGTCCAACAATCGATCACCAATAATGCCATAGATCGGATAACAATATATCCATCTACAAGACCAAAGATAATATAGATCGAATACGAACCCGGTATGCCAAGACACCGACGAACATATCCATCTACAAACAAACTAAGAAGGTATAGATCGAATACGAACCCGGTATGCCAAGACACCGACGAACATATTCATCTACAAACAAACTAAGAAGGTATAGATCGAATACGAACCCGGTATGCCAAGACACCGACGAACATATCCATCTACAAACAAACTAAGAAGGTATAGATCGAATACGAACCCGGTATGCCAAGACACCGACGAATATATTCATCTACAAACAAACTAAAGACTGAAAGAACACTTAAGATTATGAAAACTCAGCAGAACCAGTCGACTTATGCGACAGTAAGTCGACTGCCCCGAGAACCAATATCCAAGATTATAACAAGTGCAGTAAGTCGACTCAAGAAAACCATCAGTCGACTTACCCGAGACAATTATCAATAATTCTCAAGAAACATTCCAAGTGCTAACAGTATAAGATGACTTATAAAAACATAAGTTGACTTATCAACAATATAAGATGACTTATAGAAATCATAAGTAGACTTATCAAAACATAAGATGACTTATAATAATCATAAGTAGACTTATCAAAACATAAGATGACTTATAAAAATCATAAGTAGACTTACCAGATCATAAGTCGACTTATAGAAAACATAAGTCGACTTAAAGGAGACATAAGTCGACTCATAAGAACATAAGTCGACTTATAAAAACATAAGTCGACTTACCCGAGAGAAATTCTACGATAACTTTGAAAAATAAATTCTAAGTGTACCAGTCGACTGAGAAGGGTCTAAGTCGACTGTCCAGAACGGATTTTCGGGAAAAACTAAAAATACAGCAGCTGGGTCGTACCAGTCGACTGAATAGTAGACCAGTCGACTGTCGGCCTATAGTTTGCATAAGTTAGGTCTGAATACAAAGATCAAAACTGGAGTTTTCTAAAGGTTCTTGTTCATGAAAATAATTCTTAATCATGTAAAATGACAATCTCGATTACTTCTTCATTGCCGATCCATTATTCGATCATTCAATAACTCAAAACTCAATTCTCTTGTTCTCAAATTCCTAAATCTTACATTAGGGTTTCCTTAATACTTAATTCTTCCACCAATAATAACCAAGATCTGATTATAAACACAAGATCCAGATGTTCATACATCCGATCAAACCATACTTGAATCTTAACATGTTTTCGATCAATAAAGAATTTGTTAAACAAGATCTACTAAACATTCGTGGATTTCTCATGCATAATACGAATAACGACTATTGCATCGATCACATACAAGATACGGATACATCAAACAAAACAGCACACCATCATACACACTAACAAAACTAAGTTCATATCACTCACCTTTAGAAGCAAGAAGAATCCACAAAAGCCTTCCTTTGCTAGATCCAAACTCCTTCTCCAATCACCAAGAAAATAATATAATGAAATCTGAGTTATGCAGCGAATGACGGCTGCAACTCTCTTTATATAGGCCGGGAATTAGGTTCTAGGGTTTCCAAATACATTTGCAAAACAATCCCTTCAAAATACAATTTTATATATATCTATCTACTCTTGGAAACTCATCCAAAATTCATTAAAATTAGGATTTAATAGAAAATATACTTCTAAATCTTAACCAATACTGTTTAAAACGTCCAGAATGCCAATTTTGCACTTTAGCCCTTAAAAATGTCAATTTTACAAAAAGGTCCTTCTTTTCTTAAAATTTGCAAATAGTACTAATTAAATTCAGAAAAATCCGGAAAAATACTACATAATTCCAAAATAATAAATAATGATTTTTCATAAAGAAATCTTAATTTTTCAAACATCTCAAAAGTCATTTGCACGTGTTTTGCACGTGTACAAAAGATAAACCTTCTAGGAAAATATCAATTAAATCCTCAAAACTCATTTAAATTCATTTTCAAATAATTAAAATAATATTTGAAAATACGGGGTTCTACAGCCGTCCTCCACAAGCCCGAAAGTTCTGCCGCTTAGTCAAGTGTTCAATCAAACTGAGCCAGTTAGACATCAGCTACCAGCCCAGGACAGCCATTAAAGGGCAGGCCCTCGCTGAATTCATCACGGAGTGCACTATCTCTGAGCCATCCGACGTTCATGATCCAGATCCGATATGGGAAGTTTATGTTGATGGCTCGTCTTGCAAAGTAGGAAGTAGCGCGGGCGTCATCCTCAAAGGTCCCGACAACTTCATTCTCCAGAATTCTCTCCGCCTGAACTTTCCAGCCTCGAACAACAAGGCAGAATATAAGGCTATGGTTGCCGGGCTTACATTGGCCCATAAGGTGGGGGCCAGACAAATCAGGGCCTTTAGTGACTCCCAGCTCGTGGTCAACCAGATCACGAGGGGTTACGAGGCTCGTGACGCTCAAAAGGTCTGATACTTGGCGGTAGTCCAGCAGCTCCTGACGTCATTCGATCACTCCTCGGTGGAACGAATCCCCATGGAGAAAAATGCCTAAGCTTACTCCTTGTCAAAACTCGCCTCATCATCCTTCGAAGGACTCGACCACACCGTTCTGATCGAAGTTCTCCTCAAGCCTAGCATCGAAATCCCAGGAGTCCTCTGCCTCGCCACCGAACCTCAGTCGGATAACTGGATGACTCCCATCCAGAAGTTTCTGGCAGAGGTCGAGCTTCCTCAGGATCGGGCCAAGACTAGAAGGACTAGGGTCCTTTCAGAAAGGTTCATCATAATCAACAAGACACTCTTCAAGCGCTCGTACACGAAGACGAACGGCAGATCCTACCTTCGCTATTTGGCCCCCGATGAGGCCAAGTGCGCTCTGAAGGAAATGCATGAAGGAATCAGGGGGTGTCACATGAGGAGCAGGTCGCTCGCCAGAAAAGCCCTCAACCACGGGTACTACTGGCCGACAATGTTACAAGACACCCAAAACCTCGTAAAAAGGTGCGGTCCTTGCCAAATATTCTCCTCGGTAAAAAGGCTTCCACAAGCCAACCTCCACTCCCTGGCCAGTTTGATCACCTTTGCTATGTGGGGGATGGACTTGGTCAGTCCTTTTTCCAAAAGCAACAGGCCAAAGGAAGTTCCTCGTAGTGGCCATCGACTACTTCACCAAATGGATCGAGGTAGAGCCTCTAGCCACGATCACAGAACACCAAATTCAGCAATTTTTTTGGAAGCACATCATCTACCTGTTCGGGATCCCGCGGGTACTTATCACAGACAACGAGACCCAATTCGCAGGTAAGAACTTTAGGAAGTTCTGTGAAGACATCGGTGTCCAGCAGCGCTTCTCATCAATATGCCACCCTCAGTCAAATGGCCAGGATGAAAATGCGAACCGTCAAATCCTTGACGGCCAAAAAAAGTGGTTGGATAATTCGTCCAAGGGTATGTGGGTTGACGAGTTTCCGAGTACTCTGGGCGCACCGGACGACGAAGAGAATCCCCACGGGAAATTCACTATTCAACCTAACCTACGACACAGAGGTAGTTATTCCCCCTACAGATCGGGCTCCCTTCACCCAGGATCAAGGCCTTCGACGAGGAGAACAATTCAACGGACCTCAGAGCCAACTTGGATCTAATTGACGATGTCAGGAAAAAATTCGCCATTAGAAGAAGCATATACCAACAACGGATCGAGAGATTTTATAATAAGAAGGTCTGCCCCACCGACATCAAGTTAGGTGACCTCGTGCTCAGGAAGCTAGCAGTATCCGACCCCAGCAAAAAGAGAAAGTTGGCCCCTAATTGGGAGGGCCCGTATAAGGTCTCTGAAATGGTACGTCTTGGCATGTACCGGCTCGAAGACCTGGGAGGCAGGATAGTAAAGAGGCCCTTGAACGCGGAACACCTCATCAAGTTCCTCGAAAGGGAGGACTAAACTCCTTTTGTAATCGAAACTCAAGTAACCGACACCACGTGCCCCTCCTTTTTGTGTAAATAAAAAGTGTAATTTTTGTTTCTTCCCTTCTTTTTTCATTTTTGGGCAAATTTTGGTACTTCTGGCACACCCTAGCTTTCTCAAGCTGTACGGGCTAGGCGCTCGGCAATGACCTCGAGCCACACCCTTACTTTTCTACAAAGCATAAGGGGCTCGACATTCGGCATTGACCTTGAGCAATGCCCTAGCTTTCTCAAGCTTTAAGGGCTAGGCGCTCGGCAATAACCTCGAGCCATACCCTAACTTTTCTACAAAGCATAAGGGGCTCGATATTCGGTATTGACCTCGAGCAATGCCCTAGCTTTCTCAAGCTGTATGGGCTAGGTGCTCGGCAATGACCTCGAACCACATCCTAACTTTTCTACAAAGCATAAGGGGCTCAACATTCGGCATTGACCTCGAGCAATACCGCAGCTTTCTCAAGCTTTATGGGCTAGGCGCTCGGCAACAACCTCGAACCACACCCTAACTTTTCTACAAAACATAAGGGCCTCGACATTCGGCATTGACCTCGAGCAATGCCCAAGATTTCTTAAGCTGTATGGGCTAGGCGTATAACACCCCTAATTCCAAATAAGACTGAATTCGAAGTTGCACAGGATCTTTACACTTCATTTCGTATAATTTTACAAGGAATTAAAAACTTTTATATAACAATGATTACATCAGAGTCTTTTATATCAACACACAGCGGAATAAATAAAATACAACAATAATAAATGTACAATTATAACAACTCTAGCATTTAAATAATCATCAGCATCAAATTCATCTTTATATCTTCTTGTAAACTCCAAGTCCTGCATATAAACCTGTGGGCACATCAGTTGCTTACAACCGACGAAATATTATACACGACCATCCTCGCTAAGCCGAACAGTATAACGATTCTTAAATACTTTAGCAAACCACAAACTTGATCACAAAACAAAACTACAAAGGGACTATCTTATTGATGTCGTGGGTGCTGTGCACTTAATTCTTGATGCAGTTATTTATATTACATGACACTAATGTAACCCCTGTTCCCCAAAAATGTATTTTCAATATATTTTCTGTAATTCAAATTTTTGTAAATTAGTTTTCCGCCTTCGAACTATTTTTTGTTAAAAGGTATTATTGGACTTTCTATTAAAGTCTATTTTAATCAATGGTTTTATTTGTAACTAATACCAATCTTATTATTTTCACTATTACCTGGGTTTCTATTATAATTACTACTATTATGTTTTTACCATTTTTCTTCTTATTATTATTGTCAGTATTATTATTAATTTTTACTGTTATTTTTAATACTATTATTATTATTATTATTATTATTATTGTTATTGATATTGTTTTTATGATTATTATTAGTATTTCCATAAAATTCTGATTGTATTTATAATTATTTCCAATAAATTCCATATTGTAGTACAATTTTATTTTGTTATATAAACCTACAATTTTATTTATTATTTTATTTTCTAATGGATTTTTAAACCCAACTTTCCCTGTTGGATATTTTTCCATGACCCTATTAAAACCCATACCCATGTATCCAATAACCCATCCCACAACCCTACCTGTTAGAAATCCCCTACCCGTTACCCAAACCCTCACCCTATATAACCTATCCTACGCTGTTAACCTAAGCCCTAATAACCCTACCTCTTCACCTCTTGTCCCTCATCCTGCACCCATCAACTGCATCTCCCTGACCTTTTCCCTCTCCCTGTTGTGAACCCAGATAGCCGGCGCCCTCCTCCATCCCCCCCCTCCCGTTCCTCGTTTCTACCTCCACACCACAGCAACCCATCCCACCGTGCTCCTCCGCCCTAGCACCCCTTCCCGTCGTCCGCCACCCTCCTATGTCGCGCCGCCATGACCCACCTCACCACGACTGCACCACAGTGCTGACCCCACCCTCCTGCTCGACTGCCGACTCCTCAGCTACAGCAGCCGATGCCTCCCCCCGGTGTTGCGCAGCCTCCCTGCGCCGCTCCACCCCGTTGGCGGCATTGACCGGCAACAGCAGCGAGCTCCTGCAGTGCCTCTCCCTGTGTGCTGCCCATCGTGTCAGCCAGCCACCACCGCCTCGTGCCTCCTGTGCCGACCGCAGCAGCCCCCCGGCCTGTCTCCCTGCCGGTGCAGTCCCTGTGGCCACCGCCTTGCTGCCATCTGCCCCGACTGCTCCCCAGTCGCTAGCAGTCGTCTTGCCGTCCAATGGGTTGTTGTTGATATTGAGTTTTGATCTAATGCATTGTGGGCCATCCGATCGATTAATCATCATGATCATCAGATTCTAATCTGGACTGTCTGATCACCTCGGTGATCTTGATCATTATCAAGATCTTGATTTCCAGATCTGATGATCATCTTCCTTATCTTCGATCTCGGCCGTCGATTGGTTGATCACACTTGATATCGACCCTTGATCGTCTCGTTCGTCTTCTACTTGGTGAGTTAAACATTTGATCCACTTTTGTTCTCATTCATCAAATTGTCAATCATGGTAAATTTACTCTTTTGGTACTCTTCTAATTCTTATATGGTTTATTTTCGATCTCGGTCGTTGGATTCGCTTAATATTCTTCTTGATCACCATCTTGATCATCGAGATCCTTGCTCGATCGTGATTATCGTGATCGTTGGTTGTCACCGTGTCGTCATGTCGCCGGGATTTTGATCCCTTATTTTTCGCTTATTCGGATTAACCTAACGTCATCCTAAAGGCAAGTATTCTTCTTGTAAAAATTATTGTTCTAGTACAAGCGTTTAATTGAAAATACTACAAATAGATCGTAGTTGTGACTCTTCCTTGTCTCATCGTTTGTTGATCTTAAATTATTCCTCATCGATTCCATAATCTTAAGAGTCACAACCCTTCGTTGATATATTTATAAAGCTAGTTGGACCCTTTTTATCTCCTAATTACTTGAACATGAATCCCTTGACTTGTAGACGTGTGTTGTATGATATATTATGTTGATCTTACATTCTTTGAGTTGAGAAATGCATGTGACTTACTGATTTGATCCCCAACGCATCCGTATTTGTATCACACACTAATCTAGACTCTTAATGGTCATCTATTATGCAACTTGTATATAAAAGAAATTCACACTTGCTGCTGTTTTTGTCTTTACTTACTGTTTCGACCCCGATAAAACCAAAATCTGAACTTGAGTCCTGAATATGAAATGTATCCCTAAGTGTGTAGTTGCCAATAACATCCATAATTTTGAATTCTGAGTTACGGTCTAGGAGATATCGGAGTTTTACTGCTGTTGTTTCGGTAGTCGCAGAATCACAAAAACTGCTTTACCTCTTTAGTTTATAATTATTTTAACTATGCTAACAGTAAGTAAATGACTTGAAATTTTGCGTTCTATTACTGGACACCCTAGGGAACATTCACTAACTTTCTTAGAAATAATTAATGATGTTTCAACACTGTTTCATATGTACAAACTTGGTTTTACAAATTCTGGCTGAATACAAATACTGTATAATTTGCTGTTTTGACACATGTTAACTTTACTTTTATGTACCTTAATTATATGTGTTGAAATCGGGCAGGAGTCTAGTTTTTTTTAACTTCTGACGGATCTACATTTGCTATCCATATTTCCTTCCATCTCTTTTAGTCGTCCTGATTTGTTGATTCCATATTAGGTATAAATTTATTCTTTCCGTACCCATGTACTTTTAATTCTGGTGCAAGCAATCTCTTATTTCCATTTGCCTCGTTGATCCCTTCTTATTTCAGCTCGTGTTCATTCATTGCTTTTCGTGCCTTGCATTCATCTTCATTTGTTGATTCATATTGTATCTCATACTAGTTGTTCCTTCCCTATCTTGTTCTCCTTAAATTTTGGTGCTATCCATTCTTTTCTTCCCGCTTGGTTCGTTGATCTGCATCGGTGGATCTTCAAGACATGTTTGGGGGCTTGTTTAATTCATACGTTACTGTATATTTTTATGATATATTTATTGTGTAAATTTGCTACACTGCATATTTATTTTCTCATTCACTTTTGCATTGTGCTTATGCATATATTTCATTCCGTTTTTCTCCCTACTTTTATAAATCATTTTCACTACTACTATTTTGTACTGTTGTGTTTGATATTTGTAATCTATACATCTATTTTGATATTCCATTGTGTGACTTTCGACTCCATTTCTTAATTTTCTACTATTTTTAATCACGAAATTCAAAACAGAAATCATACTTAAATTAAATGTCCCATATCCCTGTGCATATAGTGTTGCTGCTGAATCTGGTGCGGGGGCAAACAGATAGTATTTGTGAGTTCTTGGAAAACCTGAACGGCAAACCTGAACCTGATCCGCCAGAACTTGACCGCTAACTCCTGCCGTTCACCTGCAAAACGTGCGAGACACCGGGGTTGATCCCGGCGACGCACCCTCCGACGCTCATGTCAGTAATCAGAAGTGATTATGAAAGAGCGTAAAACTGGCAAAAGATTGATTACCTCATAACGGAGATGGATGGGGGTATTTATAGGCATCTTTGGGGATCAGATTAGGAATGTAATCCCTGTGAATCTGTTAAGGAATAAAATCCTCGTAACCAGATAAGGAATGTGATCCCTGATTTCCCGGTGACAGGATAGATACAAATCATGACCGTTGATTTGGCTGAATCAGGGACCCTAATTCTATCCTGCTAATCTGAGTTTGTACTGGGTCGGGACCCGTCCCCAGTTGAGGTGGATCCGTTTGCAGGTTATTAGATCTTTGAAGTGGAGAACTAATAACCGCTTCGGATCCAGCTGTAAGCAAAATTACCGTTTTACCCCTGGGCTTCAAGATTCATGCTTGATTTGGATGGCTCCGATTTAACCTCGTTTTTAGCCATATCATGAGCCCCCCACTCCCGAAGACTGAGCTTGGTCAGCCTTTGAGGAGTAGTTCTACTGTTTTAATGGCTGGCGAAGTTGTATCGGAGTCCAAATGGAAGGCTTTGAATCTTTGAAGGAGGTAGTGTGGCGATTTTTCAAGTTGGTCACACTCTCAGCTGTCCTCAAGCTTTCCTGGATGTTTGGTGATTTTTATCTATTTTTTGGATTATGTATTTAATTTTGCGAAGTGCTAACTAGTTGTTCGGGGGTCTTAACAACGCGTTCCGGGCCTTAATTGTTCATTCAGGGGTTCAAAAATATACCCCCGAATTTACAATTATTTCCTAGAATTTTTGGTCAATTTTCCCGAATTTTTAGTAATTTTTTCGCAATTTTTAAATAGATAAAACGATTAAAATAAATAAAAACTAATTTTTAATACCGATTTATGGCGTGTCGCGATCTGAGCCCTCCATCAGCGTTGAGCACAATTTTCTTGGTGATCGGACGAACCATGCTCCTCGGCAGATAGTTTCTCCGTATGTGAGGGTCGGTCCCTCGTCCCCTCGGCTCGGCTGATCGGCTCGGATTCTTTGGATCTGCCGAACTTCGTGGCACAATCCTGAGCATCCATCTGAGTGCAGATCCCAAAAAATGCTATCTTTTCGTTTAGTGAACGTGGCAAGATCTGGACCGTCCGTCACGTTTGAGCACGTTTTTTAACAAGATCCAACGGCTGAGGAGAGTCGGCAGGATTTTTCTCCATATGTGAGGGTCGGTTCCTCGTCCCCTCGGCTCGGCAGCTCGGCATTTGGCTCGGAATCTGCCGAACTACATGGCGAGATCCTGAGCATCCATCTCAGCGCAGATCCTAAAAAATGCTATCTTGTCGTTTAGTGAGCGTGGCGACATCTGGACCGTTCATCGAGTTTTGACACGAATTTTGGAGCGATTCGACGGTGATTTAGCCTCGGCAGGAATTTTCTCCATATGTGAGGGTCGGTTCCTCGTCCCCTCGGATCGGCAGCTCGGTGTTGTTAGCTGAGGGGTGGAGTTAGAAGTTTTGAAGGGTTCAGACTTTTGGACGGTCGCCACCCTTCGACCCAGTAGCTCGGTCGCTTAGCCAAGCTGTTCGGCAGCTCGGTTAGGCACACCGGTGGCCGGGAGCTCGGAGGGTACACGTGGCCGGATCTGGAGCGTCCATCATGGCGTGAATCACGAGGATAGGGTTCAGATCACGAGAAAATGTTATTTTGTCCTTTTGTGGGCGTGGCGACTTCTTAATTGTCCATCGAGTTTTGACACGAATTTTGGAGCGATCCGACGGTGATTTAGCCTCGGCAGGAATTTTCTCCATATGTGAGGGTCGGTTCCTCGTCCCCTCGGCTCGGCAGCTCGGTGTTGTTAGCCGAGGGGTGGAGTTAGAAGTTTTGAAGGGTTCAGACTTTTGGACCGTTGCCACCCTTCGACCCAGTAGCTCGGTTGCTTAGCTCAGCTGTTCGGTAGCTCGGCTAGGCACACCGGTGACCGGGAGCTCGGAAGGTACACGTGGCCGGATCTGGGGAATCTATCATGGCGTGAATCACGAGGATAGGGTTCAGATCATGAGAAAATGTTATTTTGTCGTTTTGTGGGCGTGGCAACTTCTGAATCGTCCATCGAGTTTTGACACGAATTTTGGAGCGATCCGACGGTGATTTAGCCTCGGCACGATTTTTCTCCATATGTGAGGGTCGGTTCCTCGTTCCCTCGGCTCAGCAGCTCGGTGTTGTCAGCCGAGGGGTGGAGTTAGAAGTTTTGAAGGGTTCAGACTTTGGACCGTCGCCACCCTTCGACCCAGTAGCTCGGTTGCTTAGCCCAGCTGTTCGGTAGCTCGGCTAGGCACACCGGTGGCCGGGAGCTCGGAGGGTACACGTGGCCAGATCTGGAGCGTCCATCATGGCGTGAATCACGAGGATAGGGTTCAGATCACGAGAAAACGTTATTTTGTCGTTTTGTGGGCGTTGCGAGATCTGAACCGTCCATCGAGTTTTGACACGAATTTTGGACTGATCCGACGGTGATTTAGCCTCGGCAGGATTTTTCTCCATATGTGAGGGTCGGTTCCTCGTCCCCTCGGCTCGGCAGCTTGGTGTTGTTAGCCGAGGTATGGAGTTAGAAGTTTTGAAGGGTTCGGACTTTGGACCGTCGCCACCCTTCGACCCAGTAGCTCGGTTGCTTAGCCAAGCTGTTCGGTAGCTCGGTTAGGCACACCGGTGGCCGAGTCATGGACTTAAGCAATTTGAAGAGTTTTTTGTTTTGAAACGTCGCAGCTTTGCCTTCCCTTAGTGGGCTATTAAATGCCCAAGGAAGCCCTGACATCGCTTTTGCCTTTATAAATCCTCACTCCCCCACCCCAGAGCTCATTTCTCACTTTTTCACTCCAAGTTCACTTTTACTCTCTGCGTGCTCTGCTAGCGGTGATTTTAGCTCCAAGGCGATTGTGTTAGCTGTCGTGTGGGCCAGGCGATTTCCGGCGAACTAATTCCGACCGTGAACGTCACTTCAAGGCTGCGTCACATCAAGGTCAGTTTTATTTGCCTTAGCTTTTTTAGAGATGTCAAGGGTAGACTCGGGGAGTGAGGCTTCGTCCTCGGACGATAGTGGCACCAAGGAGAGGAGACGAATGGAGATCCGAAGGAAGGGGAAGCAGGTGGCCGAATCGTCTGTGGTTGAGGTGAGGAGGAAGAAGAAGAAGAAGGTTGTGGGTCGATCTTCCGTAGTCGAGGAGATCGTGGAGACCGAGAGATGAGCCCCCTAGATGGGACGGTACCCAAGTGTGCTGTCCGGCCATGCCGGAGTTAGGCAATACGAGGGCGACCTTATGAAGAAGGCGATCATAGGTAGGTCGGCAGTCTACGAGGAGAACAACCCGGTTCTGACCACCGAAGTGGACGAGATCGCATCGGTGTTATCCGAGAGGGACCTGCTCCGGATCAAAAATGGGTTCGCCATCCCTCTGGAGTACAAGATGATTCTCCCCGGCCCTGGGATGCGAGCGAACTCCAAACTGTCGTCGTCGGATATGTGTATGTTCGATTACGACTCGTTGAACGCCGGATTGCGCTTTCCCCTGCACCCCTTCGTTCTGCAGGTCCTCGGGTGATACTGCCTTGCACCGACCCAGTTCATGCCGAACACCTGGTGCCATGTGAACGCCTTCTTGCTGCAGTGCCACAACGCCAAGGTCGAGCCAGACCTGACGATCTTGCGGAGCATGTATCGAGTTCACCAGATGCACAAGACCGAGCATCGCTACTACCTGTCTCCGAGGAAAGGTGTTCGGATTATAGAGAACCCGGACTCGATCAAAGGTTGGAAGGAGAAATTCTTTTTGATGAGGGAGCCCTCGATGCTGAAGATTCCGACACAGTAGAAAGCAGAGGTGCCAAAGTTTGCGAGGGCCGACTCAGTACTGACTGCGGCCGAGGAGGAAGTGGTGGGGAAGATCATGGCCCTCCCGATGTTGAACTGGAGGGAATTAACGGAGGAGGTGCTACACGGGTCGGGCCTCAGTCCGATCGACCCGAGTACGCTCCTGACATCTCGCAATATATATATACATTTTTTTTAAGTTTCTAGCTCATTTCACTAACTTGCCGTTTGTTTGTTGTTTGGAACAGAAGTGCCGAAGATGGACTTTTTGGGGATGATGAACGAGCGAGGCAAAGTTGCCGATGGAAGGAAGAAGAAGAGGCTGAGCACGACTGCTTCGTCTGGTCGGCCGTCTAAAGTTGCTTCGGCAGTTACTCTGCCTCCGCCCATTGCTGAGGTCTCCTCATCCGGGGTAGTCGTTATCGCCGACCCCTCTGCTCCTGCTGCATCTGCCACGGCCAGGGGGGCTTTCGACGTTTCGGCGGCGCTGTCGCTCCAGGCTCCGCCCCTCATCTCTCAGGCCGAGGTGATCTTGACCGAGCAGCACAAGAAGCTGTTCGTCCCGGACTTGCGAGTCAAGAACCACGATGGCTTCCTCGGGGACTCGCGGATGTGCATGCAAGCCGTCAAGCACCTGGCGACCCCGAAGGATCGAGCCGCTCTGAAGGCGGGGACGGTTGGCGACGACACCTATGAGGTCGCTCGGTCGCTTGTATCGGTAAGTTTTGCATATTCTTTCTTGGGAATTTTTTAAGTCTGCTGTCCGGCTTTTACTTTGTTCTTATTCTCTTTTTCCTTCGGCAGGCCACTTGTCACTTCGGCCATCTCCTTCAAGCTTTCGCCGAACAGGAGAAGGAGTTGAAGGTCGCGAGCGATAAGGACAGGGCGGACAAGGTGAGGGCAGTTTGGCAGCTCGAGGCAGAGCAGAGGCGCGCGGACGACTTGGAGGTCCGGGTCGCCGACCTTGAGGCGGACCTGGAGCGAGCCAAGGGGCGGCTTGCCGAAGAGGTCGCCAAGGTCACTAAGGCTGTCAAGGAGTTGGCGGTATCGTCTAAGGCTTTGGCGGAAGCGAACGCGGAGAAGGACGTCGTGGGGGCGAAGATCAGGGCCGAGGTGAAGGCGCATATGGCCTCGAACATGGAGAAGTCCTACCAGAGGACGCTTGACCACGTCCTCGGCTTTCAGCAGGTCGGCTACAGGCTGTAGCCCGGAGCCCCGTCAGATGGCGAAGAGGAGGGAGGTGAAGAGGAGGAAGGTGAAGGGGAAGAAGGCGACGATGAGGATGAGGTGGTCCCCGAGGTTGCAGTGACCGACCCCCAGGCCGGGGTGAGGAATGAGGGGCCGTCTGGCGAAGCGCCTGTGGTCGAGCCAACGACGCAGGTGGACCCCTGATCTCCTCATTTTTTTGTAATTTTGTTTTTTCTTTTAAAAAATGTAACGCCTTTTTGCGGACTGGCCACCGCCTCTTCTTTTATGAATGAAAGTTTTGTTTCAAATTTGTCCAAGTGTTTGATTCGGTCTGTAGCCTTCCAATTGTGACGTTCTCGTATTTCAGATCCTCGAACATGCTCTAGATACCGTAGCAGCTCGGCGTCATGCTAAGCGGTTTAAGCAATCTCGCGAGGCTCGCCTCGAGGGTGAGATCGAGCTGATCAGGAGAGTATCGCTCAACATAGAGAAGAAGAACAGCGAGCTACTGGCCGAGGTGCACCACCTCCGGATAGTCGAGGAGGAGCTCTCGGCGAAGGAGGAAGAGCTAGCCCTGGTGCTGACCGAGCGAGATGAGCTCGCGAAGAAGGTCGAGTAGCTGCAGAGGGTCACGGTCGACAAGAGTATTGAGGTGACCAACTTGCGTCGCATTATATCTGATAGTGCTGAGTACCCGGGTTCGGCGAAGCTCCCTCAATTCAAGATTCTGTTCAAAGACGACACTTTAAAAGACAGAATCGTTGAGCTCGAGGAGGAGGTGGCTCGTCTGAAGCCTCAGCCCGTGAGGACTAACGTCCGCAGCACCTCGTGCACTCGCGAGGAGAGAGAGCGAGGGATCTCCTTTTACGAGCTCGCGACTCGTCCTCCCGTCATTGGTCGGACCGCGGCCGATGCACAAAGCGGTGTTGCTGTTAGCTCGTGCGGAGCCTCGGTTGGAGCCACTATTTGTGTTAGCGGCGAAGAGGCGTCCCAGTTCGTCGGCCTAGAGACGAGCTCGGAGGTAAAAAGACGAAAACCCCGAGTGTCTCTGAATCGGAACGTCCCTATTCCGAGGAGACGTTGAACGAGTTGTATCGAGCTTTTGATTTCTTGCATCGTCCTCTTTGTTGTAACAACATGCCTTGTAAATTTATCAAGTTGCTTTTTTGCTGTAACTTCTTGCCTTGTAAATTTATCAAGTTGTTTTAATGAAATCGAAGTTCGTCCGCCCAATACTGTGCCATTGTTGCCTTACTCTTGAAACGAACTATAAGGACCAATAGTTAGCTTGCTCGGGTGTTTTAGCCATAGGATTCTTGCCTTAGCTGTAGAACTT
Organism: Hemerocallis citrina; assembly: GCA_017893485.1. Taxonomy (NCBI): domain Eukaryota; kingdom Viridiplantae; phylum Streptophyta; class Magnoliopsida; order Asparagales; family Asphodelaceae; genus Hemerocallis; species Hemerocallis citrina. Next base: position 42,984,345 of record CM030367.1, read on the forward strand.
CGGCTTTTGCTTGGAGTATACCGAGGCGACCTCATATGCATTCCTCGGCCACTCGGTTCGGGAAACTAAGGGGGTAAAATCGAACCGAGCGTCGGACACGCCATGGACACGTGGCTCAATCTGGACGGCCGATCACGATCATGGCACATATCACGAGGCGGGAGGCACGAGTTTCGAGAAAACGCTATCTTGTCGTTTTGTGGATACGTGGCACGATCTGATCCGTTCATCACGTTCTAGTATGCATTTTGAGATGATCTAACGGTGAAATCGGTTCAGCGGAATTTTTCTCCATATGTGGGGGTCGGTTCCTCGTCCGCTCGGTTCGGGGTTCTTAGTTAGCACAGTCGAGCCGAGCGTTTGGACTCCGAACCATCGTTAGAGTTATTCAACGGCTGTGGGAGCAGTTCCGAATGGCGAACTACCTCTAGCTTGCTGAATAGCGAGCTTGCGAAGTAGAGTCGAGCCAAGTGTTGGACTCCGAACCATCGTTAGAGTTATTCAACGGCTGTGGGAGCAGTTCCGAATGGCGAACTACCTCTAGCTCGCTGAATAGCGAGCTTGCGAAGTAGAGTCGAACCAAGTGTTGGACTCCGAGCCATCGTTAGAGTTATTCAACGGCTGTGGGAGCAGTTCTGAATGGCGAACTACCTCTAGCTCGCTGAATAGTGAGCTTGCGAAGTAGAGTCGAGCCAAGTGTTGGACTCCAAACCATCGTTAGAGTTATTCAACAGCTGTGGGAGCAGTTCCGAATGGCGAACTACCTCTAGCTCGCTGAATAGCGAGCTTGCGAAGTAGAGTCGAGCCAAGTGTTGGACTCCGAACCATCGTTAGAGTGAAGAGCGAAGAGTAGAGAGATGTATTTGCACAAGTATGAAAAAATTCTTTATTGAAGACTACTAGTCGGCCGCTTCTGAGTTGCGAGCCGTTATTACATATGAGAAATAAATAGATAAAATACAGGGGATAGGAGAGGAACGGTTCGACATCCCGAAATACTTAGAGAGGTGCCGGGGCGCTTTCTCGGTATTTCAAAAGATGGTCGGCATTCCTGGTCCTAGGGATTTCTCTGCCTTCGTGGTCTTCGAGACGATAAGCTCCAGGTCGAACTACTTTCGTGATCTTATAGGGTCCCTCCCAATTTGGAGCTAGCTTACTCTTCTGACTAGGGAAGAAGACAGCTAGCTTTCTGAGGACTAGGTCCCCCTCTTTGAGATCGGTAGGTCGGACCTTTTTGTTATATGCCAACTCGATCCTCCTCCGATAACTCTGTTGGCGGATTGATGCTCTTTCCCTCAGCTCGTCTATCAGGTCTAAGTTTGTCTGGAGGTCTCTGGCGTTCTGCTCTTCGTTATAGGCTACAAGACGAGGAGAAGGTATTCCGACCTCGAGAGGGATCACAGCCTCGGACCCATAGGTGAGGTTAAACAGGGACTCTCCTGTGGGGGTCCATTTAGTGGTGCGGTAGTTCCACAGCACGTTGGGGAGCTGATCGACCCATAAACCTTTGGAGCACTTGTCCAACCTCTTCTTCACGCGCAGCGAGATTCTGCCGGTTAGCATTTTCGACTTGACCATTCGACTGCAGATGGGAGACGGAGGAGAAACGTTGCTGGATGGCGAGGTCCTCACACAGAGCTCGGAATGCAGCCCCAGTAAATTGGGCTCCGTTGTCTGTTATGAGGACTCGGGGGGCACCGAATCTGAATATGACGTTCTTCCAGAAGAACTGAAGCACCTTGTTCTCTGTGATCGTTGCCAGGGACTCGGCCTCTATCCACTTCGAGAAGTAGTCGATCGCTACGACTAAGAACTTGAACTGGCCCGGAGCTGGAGGAAATGGCCTTAGTAAATCCATCCCCCACTTAGCAAAGGGGATGAGACTTGATAGGGAGGCGAGCTGAGCTTGTGAGAGGTGACGAATATTTGAATGCTTCTGACAAGAGTCGCATTGTCGAACGTGTCGCTCTGCGTCCTGGAGAATAGTAGGCCAGAAGTAGCCGTAATTCAATACTTTCCGAGCAAGGGATCTGGACCCCGAATGTGCCCCGCCGACGCCTTCGTGGAGCTCCTGTAAGGCGTAGTCGGCTTGTTCTGGAGAGAGGCACCTCAAGTACGGCCTGCCGTCTACCTGCTAGAAGGAGCGTTTGTATAAGATCCCCCCAACTAGGGTGTACCGCTCCGCTCTGGTTCTTACTCGGCGGGCTTCCTTGGAGGGAGGAGGAGGCTAACTTGGAGAGGACGTCGGCCTGGGAATTCTCATCTCAGGGGATTCGTTGGATGAGTGCTTCTTCAAAACGAGCCATGAGAGCTTGGACTTTAGCGAGGTACTTCGCCATCCGATCGTCTCGTGCCTCGTAATCGCCTAAGACTTGATTCACCACCAGTTGAGTCATTAGAGATTCGGAGGCGCTACGCCCCTGCGCTTCGGGCCAGTCCGAGGCCGGCGATTAGTGCCTCATACTCTGCTTCGTTGTTTGAGGCCTTGAAGTTCATGCGGAGGGCATACTGGAGGACGAAGTCATCTGGGCCTGCCAGAATGATCCCGGCTCCGCTTCCCTCGTTGCAAGAGGAACCGTCCACAAAGACTGTCCAGATAGGGGGTCCATTCGGCACCTGGCTGACCTTGGGAATGGTGGTCTCGACGATGAACTCCGCCAAGGCTTGAGCTTTGATCGCAGTTTGGGGCTGGTATGAGACGTCGAGCTGGCTTAGCTCGATGGACCATTTCATGAGGCGGCCAGAGGACTCAGGTCTGTGGAGGACTTGTTTCAGCGGTTGGTCGGTAAGGACAACCACTGAATGGGACTGGAAGTAGGGGCGAAGCTTTCTCGCTGCCATGATCAGAGTGTATGCCATCTTTTCTATCTTTGGGTAGCGAAGCTAGGCATCGCGGAGCACCTTGCTCACATAGTAGATGGGCCTTTGAGTCTGGTTTTCTTCCCTTACTAAAACGGCGCTAAGGGTCTGCTCGGAAGCAGCCAAGTAGAGGTACAGGGTCTCGCCTGGAACGGGCTTGCTGAGCAGAGGAGGGTTGACGAGGTAAGCCTTTAGCTGGTCGAACGACTCCTGCTGCTGTTGACCCTATTCGAAACATTTAGCCCCCCTGAGGGCCTTGAAGAAGGGGAGGCATTTCTCCCTGGAATTGGAGAGGAAACGACCTATTGCGACTAGGCGGCCTGTCAGCCTCTGAACTTCCTTAATATTCTTGGGCGGGGCCATGTCTAATATGGCCTTGATTTTCTCTGGATTAGCTTCGATTACTCGTTGACTGACCATGAATCCGAGGAACTTTCTTGATGAGACTCCGAATGCACATTTGTTCGGATTGAGCCTCATGTTGTGCTCTCTCAGTACACCGAATGCCTCCTGCAGGTCGGCGACATGGTCGGTACCTCGAATGTTTTTTACAAGAATGTCGTCGACATACACTTCCATATTGCGACCTATCTGGCTCTGGAAGACTTTGTTAACAAGGCGCTGGTAAGTGGCACCAGCGTTCTTCAATCCGAACGGCATTACCCTATAACAGTAGAGGCCCTGGTCGGTCACAAACGAGGTCTTCGGGATATCCGGGGGGAACATCCGGATCTGATTGTAGCCTGAGAAGGTGTCCATGAAACTGAGGAGTTCATGACCCGAAGTGGCGTCAATCAAAGTGTCAATACTCGGAAGAGGGAAGGGGTCATTGGGACAAGCCTTGTTGAGATCGGTAAAATCGATAAAAATCCTCCAAGTCCCATTTGACTTATTCACCATGACTACATTGGAAAGCCATTCTGGGTAGTAAACCTCCTGTATGAAACGAGCCTTTAGAAGCTTATCGACCTCCTCTTTGATGGCCTGCTGTCGCTCGGGAGCGAACTTGCGTCGCTTCTGTTGGACCGGCTTAGACCCCGGTTCAACGCTGAGGTGGTGGACCAAAAGCTCCTCGGAGATTCCCGGCATGTCGGCGGCGGACCATGCAAAAAGGTCACGGTTTCTCCGAATGCACTACACTATGTCGGAGCATAGGACAGACGGGAGGGTCTTGCTAATGAGGAACTTCCGGCTCGAGTCGTCCTCCGAGAAGAGCACCTCCTCCAATTCGTCCACCGGCTCGGACGTTGGTCGAACGGTCTCCTGAAGGATCTCCAAAGTTTCGAGGGAGAGGACCGGACCCCCGGTGGAAGTCATATAGCACTTCCGGGCCATCTCTTGATTGCCCTTGACCTCCCCTACTCCTGCACGGGTAGGGAATTTCATCTTGAGGTGGTACGCCGAAGGCACGGCTTCTAGGGCGGCTAGACCGGGTCGGCCCAGGATGACATTGTAAGCAGCGGGGATGCCAACGACCATAAAGTCCATCGGCTCGGTCCGGGTGGTAGGAGTTTTGCCAGCAGTTACGCCGAGGGTGATGACCCCTTCTATAGTTACTGGCACTCCCGTGAACCTGTGGAGAGTGTAGCCGGCCGGTTTAAGACGGTCCCGGGATAGTTGAAGACCTCGAAAGGCTGAGAGGAAGAGGATGTTCACGGAGCTTCCGTTGTCTACTAGGATCCTCTACACTTTGAAGTTCGCCATACGAAGATCAATAACAAGTGCATCACAGTGGGGAGTCCTAACCCCCTCGAGATCTTCATCTGAGAATGTGACCGGGACACCGAGGCCTTTGGGAGGAGGGGCACCGTGAATAGAATTGACCTCTCGGACGAATGCCTTTCGAGAAGAGTTGGAAGAGCCTCCCATGGGGCCTCCATGGATAAGATGCAGGACGCGATCCTCCTCGAACTCGGGGGTTTCATCGCGTCGCTCGGAACGCTTGTTAGCCCCCCGAGGCAGAGGAGTGATGCGGTCGGTCCGGTTGTTTATTCTCACAAACTTGGCCAACTGCCCCCTCTGGATGAGGGCCTCTATCTCGTTCTTCAGCGCCCGACAGTCGTTGGTGTCGTGGCCATGATCCCGGTGGTAGCGGCACCATTTCTCTTTGTTCCTCTTCTTGGATGGGGTGTTCATCCTCGGAGCAGGAGGTATGACCCCTTCCTTCTCAACTTCCATCAGAATGGTAGAGACATTGGTAGTGAGAGGAGTAAATTTCTTGAACCTGGGGGGAGGGCGGCGCTGACCGCTATTGTCCCTTTGAAGCTTCATGTCCCCTTCTTCTTCAGTTGCTTTTCTTTTCGTCCCGGAGACAGATCCTCCGAAGCCCGGGAGATGTTCGGCCTCCTCAACCTGAATATACTTCTCGCATCTAAGCAGAAGGTCGGCAAAGTTTTGCAAGGGCTTTTTAGCGAGGGACGAGCGAAGGTTAGAATTGAGGACGTTGGATTGGAATGCGACTGTTGCAACTGACTGATCGAGGAAGGCGATCGACCTGACCTCTGCAGTGAATCTTCTCACATAATCCCTCAATTTTTCTCCCCTCTCCTGGCGGAGGTGGAGCAACAAGAGACTGGTCTTCTCCGTGCGTCTGCTACTTACGAAGTGGGTTATGAAGAGTGTTTCGAACTGCTCGAAAGAGAAAATGGAAGAGGGGGCGAGGCGGGAGTACCATTCCCGAGCCGAACCCTTAAGAGTGGTGGGGAAGGTTTTGCAAAGCAAGGCGTCGGAAGCCTGGTGGATTAGCATCAAGGTCTTGAAGCTTTCGACGTGGTCAACGGGATCCGACTCCCCCGAGTAAGTTTCAAACTGCGGAGGCTTGAAACCCCTGGGGACGGGAGCTTCCATGATGGTCCGGGAGAAGGGAGGTCTGCTGGGGCGGACGGTTCTTCCTCTCGATTCCTCCTCCTTGTCCATTCGACTGATGCGTCTCTCCATTTTGTGGAGATGACGGTAGAGAGCATCGTCCCTTCGGTGATAGTCAAACGAGCCTCTGGACTCGTCTTCATAGGAAGGGGAGCGGGGACTACGGCGACGGTAGTCCTGGGAGCGGCGAGGACTGTGATTGTTTTGTTGGTGATTAGGAGCCAGAGGAGGAGTTACGGACCAGTGGCGAGGACTTGGGACCCGTGGGGGTGTTGGAACCCTTTGGGCATTATTGTTGTTGGGGCGTTGAGAGCCTGCAACACCGTCGCCTGAAATTGGTGGAACTCGGCACGAGTGATGGGTGCCTCATCGTTCCTTGGATGTCTCCGTCTCGCCGACCCGCAGGGGAGTGTGGTCTCCTCCTATGATGCTCGGGGGATTCTCTCCGTCCCCTTCGGTCCGGGGACCTTCTGCAATCTCGGTGATGAGGAGATCGCTCACCCAAATTTTGTTGGCGGGAGACTCCCTCTCGGGGCCCGCTTCTCATCCAGGCGGCGGCGAAGATCCTCATCCTTCTTCCGATTGAGAACGGTGTTGCGAAGGTCGGAAACTCGATGATTGTGGGAGGCCATAGAATCCGAAGAGGCATTGTGGATGGAGACGTGGTCCGGATGGAGAGGTTGTTTCTACGGGTCGGGACGTGAGACCCCTGCACCGGCATTTGGAGGACCGGGAGGACCATTAGGAGGTTGCTGATTTGGAAGAGGAGGCAGATCCTCGGCTTGAGGCGGAAGTTGCCCCTGTTGATGAGCGGGTTGGAAGGGGACTTCCTGTTGCTGATCGGGATTAGGTCCACGATTGGACCCCCTGGATCTTACCTTTCTAGGCGGCATGGCTGGAGAAGATCTGACCGACGGGAAGAGGGGAGGCTGCTATTCGTTTGATTTTCCCACAGACGGTGCCAATCTGTTGTCGCTGAATCTGGTATGAGGGCAAACAGATAGTATTTGTGAGTTCTTGGAAAACCTGAACGGCAAACCTGAACCTGATCCACCGGAGCTTGACTGCTGACACCTACCGTTCACCTGCAAAACGTGCGAGACACCGGGATTGATCCCGGCGATGCACCCTCCGACGCTCAAGTCAGTAATCAGAAGTGATTATGAAAGAGCGTAAAACTGGCAAAAGATTGATTACCTCATAACGGAGATGGATGGGGGGTATTTATAGGCGTCTTTGGGGATCAGATTAGGAATTTAATCCCTGTGAATCTGTTAAGGAATGAAATCCTCGTAACCGGATAAGGAATGTGATCCCTGATTTCCCGGTGACAGGATAGATACAAATCACGGCCGTTGATTTGGCTGAATCAGGGACCCTAATTCTATCCTGCTAATCTGGGTTCGTCCTGGGTCGGGACCTGTACCCAGTTGAGGTGGATCCGTTTGCAGGTTATTGGATCTTTGAAGTGGATAACTAATAACCGCTTCAGATCCAGCTGTAAGCATAATTACCGTTTTACCCCTGGGCTTCAAGATTCGTGCCTGATTTGGATGGCCCCGATTTAACCTCGTTTTTAGCCATATCATATAGAAAGTTACATCTTCCATTTCACCATTTCGATGCAACCTAATGTCGGGATGGCAAATATGCGACTCGATGTCAATGGAGGCAAATTGCAACTGGATGTCAGGGAGGCAAAATGTGCAACCGAATATCTAAACGGTAACCTGCAACCTGATGTCTTGAGGACAAATATGCAACATGATGTTAAGGATGCATGATTTTCTACCTATTTGCTAATTGATATTTCAAGCCTTTTTACTTATATAATGAAATTAATGGTAAATAAATATTTTCTTTATGACAATTTATTTCTACAATTACACTTTATGTTATAATACAATTTGAACTAGTATAGTTGATTTATTTATAGAGTTGATAAGCCAAATTCTTAATTTTGTTTTATAATGCTATTTTTATTATTGTTATTGTTTTCGTTATTATTATTGGTATTATTATTATTATTGTCATTTCTATTGTTGTTATTATTATTGTTTTCATTATCTTTATTGCTGTTATTATGTTTATTATTATTATTATTACTGTTACTTTCTTATTATTAATATTATTAATATTGTTGCTATTATCATTATTATTATTATTGTTATTATTTTTAGTGCTATTATTATTATTATTGCATTATTTTCATGAATGTTTTGAATCCAATTTTGCCATGCATGTATTATCACTAGGTTTGCCCATTGACACGTGCCTACGACACATCTTCGGAACGATGCACCTTATTTGATCATATAAAATAATTTTGGAGGTCCAACAAATTAATTGAAGTAGCAAACATAGAACAAAAAACATATTATATGATTTTTTTGATTTTTTTTGAATTATTTTTGAAGTTTTTAAAATTTTAAATTTTTTAAATTTTTTATTTTCTTAATTTTGTGAATAGAAGAGGGAGGGAGGGAGAGAGAGAGAAAAGTAAAATAAAATATAGCAGTTGTTTTGGGTGGGAGATTTGAATTTGAGTTTTTGGGGGGAACTTTTGGGGGGGAAAATATGTTTTGTAAGGTTAGATCTGGGCCTTTCATTTTTGGGGGATTGAAGGAGAGCCACTTGATAGCTTTCTTTGTGTTTTATTATATAGATTATTGTCGGTATTGTTAACACTTTTAATTTTATTATTATTATTATTACCAGTATGATTATGATGATTTTTATTACTGTTATTATTATTATTCCTAATATTATTTTTAATATTATTGTTATTATTATTTTATTATTGTTATTACTACTTTATTATTATTGATATTAATGTTTTTATTATTAATATTTGTTGTTATTATTATTTTTGTTAAAACCCATTAGTTTTGATCTATAGCATATCTTTTAATTATTTAAATTGAAGCCTGTCTCCCCGCCGGCGCCGCCCCTGTAGCCTCTGCTTTGTTACCATCTGCCCCGACTGCTCCCTAGTCGCCGGCCGTCGTCTTGCCGTCTAATGGGTTGTTGTTGATATTGAGTTTTGATCTAATGCATTGTGGGCCATCCGATCGATTAATCATCATGATCATCAGCTTCTGATCTGAACCATCCAATCGCCTTGGTGATCTTGATCATTATCAAGATCTTGATTTCCAGATCTGATCATCATCTTCCCTACCTTCGATCTCGATCGTCCATTGGTTGATCACACTTCATCTCGACCCTTGACCGTCTCGTTCATCTTCTACTTGGTAAGTTAAACATTTGATCCACTTTTGTTCTCATTCATCAAGTTGTCAACCATGGTAAATTTACTCTTTTGGTACTCTTTTAATTCTTATATGTTCTATTTTCGATCTCGGTCGTTGGATTCGCTTGAACTTCTTCTTGATCACCATCATGATCATCGAGATCCGTGCTCGATCGTGATTATCGTGATCGTTGCTTGTCGCCATGTCGCAGTGATTCTGATCCCTTATTCTTCGCTTATTCGGATTAACCTAACGTCGTCCTAAATGCAAGTATTCTTCTTGTACAAATTATTGTTCTAGTACAAGCATTTAATTGAAAATACTACAAATAGATCTTAGTTGTGACTCCTCCTTGTCACATCGTTTGTTGATCTTAAATTATTTCTCATCGAGTTCATAATCTTAAGAGTCACAACCCTTCATTGATATATTTATAAAACTAGTTGGACCCTTTTTATCTCCTAATTGCTTGAACATGAACCCTTTGACTTGTAGACGTGTGTTGTATGATGTATTGTGTTGATCTTACATTCTTTGAGTTGAGAAGTGCATGTGACTTGCTGATTTGATCCCCAATGCATCTGTATTTGTATCACACACTAATCTAGACTCTTAATGGTCATGTATTATGTAACTTGTATATAAAAGAAATTCACACTTGCTGTTGTTCTTGTCTTTACTTGCTGTTTCGATCCCGATAAAACTAAAATCTGAACTTGAGTCCTAAATATGAAATGTATCCTTAATGTGTAGTTTCCAATAACATCTAGATTTTTTGAATTCCGAGTTACGGTCTAGGAGATATCGTAATTTTACTGCTGCTATGTCGGTCGTCGCAGATTCACAAAAACTGCTGCACCTCTTTAGTTTACAATTATTTTAACTATGCTACCAGTAAGTAAATGACTTGAAATTTTGCATGCTATTACTGGACACCCTAGAGAATATTTCCTAATTTTCATAGAATTAATTAATGATGTTTCAACACTGTTTCATATAAACTCAGTTTTACAAATTCTGGCTGAACACAAATGCGGTATAGTTTGTTGTTTTAACACATGTTAACACAACTTTTATGTACCTTAATTATATGCGTTGGAACATAGCAGGATTCTAGTTTTTTGACCTTCTGACGGATCCACATTTGCTATCTTGTAGCAACGGAAATCACAGTTTTGGTGCAGCAACGTCATGCTGTCCAAATTTGCAATTCTCGTTGTTCTTGATACTTTGATTTGTTTTGACCCTCGAACATATATCCTACTTAGCCTAGACTTGTTCCATGTTCTTGATTATGTTTACTTGACTTGTTTCGCATACTTTCATGCTTGCTTAATGATAATAATAAATGACAAGTCGGGGTTTAAGGGAAAGACCATAGTCGTGGACAATATAGATAAGTGTACTCGGAAGGGGACCCATGTTTTCCATGATTATAAGTTATATGGAACTAAGTGCCACGTAGAACTAAGTACCACATCAGGGTTGATGGGGGCCACCTCTAGAATCCATTACATGATTACAAGTTATATGGAACTAAGTGTCACATGGAACTAAGTGCCACATTAAGGATTAACGAGGCCTACCACTAGAATCCATTACCAATTGCAAGACATGATATCATTCTTGTTTACATGATGCCTGAGTACATCACCCTATAAAATCCACCGCTAGGGCTAAACGAAATTGCATTGACTGTAGTAACCATGTGATAAAAGAATGGCACATAAAGTGCTATCTAGATAGTAATAACTACAAGACTTGACACATGATAATTGAACATGACACATGCTTACTTGATACTTGATGACATGATACATGAGACTTGATACTTGAGCATAATACTTAACACTTGTTACTTGATACTTGTACTTGACAACTTAAGACATTAGACTTGTTACTTGTTACTCGACACTTGTACGTGATGCTTGTTGCTTGATGCTTGATACCATTACATGATCACTAGCCACTTGTTATACTACTAGTACTTGTTACCCAATCTTGTCACTTGAGTTGTCTTTCTAGCTAACTAGTTCTTGGATCCCCACTACTTGTTGCATTCCTATTACAATCTTGATTCTAAATCTTGTTCCATATCCTTGTACTTGTTTTACTATTTGCGGCCCTAACTTGCAGTAAGGGCGTTTATCTTGTTTTTTCCTATTTTTTTCCCTTTTTATATTTATATACTCAAATTTTGGAGACGAGTTGCTTGCTGAAATTGGCGAGCAGACATTCTAGGCTCTGCTTGGAGAAATGACTTGCTTGAAATATTCGTTTTCTTTGAGTTATTTATTTCTTTTGCTACATGAACCTTGTAACGGTCTATAGTCCCGAGTTTTATATTTTGATCCAGATTTGAAAACCATTGGGATATTATTATTTTGTTTCAATTGTAATCTCTTGTTTAATAAATTATTCATGCATGCGTAGCTGTATACATTTTGTTATATTCTTGTTATGATGCTGAGTCGGTCCTATAGCTCATGAATGATGAAAATCATTCGCTAGGCTTTGTCACGCGCACGTATTCCGTGTTTTTAGGAAGTGGGGCATGAAAAGGTTTTTAGTGGTATCAGAGCTCAGCTTTGGCTAATGTGTTAGTTTGACTAATACGTTAGACAGGTTGACTCGGTCAGAATTAACTCAACATTAAACATGCCATGCAATCACATGAACAATTTGATAATCAACTTGATCTGGACCCTAGTCTTATCCCATTGATTTTGATCCCTTCATATTCAATTCCTTTATTCCTTGTTTCCTTCCATTTCTTGCAGTCGTCATGATTTGTTGATTCCATATTGGGTATAAATTTATTCTTTCCGTACCCATGTTCTTTTGATTCCGGTGCAAGCAATCTCTTATTTCCGTTTGCCTCGTTGATCCCTTCTTATTCAGCTCGTGTTCATTCATCGCTTTTTGTGCCTTGCATTCATCTTCATTTGTTGATTCATATTGTGTATCATACTAGTTGTTCCTTCCCTATCTCGTTCTCCTTAAATTCCGGTGCTATCCATTCTTTTCTTCCCGCTTGGTTCGTTGATCGGCATCGGTGGATCTTCAACGACATGTTTGGGGGCTTGTTTAATTCGTACATTACTGTATATTTTTATGATATTTATTGTGTAAATTTGCTACACTGCATATTTATTTTCTCATTCACTTTTGCAGTGTTCTTATGCATGTATTTCATTCCGTTTTTCTCCCTACTATTATAAATCAGTTTCACTACTACTATTTTGTACTATTGTGTTTGATATTTGTAATCTATACATCTATTTTGATATTCCATTGTGTGACTTTCGATTCCATTTCTTAATTTTCTACTATTTTTATATCACGAATTTGAAAATATAAATCATACTTAAATTAAATGCCCCATATCTCTGTGCATATGGAAAGTTACATCTTCCATTTCACCATTTCGGTGCAACCTAATTCGAGATGGCAAATATGCAACTTGATATCAATAGAGTCAAATTGTAACTGGATGTCGGGGAGGCAAAATGTGCAACCGAATATCCCGATGGTAACCTGCAACCTGATGTCGTGAGGGCAAACATGCAACTTGATGTTAAGGATGCATGATTTTCTACCTAGTTGCTAATTGATATTTCAAGGCTTTTTTACTTATATAATAAAATTAATGGTAAATAAATATTTTCTTTATGACATTTTGTTTATACAATTACACTTTATGTTTTAATACAATTTGAACTAGTATAGTTGATTTATTTATAGAGTTGATAAGCCAAATCTTAATTTTGTTTTATAATGCTATTTTTATTATTGCTATTGTTTTCGTTATTATTATTGGTATTATTATTATTATTGCCATTTCTATTGCTGTTATTATTATTGTTTTCATTATCTTTATTGTTGTTATTATTTTTATTATTATTATTATTATTACTGTTACTTTATTATTATTGATATTATTAATATTGTTGCTATTATCATTATTATTATTATTATTATTATTATTATTATTATTATTATTATTATTATTATTTAAGTGCTATTATTATTATTATTATTGCATTATTTTCATGTATGTTTTTAATCCAATTTTGCCATGCATGTATTATCATTATTATCGGTATTGTTAACACTTTTAATTTTATTATTATTATTATTATTACCAGTATGATTATGATGATTTTTATTACTGTTATTATTATTGCTATTATTATTTTTAATATTATTGTTATTATTATTTTATTATTGTTATTACTACTCTATTATTATTGATATTATTGTTTTTATTATTAATATTTGTTGTTATTATTATTATTTTTGTTAAAGCCATTAGTTTTGATCTATAACATATCTTTTAATTATTTAAATTGAGGCCCAAACTTTATATTCATTTTGCATTATTTATTATATTTATCTTGAGCCCATACTGTCCTTGATCCTGGTATTCAGTCTTGTCATCCTGCTCAGTTCGTCGTTTGGTGTTATGTGGCCTACAATGACATGTATGTTGCTTGGGATACCACCAGCGGAGTAGCGCAGCGGAAGCGTGGTGGGCACATAACCCACAGGTCCCAGGATCCCCTTGTAGCTTCTAGATCTTTGTAATGTTTGCTTCCTCTATCCCTTCCATTCGTCCTCATCTGTTGACTCACTGCTTGGTGGAACTCTTCCTTGTCCATCCTTTCTTCGATTCCAGCTCTATCTATTTCTTCATCTCCTTGCTTAGTTATCTTGCGCTGTTCTTTCCTTATGATATCGTTTATTCTCTTTCATGCATTCCATTTGACATTGTTCTTATCCATCTTTCTTATTCTGGTGTTGCCACTGTTTTGTTCATTTCTCTTTAACCCTATGTTTTGTTACCCTTCCTTAAGTTTGCTTTTGCCCTATCCTATGTACCGCCTAAGCAAATTTCGAGGACGAAATTTTGTTGTAAGGTGGGTAGGATTTGTAATCCCTGTTCCCAAAAATGTATTTTTGTGTATTTTCGGTATTTCAAATTTTTGTAAATTAGTTTTCCGTCTTCGAACTATTTTTTGTTAAAATGTATTATTGGACTTTCTATTAAAGTCTATTTTAATCAATGGTTTTATTTGTTACTAATACCAATCTTATTATTTTTACTATTACTTGGGTTTCTATTATTATTACTACTATTATTTTTTTTACCATTTTTCTTATTATTATTATTGTCAGTACTATTATTAATTTTTACTGTTATTTTTAATATTATTATTATTATTATTGTTACTGATATTGTTTTTATGAATATTATTAGTATTTCTATAAAATCCTGATTGTATTCATAATTATTTCAAATAAATTCCATATTGTAGTACAATTTTATTTTGTCATATAAACCTACAATTTTATTGATTATTTTATTTTCTAATGGATTTTTATAACCTACTTTCCCTATTGGATATTTTTCCATGACCCTATAAAATCCCATACCCATGTATCTAATAACCCATCCCACAACCCTACCCGTTAGAAATCCCCTACCCATTACCCAAACCCTCACCCTATATAACCTATCCTACCCTGTTAACCTAAGCCCTAATAACCCCACCTCTTCACCTCTTATCCCTTATCATGCACCCATCAGCCGCCTCTCCCCGACCTTTTCCCTCTCCTTGTCGCGAACCTAGACAGCCGGCGCCCTCTGCCTTCCCCCCAATCTCCCGTTCCTCGTTCCCTCCTCCACACCTCAGCAACCCATCCTACCTGCTCTTCTGCCCTAGCACCCCTTCCCGTCGTCCTCCACCCTCTGGTGTTGCGCCACCGCGACCCACCTCGCCACGACTACACCACAGCGCCGACCCCGCCCTCCTGCTCAACTGTCGACTCCTCGGCGACAGCAGCTGATGCCCCCTCTTGGTGTTGCGCAGCCTCCCTGCGCTGCTCCACCCCGTCGACGGCATCGGCCTGCAACAGCAGCGAGCTCCTGTAGTGCCTTTCCCTGTGTGCTGCCATCGTGTCAGCCATCCACCACCGCCTCGTGCCTCTTGTGCCGACCGCAGCAGCCCCCCGGCCTGTCTCCCCACCGGCGCTGCCCCTGTGGCCGCTGCCTTGCGGCCATATGCCCCGCCTTGCTGCCCCTATGGCCGGCCGTCGTCTTACCGTCTAATGGGTTGTTGTTGATATTAAGTTTTGATCTAATGCATTGTGGGCCATCCGATCGATTAATCATCATAATCATTAGCTTCTGATCTGGACCGTCCAATCGCCTTGGTGATCTTGATCATTATCAAGATCTTGATTTCCAAATCTGATCATCATCTTCCATATCTTCGATCTCGGTCATCGATTGGTTGATCACACTTGATCTCGAACCTTGATCGTCTCGTTCTTCTTCTATTTGGTGAGTTAAACATTTGATCCACTTTTGTTCTCATTTATCAAATTATCAATCATGGTAAATTTACTCTTTTGGTACTCTTCTAATTCTTATATGTTTTATTTTCGATCTCGGTCGTTGGATTCGCTTGATCTTCTTCTTGATCACCCTCTTGATCATCGAGATCCATGCCCGATCGTGATTATTGTGGTCGTTGCTTGTCGCCGTGTCGCCGGAATTCCGATCCCTTATTCTTCGCTTATTCGGATTAACCTGACGTCGTCCTAAAGGCAAGTATTCTTCTCATAAAAATTATTGTTCTAATACAAGCGTTTAATTGAAAATATTGTAAATAGATCATAGTTGTGACTCCTCCTTGTCTTATCATTTGCTGATATTAAATTATTCCTCATCGATTCCATAATCTTAAGAGTCACATCCCTTCGTTGATATATTTATAAAACTAGTTGGACCCTTTTTATCTCTTAATTACTTGAACATGAACCCCTTGACTTGTAGACGTGTGTTGTATGATGTATTGTATTGATCTTACATTCTTTGAGTTGAGAAATGTATGTAACTTGCTGATTTGATCTCCAATGCATCCGTATTTTTATCACACACTAATCTAGACTCTTAATGGTCATCTATTATGCAACTTGTATATAAAAGAAATTCACACTTGCTGCTGTTCTTGTCTTTACTTGCTGTTTCGACCCCGATAAAACCAATATATGAACTTGAGTCCTGAATATGAAATGTAGCCCTAAGTGTGTATTTGCCAATAACATCCAGAATTTTCGAATTCCAGGTTACGGTCTAGGAGATATCGCAGTTTTACTGCTGCTGTGTCGGTAGTCGCAGATTCAAAAAAACTGCTGCACCTAATTAGTTTACAATTATTTTAACTATGCTACCAATAAGTAAATGACTTGAAATTTTTCGTGCTATTACTGGACACCCTAGAGAAAATTCTCTAATTTTCTCAGAATTAATTAATAATGTGTCAACACTGTTTCGTATGTACAAACTTGGTTTTACAAATTCTGGCTGAACACAAATGCCGTATAGTTTGCTGGTTTGACACATGTTACCACAACTTTTATGTACCTTAATTATATGCGTTGGAATCAGGCATGAGTCTAGTTTTAAGACCATTTGACGGATCCACTTTCTTGTGGGGGTGAGGTGAGATGTAGAAGATACCCTCCTGATCTCCGAGCGAGCTCACCCCTAAGATAACCCGGAAATATTTCAGCTTTAGAGGCACCTTCTTATCCTCGCACTTCAGGATGAAGTAGACTAACTGCTTCCATGAATTGGGACTGTACTGCATCGGACACAACTCCCCCCACCTCAGCACCATCCTGATGAACGGGTGCAGCAGAATCCTCAGTCCCAAGACGAAGGCGTCCTCGGGGAACTTACAGAATTCGGGGGCCAACACGGTGGTGGGGCGGAGACCAAGGCTCGGAATCATCAGCTCGTACTCCGGCCCAATGAAGTAGCTTGCCCTTATCACGGGCAGATAGTCGGCCTTCAGGACACACTGAACCTTGTCCATCCATATCTGGGTCCGGCCCGGTGGATACACCTCCACGCCAAATTGGGCCAAGTTTTCGATGTCGTCATGATACATCCTATCGATTAGGGATTCTTGTAGTAGGGGACGCCGAGCCCGTGCGTGGGCTCGAACTCGTCCGGTGTCCTCGGACTATCAGGCAGGCGCCACTTCCTTTTCTTCTTCCGGATGCGAGTCGGCAGAGACGGTGTCGCCAAAGGCAGGAGAGGGGGAGAGCCTTTCCTTCCTCACTACCTCCTTCATCAGCCTCTCCCTCGGGTCCTTCCTCACGGCCTCCCTGCTCCACCACTCATTCCTCAACCTCCTCGCATAATATCTCGACCTCTCCAGCAGATGCGGACTCTACCACGGGCGGCTTGCGACTTTGGAGCGGAACCACATCCAAAACCTGATTGTCCATATCCCAGGACATGGAGTCTGACTGAAGATCCACCTCCAAAACCTGGTCGTCCAGATCCCAGGACGTAGAGTCCGACTGACGATCCCCCTCATTCCTACCAGAAGTACTCACTTCGGAACCGGACTGAGAGCGCGACATAACAAAAGAAATACCAACCTGAGTAACGTGAATGGAGATATTAACAAAGAAAAGTCGTCGCCGGCGTGTTAGAGAGAGAAGCTATTTTTAGAAAGAGAAAGCAAAGTGAAGAAATGGAGAGGGGGGTGGAGGATTTATAGAGTGATAATGATGCCTCGAATTTTGCGTTGAAATCCTGACCGTTCAATCTTGATCATCAAGATCTAACGAACGCTTCGAATTCTGTGTTGGAATCCTGATCGATTCAATCTTGATCATCAAGATCTAACGGCTGATCGATTTCAACGCCTCGAATTCCACCCCCATGATGTCAGCATCACATACAATGCCCTAGCTTTTACAGCAAGCTAGGGGGCTCAATGTTCGGCAGTGACCTTGAACCGCACCCTAGCTTTTACAGCAAGCTGGGGGGCTCGACGTCCGGCAGTGACCTCGAGCCACCCCCTAGCATTTACAGCAAGTGACGGCAGGAGGGGGGAGGGGGGCTCGATGCTCGGTAGTGACCTCGAGCCACACCCTAGCTTTTACAACAAGGTGGGGGCTCAACGTTCGGCAGTGACCTTGAACCACCCCTTAGCTTTTACAGCAAGCTGGGGGGCTCGACGCTCGGCAGTGACCTCGAGCCACACTCTAGCTTTTACAACAAGCTGGGGGGCTCGATGCTTGGCAGTGACCTTGAGCCACACCCTAGCTTTTACAGCAAACTGGGGGGCTCGACGTCCAGTAGTGATCTCGAGCCACCCCTAGCTTTTACAGCAAGCTGGGGGCTCGACGCTCAGTAGTGTCCTCGAGCCACCCCTAGCTTTTACATCAAGTGGGGGGGAGGGGGGCTCGACGCTCGGCAGTGACCTCGAGCCACACCCTAGCTTTTACATCAAGCTGGAGGGCTCGCCGTCCGGCAGTGACCTCGAGCCACACCCTAGCTTTTATAGCAAGCTGGGGTGCTCGACGCTCGGCAGTGACCTCGAGCCATACCCTAGCTTTTATAGGGATTCGACACTCAGCAGTGACCTTGAGCCACACCTTAGCTTTTACAGCAAACTGGGGGGCTCGATGTCTGGTAGTGACCTTGAGCCACCCCCTAGCTTTTACAGCAGGCTAGGGGTTCGACGCTCGGTAGTGACCTTGAGCCATCCCTACTTTTTACAGCAAGCAGGGGGCAAGCGGGGGGAGGGGGGGCTCGACGCTCGGTAGTGACCTCAAGCCACACCCTAGCTTTTACAGCAAGTTGGGGGCTCAACGTTCGGCAATGACCTCGAGCCACCCCCTAGTTTTTACAGCAAGCTGGGGGTCTCGATGCTCGGCAGTGACCTCGAGCCACACCCTAGCTTTTACAGCATGGGGGCTCGACGCTCGGTAGTGACCTCGAGCCACACCCTAGCTTTTACAGCAAGCTGGGGAGCTCGGCGTTCGGCAGTGACCTCGAGCCACCCCCTAGCTTTTACAGCAAGCTGGGGGGCTCGACGCTCGGCTGTTATCTCGAGCCACCCCTAGCTTTTACAGCAAGCTTGGGGGCTCGACGCTCGGCAGTTTCCTCGAGCCACCCCTTAGCTTTTACAGCAAGTTAGGGGCTCGATGCTCGGTAGTGACCTCGAGCCACCCCCTAGCTTATACAACAAGCAGGGGGCTCGACGCTCAGTTTTGACCTCGAGCCACCCCCTAGCTTTCACAGCAAGCAGGGGACTCGATGCTCGGGAGTGACCTCAAGCCACCCCCTAGCTTTTACAGCAAGCGGAGAAGGGCTCGATGCTTGGCAGTGACCTCGAGCCCCCCTAGTTTTCACAGCAAGCAGGGGGGCTCGACGTTCGGCAGTGACCCTCGGCATCTGAGCATGGAGGCTCGCCCACCGATGCTCGACCCTCGAAGCACCAGTCATAAGCTTCGAACCAAATTCTCGGCTCTCACAGGCTACGGCTCGACACTCGACGTTCGGATCTCGACCATTGGTCCTCGGCCCTCGACGCTTTTTTCTCCGGAGGATCTCCTTCTTCCTACCCCACTTACCATTCCAAGAAACTACAAATCATACTCTTCAGACACACCGCTCCACTCTTCCTACGGGGATAGACTACTCCATGACTGGCTTACGCAGCCCTCTAGTAGTAGGGGGCTCCTGATATGGGGTGGATGACATAGCCCCATCTGGGCCATCAGATCTCCTCAGATTTCGCTCCCCTGTGATCATCAAGTCAAACGGGTCAAACGAGCTTCAGCCTATTCAGACCCACAGGCAAACGGGTCCGACCCAGTCCGTTAGGGTCTCAGACCCGTTTACCCCTGCCTATAAACTTTTTCCCACCTAAACCCTATCTACTGTTGCTTTCTTAGTGACTGACTAGATCGTCGGAGGACCTGTTGCCGGGACTTCTTCCAGTGTTTCTAGGCAGTGTGCAGGTACAGGTACAAGAGTCCGAGCCGAGCCTCGAAGATCCGAGCCGAACTACTTCATCCGAGCCGAGCTACTAGATCCGAGCCGAGCACCCGGCCTCCACCTCTCACCTGTTACCCTCGAGCCGGCCCTACAGCCTAGGACCGGATCAACGCCAGTACCACATCTTCCGCTACACAAATTACAAGAACTCACACCTATTGCCCCCACACCCCAAAAACAAAAAGCATCAACTTTCAAAGTGAAGAGGCTGCTAATGGGAATAGCGGCCATTGCTGACGTGGCACCAAGTAGCCCACGAGCGCTAATAGTTTCGAAACTGGCCCATAATCGTAAATATTTTCAAAAAGTGGCCTAGTATGGCAAAAAAGGCCGTATATCTTTATGCATAACTTTCATTTTGTAGAGTTGATTTAGCCTTATATAGCAATAAACGTTATGTATTTATGCTCTTAAATAGATGGAACAAAGAAATCAAGAAAAAAAAAGTAAATGATCATCACAGATCAGTATCGATTGGTGATGCACATGGTTTGGATTTTGAGGGCTTTTTCCCCCTCTTTTCTTTGTTGGTTACCATTCCTCGAACCTATGTCTGCATATGGTAATTGTTAAGCTCAACCAGCAAACTTAGGGTGATAAACTGAGGATGATATCTAAATTTTGTTGTAGACGATTGACTTTCAACGCTACATCCGCAGATGGTAATTTGTTAAGCTCAACCAGCAAACTTAGTGTAGCGCCCCGAATTTCTAATATAATATCTTAGAAACTACGTGGCACAATTCCCAGCATCAACTTCAAATGTAATATTAAACAAAGTCAACACCAGTAAAAATTTTAACTTTCATTTCCATAATCATTTTCATAGCACAACGGAATACAATACACCTTAATCACAATTCTCTTTTCTTTACAACACTTTCTTTTACAATTACATAAGTCATTGCATCACTTGAACTCAAGCATCCAAATCCGAGCTATAAGAAATCAGCTGTAAAATATGAGGCTAGAGATAATCCTGACCCCCAAAATTAAAGGGGTCAGCCATAAAGGTGTGAGTGACATAAAAACAAACAACATAAGTTAAGCATAGATTCATAAACAACATGTAATAAACAAGAAAACATAAAATGTGACGTAGCAAAGAAACATGAAAACATCAAGTGAAACTAAGTGTCAAGTATAAAAAACAGGAAACCACATGCATAAAACCAAGTCAAGAAAACACAAGTCTATATGCTGACTCTCTAATGCGTACTTGTCGGAGTTTATGCATCCCACTCTACATAGGTCCGGTACAAGACCTTAACGTCTCCACATTATAGGGTTTAATCCCCCGCTATGCAACTAATCCTAACACGATGACTACTACGAGACAAAGATAAACTGTGAGATTAACCCATGCCCCGATGATTTCGGTGGTCAATCTCTATCCACAGATAATTCCGAAGACTATTTCACTCACACCTGGGAATCTTCGAGAATACCCCATACCGCAAGCAATGGCACCTCATCACACGAATACCACATGTGCGTCGCCTCGACCCCGATAATTTCGAAGATCAATCCCACACCACAGGTAATTCCGAAGACTATTTCACTCACACCTGGATAATTCCGAGGATTATCTCACACCACAAGCCATACTGAGGTCCATAACCCATGTTCTCGTTCATCATATCACCACTAGTGTCTGTCCTTATCATTTTTAGGTTATTTAATTACTTGACGAATCTCCAGAGTTGGTGTACTTTACCGAACTTAATTCAAACAACTGATCAACTAAATGCCTCAACAGGCCCAAACAAAAATATCTCAACTGCTGGAATACTAAGGTCACACGCACCCTCTAGAGACTTACACTCAAATATCCAAACCAATCTTCCAATATGAATTGCTCAGTCAAAACAACTTGAAAACATATGTTCAGTAGAAGATAAAGATAGAATAGTAAGTTATAGATTAAAATATTTAGAGAATAAATCATTTGAAAGAACATTCAAAATATAAAGATACATCAGTACCAGTCGACTATAGACAAGCGTAAGTCGACTGTCCAGAAAGAGAATTCCATGGTTTTTAAGAAAATAATTATAAATATAGCAGTCGACTGTAAAGGATATAGGTCGACTGTCTAGAGAGAAAAATTACAATAACTGTAGAAAAAATAATTTTAAGTGGTACCAGTCGACTGTAAAAGTCATCAGTCGACTGTCCAGAACGAGATTTGAAGAAAAGTTGGAGAACATTGCAGCTAGGTCGTGTCGGTCGATTGAGAAGTCATACTAGTCGACTGTCGACCTACAGACTGCATACCTTTGGTTGTGCACATTTCAACTGATACATAGTTTTACTTTATGAAAACGATTTCTACGAAAAGCTTATTTCTTATATGATCAAATACAACTTGTAGGACATATAATAGTTCATAAAACTAAATCAGAACTACTTGAATTTATAAAAATAGAGATTTTGTTGATTTCTTCCAGTTAAACATGGATTGTGCATATAGTCGAAATAGGGTTTCTTAAAAAATTTATAGATCACTGAAATAGTTTCGTATTCAGATCCAAACCATATAAATATCAAAATCTCAAAGAAACTCCCTAAATTAGGTATATTTCCTCAACTTAACTAAATTTCCATGTTAGATTTTCATGTCATGATCTCTTGATTCATACTTTTCCTTCCAAATTTCTCAAAACTGAATTACTACTACAACTCACAACTATAATCAATTCGTAACATCACCATATCAAATTTGTGTTCAACAAATACTCAAAAGTAATAAAAGTCTCATCTTTATTAGGTTTATGCATAAAATCCACCATATTCAATCAGTCCAACATTGATCCAAAAGAAATAGCCTACCCATACACAAGTTTATTTACAAACAACTAGGGTTTCACAAGATCCAATTTTTTATCCATCAATCCATTTCATCATGTACATATTCATATTCAAACCCTAAACATGATTTCTAGTAGATGAAACTCAACATCCAAGATTAATCAAATATTCACATCATTCGCATACAACATACAAAAATCAAAAAAAAAAACAAACAAATCACTCACATACAACATGCACAAAAGAAAATAAAACACAACAAATCATTCACCTCGAATGAAGAAAATCTGGTAAGAAAACCTTTCTTTTGCGAAATCCAAAATCCCCTCCTTAAATCTCCAAAAAATAATAAAACCCTTGTGTTGTGCAGTGAAAGACGACTGCACTTTAAGCCGGAAATTGAGGATTTTAGGGTTTTTAAACACATTTGCAAAATAACCCCTTGAAAATATAACTTTACATAAATAGATCCCTATACTTGGAAACTTGATATAAACCAATTAAATTGAGATTTAAAAAGTAAGTAGATACCTTATTTCCAGCCGGCACTGTTTGAAAAGTCCAAAAAATAATTTTGCACTTTCATCCCTCAAAATAACAATTTTGCAAAAAGATCCTTCTTTTTCTTAATAGATCCAATAAATATCAGAAAAATCTAGAAAAATTACAATTAAATCCCAAATAATAAATGATGATTTTCGATGAAGAAATTTTGGCTTTTGAACTTCTCAAGAAAATATTTGCACGTATTTTGCACGTGTAAAAAGATAATTCTTCAGAAAATATTAATTAAATCTCCCAAAAATTCATTTTAATTCATTTATAAACCTTTAAAATTATATTTAAAAATACGGGGTACTACATCACTCCCTCCTTAGAAGAGTTCTGTCCTCAGAACTATTGCTAATGGGATCCAAAATAAAAATGAACAACGAAATTGAAATTTCATAAATGAACCATAATTCGAAACATTCACATAGAAGGACATGTCGAACAAAAGGAATACTACTCAATCCAATAGTACAATCATCCAAAGAAATACCATCACATAAATAAGACACAATCATATAAAAGGCTCAGGAAAATCCTTCTGCATGCGATCATCTGGCTCCCAAGTAGCCTCCTCGAACTGCTGATTCCTCCACAACACCTTGACCATAGGTATCACTTTGCTCCTAAGAACTTTCTTCCTACGGTCGACGATCTCAACAGGCTGTTCCTTGTAACTCAAGTTCACCTGTAGACCTTCAGGAATCTCTACCAACTGATGATTCTGATCTAGCACATACTTCCTCAACAATGACACATGGAATACATCATGCACCTGTACCAATTCCTCTGGAAGCTCCAACCTATATGCTGTCTTGCCAATCCGCTCCATGATCCTATATGGCCCAATATACCTTGGCGCCAATATGCCTCCCTTACCAAACCTGATCACTCCTTTGGTCGGAGACACCTTGAGGAAAATTGCATCCCCAACCTCAAACTCCAAGTCACTTCGTCGAGTATCAGCATAACTCTTCTGCCGACTCTGAGCCTCAACCAACCTCTTGCGAATCAGTTCAATCTGCTCTGACGTCTGTTGTACGATCTCAGGACCAAACATCTGCATCTCTATCTTGGACACGAAACTATCAGTTGTATTTGATCATATAAGAAATAAGCTTTTCATAGAAATCGTTTTCAAAACTACGTATCGGTTGAAATGTTTACAACCAAAGGTATGCAGTCTGTAGGTCGACAGTCGACTGGTATGACTTCTCAATCGACCGACACGACCTAGCTGCAATGTTCTCCATTTTTTCTTCAAATCTCGTTCTGGACAGTCGATTGATGACTTTTACAGTCGACTGGTACCACTTAAAATTATTTTTTCTACAGTTATTGTAATTTTTCTCTCTAGACAGTCGACCTATATCCTTTACAGTCGACTGCTATATTTAGAATTATTTTCGTAAAAACCATGGAATTCTCTTTCTGGACAGTTGACTTACGCTTGTCTATAGTCGACTGGTACTGATGTATCTTTATATTTTGAATGTTCTTTCAAATGATTTATTCTCTAAATATTTTAATCTATAACTTACTATTCTATACTTTATCTTCTACTGAACATATGTTTTCAAGTTGTTTTGACTGAGCAATTCATATTGGAAGATTGGTTTGGATATTTGAGTGTAAGTCTCTAGAGGGTGTGTGTGACCTTAGTATACCGGCAGTTGAGATATTTTTGTTTGGGCCTGTTGAGGCATTTAGTTGATCAGTTGTTTGAGTTAAGTCCGGTAAAGTACACCAACTCTAGAGATTCATCAAGTAATTAAATAACCTAAAAATGATAAGGACAGACACTAGTGGTGATATGATGAACGAGAACATGGGTTATGGACCTCAGTATGGCTTGCGGTGTGAGATAATCCTCGGAATCATCCAGGTGTAAGTGAAATAGTCTCCGGAATTACTTGTGGTGTGGGATTGATCTTCGAAATTATCGGGATCGAGGCAACGCACATGTGGTATTCGTGTGATGAGGTGCCATTGCTTGTGGTGTGGGGTATTCTCGAAGATTCCCAGGTGTGAGTGAAATAGTCTCCAGAATTATCTGTGGATAGAGATTGACCTCCGGAATTATCGGAGCATGGGCTAATACTCACAGTTTATCTTTATCTCTTAGTAGTCATCGTGTTAGGATTCGTTACATAACGGGGGATTAAATCCTATAATGTGGAGACGTTAAGGGCTTGCACCGGACCTATATAGAGTGGGATGCATAGACTCCGACAAGTACGCATTAGAGAGTCAGCATATAGACTTGTCTTTTCTTGACTTGGTTTTATGCATGTGGTTTCCTGTTTTCTACACTTGACACTTAGTTAGTTTCACTTGATGTTTTCATGTTTCCTTACTACGTTAAATTTTATTTATTCTTGTTTATTACATGTTATTTATATATCTATGCTTAACTTATGTTGTTTATTTTTATGTCACTCACACCTTTATGGCTGACCCCTTTAGTTTTGGGGATTAGGGTTATCTCTAGTCTCATATTTTACAGGTAATTTCTTATAGATCGGATTTGGATACTTGAGTTCAAGTAATGTAATGACTTATGTAATTGTAAAAGAAAGTGTTGTAAAGAAAAGAGAATTGTGATTAAGGTGTATTGTATTCCGCTGTGCTATGAAAATGATTATTGAAATAAAAGTTGAAAATTTTACTGGTGTTGACTTTGTTTAATATTACATTTGAAGTTGATGCTGGAAATTGTGCCACGTATTTTCTAAGATATTATATTAGAAATTCGGTGTGCTACAGAGATTGGTATCAGAACATGCTTCAATAGTAATAATAAATATGGTATAAAAATAACCTAGGTGTGGACACTAGAATGTGAGTACCTAGGTGTGGACATTAGAGAGTGAGTATCACATAGAACTGAAAACATGATGTTTTTACGTTTGGGGTACAGTTGAGGTTTTGCCAAAGGGTATTGATGTGAATATGAGTGGTGTTGTGGTGCTCTAACTTTTCCCTCATTTTGTAGTATTCAGAATGGTTGGACCCAGATCTAGGGTTGGTAACAATGGTGATGGAGCTGGAAGTTCCCAAGGAACTGGAATTGATCTTGAGGCCGAATTTGCCAGGGTTTATCAGACTTTGAATGCACTAATGGCAGCTAATTTGGCTCAGAATCAGAATCATGGAGCTGGACCCGGATTGGTTAACACCGATCCCATCAAGCAGATTGAGTCCTTCAAAAGGATGAGGTCGCCAGTGTTTGAGGGGCAGTCTGAGCTAAACGAAGCTGATGATTGGATTAGACGGATGGAGACAATCTTCGAGGTCTCAGAAACTCCGGCAGCCAATAAGGTGAAGTTGGCCACTATGCAATTGGAAAAGGACGCTGGTGTTTGGTGGCAAACAGTAAAGAGGACTTTGGGGAACCAGCAAATGACTTGGGAGGCATTTCTGGAAGAATTCAGGGATCGTTTCTTTCCCCTGGATATTCAGGAGAAGAAGGCGACTGAATTCTTGAATCTACAGCAGGGTAGCATGACCGTGCGAGAGTATGAGACCAAATTCGCTCAGCTGTCGAGGTATGCACCAGAGCTGATAGTTGACGAGGTGAAGAAGGCCAAAAAGTTTGAGCAGGGCTTGAGGCCAAACTTGAGGTCGAGAATAATTCCGTTGGGCATAAGGAGGTTCGACAAGCTGGTCAGGAGAGCAGCTATGACAGAGGAAGACATGGACCAGTTCCAGAAGAAGCAAGAGACCTGAAACAGGAACAAGATGCCAGCATCAGGTCAGGGTGGGAAGGGATTCCCAGCGAAGCAAGTCAAGTTCAGTGGTTCAGTGCAGAAGGCACCTGCAACTCAGGAAGTGACTTGTTACTACTGTAAGGAGGCAGGTCATTACAGGTCAACATGTCCTAAGTTGGCAAAGCAGACTTGTTTCCAGTGTGGGCAGGCGGGACATTCTAAGCCTCATTGTCCACAGTTGAGGAAGGATGGTCCAGGTGGAAGTAAATTCCAGAGACAAGGGCGAGTATTCGCATTAACCGAGGAGGATGCGGGTAACTCGGAAGAGGTGATCCAGGGTATGCAAGAGTTTTGATTTTAATTTTAATCAGTGTAATAAGTAAAACTTTTATTTTGAGAATAATTGGAGATTGAGTATCATTCTTCATGTAACAGGAATTGTTTTGGTTAACGGAATTAAGGCAAAAGTTTTATTTGATACTGGTTCTTCGCATACTTTTGTGTCGCCCAATTTTACAAAGGTCTTAGGTGTGGAGCCTAAGTTGTTTCCAGGCAAGGTTTTGTCGGTGGCAACGCCATTAGGTGAAGAATTAATTGCTGATCGATATTACGAGGGCTGCAATATCGAGATTGGCGGGAGATTATTCGGCATTGATCTGATCGAGCTGCAAGTCTTAGGAGTGGACGTGATCGTGGGCATTGATTGGATGGCAATATATGATGCCACAATTGAATGCAAGCAGAAAGAGGTGTTAGTGAAAGTAGCAGGTGATCCCGCTGTGACTTTCCAAAGGAAGAAGAAGATTCCGAAGTTGGCTGCAATGGTATCCAAGATGGCGATTCTAGATGAAGTCAAAGGCATTCCAGTTGTCAGAGATTTTCCTAAGGTGTTCTTAGAAGATTTTCCAGGATTACCGCCACAGAGAGATGTGGAGTTTTGCATCAATGTTCAGCCGGGGAGTGCTCCGATTTCTAAGGCTCCAAACAGGATGGCACCTGTAGAGCAAGACGAAGTGAAGAAGCAGATTGAGGAGTTGTTGAGCAAGGGGCTTGTTAGGCCGAGTTCCACACAGTGGGGTGCACCAGTGTTGTTGGTCAAGAAGAAAGATGGGTCAATGAGGATGTGCATTGACTACCGGAAGTTGAATATGGTGACTATTCAGAACAAGTATCCACTTCCGTGGATTGATGATTTGTTCGACAAGCTTCGAGGAGCAGCTGTGTTTTCAAAGATTGATTTGAGATCAGGATATCATCAGGTTCGAGTCAAGGAGGAAGATGTGGGTAAGACAGCTTTCAGGACTCGTCATGGACTCTATGAGTTTTTGGTGATGCCATTCGGTTTGACGAATGCGCCAGCAGTGTTCATGGATATGATGAATCGGATTTTGAGGCCATTTATTGACTCCTTCATAGTGGTTTTCATCGACGATGTTTTGGTGTATTCGAAGTCGGAGGAGGAGCATTCTATGCACTTGACAGCAGTATTACAGAAAATGCAGGAGCATAACTTGTATGCCAAGTTGTCGAAGTGTGAGTTTTGGAAGTTTGAGGTAGTTTTCCTTGGTCATATCCTTTCTAAGGAGGGAGTGGTCACTGATCCTCAAAAGGTTGAAGCAGTAAAGGATTGGCCCAGGCCAATGTCGGTGAAGGAAGTCAGGAGTTTCTTGGGTTTGGCTGGTTACTACAGGAGATTCATCCAGGGTTATTCTCAGATTGCAGTTCCTTTGACAGGTTTGACCCGGAAGAATGTGGCATTTTCATGGACCGATAAGTGTGAGGCGAGTTTCCTTGAGTTAAAGGAGAGGTTGACTACTGCACCTATCTTAGCTTTGCCACAAGCGGGAAAGGATTATGATATCTTCAGTGATGCATCTCTCAGAGGTTTGGGTTGTGTCTTGATGTAAGAAGGCAAGGTTATTGCTTATGGTTCAAGGCAATTGCGTCCGCATGAGAAGAATTATCCGACGCACGATTTAGAGCTAGCGGCTATTATCTTTGCCTTGAAGAAGTGGAGGCATTATGTTTATGGTGAGAAGGTCAATATGTACACTGACCACAAGAGCCTGAAGTACATTTATCAACAGAAGTATCTTAATCTTCGGCAGAGAAGGTGGTTGGAAGTATTGGAAGACATTCGTCCTGAGATCAAGTATCATCCGGGCAAGGCGAATGTTGTAGTTGATGGACTTAACAGGAAGAGTAGTTTATCAAGTTTGATCACTACTCGAAGCAAGTTGGCAGCAGAGATTGATCGGGCAGGTATCGAGGTGGTACTGCAGGATTTGGGGGCGTCTTTGACTCAGTTGAGACTGCAGCCTTCCTTGAGAGAGAGGATTGTGGAAGGTCAGAAATCAGATTCAGAGATTCAGAAGATGCTGCAACAGGTTTCAGAAGGCAAGCTATCAAAGTTTCGTGTCCAAGATAGAGTTCTTATATGATCAACGACTGTCGACCTACAGACTGCATACCTTTGGTTGTACACATTTCAACCGATACGTAGTTTTGAAAATGATTTCTATGAAAAGCTTATTTCTTATATGATGAAATACAACTTGTAGGACATATAATAGTCCATAAAACTAAATTAGAACTACTTGAATTTATAAAAATAGAGATTTTATTGATTTCTTCGGGTTAAACATGGATTGTGCATATAGTCGAAATAGAGTTTCTTAAAAAATTTATTGATCACTAAAATAGTTTCGTATTCAGATCCAAACCATATAAATATCAAAATCTCAAAGAAAATCCCCAAATTGGGTATATTTCCTCAACTTAACTAAATTTCCATGTTCGATTTTCATGTCATGATCTCTTGATTCATACTTTTCCTTTTAAATTTCTCAAACTTGAATTACTACTACAACTCACAACTATAATCAATTCGTAACATCACCATATCAAATTTGTGTTCAACAAATACTCAAAAGTAATAAAAGTCTCATCTTTATTAGGTTTATGCATAAAATCCACCATATTCAATCAATCCAACATTGATCCCAAAAAAATAGCCTACCCATATACAATTTTATTTACAAACAACTAGGGTTTCACAAGATCCAATTTTTCATCCATCCATCCATTTCATCATGTACATATTCATACTCAAACCCTAAACATGCTTTCTAGTAGATGAAATTCAACATCCAAGATCAATCAAATATTCATATCATTCGCATACAACATACACAAATATAAAAAAAACAAACAAATCACTCACATACAACATGCACAAAAGAAAATAAAACACAACCAATCACTCACCTCGAACGAAGAAAATCTAGTAAGAAAACCTTTCCTTTGCGAAATCCAAGATCCCCTCCTTAAATCTCAAAAAAATAATAAAACCCTTGTGTTGTGCAACGAAAGACGGCTGCACTTCTTTTTAAATAAGCCGGAAATTGAGGATTTTAGGGTTTTTAAACACATTTGCAAAATAACCCCTTGAAAATATAACTTTACATAAATAGATCCCTATACTTGAAAACTTGATATAAACCAATTAAATTGAGATTTAAAAAGTAAATAGACACCTTATTTCCAGCCGGTACTGTTTGAAAAGTCCAGAACACTTTCATCCCTCAAAATAACAATTTTGCAAAAAATCCTTCTTTCTCTTAATAGATCCAATAAATATCAGAAAAAGCTAGAAAAATTACAATTAAATCCCAAATAATAAATGATGATTTTCCATGAAGAAATTTTGGCTTTTGAACTTCTCAAGAAAATATTTGCACGTATTTTGCACGTGTAAGAAGATAATTCTTCAGAAAATATTCATTAAATCTCCCAAAAATTCATTTTAATTTATTTATAAACCTTTAAAATTATATTTAAAAATACAGGGTACTACACGATATCTGAATTTTTTGTTACAGACAATTGACTTAAATTTCAACACTAACTCAATTTTGTTACCGTAGTTTTTTCAAAAGACAGTAGTCCTTCAAATGTATCTTACTTCTTACAAACTAAAAGATTGGAAACAAAATAGAATATAAATGTAATTATTTTTTTTTGAGAAAAATGTGAAGTGTAGTCACCTTATTTCATTAATAAGGGAATAACAAAACTAACCCAGAGTCTAGGCCAAAATACAAACTCCAAACAGGAAATAAAATATATAT
Organism: Hemerocallis citrina; assembly: GCA_017893485.1. Classification (NCBI taxonomy): domain Eukaryota; kingdom Viridiplantae; phylum Streptophyta; class Magnoliopsida; order Asparagales; family Asphodelaceae; genus Hemerocallis; species Hemerocallis citrina. The sequence goes on from CM030367.1 coordinate 43,015,396, forward strand.
AGTTACTCTAGTTAGGTATGGGCGGGTGAGACAATATAACCAAAAAAATCATGAAGCAAAATGACCAATACAGACAATAAGCGGTCACTCCAACAAATTCCTAGAGGATGGGCCATCGAACCAATTGTCGGTATAACATCGATATCGTACTCGTTCATCTGAAAGGCACTGGTAATACCAGAAATACTAATACTAGTCCTACGAAAGTAAAGTTATTTCGGTCAAACCAAAATCTTGGGGGTTGAATGTGGGTCAGGTGATTTCTTAGGCATCAAACTATAAGAAAGGACAAACCGGGCCCTAAGGATAATCCCAAAACTCTATTGCACCCCATCAAGGCCAAATGGAATTTTCCTCTATTATTATACCCCATCTTGGGCCCAATCACAATACTCTGCCCAATAGAAATGTTTGTACGTCAATTTAGTTCTGTGCCGCGCCCATGGCACGCACACCCACTTGAAGCGAATCAGGTGGGATTTTGGTGCCCAAACCATTTCAAATTTTGAAATTTGAAACGCTCACTGAAGTCGGCTGTACGTCAGTGCCTCTCTTATCAGAGCCTTGCATCAGCTGCTCCTCTCCCTCCTCGGTGACCACGAAGCCAAAGTGTGCTTCGATGAAGGAGCTGGCGGTAGGGGTGGACCCCCTCTTAGGCCCAACCCCTACCACGCTATGGCACCAGCCACTGCCAAAGCTCTAGCTTCCAGCGCTGCGCCTTTATTTTCGTCATCCAGATCTTCCCCCTCTCTTACACACCGATCAAAGTCCTATACCTAAACATCTTATTTCTTTCGTCACTCTCACTCCCAACCAAATCCCAAACATCTCCAAATCCCGAACCCAAACATCGCCTATCTCCTCACTCTGCCCCACATCCAATTCCCACACAGATAAAAAACTAAAGAGAGAGCAGTGAGGAGCATACCAACGCATTCGTCATACAGGCGTTGTCCTCTCACTCGTTGATGTACTGTCACCATCGTCATCGATGAAGAGGTCATGCCCGCCGCAGGGCCCCAGTCGAGGGAACACCTGATCCTGGAGGGTCTCGCCCATCTAGGCAAAAACAACGATGGATTCATGAGCGATGGCGGTGACATGTTCTAGAAGATGCAGGAGCAGCAGCGGATCGCGAACGCTACCAGAGGTGGTCATCTCGACAAGTCGAGCCATGGCCTGGGTTAGGGTTTGAGTTTATAGGATTTGGGAGAAATTTGAGATCTTCAAGATGGGGGTTTTAGAAAAGATGGATGGTGGCTGTAAGCGGTGGTGGTGGCTTCCGATGGTGTGGCCGAGGGAGGGAAGAGGTTACGGAAGATGGGAAGAGAGGGGGGGGGGGGGGGGGTGGAGGGGGGGAGTTAGGTAGGAACTCCTACTTAACTCCTGTTACCACGTAACCTCCAATACCAGTGAGCTTGTTGTGCAATTGTATTGTGACAACCTGTAATTTGTAGACAATTAACAATCTAATCTCAACCATTCATTTTTAAGTTGGAGTTATATAAACCATTCATTTACTCAACTGTTATTAGTTATCATAATACCATCAAAGTTCCAATTTATTTACAACATAATTATTTACAAAAGTGACACTCATATAAAATAAAAGTTGGTACCACTAGGAGAGTAATTTGTAAAGAAAATGTATGAGTAAAGGGAAGTCTCAGATTTGATGTCACATTACGTCTTATTATTTACTTTATAACCTTTTTAATTAGAACGTGTATCGCACGTGCAGATTACTAGTAGCGTAATGTTCCTTATGGGATGTTAGCTAGCAGATAGGCTTCTAGAAAAGTAAAGAAAAAAAAAAGAATACGAAAAAAAACAAGAGAAAATTAAGTACATGTGTAATTGATTAAATACAACACACATTAATCCACTGAGAAATCTATAAATGAGCAGCATCTTTACTTCAAGGACACAAATATTTCAGTTATCTAAGAAATCAAATTGAATGATCGGGTTCGGTCTACTACGATCTAAGTATCATAAATTGCTTGTACGTAATGTGAATGTTTTACCTATGCATGGTGACACATCTTGTGAACACAAAATGAAATTCTTTTGGGCAGTACAGCTAAGGTTGTCTTTTGATTCATGCAAGCTAAAAACACCCCGAGTGTTAGTGGAATGTAGCCAAACTCCTTAGAAATTTCACTTGCTCATGCAAAAACGCCAACGAAGAGGTTCAAGCCAACTAATGGATCGGATATAAGGGATCACTCGATATCTCTATCACAAACTTTTGAATGACCTAGGGAGCTTTATAAACATGAGTTGAAAGTTCTGGCAAAAGAAATATGATCATCACTACAAAGAGATCACATTTGGATGTTGTAACTAAAAAAATATCGATCGAGCCTTTCTCCACTCCGGACCTCGTTAGAGCTACATGCTTTCTTGCCAAGTATCGTTCTTAAAACATACCTAAATTCTTAATTTTCTCCAAATATCTCTATCATTACCATATACATGATAAATGTCCATACTAATATAAATATCATACTTTTTTCCCAAGAAAAAGCAATTAATATCATACTAATGGCTAAAAATAATTGTTAAAAACCTGCTAATGAAGACTCTTAATGTCGTATACTTTACCTCCTTATAATATATATTTATCTATTCCATGTCTTACCTCTTATAACATTATATGCATAAATGCATTAAAACGTAGCGTTTTTGGAGATGCAATTGCACCTGAAATTAACTATTCGCTAGAAATTTAATGGTAAATAAAATTAAACCCTAGTTTTCATCTAGTCTAAAATTCTCCAATGGAGCTTTCTAGATCTGACACGGATCCAACCCATTACCACTTACCAAATCAGCATCTTTCACATCAATGCCACCTAACCATTTAACAAAAACTACTGTTTGTTACGCGAAAATATATTTAAAAAATCTTGAATTACCTCTACATTAATTGGTTTGGTAAGATATGAATATAATTTGTGAGGGATTCTTAAATTCATATAGGAATCAAAAAAATTTATTGGAATAATATACATTTCTTTTTAAAATAGTGAGATTTGTAAATTCCTCCACATATAAAGTATCACGTTAATAAAACACCTTCCTGATTTTTGATAATTTTTTTGCCTTATCATATTGCCACTCTATATTACATCCAACAAATTTTTTACTCTACCTTATCGTGGTGGAATTTGTGCTTATTTATATATAAAGATGAACGTCCAATTAGAGACTCAACAAAATTAAATAAGTATGATATATGTTTTAGTGTAATATATCAATTTTAACAATAATACCCACCATTATTCATAAAAAAATTGAAGGGGAACCCCTCTTTCTACTTAGTCATAAATAATATATTGGATTGGTAGGATCATGTGTTTGTACTGCGTGCATTTCATTTTTATCTTCTTTTTTCATGTTTTTTATCTACTTGGTTGAAATATATTAGAAATTTAGAATCATAAAGTAACTTTTTAAGTCATTTATTTGTTACTGTACTCAGGTTTTATAAGATATTTATCAGTATTGGTTTTGCACGTGTCATGCATATGCATCGATTACTAAAGTAGATAACAGTTATTTTTTTTATAAATAAAGCTAAAAAGATATTTTTGGTAATGTCTACTATAGCGAAAGATTGATAGGAATGAATTAGTCTATATAAAACACAGTAATAAAATATTCCATGGAATGCAATGTCTTGCACCAAACACAGTATTACAACATTCATGAGAATCATGATTCCTACCCTCACATTCCTATGAATCTGCCCATTCCAAGGAATTCTCCAATCCACGTATCAAATGCCCCATAAGAAATTCTCCAATCCGCGTATCAAACGTCCCTAACTAGCATTGCTATCGGGTCGGGTCGGGCAGTGAGATACCTAGACCTTGCCCTATGGCAACGAGTCCGGGTCCTGGCCTGGATCCGGGTCTATTTAGTTTTTTCGGGTTCTCGGGTCCAATAGGTTCCCGAGTACCCAACGGTTCTAATAATATACGATAATTTTTTTTTCCTTCAATGTACAAAGTTTTCAATATTCAAATTCTTAACATTTTTTTCCTTTAGAGTAACCACATGAATTAGCTACATACTGAAAGTGAAAGTAAAATTAATCAATATATAAATGAATATAAGTAAGTTGATTTTATAGAATAAAGATTATGAGATGCAAATTGGGTGTAAAAGATAAGACTGCACACTCTTTATTAAGTTACTAGGTTTGTTAGTGGGCATGTGCCTATGACATGTCTTCGAAACGATGCAGCACATAAAAATTCATATAAAAAGTAAAATATATGCAATCATATTTGATTGACAAATCATATAGGTATCAACATTTATATGCAATATCACCGGGCTAGAAACTCCACGATAAGTTATAAAATATAATTAGAATGTCGTAAAACGATCATATAGGTATCTCTAAATTCTGTAAGGTATGAAAGTAAACATTATAATGTCAGGCACCAACCTTTAACAGCGAAGTAAGCACATAATCCAACGTAGAGTTCACCAAAATCAGCACCGTGTACAGCTCCTCAGCCTAAACACCTACAAAATTAAAAAAAAATCATAACTTTATCTTCCAAAACCAAAACACAAACCACTTAAAAACTTAGGTATAAAGAATTAAATGCACATAATTCATCCTAACTACATTCTAATCTGAAATACTAAAAATGTACACATATACTCCATACTAGGATCAAAACAAAACAAATCTATCTTTGAACATATTTTGTCATGCCATTTCATCCTCTCAAAAAATTTTAACCATGGTCCATCCGTCCATTGTCTTCTCTCCCTATTCTCCCATAGACTCTCCTTCCTAACGCTAACATGGCCCTGACTTAAGATTTAGATTCAATTTTTGTTTGCTTCAGTTATTCAGTTATTATATTGTTAGACTAACTCTAATATGGTAGATATTCAACCCTAAAATCTCTCAATCACAAAAAATTACTAAATTAAGCCAAGTCACCAAGCCACACAACCTAATATAATATATTTTTATCTCCAAAACTCTAGCTGCTTACATGCAGGGGGAGACGAACTGCCACGTGAAGCGAAGGGCCCACCGGAAGGGGGGGGGGATTCTGGAACTTCTTCCCGCACTCTTGGTGAGTGAGGTTGGGGGGGGGGGGGGGGGGGGGGAAGGTGTTCTCCGACTATCGCTGAGAAAGAGTGTGTGTGTGTAATACCCTAGATTTTTAAATAATGTTTATTAGATTAATAAATGAATTAAAATAGTTTTTGGTGATTTAATAAACATTTTCTGACATTTATTTTTTACACGTGCAAAATATTTTCTTGGGAAGTTCAAAGTCAGATATTTTTATAGGAAAACCTAATATTTATTAGTATGCATTATTTATGAATTTTCTGGATTTTTCTTATATTTATTTGGAGTATTTGCAAATATTACAAAAAGAGGGGCTTTTGTGCAAAATTACCACTTGGAGTAAAAACTCCAGAATTTCATTTTTCTAGGCTGAGCATGATGGCTAGCCAACTCAGAGGTAAAGATTTTACTTTTTATTCTAGTAGATTTGATTTATTTCGCAAATTTCTTAAAGAATGGTTTTTTGGCAAAATTGCCACTTAGAGGAAGAAAAAAATACAAAATTTATTTTCTGGGTTTGAAAACAATGTCGACCAGATTAGAGTAGTTATTTTTTATTCTAAATATAAATTTAATTGGTTAATTTAATGTCCTAGTATAAAGATTTATATATGTTAAGATATATTCAAAAGAGATATTTTGCAAAACCTACTCAAAACCCTAATACTCTAATTTCCGGCCTAATATAAGAAAGGTGCAGCCGTCTCTTTGCTGCACTACAGAAAGGGTTTTCTTTATTATTGATTTTTTGGAGTTTCGAAGCGAGGATCTTGGAATTCTTGCGAAAGGAATGCCTTTTCTTATTCTCTTTATTTTTTCGGTTGATCCTTCAATAAGATGAGTGACAAATGTTTGACTTCTTACTATTCTAAGCATGTTGTATGTGATGATTTGTCTATTAGAAAGCATGTTATAGGATTGTGTGATGATATAATGAATTATTAAAGGATGAATGAATAAAGAATGAATCTTTTCATGAAAACTATGATATAGATTATTAAAACTCTATATAAATGACTTGAGATTGTTAAGAACCTAATATAAATCATGAATATATTGATTTCTTTCATATGCTTACTGATTTGATTGATATAATGAGCATGTATGATGTATATTTCATAAAAGTGAGTAAAAAATGTTTCTTTACTGTGTACATATATGTAGGATCTGTTTGGAGTGTTTTGGGTGAGAAAAACTTGATTAATACATGTTGCAATCACATATATCCATGGGTAGACTGATGTAAGTAATTGTATGCGTGTTTAATAAATTACAAAAGGGGTTTTGGATTAAAAAAATATTCGAATTTTGAAGTTGGGGGTTGAGTTTTTAATTCGGTCTGATGGAGGTTCAGCCGAAACTTGGCTTTTGTGTTTTATGAAGTTTTCGAATTGGATGTTGAGTTGTTTTGATACTGAGATTGAAATAAACATTATACCACTACTATTTGATGGATCTTGATACTTTAATTGATGCTTAAACACCCTATATATATATATATATTTATATATATATATATATATATATATATATATATATATATATATATAGGGAAAGCTTCGGTTGTGCACTACCTCTAGTGCACACGAGCGTGTGCACTAGGCCTTCAGGCGTTCATATCGACGATCCGAACCGTTCACATTGATCTACACATCTAAATTAGTCTAAATATGTAAAATCAAATCATTTGAAATTCATTTACCCATCCATTGAAGCGTTACAAAATTGTTGAATTTTTTTTTTATAGGCACATGATGGATGGACAAATAAATTTCAAATGATTTGATTTTACATATTTAGACTAATTTAGATGTGTAGATCAATGTGAACGGTTCGGATCGTCGATATGAACGCCTGAAGGCCTAGTGTACACGCCGTGTGCACTAGAGGAGTGCACACGCCGTGTGCACTAGAGGAGTGCACAACCGAAGCTTTCCCTATATATATATATATATATATATATATATATATATATATATATATATATATAGAGTCCCCTTCGGTTGCACACTACTTTTGGTGAGCACTCCGTGAGCACTCCCGATCTAGAGACCCTATGAAAAATCTGAACCGCTCATATTGTTCTATATGCCTTAGATAGCCTAACAATAAAAAATCAAGTAATTTGAAGTTCATTTGCCCATCCATCATGCTGTTAGAATTTTCAGCCATACAATTTTGTGATGATGTAAATCATGGGTAAATGAACTTCAAATTACATGATTTTTTATTATTAGGCTATCTAAGGCATATAGAACAATATGAGCGGTTCGGATTTTTCATAGGGTCTCTAGTTCGTGAGTGCTCACGGAGTGCTCACCAAAGTAGTGTGCAACCGAAGATTTCTATATATATATATATATATATATATATATATATATATATATATATATATATATATATATATACACACACTACTTTTTACTGTTTGAAGAGTTTTTATGAAAATTTTCTCTTAATGATTTTGATGAGGTTTTGATTAATTTTATACATTCCAGTATATTAAACAAGTTGTATTTAATCATCTCAGGAATTTTGTTTTACAAATTTGTTATTTTACAAAGATATAACGAAGTATCAGTAAAAAGGTGCACGAATATTAAAGCTGCCATTTTTCGGACTTGACATTCGACCGGACGAAATTTCACAAGAAATGTCGGTCGACTAGCGCTTCTTGGATTTTTGAATTTTGGCTTGACAGTCGACCGCCTCTTTTGAACTGTCTTTGACAGTTGACTGTCAGTGTTCTCACTGATTGTTTTCTTGAGTTTTTCGTCGTTTTCTTGAACGGCTATTTTTTCAAACTTACGGATTTATTGATCTACTGTTTTAGATTATGTTTTTGCTACAGAATACAATATTTTACATGGAGTTATATTTTTATTATAATAGAATTTAAATTGTATTTCTATGACTTTATAAAATGAAATCTATACGGTTTTCGAAGAAATTGATGTTATGTGATTTTCTGTGACTTCAAAATATGTTTTTCAGTTATTTAATGGATTTAATATCTTATTTCAGTTCTGGAAATCTATGAGTGTATTGAATGAATTTGGATTTTGTGGATTAAAGAAAGTTTTATTGATATAAACGTTTTGATGATGAAACTAAGAGTTTTATTCAAGGTTTTGGTATTGATTTTTCGTTTTGTGAGTCTCTTGGAGTTGAGTGAGATTCCTGTGAACCGGCAAATGAGATTTTGTAGATTTTGACCAGTTAGAGTCTTGGGGTTGTTTTGTGGAATTAAGTCTGGCAGGATACACTAACTCTAGAGAGGGAGAATTTGTGTTTTAATAATAATCAACCTAAGGATAGGCACTAGTGGAGATGTGATGAAACTTGGAAAATGTAATTATATGCTCTAGGGGTCCAGTCCAATGGATGCGTTACAGGACTTGTGTGTTCAATCTTGAGAGGACAATTAGCATGTTCGCGTGTTGAGAGTCTGCAGGCCTATTCAAGGAACATACAGGTGCATGCGTGTGTCGAGGTCGACAGGCCTATTCACGGGATGTGCCTGTGAATCTGCACATCGAGGGTCGACAGTGTGGTACACGGTAGAGAGGTGATTATCCGGTTTTGAGCTATTCTTATATGATGCTTGCGCGTCGAGGGTTGTCAGACCTATTCGCGGAGTAATCTGGATCTTGTTTCTATCACCGTAGTAGGATTAGTTGCATAACGAGGGATCTAACCCTATAAAGTGGAGAATGATAAGGACTTGCATCGGACCTATGTAGTATGGAATGCATAGAATCCGACAAGTATGCATTAGAGAGTCATCATACTGCATTTGTGTTTTCTTGACTTGGTTTTTATGCATGTTTGTTTTCTGTTTTCTTGCACTCGACACTAAGTCTAGTTTCACTTGATGTTTTCATACTTTATTTATTGTCATTTAATTTCCTTTTGTTACTACCGTTGGTATGTGTTGATTATGACTTATTCTTTTATGTTTTACTTTTATTGTATTTTCTTTTGATGTCACTCACACTGTTATGGTGGACCCCTGTAGTTTTGGGGATTACGGTTATCTCTAGCCTCATGTTTTATAGGTAGGTACCTATAACTTGAGATTTAGATACATGTGGTAGAATGATAGTGTGACTTATGCAAATTGTAAAAGATTGTGATGTAAAAGAAAGAATTGTAATTCAAGGTGTTTGTTTTCCGCTGTACTTTGTAAAGAATTGATGTAATAAAAGTTGAAAATTTTATCTGTGTTTGGCTATGTTTACTATTACATTGAGGTGATTTTGGGAATTGTACCACGTATTTCTGATATATTATATTGGAAATTCGGGGCGCTACACACACACACACACACACACACACACACACACACACAGAGAGCAATAAAGTGTGGATGGTTTATGTTTTGAGGAAAAATATTTTTTTGGAGGTGGAATGTGAGCCATTAATTTTGTTTCAATTGAAAAAGAGCCAGTTGATAGTTTTTTTTAAAAAATTGCCTTGTGATTTATTATATAGATATAAACATATTAAGCTTTATTTTCTATTAAAATAAGTTCAATTTTTTAGTACATACAACTATCATGTTCCAATATATTGAAAATTATGTTACTAGTTTACTAATGGGTCCATGGGTCGGGTCCGGGTCGGGCCGGATCATATCGGCTCTAAAATCATTGGACCCTAATTCTACCCATCTAGAATCAGGTCGGTTCCGGTCCAATATCGTGTCTGGGTCTCGGGTTAATGTGATAGTGCTAACATTATTATTTCAACATCACAAGATTTGTCTTTGAACACCGTGGAAGATGGTCGAACGATATGGATAGGGAAGAGTTCAATAGGGTGATTAATGAACTAGAGCTCATTGACATCCCTTTTAATAATAGACTATTCACTTGGTCGAATATGCAAGCGACCCCCATTTTGGCTAAACTTGATATAGTATTAGTCTCTATGGACTGGGAATCGAATTTCCCGTTGGCATCTGCTAAATCTCCTCCTAGACCAACCTCGGATCACGTCCCCATCATCCTCTCCACAGGAGAGCAGTGCTCCTATTGACCGAGGAAATTCAGATTCGAGAATGCCTGGATGGAGATTCAGGGATTTCACCACATGGTTATGGAGAGCTGGACATTACTAACTAGGGGTACAGACACAACAGCTTGCTGGTGTGAAAAGATACGGCGGCTACGCAACACATTGCTAAAATGGAACCGCACTAGATTTCCTAATATATGGCGTGCGAAAGAATCGCTCCTAGAGGGCATGAACGATTTAGAAAGATTGGAGGAATCCCGTGACTTGTCCCAGGAAAAGTGGAACATACTTCTTGAACTTAGGAATAACATTGCTAGCCTTTACAAACTTGAGAAGATCAAGTGTCCACAGAGATCCAGGATTTTGTGGCTCAAAGAGGGAGACGTGAACACTGCATTCTTTCACCGAGCGGCTAGTGCTCAACGTAGATCCAAACTCATCATTGCTATCTGTAAGCCCTATTTTCAGATTTTATTGTAATTCGTTTTCTTTTGATTATTGTATTTGGATTCATTTGTTATAGTGTATTTTGTCTTTTCTTGGTTTCTTTTGTTCTCTCTTGATCGATCTGTATTCTTTTGGTTGGATTCTGTTCTCTTTGCAATTTTGCTCTTTCTATTTTGAGTCTGATTTGTTCTCCTTTATGTTCGTCTCATCTCATTGCATTCATTTTTCTCTTTTTGAAGCTAAAACCGATACCCAGAACCCACATAATCTCAACCCAAAATCCTAATTCTTGATCCCTATATCTATACCCTATTAATTAAACCCTAAAAATAACCCCCCCCTCTCTCTCCACCGTTTCTCTCTCCCAGATCCCTCACCCCTCTCCTTCTCCTTTCTGTTTCCCTTCAAAACCCCAGCAACCCAAACCGAAACCCTACCCCATTGCCATCTCCGATCACCTTCCACCACCGTCACCACCTTCGTCCCCCTCGTCTCCACCATCTCACCGTCCTCCGATCACCCCCTATCCTCGTCTTCAGCCGCTCACCCAATCCACCGAACCTTCGCCATCACCTTAACCCATCACCGTCGCCCCAACCCTTCTCTGTGCACCTTGCCATTGTTCCGTCGTCCCTCGCCGGCCCATCGAAGGCCTAGCATCGCCATTCGAGCCCCGATCGTCGTTGATGTTGTTGCTCTCTGTTTCCAACCGAAAAACAGAGCTCCACTTGTCAAGGTTGTCGTCGCCGCCGTTGCTTCCTGACCGTGGTGCTGACGCCGCTCCGCCCCCGCCGCGGTGCCGCGCTGTCGCCCCGCAGTCACACCGTGCCCTCTCTTTCTTTCCTTGCCGAGGTTGAAGAAGATCATTCATTGGTTGGTTTTGCCGTTCTGTGTTTTGGCACATCGGATCCCCTATCGCTGTCCCATGTTCGTCCAGATCCAGTGCGGAGCTGTGGTGTGATTGGTGGGATCCGCTGTTTGGTGTTTTGGGCACAGCAGATCCGATCCCCCTATTTGTTGTTCTGTCTGATCTGGTGTAGAGTTTCCAAGCTACTGTTGCTGTTGCTATGGATTTGTTTGCTTGGGTTTCTTCGCACATATTTTGCACGTGTTTTTGGGATTTTTGCCCGGGAATCTGATCCCGTTATTCTTATTATTTGAATCTGCAATATAAAAGGTAAGTCTCTTCTCGAACTAGCATTTTATTTTGTTCAAGTTTGTTTGATCTCCTACAAGTAGATCTCGTCCATTTCGTTATCAATCTGCTTTGATAATTCCGTTAAGTTTATCGAGGGTTTACACGACCTAACCCGATATACTCTTAACATCGTGTTATCTCTTTGATCTAAAATCCAGTCCCCATTGTTTCATACATATGCACATTTAAATAACTAGATTCATGCATAGGACTACTTGATAAATTGGACATGTTAAATTGTACGTGCTAGAGTGAATTTAATTGATGAATTGATACCATGCCCGTGATAATTGTATCTTAAACCTCAGAAATTGCATGTTGACACCTAAGATTCACTTGATTACCAATTTGCATGCTATATGTGTCACGCTCCGCTTCCCAAAAGAATACGAAATACGGATACATAACATAAGCCCAGCGAATGATTTTCATCATCCATAAGCTGTTCAATAAATCTTAACAACATGCACAAGAAATATACAGAGTCGGAAGCGATTTAATCAACCACATGCACATAATGAGTCAAAATACCAACAAGAATACTTGAAACCAAATACATAAATCTCAATTAGTCATGATCTGAATAAAACACAAGTTTTGGGTCACATCGCCCAAATACAAGAATAATTCCAATTCTCAAAATACAAGAATAATCCAAGTCTCATGAATACAATTATTGTTCAAGCATGGTACAAGAAATAATAATAATAAAATGCAGCACTAATACTTCAAGTCTCCGATACCATCTGAAACTTGTTCTCCATAATCTGCAATTCATCGAATGCAGAAAAGAGAAAAAGAGAAAACACAATTACCTGTTAATTGCAAGTCACGGGTCACTTATAATGTAGGATACAGGTACATGGGGAAACTAACTAGCAACATGGTATAAGTGTGATGTCAAGGTAAACAACTAGCATGGTAAAATGATCAAGTGTACATGGTATAAATCAAGTGTCAAGAAATCAAGTATCTTATAATCATGCATCAAGTGTCAAGTGTCATGTGTTCATGTATCAAGTATCAAGTTTCAAGTCTCACGTAAACAAGTCTCATGTATCGTGTAGTCAAGTATCAACCAAGCATGTATCATGTTCAAGTATCATGTTCAAGTATCATGTTCAAGTAGCATGTATCAAGTCTTGTAGTGAATTACTATCTATGTAGCACTTCATGCAGCCCACCTTACATGGTTGCTACAACAAAATAGTTTCGCTTTAGATTTCATAGTGGACCATAAAGTGCAGTATACTCGGGGACAAGCAAGTAATTGAGCTCCAAGCTCCAAGTATCATGTATCATGTAATCATGTGTCAAGTTGTGCAAGTGGCAAGTATCATGTCTTGCGTGCAAGTATCAAGTAATCATGTCAATTAATCACGTAGGATCAGTGGATCCCCTTCCGAGTACACAATTCTGAATTATCCACTGTTAGATCTGTCCCTTAAACCCCGGCTTGGTTAATTTTATTATTAATGTCCAACAAGCATGTATATGTGCAAAATATATCAAGAATAATATGGCATGATCATGTGACAAGTGTAAGTTGCAAGATAAACATGTACAAGTGCAAGATGTCTTATAAACGAATAAAGTAAACACATCTCAAGTTCAGGACAGCAAAACCATGCTGTAGAAAAATAGTGATTACAAGAGTTACAAACAACAAAATCTCGATCCGTCGAAGGATCTGGAAAATAGACATCCACACGAATCCAGCGAGTATAATTAAGTCATATATTAATTCACAACACCATAGCTCAAAACTGATTTGAATACAGAAATTAGGTTCAGCCAGAAATCAAGGAAACGAATTCAAGAGCATGAAAACAGCATGAAAACATATCAAATAAATCCACAAAAAATCTAGGGTATTCCCCTATATGTCCAGAATCAAAATATAAAGTTTCAAAAGTTTCCAGGAAAAATAAATAAGTTATCAAAAATAAGAAAAACGTCACGAAAACATAGTTTAGCGAATCTGGAATTTCCAACACTGCTATACGAAAACTAAGATATCTCACAACCAGTGAAACGAAATCCAATTCCGCCAAAGGGATATGAAAATAGATAGAATTTACTAACTTTCACATTTCACAAATATTTTTCATACAGTAAAAGAAATCATAGTGAAAATAGGGTTCTTTATAGAACAGCGAGCAAAATACAGCATGTATAGATTTTACAAACGAGCATGAAACACCACATAAAACTTATCAATAAAATTCACCAAAATTCTGGGTAATCCCTAACTTAATAAAGAAACACTGAACAAAATATTGGATCAAAATAATATGTAAAACATAGTTCTTGAAAATAGTTTGTTAACAAAATTGACCAAAAACAGAATCTGGAATAGGTCGACACCTCTGTACTAAAACAGTCATAACTCAGTCACACAAAATCCAAATCAAGCAAAATCAGTGGGGTTTGAAAATAGATGAAATTATCTAAAATTCATATTTTATACTGGAATCAAGATACTGGCTGTAGTATAGACGAAAACAGCAAACAAAACAGAACATCCAGAAAATACAGATTTCACCCTCAACCACAAAAACAACATAGATTCATGAATATTGCTCCAAACACATCCAAACTTGGAATACAACCTACCAAGTGTCTAAACATCATGAATTAGGGTTATTAACATGTCTATGCCTATTATTTCACATGGGTATCAAACAAAATACGAACTTGCACACAAGTCTCACATACACGTCTAAAATCAAGAACGGGCGATTCCTAGGTTATTTCATGTCAAGATTTGTGTCGTGAGTCTTCTATGGCCAAAATATCACAATAGAGACAAAATCCATCAAGGAAAACACAATCAAAGGTTGTCTCTAGACCCAACTACACTATAGGTGAACTTTGGTACTTGTATCAAACAAATAAATTGAAGTACAAGTTACTTGCCTTAATTTAGGGAGGAAGAACGATGCAATCAATCCTAGAAGCAAAACCCACGAACAAAATCTGTTATAACCAACGAATCCAAGCAAAATGAGCGAAACCTTCTCACGAACGATCTCCTTGAAGCAACGACGATCATAGTGGCAAGCACCCACTTTGAGAACACCACAACGAAGGAGTAAGGGATCAAAGTGAAAGCTTGATGATGGTGGTGCTGTTTTGGGTGATCGGCAAGCAAGGAAGGGCAAGGAGGGGGTTCAGGTTTGGAGGAGATGCCGGAGGTGGAGATGGCCGGACTAGGGCTCGGCCTAGGGGTTGTTTGGTGGGGTTGGCCTGGAATAGGGGAGGCCGGCTGATGGGTTTTTGGAGGCTCGGGTTGTGTGTAGGCCGGGAGAGGAGAGGGAGAAAGTTAGGGGGCTAGGGGTTTAGGAATTAGGGTTTGAGTTTGTGAGGGTTAGGGTAATTATATAGGGTGTAAATGTGAGTTAATGGGTTATGGGTATTATTAACCAGCAATAGGTATACAAATGGGTAATGGATATTGGGTCAAATACAAATAGGAATACAATTTGGAGTGAATTCTATGGCTCTAGAAAATATTATTAGTTATAAAAAATCATAGATTTGGGAAAACACCATCAAAACACCACTACAACACCATAGAAAAATAAAATAAAGATAACGAGACCAAAAATGAGGAAAAGATCAAAATAATGAAAAACGTTCGAAAGAAACAATCAATCAAATACAAGGAGCTTAAAATGAAAAAAAATGAATATATATTGAAATCAAATCCAATATACGGCTCAGAAAAAAATACAAAAGATAAAAATACACCAAAAATGAAAAATACATTAAAAAATATATAAAATGAAAAACAGGGGTTACAATATGTGATCATGTGATTTATTTATTTGCCTATTCTTGTCAAAACAATTTCTGGACTGTTAGTTGTTTATTTTGTATCAAACTTTCACCCATGATAATGGCATAATTTAAATTTCCTTTAAAAACATGAATTTTTAGCCTCTGATGTCTAGTTTAACATCCTTTTTACGGATCTAAGTTCCGTTGTGTCATTTGCTAGATATCAACATTTTAGTACAGCCATGTTAGAAATTTCAGACTCACAATTTCATGCGTATCCTGCTGTTCTATATTTTATTTGATCCTGTTAACCGTAAGAGAAAAATCTGATATAAATTAGGCTGGACCTAGATATGTATAGGTATCACCCAGAATTTTTGTAGATTTTATTAATGAGTTCTCTGACCTAAAATAAATAGTTGAACACAACCTACTGTATGCTGCCTGAACATAAAACCTAAATAGAATAAAGTTTTCACCCTAGTTCCTATATTTTTTATATGCCTTAATTATACTCGTTGGAACCGTGTGGAAGTCTTCCTTCTAAGACTTCTGGCGGATTCAGATTTGCTATTTTGTAGTGACCATAACCTGAATTTTAGTACAGCAAGGTCATGCTGTCCTAATTATGTGAATTGTGCTTGTTTGACGTGTTTGCCTCATGCTTTGTCTGTAGCGCATAGAATTAGTCACACTTAGTATTATACAATATTGACACCCACTTGCATGCTCACATAGGATGAAAATGAATTAATAAAAAGCAGGGGTATCATGGGTAGACTTGGTAGTGAACGATCGGAAACTGTACTCGGTCGGCCCCTACTGCCTGACTAGTACTAACCGGTACTGATGGCCATAAAATAATGACCAATAATTACTGTCCCTGAACATGAAACACTGATTACTAGGCCGAGTACACGGACCGAGAACTCACCATCAGTCTAAAGCGTACACTGTGTGTTTGCGCCGAACCTATGGAATGGGACGCAGTAGTACGTGCACTAGATAGATTAATAAAATGAATAATAACCTACATTTCCTGCTTGATCCTGACATCACTCTTTACATGCATGATTTACTGTAGACCTTTGATATTTTGCCTGTCATGCTTTGTTCTTTGTCTTTGACCATGTCCTTATTCTTTGATATTCATGCTTTCCTTTATCCTTTGTTTCCGCTACTTGCTGCCCACGACTTGCTCTAAGGGCTCTCTTTATTTTCTTTTTCGATCAAGATTTTATAGGTACTGAAGGATCTATCCCTGAAGGAATTGGTGAGCAACGTTTCTAAAGATGGAACCAGTCTCCGCTGCTTAGATTTACTTGTTGCTAATTTTAATTCTTGAATATTGTTATGACTTGTACTCTATTTTGGGCTTTATGACCCGGAGTTTGTTTTAATCCCAGATGTTGGATATTTATATTGTTGAATTATTTCATTTATTATTGGAATTTATCTTTGATTCATGTGGTTATATTTCCTACGTGGTTGTACTTTATTGTTCTTATTGCTGAGTTAGTCTGGTACAGCTTATGGATGGTGTTTACATCATTTGCTGGGCCTACGTTACGTACTTGTGTTTCATATTTTGGGAAGCGGGGCGTGACACTATCCCTACCGACTCTGGGATTTCTCAAAATGAGAAGGAAATCACGGACACTTTTCAATCTCATTCTAAGATTTTATTCGGCCAAAAGACTAGGTTTAGAATCCCACTTAGGGAGAACTTCTGGCAGAACAGCTGTCATGACATTGCTCATACCCTGCGACATTTGGAAGCCCGATTCACGGAGGAGGAAGTGAGAGAGTCAATGAATCAGATGGGATAGGGCGCCAAGGCCAGATGGCTTCCTTATGATGTTTTTCCAAACTTTTTAGGACGAAATCAAAGGGGACATCATGAACCTCATGGATGAATTCTTTGATCATAGGATGAAATTGGGCATGTTCAATTTTGCAGAAGTCATCCTCATCCCCAAACGGGAGGAAGCCATAGGGTAGGGGATTTAAGAGCCATTAGACTTTTTAACTGCGCAGTTAAGATTATCACCAAAATCTTGGTCAATCGTTTGGGAAAGATTATGGATGACTTAATTAGCTGAGAACAGTCTGGTTTCATTAAGGGGAGGTGTATCTTGGATTGTGTGGCCGCGACCGAAGAGGTGATCCACCAGTGCCATATTGAGAGGAGCTACCTTCTGAAGTTAGACTTCGAAAAAGCGTACGACTCTGTGGACTGGGAATGCTTGTTAGAAACTCTCAGATGCAGAGGATTTGGTGACAGATATATCAGATGGATTCTTCATTGGCTGGATACGAGTAAAACGTCCATATCGGTTAACGGTCGAACCGGTCATCCCTTCTCTCCTGTACGAAAGGTCTAAGGCAAGGGGATCTGCTTTCACCCCTTCTTTTTACCTTTGTTGCAGACGTGCTTAAGACTATGTTGGACAACTACAAGCAAGAGGGCGGGATCTCCCCAGTGGCTAGAGGTAGGACGCGACAGCGGTGCTCGATCCTACAATATGCGGATGATACAATGTTGTTCGGTAATGAGGACATGGCGGAAACGATCTGTATTAAGGGTGCCCTTTACTGCTTTGAGGCGTGGTCTGGCTTAAGGTTTAACTACCATAAGAGTGCTCTGGTCCCTATTTCTTTATCCGATGCTATTGCGGAGGCACACACTAACATCCTCAACTGCAAGAGGGAAACTTTTCCCATTAGATACATGGGCCTTCCACTCAGACCATGTAAACTAAAAAAATTGGACTGACTACCGATCATTGATAGAGTTGAGGATCAACTGGCAGGTTGGAAGGGCAAGGCTCTTTCTCTTGGTGGGAGTGGTCCTTATCAACTCGGTTCCGTCTAACCTCCCTACTTACTACATGTCCTTCTTTGTACTTTTGAAATGGGTGATCCAATGAATTGACCACACTAGGAAGAGATTCATGTGGAAAAGAGCTGACACAGATAAGATGAGTTACCATTTGATCCGATGGGAAAAAGCGTGCACAGAAAAATCTCATGGCGGGCTGGGTATCATCGACTTGAGAGACATGAACCTGGCCCTGTTGGGCAAATGATGGTGGAAAGTGTACCATCCAAATGTGGAAGGTTGTCAGGAGTTCACTCACTCTTTACTTGCAGGGGAATTGATCGAGAAATCTTGGTTTCCGAGTGGGTCCTAATGAATCTTGGTTCTTGAAAGGGATTGCCAGTGCAAATGGCTCGTTCTGCATGGCTACTACGGCGTTTGTCGGCAATTGCATGTTGACCAAAATTTGTTGGGATAAATGGTGTGGCGCCCACACACCTAGAGAAAGATTTCTGGACTTATACGAGCTAGCTTCCCAACCACACACCTCTGTGGCCAAGACGTGGAGGAGGGGAAATTGGAAACCATCCTTTAGGACTCGACCTAGCTCGGAATCCAGTGGAAGGCTAAGGGCCCTCTAAGACTATAGCATGCAGTATGGGGTGAAGTGCTTACATGGCCCAGACAGAATATCTTGGAGCCTAGAGAACAATGGATCTTTTATAATTCACTCTTATACAACGACATCCACTTCCGCGGATGTATGCCTAAGTGGGCAACAATTCTCTGGAATGCAAAGGCGCCCCCAAAGTCAGGGTATTCCTCTGGTTGATTCTTGATAATGCCATCCTGACTAGAGAGAACCTAACCAAAAGACAACTGAACATTGCGACCAATTAGGGGTTCTGCAGCCATCCTACGGAATCGCTGAACCACATGTTCATTGATTGCCAACGGAGCAAGGCACCACTGGTCGAAGTTCTGCTGGCCTTAGGTACGAGCGATTATTCCCAACACATATGAGGACTTATGGATTGGTCCCAAATTTGCACATGTACGACACGAGATGAAAGAAGTGTAGTATATCGCCATTGCTGCTAAGACCTGGATTTTATGGCTAGACAAAAACAACTTTTACTTTCGTGGTAAATGTAATAGTACTTCTGGTATTTTAACTCATATTATACATTTTATATTCTTTTGGGCTACAACTCCTGCTTTTAGGTCGAGAAAAAGGATCACCAGAGCTTTCTAGGTCGACGAGTACGATGATGAGGAGGTAGAGGTTGGGTCTACCCTGGACTGAGAGGAGAGATGACACCCAGATACTCACCTTCCAGAGCTTTGTTGGAAGGACCGCTATGGTTGTACTTGTTTTCTTTCATACTTGTCGTGTTGTATGTCTGTATCACTTTTGGATTTAACCCACATTCCAGAATTTTATTGGAGGTTTATATTTTATTTTGTGCTTTGTAGTTCCATATATTCTCTCTTATAATATTCTGAACTTGTTTTATTAAATTCTTACTAATGAAATGAAGGGACAGTATTCCGCATTTTCCTTGAAAAAAATCAAAAGAGAGTGCTAACATTATTTTCACAGGGTGGTAACCTTACCACCTGGTAACCCGATCCAGCCCAAACCCGACAAAGTTATAAATAACCCCCCAAACGCCCGGAGCAAAAATAAAAATTGTTAGCTATCACATTAAAGAAAAGCTGCCTCTTTTTTTTTCGGCTCCCTCCTCTTCCAAATCCTCTAAAATCCTTCCAAATTCTCGAGAATCTCGCCGGCGATCGTCGTAATCCATGGGACCCATCGCTCCGCCGTCTCCAAACTGAACAATTGAGCCCCGATTCCCGCCCTTTCGCCTCCTCCCCGTCTTCAAGCGCGACCTAGGGTTTCCGCATGAGCTGGATCGTCAATCTGGGTTTCTCAACGAATTCCAACCATTACCTCGCGTGCCTTTTGATTTTTATCCTGCACTATTCCCCACAAATACCGCCGTCAATTTTAACGAATTCGAGAAGAAGTGGGAGATTGTTACCCATTCAGTAATTATGGACAGTCGTAGTAGTAAAGGTAATTAATTGATTTAATTTACTTAAGGTATTTTTTATTTTGGTGATTGCGTGTATTGTTTGGATTCTATAGGTTGAGGTTGAAGTCACCGACTTTTAGTTTTGGGATTTGTTTATTATGATTTTGATTTTTTTTTAAATTTTAAATTAGTAATAATGCCATCATGCGCGTTGTCGTGTTGATGCGGCAAAGGAAGAGAGGAGTCAAGATCGTCGGAAACATTTTTGGAATTTTGGGGGTTAAAATATTTGATTAGTTTATTAGTATTAGTTTTGACGGAAATGAGAATTAATTATTAGGTTCTGCTTGGTTTGGACCTATGGTGATGTCATGCGTCTTTTTCTTGCCTGGTGATGTTTAAAAAAATTATAATAATAAGTTTAATATTTGGGCACTTTTATATGGGCTTTTCTGCAAGTATATATATATCTATATAATAATCTATATAATAAATTACAAAGAAAGCCCCCAAAATCAAAGGCCCATATTAAACCTCACAAAACACATTTTTCCTCCAAAATTTCAAACCCCAAAACCAAATTTTTTCCCTCAAAAACTCATTACTTTATTGCTATCTATCTCTTATCTCTTTACTTTTTCATGTCTCTTTTTTTCTCTCTCTCTCTATATATCTTTCTATCCCATTCTTTCTTTATTTACTTAAAAATTTAGATTTTAAGATTTCGGTTTTGTAAATTTTCAGAATTTTTAATAGCAAATATCTCTTCAACAATTAAATTTCATTATTTTTCACACTTAAAGTTCTAAGATTTAATACCCCATTTATAATTATTTTTCAACATATACTAATGGAAACATAGACTTTTATTTATAACTAATTATTGTCATACTATTCAAACTTGAGCTGTTACATGGCTTTTCGTATTTTGTATCGTTCCGAAGACGTGCCGTAGGCACGTGCCCACGGAGAAATCTATTATGTATATATATATATATATATATATATATATATATATATATATATATATATATATATTTGTTTGGGGGGGGGGGGGGGGTGAATTGGAGGTTAGTTGAGGTGGCTTTTACACCTGCAGTTATTTATCCTTTGATCTCATGGTTCATATCTTGGAGTAATGTTACCTCCGGTTCTTACCTTACCTGAAAGTTAAAGATTACATAGGTACTCATACTCCAGTGTAAAGCCGGAAATGGAGGTAGATCTACGCAACTTCTTGGTTGCATTCCTCTACCTGTATGTAAAAATTAGCTAATTGCGTCATGTCATTCATTGTATCCAATAGTGCCTAAAAAGGTTATACTATAAAGAATCAGTATGCTTTTGGTTGGTGACGGGAGCAAATTGTTGCAATTTGTTTTAATGTTTGCATTTTAAAATTTTGAAAATACGTATATGTTTTTACTAGAATAAATTTGATCATACTACGACTAGAAAGAAATTTCCATTAGATGAAGAAAGCTAGATTTTCAGATATAAAATATTCTCTTTGAACCTGGAAGTAGGCTTCTTAAACTTGTCTAGACGAATAATGTTAAGGAGTAATGCTTTAGCCACTACCAATTTCACTACCATTTCCTTCACCACCTTAGGTGGTATACTCCTATTGGAGAGTTTTCCCACCTACTCTATGATCCCCTACCTATTGGAGTATGCCACCTATGGTAGTGAAGAGAAATGTAGTGAAATTGGTAGTGGCTCTAGCATTACTCAATGTTAAGAGTCTACAAGAAGGGGGGGACTTTTTTGGGAATAAACAATATCAAATACGGGAAATTTATTACAAGGCAAAGGGAGCAAGCTCAGCTGTTTTTGGATATAGTGGGCCGCATGTAATCCTTTTCTTTTTGTACTGTTTGAGTAGGATAATTTGGGCATCATATTTATCTATTCGCATAGTAATATTGTTTCTCGTCACTATTTCCCCTTTTAGATTGTTCACTAATCAGCAGCATGGATACTTCAGTTCTTCAAAACCCTGGAATTCAGTAACACTTAATCAAAGATTCAAAATGTTCTTTGTGATATTTTTGAATTGTTTTTTTCATGGACCCTTAAACCATAAGAGGATTTCTTTCTCACTTTCCAAAAGGTACTAGATTGTGCCATTGATGCTGAGCTAGTGGTTTTGCATTTGATATACATAGGGAACATGAACTCTTCATTTTTTCGAATTTACTTGTTTCATGATTAATTTGTACAGAAATGTTGAAACCTCCTTGTCTATAAAAGCTTAGGATCTCATGTTGGCCTTTATATTTTTTGTTTTAAAGAAAATTTTATTTCCTTTTGAACAACTAATTTTTGTGATGTAGATGCAGTTTCATATGGTAAATCTATCATCTTCCCTTTCTTTAACTTAATGTGTCCTCTAACAGTTAAATTCCTAAATACCATTAAAACTAAAGAAAAGCAACTTTTTTTTCTTCGAAGATTTGAACTTAATGTGCTCTTTAAAGAAGGAATTTTTTTTAATTCTAAATAATAATCTTATACAATATTCGGATTGAAAATAATTTTTAACTATCCCTACTCTAAATAACTTGTTTGCCACATCATGAAATATGCCATGTCATCTTATCTTATTGTCTTTTGCAATCTATACAAACTACAAGGAGTAGTTGAAGAATTTCATTTATATAATAAAAGGAGATTTCAAATAATGACTTTTCCAGGTTTTGGACCTAACCATTTGAGTTACATCCTGTTTATGAACAATGTTTAAGCAGTGTAACTATTACATATCTAATGAAGGTTTAATTCATTTTATGTGTTAATTCAATATAAAATCCACCCAATTATTAAATGTTGGTGGTGAGACTCATTGCTAGTGAGCAAAAAGTCAGATGTTCAACAGTTCGAGCACCAGTGTGTGTACGTGTTTACTTCGTTTTATTGTCAACACAAACTTGTCATAAACATGACAGTTCGATTTAATTTTAAATATAAACATAACATATTCAATTTGATTGATGTTTCATTATCCAGTGGATATTCAAAAACGCCTATAATGCAATAATAAGAACAACAAAAAATTGCAAACAGTTAGAAGTACATAAAATGAAAAAGCAAAAGAGTATAAAAAAGATATTTTGGGGATATTCCTATTTCCTTTTATTTAAATATTTTGTAGGTTTATTTTGAGCACAATTATTATTGTCTCTTTTGGTTACCCGTCATGCAACCCAGTTAAGGGACCTAGGGTTCAAAGACTGAAAATAAAGTTATTTTTTTTTCTTTTTCATATAAACCCTTTTCACATAACTCCTTCCCCGTATAATAATTTGTACCAAAACAAATTAATATTAAATGACATGACGTCTTTGATGATGTGGTAAACAAGTTCTCTATAATAGGGATACTTCGAGAATTATCTATAGTTCAAGGATAGTTTTAGATTTATTTTCTAAATTAAATATAGTGAAGGAAATAACTCTTAATGAAGAGGGATAGTTCGTGTGGCTTTGTTGATTCGTCCCTTATGCACAAACGGAGTCCAACTCCTCCATTGTGGGGCATGGCTCATTAACTTTGTATCTCTTGATTGTATGGAATGTTTCCATTACTGCCGACCTTGTTGACCTTGTTGAGTGCAAGGATTTACGTGGAGACCACAACAGTAGATCTAAGAGCAGATGTGTATGATGTGAAGTTTTTCTTTTGGCATACCTTTGACATCTAAGATTCTTAATAGAATTCATGATTAATATGAAAAGTGACAGAATATTGTCGATAGTAATGAGGGTACTTCTCTTTGAGCTAGCAACCCCTGTTATAGCGTGAATTTGGCTACGTACAGCATCTGTAGTAGTTGTAACCCAAAATTTGGGTATTTGGCATTTAGAAATTGGAATTTTGAGTTGCACCTGTAGTCGTTTGAACCCAAAATTTGGGTATTTAACCCAAAATAGTAACGGACGGTGGATGATACATCATTTCGTTCAAAATTTTGCATCTCAGTCCTTGATCTTGTCCTTCGAATATTTTTTTAAAAAATTGCACGGCCGTCCTGTGACTTTTTTTTAGTAAGATTTGTAAAAAATAAAAAAAATGTACGCATATGTACTCATAACAATTCCTATAGGTCCATTCCATCTCAATCCTTGATCCCAAAATTCACACCAATCTCAAAACTAATACGAACGCATAACAATTCCTATAGGCATAATTCCATAGAAACACCCCTCAAAATTTTGGGAAGAAAATGTGCATCGAACGGGAGATCAAATCCCGTCGGAGACTTTTTTTTTCTTTTTAAAAAAAATGCACGGACGGTAAATCATTTCCCGTATGTTATATTTTATTTTAAAAAAATTTGGACGAAAGATCATCTCTCGTCTGATCAACTTCTGGGATAAAATTTTGAATTGATCTTTCGTCAGCGATATTTTCCAAATTCCTATATCTTCTCACAAATATAGTCGGCTACTGTTTTCCTTAAACCCAAAATTTGGTTATTTAGCCAACGACTGCAGCATTATTTTTCCCGAATTTTGTAAAAAATGGGTATTCAGCAAACGACTACAAATGCTCTTATGCATTGTAGTTAATAATGGCAAAACACGTTTCTTGTTGTTAAGAGTTTGACATGATATTGTCAAAAAAAATCTTATTGATATATAATTGAAAGGAGCCAAGTCCATTGGGTAGTTGAAATTTGAGTTTTGAGGGAAAAAGCATGGAAAGATGAAGAGGCTCAATTAAATGGATGTTTCTTCTTAAAAACAAATCATTGAACTCAAATAGAATTAGATTTCTGTCCACTATCCATACAGCTACACAACCCCAATTCGCTAGATATAATATTACAGACATGTATGAATGCGTATGTACCTATGTATAGATAAGTTCTGGACTGGAAGTTTAAATTTTCTATGAGATTTGTGACATATATGTGGACTTTTTCAAGTATATTAAATGTGCCAAAAGTTAAGGTGTGTTTACAAATCTCAAAACATAATTTATGGCCTAATAGAATGAGAATTCTAAAATTTAAATTTAGTAGAAAGTAGTCCATCTAGTTTGGCTACTCACTAAATTTATGAATGTAGATTTAAGACTTTTTACACACCATTAGGTTTTTCAGATTCTTAAAAAGAGATGCTTTCTTTTCCAATAGTATTAAATTTATGAAAAGTGATTATGCAGACAAATTCTGGGGCACATCCAGTGGTAAAATAGGGTGTTATTTTTATAGTTTGTAAACCAACTGTATATATTCTTTGCATTTGTACCCTTCAATAACCTCAGTTACTGAGTTTCTGCATGCACAACAAGTGACAATTCTAAACATGTCGTCGTTAACATATCTCAGTAAATTTGTTCTACAGATGTGTAGTTTCTTGTTGCAGAACTTAGATGGTTGTCCTGGCTTTTCTTTGAGTAGGTTAGAGTTCATTTTTATTTTTGAATATCTTTATTAATTGCAGTTTCATGTAATTCGCCAGTTGAGAGAAAACCTTCTTTCTCTCCTTCTGCCATTGTCATAGGTGGTGGTTTTGCTGGTCTTGCAGCTGCACGTGCACTTCAAGATGCATCCTTCAAGGTACTATCAGTAAAAGTTGTTAACCAGTTTAGATTGATGAATCTTGTTGACCTCTTCGTAGCCTGTTAGTTTACAGAGCCATTTTTTTATTCACAGGTCATTATGTTGGAATCAAGGGACAGAATTGGTGGTCGAGTACACACTGACTACTCTTTTGGTTTCCCTATTGACATGGGTGCTGCATGGTAAGTTTCTTTCAATTTTTTCTTCTGATTCATTAATTTGTGCTTGTTTACTTTCTGCAATCAAATTCTGGAACTTGCAATTTCTTTAAAGCTTTTATGCTGATGTAAAATCAATACCTCAGGTTGCATGGTGTTTGCGAAGAAAATCCCCTGGCTCCCTTAATAGGGAGACTGGGTCTTCCACTTTATCGGACCAGTGGTGATAACTCTGTATTGTTTGATCATGATTTAGAAAGGTATTATCTATGGGCATACACTGGTGTAGCTTATTGTACTAAATTTTATCTGAACCTACAATGAAATTGTTACACATTGGAAGCTACTAGATAGATCTATGATGCTGTTCAGATCAGAAAAGAAAGCTGCTCGAATTCTTCTAAGTTCTTGTTCTTGTCTGCAGCTATGCTCTTTTTGATACAGATGGGCGTCAAATCCCCCAAGAACTAGTTACACAAATTGGAGAGATATTTGATTGTATGTTGAAAGAGGTAGGCATTTATGCCATCACAGTTTGATACAGTTTGGTTTTACCTACGACTTACGGCAATCTATTTTTTTGGAAGAACTAATCAATTTTAAATTGCAGGCTGACAAACTAAGGCAGGAGACTGTTAATGACATTTCTATTGCTGAGGCAATTACCACGGTTTTTGAAAGACGCCCTGATTTGAGGTTTTCTTATATTCAATTATAAATTGCAATTCTGTTCCCTTTTCATTCAATTACCTTGCTTTAGGATTTGATCTGTTTTATTTTTCTTGCTTTCAGGCAAAAGGGACTTGGCAACAAAGTTCTGCAATGGTATCTGTGCAGAATGGAAGGGTGGTTTGCTGCAGATGCAGATACCATCTCTCTCAAATACTGGGATGAGGCAAGTTTTCTTATTCTTTCTTCTGCATGTATTATGATCTACAAATATTCTGTATATATTTGTTGCAAACAAGCTAATGGTTAGGTCCGCATATACCTCTATTCTTAAAATAACTTTACTTTTGCTTTTGAGACTTTGCCTATGCTTTCTGGGTTTGTTTCGTTATTTTCTCTTTAATGAAACAAGGTGGCCGTACTCCTTTTTCTTTAAAAAAAAAAAAAAAACTGTAGCTTTTGAGACATCATAATCTACAGCTTGAAAAGAATCTAAAAGTATCTATCTAATTTTAGGTTAATTTATATCAAGTTGTTATCAATGCCTGATACTTTTTAATTTAACATTTTTTAAAATTGATCTTAATTAGTTGCATTTTGTTACAATCCTGTGCCATATCATGAAATGCAGGAAGTTCTCCTCCCTGGTGGTCATGGTCTCATGGTCCGGGGTTACCGCCCTGTTATTAATACTCTTGCCATGGGTCTAGATATCCGTTTAGGTCACAGGTAAATATCAGTAGTATTGATTGATTAACCATACCATTATTTCTGTCTTCCTTCTAATATTTCATTAAGAATTCATTTTCTTCATTTAGGGTTACGAAAATAGTGCGTGGAAAATTAGGAGTAGAAGTCATTGTGGACAATGGTAAATCATTTGTTGCAGATGCTGCTGTCATTGCTGTTCCCCTAGGAGTTCTGAAGGCGAATTCCATAAGGTTCGAACCGAAGCTTCCAGAGTGGAAGGAAGAAGCAATAAGAGATATTGCAGTCGGTACAGAGAACAAAATTGTGTTGCACTTCGACAAGGTTTTTTGGCCAAATGTAGAGTTCCTTGGAGTAGTTTCATCTTCTTCTTATAGCTGCAGCTATTTCCTTAATCTTCACAAGGCAACAGGTCATCCTGTTCTTGTTTACATGCCTGCAGGCCGGCTTGCCCATGACATTGAAAAGATGTCTGATGAAGCCGCTGTCAATTTTGCGTTCCTTCAGCTTAAACAAATCCTCCCAGATGCGTCTGAACCGGTATTTTTTTTAAATCTTTCATTACATGATTTTTCTCTTTTGCTGCTGCTTAATGGCTTGTTCATGTCAACAAAATTATATTGCTTTGTGTTTCCTCTTTTTTAATGCTCATCCTGGAATATGCATCACAAACAAATCTTGGAGTTGATCCTGTGGAAACACTTCATATACAATCCTTAAAGATGTGTCCTGCATTTCTCATGTGCATTATAAAGTTTATTACATGTGCTGATGTGCTTGAGCTTATATTTTAGACACTTCTCTGAGCACATAATCAACAAATTTCAAGACATTTATCACATTTCTTATATACTAGTAAAGTCCCCTATCACTTTTGGATTGACTATTCTGTTTATCATAATTTGTTGTTATATTGTATATACAACAATGCTCCATTGCAAACGGGTGCCATGCAAACGGGTCGTGCAATGGCGCCCGTGGCCGTTGGATCAGATCGATCAAGATCCAGCGGCTATGATCACCACTGCCCGTTGAATGAACTTAGGCCATTGTTCCAACCTAAGTTGTTTAAAACAGCGGCCTTTTATAGCCTACAAACAACGGCCTAAGTTAGAAAACGTTGTTGTTTCAGACAACTCGTTGAATAAACCTAGGTCGTTGTTCCAAACAATGACCTAGGTTGTTTGAAACAACGGCCTTTTATAGCCTAGGCCGTTGTTGGGAACAATGGCCTCGGTTATAAAATGTCGCTGTTTCAAACAACGGCCTAGGTTTGTATTTTTTATAACCTAGGCCGTTGTTTCCTAACAACGGGCTATGTTCAAATTTGGGAGTGAGTAAGAGCGAATGTGGCGAAGAGTTATTTGAGACGAAATTCCCAGATTACCCCTCACAACTTACGTGAGGTGAGGATGATGGGCGGGCTCGATCACAGCCATTGGATCAAGATGAATTTGATCCAATGGCCGGCAATGCCGTTTGCCCGAGTCTGTTTGCACAGACCTGTTTGCAATGGAACATTGCTCTTGTATATATTTAGTTTAATTTTGAAAATTTTACTTATATTTGATTGTATTTTAGCAAAGAGGCTTACCCCTAGACTGTAGTGGAACTCGCCCTCTTCTGTAATTTGAATTGGCTATGGAACTAGTATTACTCATTTTGAGACATCTCTTACTTTGATTTGTTAACTGGAGCATAATTGTGATATAACATAAAAATAGTAATTTGTGGTTTATCTTTTGTGTCCAATTATCTTTAAATTTCACATACTATCCTTGCTCCAGTGTCCCGTACTATCCATATCCATGCTCATAGTTTCCGGGTCATCTTGCCATGATTATAGTCTGCTGGTTATATCAATTGGTTGTTACTTGCATTCTCTAGTACAATAGCATGGACACTTTTACAATGGAGCTCATACCCGTGTAATACTCTTGGTTTATTGATTGGTTGTTTGTTCACACCGGTGAACTGTTATTACTTGAATAATGTAGTTTCTACGAGTTAATAACTTTATGTTGTCCAGTGAAGTATTCTCTTTTGGAAGTTAATATTAACGACAAATCCACAAGGAACTATTTTCTGTAACTTGTCGATTAGGAGAAGAGCCTTGAAGAATGTAAATGTTTGTTTTTAATGTTGTCAAGTTGTTTAGGTTTATTTGATTCATTGTTAGTGGCAGCAATCCAACTTGCAGGATTCCCTTTTCTAGTCCAAGTTGCAACTTATACAATGGAGCAATATATTTTATAAGGTCACAAGCTATCATATCTTTTCTCACCGTTTTCAACTAAGTTTAGGTCTTTCCCTACCCTTATCTCTACCCTCAATATTTATCAGATCACTTTTTTAACGGGAGCACTATTATGTCTACGTGTGACATGTCCAAACCACCTGAAGCGATTCTCTCTTGACTTATCTTGGAAATGAGCTATCTTTAGCATATCTCGTATATGCTCATTCTAATTATATCATTTCTGGTTTTACCACTCATCCATCTTAGCATCCTTAGTTCCGCTACACTCTTTTTTGGACATGTTTCTTTGTTGCCCAACACCCTGCTCCATACATTATTGGTGGTCTAACAGCTATCCAATAAATTTTCCTTCAACTTCAAAGATATACGTTTATCACACAAAATACCACTAAACACCACTCTAAACACCACTAACACTTGTCACTTAAGCCTTCATGCTCGGATCCTATGTATAACATCTTCACAAATCTCTCATATCTCTTTTGTATAATTGAGCCTAAACATAGACCACTAGTATGATAATCCATCATGGACACTGTACAGGGGAAATTAGCTTTCAAAAGCATCCATCCTAATGTTCTAATTTAGTTTTCTAATTTCATTGTTATTATTTATTTTACAGATTCAGTTTTTAGTGTCACATTGGGGTTCAGATACAAATTCTCTTGGTTCCTACAGCTACGATGCAGTGGGCAAGCCCCATTACTTTCGTGAGAGATTGAGAGTGCCAGTAGACAATCTCTTCTTTGCTGGGGAAGCTACATGCATGGATTACACAGGCACGGTTCATGGTGCCTTCTCCACTGGCCTCAAGGCTGCAGAGGAGTGTCGAATGCGTGTTTTGGAGAGAACCGGGGATTTTGATATATTAAATCCCGCAGTCATGGGGGAAGAAACAGTCCCCGTTCCTATCCTCATCTCTCGCATTTAATTATTCTATTGAACAATGAAAGAGAGTGGAACTATATTTAGAGCTCAGAAATCATCGTATGTTAATTTCTCCTCCCATCTGAGCAAGCATCTTGCATATGTTATGCTGATACCCCATGGACAGTGAAAAATGATTGTGTAGTAAAGGTTACATATAAATAAGCATCCTCTTATCATTATCAAGGGAAACTTTTATAATATATTCAGATAGTAACTATTATTGTGAATTGTGTGTACTGTTGTGAATTAATTATATTGCTATGGCAAGTGTTATTATTGTGAACTATTTAATTCTATGAGTGATATGTTTTACCTTTAATGAGTACAGTTTGATGGACTTTGTGTGAAAAACTCTTATTGGGTTTAGTTTCTAATTTATTTTATCCTTTGCATAAATTAGCAAATACTATTACGATAACCGACACAAGTGACCGAAACAGAAAAACATAAATAGTGAACAAAATAAGAGACGCAGCAAGTGATACTCCTGTAGAAGAACCTCAGGAGAGAGGACAAGCCCGACATCCTCAGGCTGGCTGTAGTATTGCTGAAAGTTTCCTCGCAGCCATCCAGCTGTGCATTGCATCACACTGACTATACTTGCCATTGCCTGTAAGCAGAACTGATGCTCACAGAAGATTAATTGGAGAAAAGGAAAATAACAAAAACTTTTTTTTCTGTCTGTCTTTTGAGTGATACTTTGTTGAAGCAAATCAGCTGGCAGTGTATCGTGCCGTTTAACTTCAGCAAGCAGTTCTCTCCTTTTTCTTAAGAAGCATAGTCTAGATTGCCAAACTGTCCTCTTTCATATTCTCTCTCTATCAAATTCGTCTTTCTTTCCTAATACCTTGAAGCCATTTTTTTTTTTTGGGGTATCCCCTCTTCCTGATCATTCTAATTGATGCTGCTTGGTTTCAGTGTGGGAGTAACAAGTGTGAGTTCTTGTAATTTGTGAAGTGGAAGGGATGGATCTCGAGAAGGCTCAGATCTGTTCCTTGAGGTCAGCTCGGAAGAGATGCTGGAGCTCGGACGGCCGGAGTACCTGCAAAAGACCTAAAAACACCGGGAAAAATTCCGGCGACAGACCCTCCGACTATCTAGTCAGTAACTGGAAAAGAGACTGAGCAGCTAGGGTTCAGGTGGAGAAATATTGATTACCTTATGCAGTGAGGAGGGGGCCTGGTATTTATAGCTAGAGGCAAACAGGTATCTGACTCTAATGGGTTGGGTCAGACCTGTTTGTCTGTGGGCCTGAAGTGGTAGAAGGCCCATTGGACATGTTGACCTATGGATCTGGGCCATGTCATCTATACCACATCATAAGGCCCCCACTCCTGTAGGACTGTGGACACCAACTGTGGAGGAGTAGTTTGTCCTTGTGAGAAGAGCAGAAGGGAGTGTTTTGCGAAAATGAGATGATGAGTTCCTGAGAAGTGTTTGGGGTCGGCACCGAGCCAAGCATGGTATACGGTCTGATCGAAGTCCGTGCCGAGCGCCGAGCTCGAGGGGTCGGTGCCGAGCGTCGAGCCAGGAGGGCCGAGGCCGAGCACACCAAGCGAGGTGCTTTTTGAGAGAAAGTTGTGGCACTGCTCGAGGTACGTGCCGACCTCTGAGCTTGAGGTCGGTGCCGAGTGCCTCGATAGAGGGATTTTATGAGAGAAAGCTACGGTGATGCTCGAGGTTCATGCCGAGCTCTGAGCTTGGGGTCGGTGTCGCGCGCCTCGATAGAGATATTTTTATGAGAGTAAGCTGTGGCGATGCTCGAGGTTCATACTGAGCTCCGAGCTTGAGGTCGGCGTCAAGAGCCTCGATAGGGCATTTTTCTGAGAGAAAGCTATATCAATGCTCGAGGTTCGTGCCAAGCTCCGAGCTTGGGGTCGGCGCTGAGCGCCTTGATAGAGACATTTTATGGGAGTAAGCCGTGGGGATGCTCGAGGTTCATGCCGAGCTCCAAGCTTGGGGTCGACGCTGAGTGCCTCGATAGAGGATTTTTCTGAGAGAAAGTTGTATCAATGCTCGAGGTTCATGCCGAGCTCCGAGCATCTCGATAGAGGCATTTTATGAGAGTAAGCTGGGGCGATGCTCGAGGTTCAAGCCGAGCTCTGAGCTTGGGGTAGGCACTGAGTGCCTCAGTAGGGGCTTTTTCTGAGAGAAAGCTGTATCAATGCTCGAGATTCATGTCGAGCTTCGAGCTTCTGTGAGACTGCTTAGTGCCTACTTGAAATTCATGCTGAGCGTCGAGCCAGATGACAGAGGCACTTTTGTTAAAATATTGGGTGCCTGCTCAAGATTCATGCTGAGCGTCGAGTCAGATGGCCTTGCTTAGAGGCACTTTTTGTGGAAATGCTGGGCGCCTGCTCGAGATTCGTACCGAGCATCAAGCTAGATGGCCTTACTTAAAGGCGCTTTTGTAAAAATGCTTGGTGCCTGTTCGAGATTCATGCCGAGCGCCGAGCTATGTGACCTTTCTTGGAGGCACTATTGTAGGAATGCTGGGTGCCTGCTCGAGATTCATTCCAAGTGTCGAGGCAGGTGGCCTTGTTTGGAGGCACTTTTGTAGAAATGCTGGGTGCCTGCTTGAGATTCATGCCGACCGTCGAGCTAGGTGGCCTTGTTTTTAGGCGCTTTTGTGGAAATGCTGGGTGCCTGCTCGATATTATGCAGAGCGTCGAGCTAGATGGCCTTTCTTAGAGGCTCTTTGTGTGAGAATGCTGGGTGCCTGCTCAAGATTCATGCCGAGCATCGAGCTAGATGGCCTTGCTTAGAGTCGCTTTTCTGGAAATGTTGGGTGGCTGCTCGAGATTCATGTCGAGTGCCGAGCCAGGTGACCTTGCTTGGAGGCACTTTTGTAGAAATGCTGGATGCCTACTCGAGATTCATGCCGAGCGTCGAGCCAGATGGCCTTGCTTATAGGCGCTTTTGTGGAATGCTGGGTGTCTGCTCAAGATTCATGCCGAGCATTGAGCAAGATGACCTTGTTTTTGAGGCGCTTTTGTGGGAATGCTGGGTGCCTGCTCGAGATTCATGCCGAGCGCCGAGCCAGATGGCCTTGCTTAGAGGCGCTTTTATGAAAATGTTGGGTGCCTGCTCGAGATTCATGCCGAGTGCCGAGCTAGATGGCCTTGCTTGGAGGCATTTTTATGGAAATGCTGGGTGCCTGCTTGAGCCAGATGACCTTCCTTTTGAGGCACTTTTGTGGGAATGCTGGGTGCCTGCTCGAGATTCATGCCGAGCATCCAGCCAGGTGGCCTTTGTGACATGCCAAAACCTTGTTTCTGTGTTTGGCGTGTCCCGAGGTGCATGCCGAGGCTCGAGCATTTTAGACTTGGAGAGAAATTGGTCTTGGGGAGAAATTGGGCCATATGTAGGCCACTCCTGCGGTGATACGTGTAATGATGACGTCATGTTTGAGGATTTCGAGGAGTCGCTAGTTTCACTATATATCTCCCACCCCTCTCCTCATTTTTCACCTTTGCTCTCTTTCACCAAGTTTCCAAGTTTGCTCTCTAGTACAGTTCAGTCACCGGCGGCGATCTTTTTTGGCAACTTCCCAATATTTCAAACAGGTTAGTTTTTTCATTATTTAGAGGGCTCAGTTTGGTTCGTCTGCCACTACATCGGTTCGGGATGATGACCCGCGTCTCCCCGACTCAATGTCTTGGAAAACAGTGGAGAAGGTTTATGAACTCATGCCGCTCCGCAGCAGACAGCCCTTCATAGTGGGGTTGAGCTACTCAGAAGGGAGCGTGAACAAGGAGGAGGGTGATGAGGAGGAAGTTGTCGGTGGTGTGGAGGAGGATGAGCTGATTGAGGGAGTGGGGGGTGACGAGGGAGTTGAAGTTACCGAGGGGGACGAGGAAGTCGAGGACGACCCTTCAACAGAGGACGACCATCTGGCTTCTTTGGCGACGCCCTCCTCCCCAAATGGTCGTCATGTCCGACGGAGGAAAACGAAGTGGATCCTACCGGACAGCCCTGATGAGACGGCTCCTGAAGTCAGACTCGATGTCCCCTTCACCGTACAGCTGAGCTCCATTAGAATGTACCCGGACGATGTCGAGGAGTTGGTCTGGTACAGAGCGCAACCGTCCTCGCCTGGTCGACATAAAATCTCTGTGGACAAAATGCCAATTGTACTGACCGCGGACGACCTTCTGGTTATCCGAGCCAACTACTTCCTTGGTCAGGAGTTCGAGCTGTTGATCCCCAGCCCCAGCCTTCGCCCCACGGATAACTTGGCTCCTTGCTTTTGTATGTTTTCGTGGACGCGTTCAACTTGGGCTTGCGACTGCCACTCCACCCATTCATCCAGAGGATTCTGAACTGGGCGTCGTTGAGTCCGATGCAATACGGGCCCAACTCTTGGAAGCAGCTCGTGTGCTTCATGCCTCTTTGCGAGGAGAGGGGCATGCCCCTGAAATTGAAGTACTTCTGAGCGGTCTTGGGTATTAGCTCATCTGGCGAGTATGAAGGGATCTACCATATCTTGCCTTGTCGAGGGAGGAGGGTCGTCCACGGGCATCCGGACTCGATAAAGGGGTGGAAGGGGAAATATTTCATTGTTCGGTGTTTGACACCCTGGGTGATACCCACGATGTGAAGTTTTTATAAGCCCAACCTCAAGGGCCCTCGCAAGGCCGATTTGACGGTCGAGGAGTGGGTAGACGTTTAGCGGATATGTTTGGGCAACAACATCGGTTGGCCGAATGTAACGGAGAAGCATTTGGCTCGGATCGGACTGAGCCCCACTCCTTCCAGTATGTCTTTTTGTCTAATTTTTATTCAAGTATTTTCCTTCGTCTTATATGCTTCTCTTTCCTTTGCAGATATGGACGATTCAGAGATCGCTGCAAGGAGGGCGCTGTTGAAGAAGAGGAAGGCCGAACGGCCCGAGCATGGGAAGCCAGGGAAGGTCCCCTACGAGGTGGTTTCGGAGGAATCTTCTGACTTGAAGCCAAAGTAGAAAAAGGCTCCAAGTCGGGCCTAAGCTCTAGTATCATGAGGGTTACTGAGGTGGTGAAGAGTGGCTTCCCCCACATCGCTCCAGCGGCCAAGGCGAACATAGGCGATGCGGGGCTTCAACCATGGGCCTCGGATTGCGCCGTTCGGGTCGGGGACACCTTGTCGGAGGGTCCCATGGCCATCGAGGTGGTTGGGAAGCTCGCCCCACCTCGGGACCAGAAGGCCTGGGAATGCGACACCATAGAGTCCAACTACATGAAGTGGGCTCTGGCGAGCGTGCAGGTAACCTTCATTCTGTTCTGACTCTTTTGTAGTTTGTTTACTATATATATTTTTTCTAAGTCTGATTCCCTCGGATTTAGCTTGTATGGAGGACACTCAGATGATGAAGCTACACCATTAGGAGCTGAGGAGGGAGGTGAGGAACGCTCAGCACTATGAGCATGAGATGAAGGACCTCAAGATAGCGCAGATGGCGCTTGAGGCCTGCAACCAGGCCCTTCAGGCCGAGCTGGCTAACCAGGCTGATGCCAGCATGAAGAGGGAGGGCGAACTGAGAGAGGAGGCCGAGAAGTAAGTAAGAAAGGTTAAGCAGGCCGACATTGATAAGGTCATTGCGGCCCAGGATGAGGTCTATGCCCTGACGATCCAGCACGTTAAGTACTACCACCAGGAGTTGGATCTTAGTCAGTTTTATTATGATAATGAGCTGCCTGACTCCTGGGGGTGGTGGTGACGAAGACGTTGCAGTGACTGACCCCAACACAGAGACGGCTGCCGAAGAAGAGGTTGGCCAATCCCAAAGCAGTAACGTTTGTTATTTTCTTTTCCTCCTCTTTTCTCTTCGAATTTTGTAGTTGCCGAACGCGGACTGGCCACCGCATCTTTGTAAATACATTTTTGAGTAATGAAAAGAGTTTCTAGTCGAACCTTTTGACTTAGAATTTTGGGCGTGATCTGTCATGTGAGATTTTTTGAATTTTAGCCAAGTATATAGGGCTCGGAATGATGTTTCTCTGTTTTCTTTTGTTAGACAGATGCGACCCCAGGAGTAGACTCTGGTCATGCTGAGATGGCACGACTTAGGGGTAAGGTCTTGTCCTTAGAGTCTGCTATGACCCGGTGCCGTAAAAAGGCTCGCGATCGAGAGGCGGCTCTCCAATACTTCATGGATAAGTCAAAGGGGCTTAGCTTGGAGCTGACACGTTTTAAGAAGCTAATAACTGATCGGGACTTGTGCGGAGGTTGTGTTTTCGATGGTCAGCACTTCCGCTCGGCAGCCGTCATCTGAGTTTTTCCTTGGTGACGTTATTGTGGAGAAGGAGTTAGAGGTATAACAGTATAAGATAATTCTCGGGATGTCAGGATGCCGATTTGTTTCTTTCAGGAGCGCCTGCCCTTCTGCTGGAGCCTCGTTGCCGACCCTGAGAATTGGGCCAGCGAGGCCCTGTGACGCACAGAGTTCGGTCGCGGGTGTGTCTACCATAGCGGCCCCGGACAATCCTACGGAAGACAGAACTCGTTCTGCTGGTCTTGAGCTAGTCTGTATTAACCCTGTGGCTCCGATACAGGAGTCCTAGGCTGATTGTGAACGATGTAATAAAGTCTCTCCTTGTAATGATACACTTTCTTTGGTTAAAATAAAAAATAAAAGAACATGATTGTATTGGTCTTCAGTGGGTTCTTTTGTCGTGCACGTACATCTAAAGTCCGAGGATGGGTCTTTGGCGTCCAGGCCGAGGGTTGAGGAATTTGTAGATTAAGAACTCTTGTGAACCGTCTGGGTGACCGAGGGACCCTAAATGACTGGTAATAGAGGACGTTTCGTGTTCCAATGCCATAAATGCGTATAATAGACATTTTGACTTCCCATGCCATAAATGCGTATGATAGATGTTTCGACTTCCCATGCCATAAATGCTCATCTTTGGGCTATATAATCCTCACCCCCCAATCATTTCTTTCTTCACTTCACTGTGATCTCTCGTCACTGGTGGTTCTCCTACCACCCTCTAACAGTTAGGAGTAACGGCGATGAAGGCTACTTTACCCCTAGTTTCCAGTGGGTTAAAGGGGGGTCGACTCGGAGTGCAGGCTTCGAGGCACTTGCCGAAGGCGAGTGTCAAAAGTAAAAAGTTGCCCGAGGGTCCCTACGACCAGTGGCTCTCTTAGCACCCTCTGACAGTTAGGGATAGCGGTGATGAAGGCTGCTCTTCCCCTGGCTACCAGCGGGTGAAAGGGGGTCAACTCGGAGTGCGGGGCCCGAGGCACTTGCCGAAGGCGAGTGTTGAATGTAGAAATTGTCCGAGGGTTCCTATGGCTGGTGGCTCTCCTACCACCCTCTGACAGTTAGGGGTAGCGGCGATGAAGGCTGCTCTACCCCTAGCTGCCCGAGGGTGAAAGGGGGTCAGCTCGGAGCACGGAGCTCGGCGGTCCTCGCTGTGGGTAAGGACCACAAATCAAATTGAAACTTGGGTAAATAGTGAGTCGAAGTCCCAACCGAGGGGCGATGATAGGGATTGAGGAATCCTTCATAGGTAGTCGAAGTCCATGCCGAGGGGCGAGGATGTTAGTAGCCGAGGTTCGAGCAGAGGGGTTAGGAGGAATTGAGGAATCCCTCATAGGTGGTCAAAGTCCATGCCAAGTGGCGAGGACTTTAGTAGCCGAGGTCCGAACCGAGGGGCTTGGACTTGAGGGATTGTGGAATCCCTTATAGGTGGTCGAAGTCCATGCCTAGTGACGAGGACTTTAGTAACCGAGGTCCGAGTCGATGGGCTAGGACTTGAGGGATTGAGGAATCCCTCCTAGGTGGTCGAAGTCCATGCCGAGTGGCGAGGATGTTAGTAGCCGAGGTCCGAGCCAAGGGGCTAGGACTTGAGGGATTGAGGAATCCCTCATAGGTGGTCGAAGTTCAAGCCGAGCGGTGAGGACGTGTTGATTGAGAAATCCTTCGTAGGTGGTCGAAGTCTAAGCTGAGTGGCGAGGACTTGAAGGATTGAGGAATCCCTCATAGGTGGTCGAAATCCATGCCGAGTGGCGAGGACGTTAGTAGCCGAGGTCCAAGCCGAGGGGCTAGGACTTGAGGGATTGAAGAATCCCTCATAGGTGGTCGAAGTCCATAACGAGTGGCGAGGACGTGAGGGAACGAGAAATCCCTTGTAGGTGGTCGAAATCCATATCGAGTGGCGAGGACTTGAGGGATTGAGGAATCCCTCATAGGTGGTCAAAGTCCAAACCGAGCGGCGAGGACGTGAGAGAATGAGAAATCCCTCGTAGGTGGTCGAAGTCCAAGCCGAGTGGCGAGGGCTTGAGGGATTGAGAAATCCCTCGTAGGTGGTCGAAGTCCAAGCCGAGCGGCGAAGACGTGAGAGATTGAAAAATCCCTTGTAGGTGGTCAAAGTCCATGCCGAGTGGCAAGGACTTGAGGGAATGAGAAATCTCTCGTTGGTGGTCGAAGTCTAAGCTGAGCGGCGAGGATGTGAGGGATTGAGAAATCCCTTGTAGGTGGTCGAAGTCCATGCTGAGTGGCGAGGACTTGAGGGATTGAGAAATTCCTCATTGGTGGTCGAAGTCCAAGCTGGGCGGTGAGGACGCGAGGGATTGAGAAATCTCTTGTATATGGTCGAAGTCCATGCCGAGCGGAGAGGACTAGAGAGATTGAGAAATCCACAAACTTTGACTTGTTAAACAGAATTTCCTGCTTTATTTCATGTTTGTTTATAGGGAAATTGGCGCGTAGCGCCCATCACAATAGTAGATTCTCACTCACTTTCCCTTTTGGAACTTGATGAGGTGCTCTGCATTCCAGATCCTTTTGATTACCCTTCCCCCCAGGTCTTCGAGGCGGTACGTACCAGGACGTATCACTTGGGAGACCTTATATGAGCCTTCCCAATTGGGCACTAGCTTGCCTCCGGCTGTGGGCTGGGAAATTGCGAGCTTTCTGAGCACGATGTCACATTCCTTGATATTGGTCGGACGGACTTTCTTGTTGTATAACCTCTCAATTCGCTACTTATATATGGCCCGTCGGTTGGTGGATCTTTCTCGGACTTCGTCAATGAGGTCTATGTTCGCCCTGAGGTCTCTCGAGTTTGATCCCCTGTCGAAGCCCATGTACCTAGGCAAGGGGAGACCGACTTCCAGAGGAATGACCGCCTCGGTCCCGTATGCTAGGTTGAACGGGGACTCGCCAGTCAGGATTCTCTTAGTAGTACGGAGTGACCAAAGGACGATCGATAACTCCTCGACCCAGAAACCCTTAGGGGATTGGTCCAGCCATTTTTTGAGACAGTCAAGGATTTGGCGGTTAGCATTTTCTGCTTGGCCGTTCGATTGAGGGTGAGAGATTGAAGAGAAGCGCTGCTGAATTCCGAGGTCTTCACAAACTTTTGAAATTTTTTGCCGGCAAATTGGGTTCTGTTATCGGTGACTAGCATGCGCGGGATCCCAAATCGACAAATGATGTGTTTCCAGAAGAATTGTTGGGCTTGAAGTTTTGTAATCGTAGCCAGGGATTCTGCCTCGACCCATTTGGTGAAGTAGTCGATGGCCACGATGACAAATCGCCTTTGGCCGGTAGCCTTTGGAAAGGGACCGACCAGGTCCATCCCCTACATGGCAAAGGGGTTAGGGCTGGCAAGTGATTTTAGTTTGTCTTGGGGCGAGCGTCTGATGGGAGAGAACCCTTGGCAGGGGCTGCACCTTTTTACTAGGTCCTGGGCATCTTGCAACATAGAGTGCCAGTAGTAGCCGTGATTGAGCGCTTTTCTTGCCAGTGATCTACTGCCTATATGGCAACCCCCATTCCGTCATGTAACTCCTCCAGTGCATACTTAGCTTCATCTGATTTCAGATAACGGAGATAAGGTCTCCCATCAGCCTTAGTGTAGGAGTGCTTGAGGACCATGTCCTCAATTAGGGTGAACCTTTCAGACCGGATCCTCGTAGACCGTGCCGTGACACGGTCCTGCGGT
This sequence comes from Hemerocallis citrina, assembly GCA_017893485.1. Taxonomy (NCBI): domain Eukaryota; kingdom Viridiplantae; phylum Streptophyta; class Magnoliopsida; order Asparagales; family Asphodelaceae; genus Hemerocallis; species Hemerocallis citrina. Next base: position 43,056,051 of record CM030367.1, read on the forward strand.
AGCTCGCCGTTGGTTAAGAACTTTAGTATAGGATCCATCCATGCCTCGGCTTGTTCGACGGAGAGGAGGCACATGACTTCAGGTTCTTCGATGCTGGGTTTGAGGAGGACCTCGACTAGGAAAGTGCGGTCTAATCCTCCGAGGGATGACGATGCGAGTTTGGACAAGGAGTCAGCGTGACTATTTTGTTCTCTTGGGATTCGTCGAACCTCCACCTGCTCGAAGAGCTCCAGGAGCTTTTTCGCGCGTGCCAAGTACTGGGTCATCCTAGTGTTGCGGGCTTCATATTCCCTGGTGCTCTGATTGACCATGAGCTGGGAATCACTAAAGACCCATATCCGTCATGCGCCTGCCCAGTAGGCCAGTGTGAGCCCGACGATCAAGGCTTCATATTTTGCCTCGTTGTTGGAGGCCGAAAAATTTAGTCGAAGTGAATATTGGAGGATAAAGTCGTCGGGACCCCTAAGGATGACTCCAGCTCCACTCCCTATCGCGCATGATGATCCATCCACATAGACATCCCATGCTAGGACATCCGTCCGAATTTATGGGGACTCGGGGATGGTGCACTCTGTAATGAATTCTGTCAGAGCCTGACCCTTGATGACTGTCTGAGGATGGTAGCTGATGTCGTGCTGGTTGAGCTCGATTGACCACTTGATTAAATGGCCAGAGTTCTCGGGCTTGTTGAGGACTACTTTGAGAGGCTGAACTGTAAGGATGCGGATGGAGTGGGCCTGAAAGTATTGTCGAAGTTTCCATGCGGCCATTACCAACGCGTAGGCGATCTTTTCCATCTTGGGGTATCGGACCTCGGCATTGTGCATGACCTTGTTGACATAATAGAGAGGCCTCTGCACCTAGTCCTCCTCTTTAACCAGCACGATGGTGAGCGCGTGTTCCGTGGCATCCAGGTTGAGTAAAAGGAGTACGTCCGACTCTCTCTTACTGAGGAGTGGAGGGTTGGCCAGGTAGGCCTTCAGTTGGTCGAATGCCTTTTGTTGAGAATCCCCCCACTTGAAGCTTTTTGCCGCTCGGAGGGCCTTGAAGAATATGAGCGACTTCTCTCATGACTTGGAGAGGAAACGGCCGATGGCCGCCAGTCGTCCTATGAGCTTTTGGACTTCTTTGACGTTTCTCGGAGGGACTATGTCCAGTATGGCTTGAATCTTTTCGGGGTTCGCCTCAATGCCGCGCTGGCTCACCACAAATCCGAGGACCCTCCCCGAGGAGATGCCGAAGGCGCATTTAGAGGGGTGGAGCCTCATGTTATGAGATCGCAGGGCCCCGAAAGCCTCCTCGAGGTCGATGACATGATTCTGCCCTCTGCGACTCTTGACGAGCATATCGTCAACATATACTTCCATATTTTGGCCTGTCAGCTCTTTGAAGACCCAGTTGATGGGCCTTTGGTATGTGGCACTGGCGTTCTTTAGCCCGAAGGGAATGACTCGGTAACAGTAGAGGCCTTGGTCAGTCACAAAGGCGGTCTTTGGTATATCCGTAGGGAACATTCTGATCTGGTTGTAGCCTGAAAAGGTATCCATGAAGCTCAGTAGCTCGTGCCCCGATGTTGCATCGATCATGACGTAGATGTTCGGAAGAGGGAATGGATCTTTCGGGCAAGCCTTGTTGAGGTCTGTGAAATCTATGCATATTTTCCATTTTGCGTTCGTCTTCTTCACCATTACGACATTGGCCAACCACTCCGGATAACCGACTTCCTGTATGAACCGTGCCGAGAGGAGCTTCACCATTTCTTCCCTCACCGCTTGCTGCCTGTAAGGGGCAAACTTACGTCGCTTCTGCTGGACCGGCTTTGTGTCCGAGTGGACACTTAGCTTGTACATTATGATGTCTTCGGAAATCCCCGACATGTCGGAGGGCATCCAGGCAAAGAGGTCGACATTCCGATGAATACATTCGATGATTGTCAGCTTCAGGTTCGGGGTTAGAGATTGGCTTACCTAGAACCATTTGGACTCGTCTCCTTCGGAGGAGATCTCCTCCAGTACGTCTACGGGCTCCGAGCCTTTATCGGATGGAAAACTTCAGCTTCAAGTGATAGACGGAGGTGACCGCCTGGAGTGTGCACAGGCCGGGTCTGCCGAGGCTAGCATTATAGGCTGCCTTAATATTGACCACCATGAAGTCCATTGCTTTAGTCCGAAGGGTCGGGGCCGTGCCGACGGTCACGTCAAGTGTGACAATTTCCTCGATTTGGACAGTGACGTCGGAGAACCCATGAAGCGTGTACCCCGTTGGCTTCAACCTTTCGCGGGAGAGCTTGAGGCTTTCAAACACGGCTAGAAATAAGATATTGACCGAACTCCCTTTGTCAACAAGGATATGTCGGACCTTGTGGTTTACCATGCCGAGGCTGACCACCAGGGCGTCACAATGAGGCAGTCAGATGCCTTCGAGATCTTCATTGGAGAATGAGACCGCCAGCTCCTGGTCCTGCGGGGGCGAATAGTTTTGGACCGAGTTTACTTCCTGAATGAAAGCTTTGTGGGAGTTGTTGGATTCTCCCCCCATAGGTTCGCCGCGGACACAATGAAGAATAGCCACCCTCTCGGCATCCTCGAGTTTGGGCTTGGGCTCGGGCCGCCTACTAACCGTCTAGAGAGGAGGTGAGGGTTGCGGATCCCTCTGGTCCCTGGGGTTGGTTCGAGTGAACTCCTTCATGTACCCCCTAGGGAAGAGGGCTTCGATTTCATCTTTCAGGGTGCAGCAATTACCGGTCTCGTGCCCGTTGTCCCGATAGAAGCGACAGTAGAACCTCAGGTCCCTCTTCTTAATTGCTGTTAGGTCGGGGAGGAAGGCGGAAGATCTCTTTGTCCTCGATATCCAAGAGGATATTCGACACGTTTTTGGTCAGCGGAGTGTATCTCTCGAAACGGGGGACCGGTGGGGAGCATTTCTGGGCAAACACATCTTTCTGGGGCTTCTTCATAGGCTCAGAGTCTTCGGTCTTTCTCTTCCCCTTGGCTGGGGTTTCTTTCAGGCCTTCAGGGTGCAGGGCCTCCTCGGCCCAGATGTACTTTTCGACCTTGTTGAGAAGGTCGGGAAAATCTAGGGGTGGTTTCTTGGCCAAGGAAGTCTTCAACTGGCCGTGGTGAACATTGTGCCGAAAGGCCACCGAGGCAACACTGGCATCGAGGGACGAGACCGCCCTAACTTCGGTTGTGAACCTCTGCACAAATTCGTGTAGGGGCTTTTCTTCCTTCTGCTTGAGGTCCAGTAGGGATGCGCTCGTCTTCTCGACCATCTGGCTAGTTACAAAGTGGGCAAGAAAGTTCGCCTCAAGTTTGTCGAATGAGAAAATTGAACCGGGGGCCAGCTTCGAGAACCATTCTCGAGCTGGGCCACGCAGGGTAGCTGGGAAGGCGCGGCATTGAAGAGGATCTGATGCGCTGTGAATCTTCATGAGGGTTTTGAACCCCTCCATGTGATCAGCTGGATCACTCTCGCCATTGTAGGTCTCGAACAGAGGCGGTCTAAAATTCTTGAGAATCTCAGCGTCTAGAATTTGAGAGGAGAACGAGGGTCGGCTCGGCTAGTGCGCCCGGTTAGATTGCGGTCCTCCTTCGTTAATGCGGGAAAGACGATTCTCCATCTCCATGAGGCGGTGGAGGACGGCTTTGTTCTGCCACGGTGGCTGGGACAAACCGTGAGACTCGGGACCCTGACCCTCTTCGAGCCTCGGGCTGACATTTTGCTGTTCGAACCCAGGGCTGCCTCCGAGGGCTCAAAGGATTTTGTTCCTGAAATCTCGGAACTCGGCTCTCGTTACCGAAGTTTGTTCACCCTGACTGGGCAGAGATTGCCCACCCCTCGAGGAGCAGCTGCAGTTGTGCTCCTGACTTTGGGATGAGAGAGTGCTACGTGTCGGACCTGGGTCGGAAGGGACTGCCCGGCTCCTTGATCGGCTGAGCTGGAGCCGAAGGTCATCTACAGGCTGCCGGTGGTTGATGATATGCCATAAGTCTTTGGCAACTAAGTGTGAAGTGCTTGGACCCGGTCCCGTTGTACCATTGACTAGTGGTCGGTTAGATCCCAGAGTGTTCACATGACTGTAAGAGGGATGGGGGTCTGGACGACATCCAGCGTGAAGGCTCTTATGGCTTTGGGAGCCATGGGAGGGCTCGGCTTCAGGAGAGATCTGAGCTTAGGATCGAGTCAGTCGGTTTTCCACAGATGGTGCCAACGTGATGCTGCTTGTTTTCGGTGCGGGAGTAACATGTGTGAGTTCTTGTAATTTGTGAAGTGGAAGGGATGGATCTCGACATGGCTCGGGTCTGTTCCTTGAGGTTGGCTCGAAAGAGATGCTGAAACTCGGACGGCCGGAGTACCTACAAAAGGCCTAGAAATACCGAGAGAAATCTCGGCGACAGACCCTCCGATGATCTAGTCAGTCAATGGAAAAGAGACTAAGCAGCTGGGGTTCAAGTGGAGAAATATTGATTACCTTCTGCAGTAAGGAGGGGGCCTGATATTTATAGGTAGGGGCAAACGGGGATCTGATCCTAATGGTCCGGGTCAGACCCGTTTGTTTATGGGCCTGAAGTGGTAGAAGGCCCGTTGGACTTGTTGACCTGATGACCTGAGATGAGCAAAATTTCAGGAGATTAGACGGCCCTGATTAGGCCACGTCATCTATAACACATCATAAGCCCCCACCGTGTGTTCGTGGGTTCGATTCCCACAGATGGTGCCAACCTAATTCTGCTTATTTTCGGTGCGGGTGCAACAAGTGTGAGCTATTGTAATTTGTGAAGTGGAAGGGATAGATCTCGACAAGGCCCGGGTCTATTCCTTGTGGCCGGCTCGGAAGAGATGCTAAAGCTCGGACGGCCGGAATACCTGCAAAAGTTGTAGAAACACTAGGAGAAATCCCGGCGACAGGCCCTCCGATGATTGAGTCAGTCACTGAAAAAGAGACTGAGTAGCTAGGCTTCAAGTTTTGAAATATTGATTACCTTCTGCAGTGAGGAGATGGCCTGGTATTTATAGACAGGGGCAAACGGGTATCTGACCCTAATGGGCCAGGTCAGATCCGTTTGTCTGTGAGCCTGAAGTGGTAGAAGGCCATTGGACCTGTTGACCTGATGATCCGGGATGAGCAAAATCTGAGATCCGACGGCCTTGATTGGGCCACATCATTTATACCACATCACTAATGTTGGTTGATCTTAACCATCCTAGGACTTGGTGATTTTATGGGGTTTAAATTTTTTATAATATGCAATAGTGAATTTTGGTTATGTTGTTTTCATCCCTTCATATCAATATAATCGGTGTTAAACTAATAAAACTAAGAGGACTGTTCCAATTCTTTTTGAATGAGGAAAACTCTTGTGATTTTCAAGGACGGGCAAGGGAGGCTCATGCTCCCCCCGGGTTTTCAAAAAGCTCCCTTTATATATAATAATATACTAGTGTTACCCTGTGCAAATTGCACATACGTATATATATTCAATTGCCGAATCGGGTTGACTTTAAGTATATATATTCAATTGCCGAATTTTGTTGCTTGCGTTAGTAATTTGTAGAATTAGAATTGTATATACAAAATTAGTTAGAAATTTTTCAGTGCGGTTGTGGTTGAAAACCCTGCAAACGACCGTAAAAATATACGAAACTTTGCAAGTAGGTTGGTCTTACGTAGTACAAGTCACCCCAAGTTGTAGAAGTGAGTTTCGACTCACGGTTCGAGAGATACGGCCGCGTATCACTTTCGGTTGGAAAAAACCACCTAAATCCCTACACGGCCGTATCTCGCAAACCGTGACTCGAAACTCGCTTCTACAAGTTCGGGTGGCTTGCCCTACGTAATTTCGACCAAGTCGAAAATTTTTATAATTTTCGGACGCCGTTTGTGCGGTTTTCTTTAATTCCTCGCATGAGTAGTTTTTCACTTAGAATTTTGTAAGTGCGATTAGATTAGAAAACCCTTCAAACGAACTCCAAAAAATACGAAACTTTGCGAGTTGGTTGGTGTCCCATATGAGAAGCCAACCCAACTTGTAGAAGTGAGTTTCGACTCACGGTTCGAGAGATACGGCCACGTATCGCTTTCGGTTGAAAAGAACCAACTAAAGCAGTACACGGCCGTATCTCGCAAACCGTGACTCGAAACTCGCTTCTACAAGTTCGGGTGGCTTGCGCTACTTGAATTCGGCCAAGTCGAAAAGTTTTATAATTTTTGGATATCGTTTGTGCGGTTTTCTCAAGTTCCTCGCATGAGAAGTTTTTTACTTAGAATTTTGTAAGTGCGGTTTGAGTTTAAAACCCTTCAAACGATATCCAAAAAATTTGAAACTTTGCGAGTTGGTTGGTGTCACTTATGATAAGCCAACTCAAGCTGTAGAAGTGAGTTTGGACTCACGGTTCGAGAGATACGGCCGCGTATCGCTTTCGGTTGAAAAAACCAACTAAAGCGGTACACGGTCGTATCTCGCAAACCGTGACTCGAAACTCGCTTTTACAAGTTGTGGTGGCTTGCGCTACGTGAAATCAAGCAAGGGGCAAAGTTTTATTAATTTTGAATGTCGTTTGTGCCGTTCTGTCACGTTCCTCGCATTAGAAGTTAGTGACTTAGAATTTTTTAAGTGCGGTTAGATTAGAAAACCCTTCAAATGACCTAAAAAAAAATGAAACTTTACGAGTAGGATGATGTCATGTAGCACAAGCAATCCCAATTTGTAAAAGTGAGTTTCGATTAAGTATCCGAGAGATACAATCGTGTGTTGCTTTTGGTTATAAAAATACCAAATACAACGGTTTAGTACCCTAACTGTTCTCCTTTTCACGGTTTTCTAGGTATGGACAGTTTTGAAGGAAGTTCTGTTGTTGGAGAGAAATTTGTTCGTGCACAACAAATTGGCGAGTTTCTTTTTCATGTTGACGAGCACCTAAAACCGAAGATTGGTATTACATTTCCCACTCTAGAGGAAGCGGAAAAATTTTATTCATCATATTGCAAATGTGCGAAATTCTCTATGCGTAAGGGTGGAAATAAATACAAGGAAAACGATGTAGTAGATAAATCATATGTTTGTAATAAAGCCGGGGAGTCACCGAATAATCATAATGAAGCTAGACGAGGAACAACTTCTAGAACGGGTTGCAAAGCTTTCGTTCGTGTCAAACTAAACCCACAAAGTAATTCACAAAGTAATTTATGGATTTTTTATTCGTTAAATGAAGCACACAATTACGAATTTACTTCACCCGATAGACGTCACTTGCTACCTCAAAACCGTGAATTGACTAAGACAGATAAAAAAGTAATTGGTCAACTTACCGAAGCTAATGTCCCGATATGCAAACAAATGCTATTCTTCGAAGGTGCAAGTGGAGGTAATGAGAAAATTGGTTTCACTGGAACAGATGTCAGAAATCTCAGGAGAGACGAGATGGAGGGTTTAAAAGGACACGACGGGCAAATGCTACTTGAGTTCTTTGAATCCAAAAAGGAGACCGATCCTTTATTCTATTTTGATTACCAATGTGATCCCGAAGGGCGATTGTCCCATTGTGTTTGGGTAGATGGTATCGGTAGAAAGAATCATGAAGTATTTGGGGATGTTCTCTGCTTTGATGCTACCTACAATACAAACCGATACGGGATGTTGTTTGTACCATTTGTTGGATTCAACCATCAATGGCAATCAATATTCCTAGGTTGTGGGTTCATCCCCAATGAGAAAGCATCCTCATTTGAGTGGTTCTTTGAAAAGTGGTGAGAAGCAATGGCTTTCGATCCGATGAACATCGTGACAGATGAGGATCGTGGAATAACTTCTGCAGTTTCTAAAGTTTTCCCAGCCACGTCACATAGATATTGTATTTGGCATATTTTGGATAAGTTACCGCATGAAGTGCGTATGCAGAATAACGTTGACGAGTTCAGGGATGCTTTGAAGACTATCATTTATACGGCGGAATTTGAAACAGAATTCGAACAGAAGTGGAAAAATTTGATCTTCCAGTACAAACTTGAGAATAACAAATGGTTGAAGGAAAAATTTGAGATCCACAAAAAATGCGCTCCCGTATACGCAAGAGACTCATTTTGGGGCGGCATGTTGAGTACCCAACGTAGCGAATCGCTACATTCATCCTTGAAGCACCATACTCATAAGAAGTACTCATTACATGAATTTGCCGTCATCTTTGACCGAATCTTAGTAAAACAAAGGCACGGTGAACTTAAAGAAACACATTGTAATCGCGAGAAGAGGCCAAAATTGAAGACAGAATGGGCGTTGGAGTCACAAATGGCGGGAACATACACACTGAAGATTTTCTACAAATTCCAACAAGAAGTTGTAAAAAGCTTATTACTTAATGTGAGTTTAATTGCGAGTATGGATACACCGGATAGTGCAGCTTATTCTGTAACAGTTTGTGGAAATGCAGAACCGGAGAGGGTGATTTCTTATTGTAAAATCACTCAAATTGCTAAATGCCCTTGTGCCATGTACAGCTTCGTAGGCATTCCCTGCAAACATCTATTGGCAGTTATTCGGTTCACAGATCACACCGCACTACCCGAGCAATATATTTGTAAGCGATGGACCAGGGATCAACTGAGAAGAAGCAGTATACCGGTTTCCAATAGTATGGGCGAAAATTTTGCTTCTCGTTATTGTGAACTGACTATGCACTCAAGACATTTGGTCGATCTTGGTTGTTCTTCAGAGCGAGGGTACAAGTACATGCTCGACCACATGCTCAAGGGAATCGAAGAACACTGAATCAGTGAACAGCACACCACACGAAGGTAGCGCACAACTTGAGAGTGGTGGACATGCACATGCACATGTAGGTGATCCCGTGCAGTGCACCACAAAGGGGAGGCCTAAAGGAAAAAGGTTGAAGTCTATCAGAGAAGGCCAAAAAACGAAGAGGCCAAGACTTTGCAGGACATGCCTTCGTGTTCTAGGTCATGATTCACGGGATTGCCCAAAAAATATAGCAAGGTATTATATCAGAGATTTTTGTATTTTTTAATTGGACTTATTGAATGTAAACTTGTTGTAGTCGATACTAACCCATTCTTCTTCCTTATTTAGTGGATTGGTAGGGTACGAAGAAGCTCCAAACGCTGGAGAGAGTGATGATGATGAAGGCGAAGATTCGTGCTAAGGGGTTTTTCGTGTTATGTATGTCATATCAAACTTTCATGATAAAAAACGAATAATTGCTTACTTTTTTATTTTGTTGTGCAGATAATTATTAATTTCGACTTGATTATTAACTTAATTTTTTTTTTTGGTGTAGGTCCGGAATGAAACATAAAATCGTGCCCATGGAAAGAAGCAATGCATTGAAAAATTCCTTATTTTTGATTGTATATATGTGGTTAATTGAACGTATCTATTTGGTACAATTAACCTACTGATGTATTTAATCAGAGTGTAATCTTTGTATGTGTGCATGTTGTGTATTTGTGAACCACACATGTTGTTGTTGGGTTTGATCTTGTAATTGGGTAGCGAACATTAATTTAAGTTGAAATTTGTGAATTTTAAAAATGTGTGCAATTTGGGCAACCCGATGCCGATGTGTACAGATTTATTATTTGTGTTGCAGATTGTGTATTTCTGGATGATATGTCTATGTTGTGGAAAATTTTGAAAATGTATGCAGTATTGATCAAGGGCTGCCAATTACTCTCTACTAAACCCGTTATTGGGGATAACGGGTTAAAATCACTTAACCCGTTATCTTGAATAACGGGTTAAGGAGATAGATATTGGCAGTCCTTAATCAATACTTGGTCTGTAGGGAATGAAGTCCTGCCAATATCTCTCCACTTAACTCGTTATTGGCGTTGACGGGTTAAGATCACCTAACCCGTCATTGGTAATAACGGGTTAGGTAGAGATTTTTTACAGAACCTTCGACTATGTAGGCAATATCTTCTTTTATTGATACATATACAAATTTGTTCATTCACAACAAGTCATTCGCAACAACAAATTTGTTCATACATCAAACATTACAAACTGGCAAGACATGTTGTTTGAAGATACATAGAATGCGTACATAACTCAAGCAAAATTGATATTACAAAGTCATCCTTTGACACTCTACTCCAAAATTGAAATTAATTTAGTATACAAGTACATGCTGGGTTTCATCTCAAAGAGGTAGGAAGGACCGTTGACTCTGCCTTTTTTTGAATGCATAAGTAGCAGTTATCCCCCCTGCATACAATTTAGTTCACTACTATTACACAGAGGTAAAAATTCTCCGCTTCGTGGGATGAAGTAGTAGTGGGTGTAACCGTATATTCAAAGTACTTGACAACTTCTTGACACACACTCCTCATATTCGTACTATTTGTTGCACGATCGTGAGGTGTGCATGCCAAGAAGCTGAAAAGTACCATGAATACATTGTGACACCCACCACTACTCCGTCCTACGAATGCAGAGAATTTTTACACTCTGTATAACAATAGAGAACGAATGTGTATGAAAGGAGGACAATTGCTACTTATGCATACACTCTAAAAGCCCGAAAAAAGAAGACTAGGGGGAATGAAGGGAAAAAAAAGGCAGAGTCAGCGGTCCTCCCTACCCCTTCGAGAGAAACCCAACATGCACTTGTACACTAAAGTGGACATGCACAAGTCTCTCTACTCCTGCATCTTCAGCTTCTTTTTTTATAACTCAAACTTTGCACCTGAAGAACAGCAATCTATGTATTGAAGAACAACAATTGAAGGCGACTATCTTTGAACTCAAATTTTTTTATAATTCAAACTTCTTCCCCCTTCAAGAAGAAAAGGTTATCTTGAAGAGAAGAAGAAAAGATTGGCTCCTCATACTTTTTTTGTACAATGTTATTTGAAGTGTCTCCTCCTTTTTTTTCCCTTTCTTCTCTACATTGAACTCATTGTCATTTGAGTGATGAACTCAATAGCCTTAGTTATAGGGAAATGAAAAAGGAGGGGTGCATGACAGCAATCATGTCTGCCAAAATGCACAGCAAACAAGAAGGGATCAAAACAAGAAGAAGAAGACAAGAAGTAAATTGTGATACACTTCTCAACACATTGATACAAAAATCAAAAACTATGATACACTTCTCCAAAAAGCAGCAACAATGACAGCAAGCATGACCACCAAATTGATACACATCTCAAAATGTACAGACCATGTCTACAAATTACTTCTGCATATATATATCTCTACTTAAGCCGTTGTTGGTGACGACGGGTTAAGTACACTTTACCCGTCGGTACCAACGACGGGTTAAGTAGAGAAATATATGCAGTCCTTTATATTAATACTTGGTCTATACATGATGAACCATTGCCAATATTTGTCAACGTAACCCGTTGTTATGGATAACGGGTTAAGTTAACGAAACCCATTATCACCAACGACGGGTTAAGTACACTTATATTTGCAGAAGTTTATGACTACATGCATAAGTAAATGGTGAAGTTCTGCCAATATACGTTAACTTAATCCGTTATTGACGATAACGGGTTAAGTACACGTAACCCGTTATCCTAAATAACGGGTTAAGTGTACCTATATCGGCAGTACTGATAATTATTAAATCGCATGAAAAAAAATTTGTAAACAAGTTTGTAAATATAACATATAATGTAGTTCACTTAATGAAAACAATTTATGATAAATTATTCAAACACCACTTTGACCATACTAAAACCTGCTGCAAAAAATCTGCTCATAAAATTTTATATAATCAGCTTTCCAGAGATGTTCGTTACGCGATTTCAAATTTTCTTTGTAAACAAATAAATTTTTAAAACATTTACGTTCATTCAGCAAATTCGGTTTAAACAATTATGTTGGATATAATTTTTGGTTGGGTTAGAATACTTTGTAGGGTTAGAGTAGGGTTACAGTAGGTTAAGGGCAGGGTTAGGGTTAGCGGGGGTTAGGGGTTTGGTTAGGGTTATTGTAGGGTTAAGGTTATTGCAAGGAAGACATTTGCGGTAAGATCTTGTTTTGGTTTATCCATGGTAGTTGGGAGGTGATAGGTAATAAATTTTCAGTAAAAAGTTTATAGATATTTAAGTTCTATCATTAATCACATGTGTCGCTCCACTCTTTACGTACATTGTCTTCTGAACTCTACAAAATAGATATTCATATGTATGTTTTTTTGTTTATATTTTTTAATTTATTTACATTCCTAGCCACGTAACTAACCAATATAAAATTGATATCATCAAATGAATATAAAAATTAACAAAAATTAATTTTTCTTTTGTTTCATAAAAAACAATTAAAAAAATTTTGTAGGTTAGGGTTAGGGTTATTCTAGGGTTAGTAGGTTAGGGTTAGTGGTAGAACAAGTTCAATATGGAAAAAACCTAAAGTACATAGCCAAATGTAGATCCCCACATGTAGCCTATATATGGAAAAAAACCAAGTGTAGACCCCCACATGTAAGAGAAAAACCACATGTAGATTCTCTGTTAATAGAGACAGACGGAAGATGAAGATAGAGATGAAGCCTATATATGGGAAAAATCACATGTATATCCCCACATGTAGCCTATATATGAGAAAAACCACATGTAGATCCCCACATGTAGCCTGTATATGGGAAAAATCATATGTACATCCCCACGTGTCTACAAAAAACCAAGTGTAGATCCCCACATGTAAGGGGAAAACCACATGTAGCAATAAATGGTTTTTTGGAAGCCATTGATGACATGAAGAAGATAGAGATGGGAAGATGAGGATAGGGATGAAGAAGAATTAATGGGCGAGCTGAGTCTGAGTATAGGCTGGCTTGGGGGAAGATATATTTGATTAGACCTAATTTGAATCTTCATTCCAGTACTTCCAGTATAGGCTGGCTTAAGGAATTTTTTTTTAAAAAAAAGAATAAAATTTATCTGTCTTGACGAACAGTCTCCCTGAAACTCTACACGAAAGACAGATGATATATGCATATATATTGTTTATAATTTTTTATTATGTTACAATTTTTTTGGTCTATCTAACCAATATAAAATTATAAAGTTAATATGCCTAAAAAATATTCCAAAAAATATATAGGTGTAGGTATACAAGTATAAGATTAAGGTTAAGGTTAGGGTTAGGGCTTTTTTGTTATATGGGTTGACATGTGGGAATGTACATATGGTTCTTCCCATATATAGGCTACATGTGGGGATGTCTGCAATAATAGTAGGTGGGTGTTGAGTTCTGCTTTGAGATTGAGTTCTGCTTGTTTAGCTTGGTGCTTTTTCCCACTTAGGTGTATGTTCAAAGTCTTCTGGCTTGTGGTGGTCACTTGGATTAGAGGACAACACCACTTCTTTGGTAGAGACAACGGCCTACACTCTAGATTGTGGAAAATTTTTATGAGAAAAACCACATGTAGATCCCCACATGTAGCCTATATATGAGAAAAACCACATGTAGATCCCCACATGCAGCCTATATATGGGTTTAAACCATATGTACATCCCCACATGCGGGAGCGTCAAATTGATTGACTGATGGTTGGATGGATTAATCTGGAAATTTAGAACGGCCCATTAATGTACTATAAGTTAACGACTTGTACTACAAGTTAGCATTATTGCCATGTTGTACATGTGGTTCCACATGTTACAAAGTGAAATTTAATAGTGGAGATCTACAAATATTAACCTAATTAATCAAAACAAAAAACAAACACTCACTACTAACCCTAACCCTAACCCTACACAACCCTATCTTAACCTAGCCCTAACCTTAACCCTTGGTTTAAAATTCATAATTTATTTTTTGAACTTTTACACCTTTAATGTAAACGATTTTATATTGGTTAATTACGTGGCAATAAATGAAAATTAATAAAAAATATAAACAATTATGGGCATATTAATGTCACTTTGCAGAGTTCAGGAGACAATGTTCGCAAAGAGTGAAGAGAAATTTCTAGAAAATCCAAAATTTCTTTCTCCCTAACCCGTTCTTATGAATAACAGGTTAAGTGACCTTAACCCGTTATCCTTAAGAACAGATTAAGTAGATAGATTTAGGCAGTATATTTTGAAAAGTTGGGTAAGGTCCTGCCCAATAACTCTCTACCTAACCTGTTCTTGTGAACAACTTAACCCGTTCTTCACAAGAACTGGTTAAAGAGAGCGATATTGGCAGTCCCTTGGTCTGTAGGAGTTAAAGGACTGCCAATATTGCTCTACCTAACCCGTTGTCATGATTAACGGGTTAAGTTCACTTAACCCGTTGTTCACAATAACGGGTTAAGAAGAGCCATATTAGCAGAACTTTATTAAGACATGGTCTGTAGGCTTCCAAAGGACTGTCAATATCTCTCTATTTAACCCTTCATTGGTGATAACGGGCTAAGCTCAATTAACCCGTTATCGTCAATAACGCGTTAAGTATAGATATTTGTGCAGCACTTTTTATTTATGTTTGGCAGTGTACTTTTTTGCTGATACAGAAACGACTTCATCAAATGTTGTTCACAAATTCACTTCACATCACATCAAAGTATATAATACAACAGATATCTTGACAAGAAATTTGAAGCATACAAATGTACAATGTCAATCAAACCACATAATTAATTGAAATCAATACAATTTTCAAAAATTTACATAAAAATTATACATATCAAGTTGCACATGTCCAAAATAAAAAATTTACAAATGAAGGCGTTCTCCACGTTGGTTTGCACACCATGTCCGGTATTCACCTACAACAATTTATCAACAAAGAAACAAACTATGCATTAGTTACTGTAATAACAAAATCAACAACCAAAAGCTACGTTATTACAGAGTATTAGATACTACCGTCTACGACCACGCGGCTTGCGACCGCTTGGTGTGAATTGATCGGGAGGGTTTCGCTTCCTTTGAGGATTTCGCCGTCTGCCTTGTGTCTGGGGGGAATCAGGATCTTCCGACCACTGTTCCTCATCAACATCTTCGGGATTTGGCTGTTCTTGTAGTTGTTGTGGCTCGGCGATGTGAATTCCCAGCCTTGTCAAACTCTTTTGCCTAGAACCCGTTGCTGGCAAGTTGGCTCTCAAATACGCCTCAAGTTGTGGACCTTCACCCGCGTCCTCAAGAGTACAACGGCACGGTGCAAGCATCTCCCACATTACCTCCTTGAAGCTCTCGGGTACCCTAGTCTTCAAGACGCGAGTAGCTGTTCGAACGTTCTCCCATGTGTTTTCATTCTACATTTGGTGAAAAATTCGAATTTAAACATCATTCATACTTAACGGCATCACTTAATTACAGTACATGCAGACGAACTATATGAAATTTGACTAACCATTTTTTGATATGTCTCAGCCTTTGGTTGGTACATCGACTGGGAGGAGGAATATGCTGGAGCTGGTTCTGCCTGGGTAGGGGGAATCGGAATTTGCACACCGGCTGGTACAGCAGCCTTTGAAGAAACATACAACCGTGTTATTTGCTTGTACCACATCATGTATGCCTGCTGGAGGGATCCATCATACGGTATCGCGACGAACATCATATTCGGTGTCATTTGCCGTCGCATGGTGTTCCAGTTGGCTACATGGTAACGATGGTAATCAGCCCAATCGAAGTTGGGCACTCGTCCCGTTCCCCTCACCTCGTGTAACATTTTATCATATGACCTGACCTCGAGAATCTTTTGTTGATATCCAAATTGCCGCAAGACTTTATCAGGATACTGGAACTCGACAACTCCAAAATTCACAAGAAGTGTAGCCATCAACCAAAGGGCACTGTCTACGCAGACTGGAGGAACCCGTTGCAACCTGGCGGTCGAGTATGGTTCCCAATTGACGAACTCGTTCCGCAGGTTGTCTAACTCATCTCTGTAGTAGGTCAAAGATTGGCGTGGGTTATCGACCCATGTGTGCCGCCCCGCCCAATATGCTCCTAAAAGAGGTAACAACTCCGCTGCCCCCAGGTCGGCCAACCAATCCGGTGTAACCTGAACAATACGGGGACGTCCGATGTGGATGCGTTCACAACTCCAGATCTGTAGTAGCACCATTGGGCCACCCATCTGTACGCCACCTAAAGAACATGTGCACAAATTCCTATATAGTAGCGCCAGTGCCGCACTCCCCCAACTGAAACGACTCGCATACTGGAAATTCTCCAACAACCGTAGATACATTAGCGGCACGGTTGATCCGGATGAGTTCGGGAAGATCACTCCCCCTATCAGACTAAAAATGTATGCACGTGCATAGTACCTTAGGGTTTGCTCGTCCGAATCGGGGGCCAAATATTCCTCATCGAACTAAAATTTTAACCAACTGATGTACAGTGATTTACCATTGAAATTTTCATCCATCACTTCAGCCTCCGCTTTATCTTTCGTAACTTCTATTTGTTCATACAATAAATCTTCATCAAAATTTGCGGGCACATTATCGAGGATTTCTTTTTCAACGGCCTCTCTTCTTTGGAGAACTATCAATTGTAGGTCGATACCAAGTAAGTCACGAACAAATTCGTCTCGATCGAAGTCCATGTTCCCCGTCACGGCAAACCCATCTATTGGTAGTCCAATTATCATTGCCACATCTTATAGGGTCACAGTCATCTCACCCACTGGTAGGTAGAATGTGTGGGTCTCCAGCCTCCATTGCTCGACTAGAGCTATAAGTAGCAGCCAATCTAGCTTCACTGAACCCATGAATTTTTCTCCATAGAAACCGGCCTCCAGCAAGTATAGCGTGATACGGGGGTCGAAAGGAAGAACCGCGTGCTTCCGGAAGTTACATTTTTTATCGGACACATTCCACATGGCTTCGGATCGGTGTTTGGGTTGCAAGGTGAGTATGTTTGTGTCCATGGGTCCGGGTGATGTAACGGGAACCGAGGACGACGGACCTGCCTCAGCAGATGTGGATTGATGGCCACCAACCTACATGAATAAAGATAACAAATGTTCTTAATGAGATAATGTTACACATTCGTATTTAAAACCAATAATAATAATCAATCTTACCTCAATAATTGGTGCGCCACTAGTGGTACCAGACGGGCTTCTCAGTTGCCTTGTTCTAGCCTTTTATCTATCTAATAAAAAATTTAAAATGTGGTTGGTACAAATGACAACAAAAAAAATACCGAGATTGTGGGAAAAAATGCACAAATGAAAACAAAAAAAATGACTAAAGGTCAAATTGGTTGAATTCACGTAGCATAAGTCGTCCTAACTTGTGGAAGTGAGTTTCAAATCTCGGTTGAAGAGGTACGGGCGTGTAAGATGGTTTAGGTTGTAAAAAAACCCAAATAAACCGATACACGACCGTATATCTTGAATCGTAACACGAAACCCACTTCTACATGTTGGGGTGGGTTGTGTTGAGTGAGATCAGCTTACTCACAAAGTTTCGTATTTTTTGGAGGTGGTTTGAAGTGTTTTCAACTCTAACCGCACTTAGAAAATTCTAAGTCAAAAACTTCTCATGCGAGGAAGTTGAGAAAACCGCACAAACGACATCTGAAAATTATAAAACTTTCCGACTTGGTTGAATTCACGTAAAGCAAGCCACCCGAACTTGTAGAAGCGAGTTTCGAGTCACGGTTTGCGAGATACGGCCTTGTACCGCTATACTTGGTTTTTTTCAACCGAAAGTGATATGCAGCTGTATCTCTCGAACCGTGAGTCGAAACTGACTTCTACAAGTTGGGTTGACTTCTCATAGGGGACACCAACCAACTCGCAAAGTTTCAAATTTTTTGGATATCGTTTGAAGGGTTTTCAACTCTAACCGCACTTAGAAAATTCAAAGTCAAAAACTTTTCATGTAAGGAAGTTGACAAAACCACACAAACGCCATCCGAAAATTATAAAACTTTCCGACTTGGTCGAATTCATGTAGGGCAAGACACCTGAACTTGTAAAAGCGAGTTTCGAGTCACGGTTTGCGAGATACGGCCTTGCACCGCTATACTTGGTTTTTTTCAACCGAAAGCGATACGCGGCCGTATCTCTCGAACCGTGAGTCGAAACTGACTTCTACAAGTTGGGTTGACTTCTCATAGGAGACACCAACCAACTCGCAAAGTTTCAAATTTTTTGGATATCGTTTGAAGGATTTTCTAATCTAACCGCACTTACAAAATTCTAAGTCAAAAGCTTCTCATGCGAGGAATTTAAGAAAACCGCACAAACGGCATCCGAAAATTATAAAACTTTCCGACTTGGTCGAATTCACGTAGGGCAAGCCACCCGAACATGTAGAAGCGAGTTTCAAGTCACGGTTTGCGAGATACGGCCGTGCACCGCTATACTTGGTTTTTTTCAACCGAAAGCGATACGTAGCCGTATCTCTCGAACCGTGAGTCAAAACTAACTTCTACAAGTTGGGTTGACTTCTCATAGGAGACACCAACCAACTCGCAAAGTTTCAAATTTTTTGGTATCGTTTGAAGGGTTTTCTAATCTAACCGCACTTACAAAATTCTAAGTTAAAAGCTTCTCATGCGAGGAATTTAAAAAAACCGCACAAACGGCATCCAAAAATTACAAAACTTTCCGACTTGGTCGAATTCACGTAGGGCAAGGCACCCGAACTTGTAGAAGCGAGTTTCGAGTCACGATTCGGGAGATATAGCCGTGTACCGCTTTACTTGGTTTTTTTCAACCGAAAGCAATACGTGGCCGAATCTCTTGAAAAAGTGAGTCAAAACTCGCTTCTATAATTTGGGGTGGCTTGTACTACGTGAGACGAACATACTCGCAAAGTTTCGTATTTTTTTATGGTCGTTTGCAGGGTTTTCAACCATAACCGCACTGAAAATTTTCTAACTAATTTTTGTATATACAATTCTAGTTTTACAAATTACTAACGCAAGCAAATAAATTTGGCAATTGAATATAGTTAAAGTCAACCCAATTCTACATCTAAAATCTACTAAGGGAAATAAAATTTTCTCCACTATCTAAATATTTTAGTATACACAAGTTTAAAAATAAACTCAAATATAGATTGTTGAGGTAAAGAAATAGTCTATACCTTACAAAATAGTTCCAAATGAAGCTAAAGAATCAATTTGGAAGAGAACTAGGGTTTCAATTTCGTATCGAAGAGGGGATGAGAGAGTAGGGTTTCGAACTTTGGAGTTGGGAGAGAGGAGGGGGAGCGGATGGTGCTGTAGATCACGGATTAGGCGGAGCTAGGGTTTTTTTGGGTGTTGGGTTTGCCGAAGAAAGAAGCAGGAGCGAGAGTGAGGCGATTCGAAGAAGACGATCTGAATGCACCGCTAAATGATTTTAGATTGCCTTAACCCGTTTTCCCAAGAACGGGTTAAGGCAATTTTTTTTTATAAAATTTTGCCTTAACCCGTCATTCCCAACGATGGGTTAAGACAAATTTTTATTAAAAAAAATATGGGCCGTTGGATCAAAGATCCAACGGTCCAGATCAAAGTTCGCACGGGTCTGTGCGAACAGACCCGCTTGCAACCCGTTTGCAACGGAAGAAGACTCATATATATATATATATAGTCCCTTTCCGTTGTGCATTAGACCGCCATGTGCACTCGTGTGCACTCGGCCTTTCCGCCTTCGTATTGACGATCCGAACCGTTCACATTAATCTACACATCTAAATTAGTCTAAATATGTAAAATCAAATTATTTGAAATTCATTGCCCATCCATTGAAATGTTACAAAATTGTATGGCTGAAAATCATTGTTTTTTATAGTCACATGATGGATGGGAAAATAAATTTCAAATAATTTGATTTTACATATATAGACTAATTTAGATGTGTAAATCAATGTGAACGGTTCAGATCATCAATACGAAGGCATGAAGGCCGAGTGCACACGGTGGTCTAGTGCACAACGGAAGGGGGCTATATATATATATATATATATATATATATATATATATATATATATATATATATAGTCCCCTTCCGTTGTGCACCGGAAGGGGACTATATGGCCGGAAGGGGACTATATATATATATATATATATATATATATATATATATATATATACTAGATTTGCCCGTGGGCACGTTCCTACGACACGTCTTCGGAACAATACAAAACACGAAAAGCCTGTAAACAGTAAAACTAAAATTATGCAGCTCAAGTTTGAATAGTTTGACAATAATTAGTTGTAAATAAAAGTCCACGTTTCCATTAGTATATGTTGAAAAATAATTATAAATGGGGGTATAAAATCTAACTTTTAGAACTTTAAGTGTGGAGTTGAAGAGATATTTACTATTTTCAAGATAACATGTGCGAAAAAAAACATTAAAAATCTGAAAATCTAAATTTCTAAGTAAATATATAAAGAATGGGAGAGAGAGATAGGGAGAGAGAGAAAGAGAGAAATATGAAAAAGTGAAGACAGAAGAGAGAGATATTAATAAAGTAATAAGTTTTTTAGTTTTGGGGGGAAAAATTTGGTTTTGGGGTTTGAAATTTTGGAGGGAAAATATGTTTTGTGATGTTTGATCTAGGCTTTTGATTTTAGGGGGGATTGATTGTGAGCCACTTGATAGCTTTCTTTGTAATTTATTATATAGATATATAAGCAATGCTCCATTGAAAACGCAAATGTTGTGAAAACTAGTGAAAACAACCTAGGCCGTTGTTGGGAACAACAGCCTAGGTTATAATGCATTATAACCTAGGCCGTTGTTGGGAACAACAGCCTAGGTTATAATGCATTATAACCTAGGCTGTTGTTCCCAACAACGGCCTAGGTTGTTTTCACATTTTCAACACTACAGTAGCATTTTCAATGGAGGATCTCTCTCTCTCTCTCTCTCTCTCTATATATATATATATATATATATATATATATATATATAGGGAAAGCTTCGGTTGTGCACTAGCCCAGTGCACACATCCGTGTGCACTCGCGCTCAGCCGTCCGATCTACCACATGATCATGATCCAGATCTAAAGGCTGCCATTCACTCCCGTTCTTCTCACACTTACGGAGGGTATCTTAGTCTTTTTCCCCTATCCTCAGACTTCATCCTCTCTTTATCTCTATCTTTTCGATCTGAAGCAAATGCCCAAAAAACAGAAACCCTAATCTCCTAATCTCTCACTGCTCGCGACCCCTCTCTCTCCCCATCGACGCGACCAAAAAACGAAACCCTAATCTCCTAATCCCTCTCTCGAGCGACCTCTCTCTCTCCATCACCGCGAAACCCTACTCGCGTGCTCCACCTCTCTCTCTCTCCATCGATGCCGCTCTCTCTCTCTCAACCCCAATCCCGACCTTCCTCTCAGATCGCTTCTCCTTCTTAGATCACTATACCTCCTAGGTGTTCACAGTTCACCTCTACCTCTCTATCTATCTGGCTCTCTTGGCCGACGAATCTGCCCCTCTCTCGATCGATGCTGCAATCTCAAGAATTGAAATCCCAAGGTATAAAATTTCCCCTTCAGTTGAGTTAAATTGAAATCCTAGTTTTTTCTTAGGTTAATCTTGTCAAAAACAATTTTGGTAAGTTGAAACCGTAGTATAGACTTTTTAGATTTTGGTAAACCCCACTGTGATAGTAATTTTCCCTTCAATTGAGTTAAATTGAAACCCTAGTTTCTTGTTAGATAATTCTTGTTTAAAAAAAAGGGTAAATTGAAACCCTAGTATACACTTTGTAGATAATGGTAAAAGAAATCTTCAAGAAGGTGATTTTATGTTCGATAGATATTTGATTATATACTGTGATATATATTTGATTATATATTGGATAGTAATTTACAGATGTATACTGTGATAGTAATCTGATTATATATTGGAATTTGTAATAGATATGGAAAGTGGGGAAGGTTGCTCACAACTCGGTGATAATTTATATCAATTATTATTAGCTGACTTAAGATCAAATATATATGCTCGAATTGATGCATTTCGGTTGTTAACTGTGATTTTCATGCTTTTAAAACTTAGATTTATAAAGCTTATGTTTGATATGTGAAATGTGCGGGTTTTTCTGAAAATCATTGTACCTTGGGGGAAAGATTAGGGATTCTTAGTTGGAAGATTATAGATTCATTACTTATATTTGGATTATTTGGAGAATTAGAAAATCGTTATAATTTTAAAATATGCTAATCTGGATATGCATTTCTGACTTTGAGTATAGTTTAAATTATGAAGTGACCTTAGACCTTACAGTTTCTTATTATTTGTTTTTCTTTTGTGTCTGCTAACAACCGATGTGTGCTAATAAGAAGAAGAAACACTAAACAATTTTGTTTCCTTTAGTGGCCAACACGGTTTTTTATTTTGGCTAAACGTGAAAAAATACCTTTCAACTATATGCATTTTTTGAAGAAAAAAAACACCTTTCAACAATATATTTTTGAAGAAACACCATCCCATCGACTTTGTGGTTTGAATTAGTTGGTTTTTTTTTTGTTTTTGTTTTTGTTTTTGTTTTTTTTTTTTTGTTTTTTTTGGAGCGGGGTGGGGGGGGGGGGGTAGATATTACTCCCATAAAACTTAGACTTTTTTATATAACCTCTAACAAACTTTATAATTGTTGCTGCTCATTTTGGTGTAGGAGCAAACAGATGTATTTGTAGATTCTTTTAGAAACAAATAAAGCAAACCTGTTGATTCCTGGCCGGCGTTTGACTATTTCTCATCGCTATTGTTAATCTGCAAAAAGTTCGATACATCGGGATGAATCCCAGTGACAAACCCTTCGACGCTCAAGTTAGTAATCAGGAAGATTATGAAAGAGCGGTTTGTGGAAAAAATATTGATTACCTTTTTAATGGTGGGGGGAGAGGGGTATTTATAGTAGCCTTTAGAGACAGTTTAGAGATAATCATTTATCTCTATGTCCCGGTGTTTTTGGATAAGAAATAGAGTTTTAACTCGTTTCGGCGTTTTAAACCGCCTCTTAGAGATAATCATGAATTTGAATTATTCTTTAAATGTCTGGGCTGGTTTGTAGTGGTCCGTCACTCTTACCCAATAGAACATATTCGTTTTTGGGTTATTGGGTTTGAATGAAACCCAGTTCCCATTTTCTGACCCGTTTATAGGTGAAATTACCATTTTACCCTTGAGAGATTTAAGATTCGTGCCCAATTTGAACGGTCTCGATTTAATCCCATTTTTAGCCATTTCACAAGCCCCCCACTCTTTAAGACTGACTTCAACTGGCTTTGAGGAGTAGTTTTCTTGTTTTGATGGCGTACAAGATTGTATCGAAGTTCTCGGGTGTGTTAGAATCTCGCATTGGTTTGAATGATGTCTGATTTTAGCTTGTATAAGGCTCAGATTTGGTCATAGAGTTTCTGGATTTTCCAATGAATTTTTCCAATTTTTTAACCATTTCTCGAATCATTTATTCAACTTGCGAAGCGACAATTAATTTTCAAAAAATATCAATCAATTATTCTAATTAATAATTAATTTTCCAGGAGTTCAAAAATATTTTTCCCAAATTTATAATTATTTTTTAGAATTTTTAATTACTTTTTTCGGATTTTTAATCATTTTTCTCATTTTTTAAATAATTAATTCGATTTAATAATTAAAATAAAAGAATTAATCAAATGATTATCGACGTGGTACCATCTGGAGCGTCGAGCACATTTGGCGGGATTTTTTTGAATGATCCGACAGCTGGGGATGATCGACTGGCCAGCGGTCTTTCGCTTAAACGGGGGTTGGTGGCAAAAGCACTCGGCTCCAGCTCCGAAACCCACACTTGGACAGGTTGACACGTGGTGTGTTGGACGTCGGTGTCAAGAATGCTCGGTGCTACTTGCTGAACCTCATAGACACCTCGGTGTGTTGACACATGGCAGGATTGACGTCGACGTCAAGAAGGTTCGGCGAGAGCTGCCGAGGTCGGGAGAGGTTCGGGAAGGCGACACGTTGAGGTGTTGACCGTTGATTAGTCAACACCATTTCTCCAATTACGACATCGGTGTCAAGAACGTTCGGCAAAAGCTGTCGTGGTCTAGGGAGACTTTGAGGAGACGACACGTGAAGATGTTGACCATTGACCGTTGACCAGTCAATGCCATTTCTCCAATTACGACGTCGGTGTCAAGAATGCTCAGCATGAGCTGCCGAGGTCTAGGGAGACTTTGAGGAGACGACACGTGGAGATGTTGACCATTGACCAGTCAACGCCATTTCTCCAATTACGATGTCAATGTAAAGAACGCTCGGCGTGAGTTGCCGAGGTCTAGGGAGACTTTAAGGAGATGACACTTGGAGATGTTGACTGTTGACCATTGACTAATCAGCGCCATTTCTCCAATTACGACGTCGGTAACAAGAATGCTCTGAGAGAGCTATCGAGGTCTAGGGAGACTTCGAGGAGACGACACGTGGAGATGCTGACCGTTGACCAGTCAACGCCATTTCTCTAATTACAACGTCGGTGTCAAGAACGCTCGGCGTGCGTTGCCGAGGTCTAGGGAGACTTTGAGGAGATGACACGTGGAGATGTTGACCATTGACTGTTGATTAGTCAACGCCATTTCTCCAATTATGACGTCGGTGTCAAGAACGCTCGGAGTGAGCTGCTAAGGTCTAGGGAGACTTCGAGGAGACGACACGTGGTGATGTTGACCGTTGATCGTTGACCAGTTAACGTCATTTCTCCAATTACGATGTCGGTGTCAAGAACGCTCGGCGTGAGCTGCCGAGATCTAGGGAGACTTCGAGAAGACGACACGTGGAGATGTTGACTGTTGACCATTGACAGTTGACCAATCAAGTGTCTTTTGGGTTCCCCATCATTCTTGTCGTTTTGCGCTAAATGGGCAAGGCCTTTGCGTTTTTTGGGGGCCTTTTAACCTTGGTGAGTGTGCCAACTACACCCCTCTCTATAAAACTTTGCCCCCCCTCATTTGCTCATTCTCTAAGTTTTCACTCAGGCGATTTTCACTTTCTAACGGGAGCTTCCGGCGAAGATTTTCTATCTTCGATGATCTTTTCCGACCGTAGCTGTCAAATCAAGGTAATTCTTAGGTAATTTAATTTACTTTTAGAGAATTTCTAGCATGATTTCGGGGCAAGCGACCTCCTCCATCGTCGCCATCGAGCCGACCTCTAGTCAAGCTCCTACAGTCAATAAGGGTAAGGCCGTGGTATGGACTTCTTCGGCGGTGGTGGAGACCATCGTTGAGAGAGAACGAAGAATGGGGGAGTGCAGGAGGCTGCCCGGGCCCCTGACATGGCTTCATCGAGTTTGAGAACTTCTGGATGATTTAGCCGAACGTATTGTGTACGGTCAGGGCTGGGACTTCGAGGAGAACGCGGCTCGGGAGACTTCAGAGGCCGACGATACCATCTCCATACTCAGCGAAAAGGATTTAAAGTTAATTGGAGAGTGTTTTCTGATCCTGAGTGAATTCGACCTGATGCTGCCTGGGCTCCGGGTGAGGGCCAATTTGCCGATGTCGGTAGATATGTGTTTTTGGTCTGTCGATGCCTTCTTAGCTGGTGCTCGACTACTGCTCCATCCTTTTGTTGCCAAAATGTTGCGATGGTACCGAATCAGCCCAGTCCAGTATATGCCAAACGTGTGGAGGCTTATCAACGAGTTCATCCTCCATTCAAGCAGCAAACATCAAGCCACGGCTAAGTGTGCTACAAACTGCGTACGGATCCATCTGCAACACAAGACAGAGTTCAGATTCTATCTGTCTTCGAGGCATGGGGTAAGGCTCGTTAGCTGTCCGACTGCTTGGGTCGAGGAGGTTTCGAAGTGGGCGAAGGAGAGCGCCGTTCTTAGCCCCGAGGAAACAGAGATGGTCCAGACACTCCTTGATCAGCCGAAGCTCTATTGGAAGGACTTGACAAAGGAGGCGCTTTTCAGGGGGGGTCTCAGTCTGATAAACCCAAGTACGCTTTTCTTCTTTCAGTTTAGCACCCCCCTTTTTTTCTTTACATAGTCAAATCTTTATTTGTCTTTGTCCTCGGCAAATTTCATTCTTAGCAGAATCGATGGATTTTGACGATATGCTTGCGGGGCGTGAAGTTCTAAGTAGAAAGGCCCCTGCTGGCAGGAAGAGAAAGACGACAGCCATGACGATTTCTTCACCAAAGGTGAAGACAGCTGCTGCCACCGTGGTGCATCCCTCAAAGGAGGTCACGGTGGTTTTGCAGCCCGCGACTTCGGCAGCTCCGTCAGCCTTCGTTGGTGCGGGGGTCTTCCCCCTATCAGCGGCTTTAGCCTTGGAGGCCCCCTCTTACTACTGAAGCCGAGGTGCCCCTGACTGAGGAGCACAAGAAGATCTTTGTCCCTGACTAGCAAGTCAGGAAGCATGACGGATTCCTCGACGATTCGTCCTCTTGCATGAAAGCTGTTCGACATCTCGCCACGTCGAAGGACAAGGCTGCCATGGATGCGGGGACCATTGGTGACAGCACACTTGAAATCGCTCGAGCTGCCATATTGGTAAGTTTTCTATCACTTTTGAATCTTTTCTTTTTGCTAAGTGTTGGTATTTTTCTTGCTCGAATGACTAGATGTTGCTTCTCTTGCAGATTACTTTCCACCGGGCACCTGATGGAGAAGATGACCGAGCAAGAGAAGGAGCTGATGTTCGAGAGTGAGAAAGCTTGGGCTGACAAGGCTAGGATCGCGAAAGACCTTGAGCAATCGAGGATTCAAGCCGAGATGAAGACCTCAAGGGTGGAGCACCTCGAGGCCATTGTCGCCAAGTTGGAGGCAGACAATGCTTGGTTGGTGAAGGAGAAGGAGCTCGCTGCGATGGAGAAGGAGGAGGCAGTCGCGTCTGCGAAGATAACTGCGGCGAAGGAGGCTGAAGATCAAGCGATGGAGAAGGCCAAGGGGTTTCTCTATGTGAACATGGCAAAGGCCTACGCCTGTGCCATAGACGAGGTTACAGCAAAGTTTCCTAATGTCGATTGTGCCGGGTGGCATTTGTTCCCCTATCCGGTCCCCAGGTTCGATGAAATTTTCGAAGAAGGTGAAGAGGACGAAGAAGAGGACTGAGAGGAAGAGGTCGAGGGCGGCAAGATGGAGGCAGATGCAGCTTAAGGTTCCCTGCCCCTAGTGATCGCCACCGAGGCACAAGTGGTCGAGCCTTTTGTGGCCGCGTATCCTTTGAAAGAGGTCAACCCCTGACTCAGTTTTTTTTTTGTTCCCTTTTTAGTCTAGGTATTTTGTATCGACGCCTAAAAGCAGACTGGCCACCGCTGTTGTACCTTCGTCTAGGTAATGAAATATCTCTTTTTGGCGCAAGTGTTGTGTATGGCACTTGGACTCAGAATCATCTTGTAACTTCTTCTTTAAATTAGAGCTATCAGCTCTACTCGAACTTAGAGCTATCTTGTAGCTAGACTTAGAACTGTCTTATAGCTCTGTTTTACCTTAGAACTATCTTGTAGCTCTATTTAGACTTAGAGTGATTTACGCTTTTCACTTTGGTTGACTTCCCCAGGGTAGTGAGGTGTCGCATCTTCTCGTCAAACTCCGTATTACTAAGTTGGGACTCGCTCAATCTCAGGAGAGGCTCTCTAAAGCAGAGTTGGAGCTTTGTCATTTAAGATTGGCTTTGTCTCGCAGAGATGTCGAGACGAGGCTTCTTGAGGAGATTTTCTGAGAAGTACCCCTCGAGGGAGGAGAGGTCGGCCCTTCGATGGCCGCTGGTAAAGTTTCGAGACTGAAATTCCTTCGGCACTCTTTATTTGTGGTGACATTAGAAAGAGACGACCTGAAGAATGTGGTGCTCGAGAAGAGTTTAGAAGTGGCTCATCTCCGGAGGACTCTTTTTGAGCTCTCGCAAGGGGGTAACACGAGCGGGGTGCATCGTTTGAAGCTTAAAGTGATAGATGGCTCCTTCAAAGAGTGGCTCGTCGAGTTAGAGGCGGAGAATTTTTGCTTAAAACGAATCTCCTAGGGAAGCAATGTCAGGAACACTTCTTGTCCGCACGGGGAGTATGCTCAGGGGAGATCGTTCCATGAATTGGCGTTATGCATGCCTCTGAGGAACCCTGGGGATGCTCAAAGTGGCATGGCTGGTTCGTCTAGCAGGGCATCGGTTGGAGGGGCCGCTAGATCCATGGGTCCTGACGGTATGACTCAGCTCACGAGTTTAGAGCTTTCCTCGGAGGCAACGAGGGAGCGGCATAGCGCTCGTCGCCCTCGTGTATTACTTAATAGGAGTGTCCCACTTCCCAGGAGGAGTTATGGTGACACTTTGTAGTTTTGTAGGAGTTTTTGGTCTTAAATAAAACTTGTATCCCCAACTTTAGCAGAATAAGATATTTGTAATATGGTCTTGAATAAGACTTGTATCCCCAACTTTAGCGGAATAAGATATTCGTAGTATTCAGGCAATGTTTTTATCGATTGCACATTTTTGATCTTGTACTGAGCCTCTTTCGCTCAATAACTTGTAACTTTTCCTTTCTTGTGGAACAAGCAGCATTTTTTGGTTGAGTGATTGAGTGTCGTTTCTCTAAGTGTTGCTAATGAAACAAGATTTCTTTTGGCCTAGTGCTAGAGAGCCGTTTCTCTAAGTGTTTCCTAACACTTGTACTCAGAAGTTTTCAACAGTTGTGAAAGCAATTTCGAATGGCAAGCTACTTCGTACTTGCTCATTCACAAGCGGCTATAGTGGCATCGAACCAAGTGTTGGACTCTAAACTTGTCGTTGAAGAGTTTTCAACAGTTGTAGGAGCAATTTTGAATGGTGAGCTACTTCACACTTGCTCGTTTGCAAGCGGATAAACTGGCATCGAACCAAGTGTTGGACTCCGAACTTATCATTTAAGAGTTTTCAACAGTTGTGGGAGCAATTTCGAATGGTGATCTACTTCGCACTTGCTCGTTTGCAAGCGGCTAAAGTGGCATCGAACCAAGTGTTGGACTCCGAACTTGTCATTTAAGAGTTTTCAACAGTTGTGGGAGTAATTTTGAATGGTAAGCTACTTCACACTTTCTCATTCGCAAGCGGCTAAAGTGGCATCGAACCAAGTGTTGGACTCCGAACTTGTCGTTTAAGAGAGGTCGTACTTGGAGTGTACGCCTTAGAGCGAAGAAATCGTTTTTTGACAATAATTGATCTTGAAAAATGAACTAAATTTTTATTTAAAGGAGCAAGACTAAATGGCTGCTTCTGAGTTGCGAGCCTTTATTACATGACAATGAATAAAAAACAACGGAAGTAAAAACAATGGAAACTAGCTCTCTTGGAATTTCACCAAATGCTCTGCATTCCAAGTTCTTGGTACTCTCTTCCCCCCGGGTCTTCAAGTTGATAAGAGCCAGGGTGGACAACTCTAGAGATCTTGTACGGTCCTTCCCAATTAGGAGATAGTTTCCTCTTCTTACTCGTTAAAGAAATTGATAGTTTTCTCAGAACCATGTCTCCTTCCTTGAGATTTATGGGATGGACACTCTTGTTGTAGGACTGCTCAATCTTGCACCAATAGATCTATTGACAAATGGAGGATCTTTCTCGAATCTCATCGATGAGGTCAATGTTGCCACGAAGTTGGTTTGAATTTTGCTCTTCACTGAAGGCTAACAGGTGGGAAGAGGGCAGACCAACTTCAAGTGGGATGACGACTTTTGAGCCGTAAGGTTGAAAGGAGATTCCTCTGTGGGGGTCTGCTTAGTGGTTCGGTAGCTCCAAAGCACATTGGGGAGTTGTTCGACCCATAATCCCTTGGCATACTTGTCGAGTCTCTTCTTTAGGTCAGAGATAATTTTTTGATTGGCATTCTCTGCTTGACCGTTGGATTGCGGGTGGGATATTGAGGAGAATCGATGCTAGATACTGAGGTCCGCACAGAAATTGCAGAAGGCTGCACCTATGAATTGGGTCCTATTGACAGTTACTAAGATCTAAGGTATGCCGAATCTGTAGACGATGTTCTTCCAAAAGAACTTCTGGACTCTGTTCTCAGTGATTGTTGCTAAAGGCTCGGCTTCATTCCATTTGGTGAAGTAGTCAATCACAATGACAAGGAACTTCTGCTGACCCGGCGCTGGAGGGAAGGGTCCGAGCAAGTCCACTTCCAACATTGCAAAAGGGATCGGACTAGATAAGAAGGACAGCTCAGCTTGTGGTAAACGCCGAATGGTTGAGAACTTTTGACTGGGGGCGCAGTGGCGCACGTGCTGTTCAGTGTCGCTGAGGAGTGTGGGCCAGAAATAGCCATGATTCAGGAATTTACGGGCAAGGGACCTTGCTCCCAGATGGCCACCACCTACCCCTTCATGGACCTCCTTTAGAGCGTATTGGGCCTCCTCAAGGGAGAGGCATCGCAAGTAGGGTCTGCCGTCTACTTGAGTATAAGAGCGCTTGTACATGACCCCCTCGATGAACGTATATCGCTCGACCCTAGTTCTGACTTTCCTAGCCTCTTTAGGGTCTGGAGGGAGGATTTCGTATTTGAGAAACTCGAGAAGGGGCTTCATCCAATTCTCCTGAAGTGCCAGGGATAGTATTTCCATTGATTCGAGGCTTCCCTCCTCGATGCTGAGTCTTAAAAGGACTTCTATCAAAACGTTGCATTCAAGCCCCTTGAGAGAAGAGGAAGCCAACTTTGAGAGGGCATCTACCTGCCCATTCTCCTCTCGGGGATTCGTTGGAGTTCTGCTTCTTGGAAAGTAACTAGCAGCTCTTTGACTTTAGCCAAATATTGGACCATGCGATCATCTCTTGCCTCATACTTCCCCGATACCTGGTTTATCACCAGCTATGAGTCACTGAATACTTTGACGTGCTGAGCACCAGCTTTGCATGCCAGGAATAGACCGGCTATGAGAGCCTCATATTCTGCCTCGTTGTTTGATGCGGAACGAAAACTGAAGGACGAAGTCATTGGGGCTAGTCAGAATGACCCCTGCTCTGCTTTTGTCAGCACATGAGGAACCATCAACATATACGCTCCAGAATGGGGGTTCCTCTCCTTCTTTGTAGGGGTCGGGGATAGTACTCTCCACTATGAACTCCGCTAGGGCTTGTGCCTTGATAGCAGTTCTGGGCTGATAGCTGATATTGTGTTGGCTCAGCTCTATGGACCACTTCATGAGGTGCCCCGAACTTTCGGGCTTGTGGAGCACTTGTTTGAGGGGCTGGTCGGTAAAAACGACCACAGAGTGGGCTTCGAAGTAAGGGCGGATCTTTTGAGCGGCCGTGACTGGCGCATAGGCCATCTTTTCCATCTTCGAGTAATGGAGTTTGGCATCACTGAGAACCTTACTTACGTAGTAGATCGGTCTCTGTGCTTTGTCTTCTTCTTTCACTAGGACGACACTGAAGGTCTATTCTGAGGTGGCGTGGTAAAGGTAGAGGATTTTCCCAGGCTTGGGCATGCTCAGAAGCGGGGGGTTGGCTAGATATACTTTGTGTTGGTCGAAGGACTCTTGCTGAGGTCGCCCCCATTCGAAGCCTTTCGTTCCTTTGAGAGCTTAAAAGAATAGGAAACACTTTTCTCCTGACTTGGAGAGGAAATGCCCTATGGCTACATGGCGTCCTATGAGCCTTTGCACATCTTTGACACTGGATGGCGGATCCATATTCAGTTTGGCTTGGATCTTTTTCGGGTTGGCTTCTATGTCCCTTTGGCTAACTATAAACCCTAGGAATTTTCCAGATGACACACCAAACACACTTAGACGGGTTGAGCCCCATATTGTGACTTTGCAATACATCGAAGGCTTCCTGAAGGTCGACCACGCGGTCCTGCTTCCTGAGGCTTTTTACCAACCTGTCATCCACATATACCTCCATGTTCTGTCTGATCTATTCCTTAAAGATTTTGTTGACGATGCATTGATATGTTGCCCCGACGTTCTTTAGCCGAAGGGCATGACGCGGTAACAATACAAGCCTTGGTCTGTTGTGAATGAAGTCTTCAGGATATCCGGGGGGAACATCCTGATCTGATTATATCCGGAGAAGGCGTGTAACATCCTGAATTT
This sequence comes from Hemerocallis citrina, assembly GCA_017893485.1. NCBI lineage: Eukaryota > Viridiplantae > Streptophyta > Magnoliopsida > Asparagales > Asphodelaceae > Hemerocallis > Hemerocallis citrina. The sequence continues at coordinate 43,087,967 of CM030367.1, forward strand.
TCATATAATTAAATATAAAATTTTCCTTTAATATGTGTTTCGCACGTGTAAATTAATGTGTTTTTGGCTTTAAAATTATTTTTTATGTCACGAACAAATATTTCTCTTTTTCTTTTTAAAAAGCCTTTTATTAAATCCTAGGCCTAATAACTTAATCCTAGCCTGCCTTAAAATTAATTAATTAATTAATTAAAAGCCCAACAGGTTTTAGCCCACTAATTAATTCTATTATTAATTAAAACAACTTGTATGGTAGACTTGTCTTGTAACCAATTAGTGTAATAAATAAATGAACAAACTTAATTGTAGTGTGCATGTAGAGGCACGTGCATTGCACATGCACGTGAAAATTGAATAAGAAGAGGAGACCGACCATACACATGGGGAGATGGGGAGAGTGGAGGAGTGGACAAGTGGTTATGTGAAAGTGGGTGGTTCTTCTAACTCCCAATTGTATCCTAGCCCTTCATCCAAACTCATCTCAACCCTTCATTGGTTCATGAGTTGTGTATAAATAGGCCCCTTGGTCAGTCATTACTCTTTGCACTTAGAAATTTTAAAGAGAAAAGATATAGTTGTGTGAGAAAAGATAGAGTTGTGTGAGGAAAAGATTGAGTTGAGTGTGTGTGTGCTCTTGCATATTGGAGGCCGGCTATCAATCAAGGAGGAGAAGGAATCCGGTCGGGTACTAGCAAGGAGGAGAGGCTTGGTGTGTGCACTAGCTTGGAGGAGAAGGCTCACAACTAGGGGAAGACAATTGTGCTTTCAAGGAGTTTCTTTGAGAATTCTTAATTCTTTCTTCAAAGAGGTGGGCGATTTCTCTACTTCTAATGTAGTTACCATGCTAGGAAATTAAGTTCATGAATATGCTAGAGAAACTAGTAAAATTGACTATGTGATTGCCAGTGTTCTAAAAAGCGGCCTAGGCGGCCGCCTAGGCGCTAGGCGGCCGCCTAGGCAGCGCCTAGGCGCTAGGCGGCCCCCCAACGCCTCGACTAGGGCCTAGGCATTTATGAAAATCGGAAATGGGTTCTAGGCGGCTAAAATCGGACCTAGGCGGCGTTTAATTGGTCTAGGCGAACTAGACCCGCTTAGGCCTTAAGTAATTAAAAAAAAAGTAAAAAAAACCCACCGCTCTCGTCTTAAATAATTAAAAAAAGGGTAAAAAAAACCCACCGCTCTCACTTTCTCCTCCTAATAAAATTTAAGCATATCTTTAGTCTTTTTTTATCTTGCATAATTTGACATGTATTCGCACTCTCACAGCAATCATGTTAAAACTTACAAGTATGGACTTTAATATCACTAACGCAGCCAAATAAGTGAAGTTATGCACCAAAGGGGGAAGTTTATAAGAAGTATCATGTGCCAACAACTTCAAGGCTCAATCAGTCTACCAAATTATAAGTAGTATGCTTTTCCTCATTAGTGAAGCTATTTATTCATCTTCTATTTTCAGCTCCTAAAATGTCACCCAGATCTAAATATCTTTCCAAAGCAATCTATGGATGGCCAATCCACTTAGTATGGATATCATGAGATGGGAGGAAGTTATCTGATTTAAGTGTGGTTATTAGTTAAAGTTCATCGTTATCAAGCATATCATGAGATCATCTATCAACTTTACATTTATTCTCTCTTTAGAACTTGTATTCTTTTATGAGTAGCCACAATGTGGTTTACATCGGATATGGAGAAGATAGAGTCCTCATGTTCACCGATATAATAATACACCGATTCGACTATGTGAAGCTCATCCTACAATTGCAAAGAGAAAAAGTTCAATAGTAAGAATGAGTAGCAATAAAGAGTAAAAAGGGGTAACAACAAAAAATACCCAAAAGATCGATAAATAAATAAATAAATAAATAAATAAATAAATAAATTAATTAATTAAAAAAACCGCCTACCGCCTAGCCGCTTAATTCCCGATTACAAGGTCTATGCGCTAGGCCCCCATTGGCCGCCCGACTACCGCCTAGCGCTTTTTAGAACATTGGTGATTGCTTAAAAAAAGGGTTAATAGGGAAAGAGAGAAAAATCCTAATTGAGATTAGTGATTAAAATTTATCATGGTGCTTTATTAAATTCATGCTAGAATATCCATTTTAATCGACCATGCTAGTGTGATGATTTTGCTTAAATGAATGGATTAATTGTAGATTGAGATGAATGGATATTGTTATGTTTAATTATTAAATAGATAAATTGTTGTTCTACAATGTGGATGTGATAAAAGAATAATTGCTAGACTCTTGTAGAATTGAAAGAAAACAAGAACCTACTTTTAGTGGATTTATATTGGTTTTTTGAGAAAGAACTATAGTTTTATTTTAAATTTGCTAAGGTATTCTTTAAATATAAATTGTAAAGAAAACTTATTTTAATGTCAAAAATAAGAGTTTTATATTGCTGTATACTGTATTTTCTTTTAGAAAATATTCTGGAAAAAAAAGTATGATTTTGAAAGATACAAATTTATTGAGAAATTGAATTTTGTAAAGGAGACTTACAAACAGACAGTAGGTATAAAGCTGTTTCGACTCCTCTTTACTACATAAAATTGGTTTGGGAAAATTGGCTTTTGGTGTGAGTGTAGGACGCTGAGTACAGTATACAGGTTCTCGGGTTCGAGTCTTGAAGATGCTCTGTTTTTATTAAAATTCATTTTTTCTCAAAATATAGTACAGTTTATACAAAAAGTATTTAACCAAACTCGTATCGGTTAGTCACTTGGACTTCTTGGTCTTCGGGTGCGCTTTAGGTCTGTTACTGTAGCTGGGCAGAAGGTTTGGTCTTGGGTTCAAATCCGACTCCGCCCCTTTTATTTGGTTTTGATATTTTTTTAATGAATTTCGATTTTTGAGTATTCTTGAATTTTAAAGAGTATTAAAAAATTGGGAAAAATTCGAATATTCTTCTAAAATTATTTAGACTTTATAAAAATTATTTCTACAATATTTTGACATATTTTTAGTGAAATTTGGAAGTGATTTTTTTGGGATGAAGAACTTGATAAATCTTCTTAAAAATATGAATTTGGTATAAGTAAAGAAAGAAGAAAAAAAATTGTAAGGAGATTAAATTATGAGATATGGTAAGTTAAATAAGGAATTGATGTTTTGTACATATAATTGTGCTTGAAAAATGAAACAAAAAGATCATGATGGATTATAGAAATTTGTGAGTATGAACACTCGACTTTGGTGAACATGAAAAGAGGTTAAGAACTAGAGTGTAGCTAAGTTCTTATACCGGCATGAATGAATTCTCGAAAATAAATGTTGCAGGAAAAAAGACAGATTGGGTCGTTATCAATTGATTCTTAAGACCGGTGTATAGGAAAGGCTAACTCTAGGGTGTTAATTTTACTCATGATTCAAATATCTAAGGACTATACTATAGTGAAGATGTGATGAAAGTAAGAAAAAACCACAAGTATGAGAGCCTCGGATCTACGGTGTGAGAGTGTTCACAGGATGTCTACATGATGCGTCATGTTATGACGTGAATACATCTCCAGAATTATCGAGACCGTGGCGACGCTTGTGGGGTGCTTGGTGACTACGTAGTGCCATCGTTCCATGGCGGAGGTGAATTGTCCATAGAATGTGTGCATGGTGCGTTATGTCATGACGTGGGATTCCCCTCCAGGTTGTTTGGACATGGGCTCGTAACTTGTAGAGCATCTAAGATACTTATCGTAGTCACCGTAGTAGTTAAACTCATAGCGAGGGATCCAACCTTACAAGATGAAGTATGATTAAGGGCTTGACCTCGGATTTATGTAGAATGGGATGCATAAGTTCGAACAAGTATACATTAGTGTCATTAATTATAAATAACTGTATTAAGGATTAAATGCATAGCACCTACGACATCAATAGGTCCCCCTTAGCTTTATTTGTGAACAAGTGTGTGCTTTCCAAGTAAGAGAAATTGATGTATCATATCCTAGTTCCAGTTGAATGCAACTGACATGCCCACAGTTTCTATGCAGGATAAAATGAATGAAAGGACTAAAGAAGGAATGCTACTTAAAGATTTGTTTCAAGTGTTATTTTATTCATGTATTATGTTGTAATCTGCTTCTGCTGTGTTGATATAAACATTGTTGTATAAAAGTTTTAAATTCCTTGTAAAATTCTACGAAGTGAAGTGTAAGGATTCTGTGGAACTTCGAATTCAGACTTATTTGGAATTCAGGGTGTTACAGAGTGGTATCAGAGTCACGCTTCCAAGAAGTACACATTTATATGGAACAACACCCTAGAGTGGACATTAGAGTGTGAGTTGGGTATAGAGATTTAAATGTAAGCTGCTTACATTTGTGTTGCTCTATGATTGATGCTTCTTCCTCTCCCTTCCTAATGATGGCAAACCACCATGACCCAGCAGACGATGATGATTGGCACATAATTGAAGAAGACTACTACCCCGGACAAGGAGATTCCGACGAAGAAGATCCCGAGGAATATGAAGGAGAATGGCCTGAGTCCCGAGAGATCACTCCGCCTCTGGACTCATCAGATGATTCATCCGACGAGGAGGAACCAGTTCCACCAGGTTCCATCGAATCTCTTCAGAGACAGGAGGAGATTCAGAAGGAGAGAGCAGACCATTTGCAGGCCCAGTGTGCAAAGTTCAAGGAGAATATTTCAACCCTCAGCCATCGAGTTTGGGAACTTGAGAAGAAAAAGAAAATGTATGATGTACTGAAGGAAGAAGTAGCAGAACTACGGGAAGAACTTAGGAAAGCCAAGAGGAACCTTAGGGATTAGAATGTTGTTTTATCTCAATGTTCTTCGCATGGTTGTCAAACGATATTTTTAAATTTGAATGTACAAAATTTGAATTCAATGAAATGAAAGTTGATTTAAATTCATGTTTCTACTTCGAATTTAAAGGATCATTTGAATCAGAGTATGACTGGAAGAAGAGCAAGGAATGGAGAAGGGTCCAATTGTGGACTCGACCTGGAAACAGAGTTGGCCAGGGTGTATCAGATCATCAACGCCGTAGCCATGAACCAGAATTCTAGGGGGATGCCTGCAAATCCAGTTCCTGAGGCGATCAAACTTGTGGAGTCATTCAAGAGGATGAAGTCACCAATGTTTGAAAGGAAGTCAGACCAAGATGCCCGAGTTAGTCACCACCCCCCCACATCGCCGTTGCACCACCTCCAACCCGTTCAAGGGGTTTGGTCCTTGGGCAGTCATGTACCATGTGGTCATTACTTCCACAAAGAAGGCACTGGCAATTGTCTATCCTACAATCCTTGTGCAGATGTCTAACCTCGTGGCAGTAATCACAAGTCTGATTCAACCATGGGGCAGTCGGCAGGAATGGTAGCTTCCTCGCTGGAGGGGTCAGAATTGGCCTCCGAAAAGGTCCTCCAGAAGATCTGGCAGCAACGGAGTGCGGAATAGACCGTAGAATGGCACACTTCCTCTTACGAGTCTGCTCCTGGATTCTAGCAGCATCCAGGATATCTGCATACGATCAGAGTCGCAGGGTAGCAAGGCGGTGTTGAATTTCGATATCCAGACTCGATAAGAATCGATGGCCTCTATCTTCATCATTTGCCACCATGGAAGTAGCAAAGTGGCTCAGTTGGGTAAATTTCACTGCGTACTCATCTACGGTCCGACTCTCCTGCGATAGAGAGACAAATTGTTGTTCCATTTCATCTTTAGTAACATTAGGAAAGAACTTCGTGAGGAAGCTTTCCGTGAAGATGGCCCAGGTGATGGGTTGCCCCAATCGTTCAGTCTTTACTTGCCACCAAATGCAGGCGAGATCAACGAGCTGGATGCTCACGACATCCTCCCGATCAACATCCGAAATCCGTGCTGCAGTTAACAGCTGCTCAATTCGAATGAGCCATTGCATGGATTCAAGATGACTCTCAATGCCCGAGAATTTGTTTGAATATAGCCTCATGAAATATGCCACATTACCAAGTCTCGGTAGCAGTAATTCGGGTGCAGGTCCAGCGGGTTCCCTATTGGCAGCTTCAAAAGCTACCCTCGTCAGCTCAAATTGTTCACGCTGCATCTGCATCATCTGCTACATAATCTGAGCAACAATCGTCTCTTCTGACTGATCATCCCCAGTTCAGAAAGATGAAGCGCCCTTTCTAGCCATGATCTGCAATAAAATCAAACGGTTAGCATTAAGATTATAAGTTGGTTATTAATTATCTATATGATTCACGTGTTGCACATATTGTTGAGTCAAACTGGTTAAACCCAAACCTGACTAATATATCGGCCAAACATGATTAACACATTAGCCAAACCAGGACTCTGATACCCCTAAAATCCTCGTCACGGTCCACTTCCCAAAAACACAGAACACAAGCGTGTGACATTGGCCCAGCGAATGAATTGCGTCATGTTGATTCTTGGTTCTGATGACTACAACACAATACAAAGTTTGTCTATCATATATCTCTTACAGAGTGTATCAAAGTCAATACCATGGTGAAATACACAAAGGCAACACAATCTGATGAAGCTTTCAAGAGTAATTGATCAAGCTTCAAGACATCTAGACAAAGGCTCAAGATCAAGACAAAGACTCAAGTTCAAGACAAGATTCAAAGTGCTTCAATTGTATTAAACAAAGTGTCTTGTAATTTTAATTCTTTGAGTCTTAAAAACTTGTAAAAGCCTTGTCACACACACACTCACACATACTTTAAAAAATCTAAGTGTTTTACAAAGTCAAAATGTTAAAACAAGCTTGAATAAGTTCAACTATATGAGTACAAGTCGAGCACTTCTTGGACCCAGTCGATTGTCATAGTACGAAACTGCCTGAACTCATACAAGCTGTAGCAAGTCGACTCATTATGGCAACCCATTCGACTGTTCAAGCCGTTTCGACAGTTTTCTGATTTTAAAACTTGCTTTTCAAAATCAAATCTTTTTTACTACCATTGTATGGCAGTTGGGATTCAACCTCTCAACGTCTAAACGTTTCTAACTTTATAAAAAGAGTATAGAATTCATTTGAAAAAGGTTACTCAACTCCAAGCATTCTTTAAACTATCAAGTCTTTCATTTACAAGTGTTTCCAAATCATACAAACTCTCTAAGACTTGGTTCTCTGAATTTCAGTCTAATATAACATTGATTTCGTTTTAGACTGAATTTAGAAGTTGACCTAATAGCCACTATACAAAGTACTATCACATACAAGGCTAAAGGTTGTTGTAAATTCAATTTTCTATTGTTGTTTTCACTCTCAGGTTGTGAGAGTGATCCTCTCGGTTGGATAGTAGGGCTCTTGGTTTTAGAGTCGGTTTCACTCTAGGGTGTAGAGTGGGTTTGCTCTCTCTAGTGGTGAGAGAGGTCTACGGATTTGACATTGATTGTTATCAAAGGTCGTAGAGTATTCTTGTACTTATTCAAGAAAAGTGAAAAATCTCAAGTGGGTTGCTTGGAGACTGGATGTAGGTCCGGAGAACCGAACCAGAATATATCGTTTTGTTTGGCAGTGATTTACTCTCTGTGGTTGTATTCTCTCAACCTGCAATTTCAATTTTTCTGAGTTTTATTTCAAAAACTTGTCTGGTAAGTCAACTGGTTTTCCGCTATAAGTCGACTAATCAGACTTATAACTCTTCAGTAAAATACTCTTCTTATTTGATGCAACAGTCGACTGTATATCTTTTTCAGTCGACTTAACAGTACAAAAAAGTTCAAGTTCTTAATTATTTTTTATACAATACTATTCACCCCCCCTCTAGTGTTATTTGCCTTGCCTATAGGATCCAAAACTTTGTATCAGAGCCTGGTTGAGTGCAATGGCATCTACTTCAAATGCAAGCCAATACCATGAGGTGCCAATCCACACAAAGGTCATCCCTATTCGATGAAACAAACTATAACTATTGGAAGTGTAGAATGAAGATCTACCTTCAGTCCATCAACTATGAAATTTGGAACATGACTGAGATAGAATTCACCGCTCTTACAATTCTCTATGCACAATGGAACGATGACATGAATAGCAACACAATGAACAATGCAAAGGCGATGAGTGCTTTATTTTGTGCACTTACCAAAGAGGAGTTCAATCGTGTGTCAAATGCAACAACGGCTCATCAAATTTGGCACACATTCGAGGTAACTCATGAAGATACTAATAAGGTTAAAGAATCTAAGATATCTGTTCTTGTTCATAGGTTCGAGTTGTTCCGTATGAAGGAGAACGAGAATGTGTCGGACATGAAAACACGGTTCACGGACATTACAATCTCTCTTGTGGCCCTTGGAAGGACGTACTCGCAAGCGAAAATGGTAAGGAAAGTTCTTCGTGTCCTAACCCTCGAATGGGAGAAGAAGACCACTGCCATATAAGAAGCCAACGATTTATCACAACTCTCTCTTGAGAATCTTATGGGAAATCTTATGGCATATGAAGTAAAACTTGGAGAACGCAAGAAGGATCTAGAACCTCAACAAGCAAAGAAGAAGACACTCGCTTTCAAGGCCATGTCGGATTCCGAAGATGAAAAAGAAGATGAAGAAGAAATAGCCATGTTCACTAGAAAGTTCAAGAAATTTTTACGAAAAGATAAATTTAATTCCAAGTTTAAAGATACTAATAAACTTTTCACTTGTTTCAAGTGTAACAAGACAGGTCATATGAAGAAGGATTGCCCATTAGAAAATGTGAAATCAAAAGGGAAGGATCCCAACTTCAAGAAGGACAAGTACACAAAGAACAAGTATATGAAGAACAAGAAGGCATATCAAGCAACTTGGGATGATAGCGACTCTTCATCGGAAGAAGAGAATGAGGAGTCAAACGAAGTAGCGAACGTATGTTTCATGGCTACACAAAATGATGTAAGTGAAAACTTTGATTCAAATGACTTATTCGATGCTTTCAATGAAGTTTTTCAAGAACTTAAGAAGGAGAAAATTAGAGTTAAAAATTTAGAGAGAGTCGATCAAACACTTTCTCAAGAAAATCTTGACTTGAATGTTGAAGTTAAATCTTTAAATTCTCGACTTTCAAATTTGGATGTAGATCTTGTATCTCTTAAGAAAAATTACGAAGAGATATTCAAGAATGTATATAAATTTAACAAAGGAAAGGAAAATTTAAATAAAATTCTCCAGAATCAAGTTCAATATAATAAAAAATTTGGACTTGGTTTTCAAAAGACTCTTGGAAAACATCATTCTTCTAAGAATACTAGTAGTAATAAGACTGATTCTATTTCCAGTGTAAAGAATAAATTATATGAGATTTTTGAAAAACCAAAAACTATTGTTTTTCATGAAAATAGTAATTCTGTAGTTCGGACCAGTCGACTGAACCCTAATGTCAGTGTCTGTCTAGAGGTTTGGAGTCTTATTCAAAGAGACGAAAATCTCAGATAATTCGACCTATTTCACCTCCCAGTTGACTGACTTCTTATAATAGTTGACTGAAAGGTACAATAAAGATGACTGGACAGACTAAAAATATTTGAGTTCCAGTCAACCTGAGTCTAAACGATAGAATTACTTATATAAATTCTTATGTTCTTAATGTACGTAATTCTGTAAATTATATTCCTGCTTTTGGTGGTAAATCAAACTCACTTTGGGTTTGGTTTCCCAAAAACTAATCCCTTTCGGACCCAATGAAAAGGGTACCCTATTCACAATGCTTATTTTATAGGTACCTAAAAGAGAACGTTGGATACTTGACAGCGGATGCTCCAAGCATATGGCTGGTCATGCTAATCTTCTTTCTTTCATACAAGAGATAGATGGAGGAACAGTCACATTCGGTGAAAACAACAATGGGAAGGTTATTGGAATAAGCATGGTCGGTAAGAACACTACCCTTACCATAGAAGAAGTATTTCTAGTTAGTGGACAAAAGCATAATCTGTTAAGTATTATTCAACTTTGTGATAAGGGATATAAATTTGTTTTTGAAAAAGATGCATGTTTAATATATAATTCATCTATGCAAAATGTTATTTTTCAAGGTTTTAGGAAAAACAACATTTATGAGTTATGCTTAAAAACAAATGAATTTTCTAATGATTTTTGCTTAGTAGCTTCTAACAATGACTCTTTGCTTTGGCATAAAAGATTTGGCCATGTAAATAAGAAAAATATTGCTAAATTGTCTAAATACAACCTAGTTAAAGGGCTGCCAAGACTATCTTTTAAGAAAGATAAGTTATGTGATGCATGTCAACTAGGAAAACAAGTCAAATCTACTTTCAAGACAAAAATAATAATTTCTACTAGTAGGCCTCTCCAATAAATCCATATAGATTTATTTAGTCCTACTAGAGTCGTTTCTTTAAATAAAAGTATATATGTATTTGTTTTAATAGATGGTTTTTCAAGATTTACATGGGTTTTCTGTTTAAAACATAAATATGATGCCTTTGAAGAATTTGCAAATTTCTGCAAACGAATTCAAAATAAAAAATCTCTAACCATAGTCACTATTAGAAGTGATCATGGTGGAGAATTTGAGAATGAAAAGTTTTCAGAATATTGCAAAAAGAACGATATAACACATTCATATGCATTTTCTAGAACTTCACCACAAAATGGAGTGGTCGAAAGAAAGAATAGGACATTGCAAGAGTGTGCACGTACTATGCTTGTTGAAAGCAATTTGCCTAAGTACTTCTGGGCTGAAGCTGTTTCTACAGCATGTTATGTTTTAAATAGAATATTGATTAGGCCTAAGCTTAAGAAAACTTGTTATGAATTATTTAATGAAAGAATTCCTAAAATATCTTATTTTAAAGTATTTGGATGTAGTGTTTCCATATTAAACACTAAAGATAATTTAGATAAATTTGATGCTAGATCTAATGAAGGTATATTCATTGGATACTCAAATAGGAGTAAGACATATAGAATTTTCAATAAGTCAACTTTGACTATTGAAGAATCTATGCATGTTTCATTTGATGAATCCTTGCCTTCATCTACTGTTATTAAAGATGATGAAATTGAATTATCATCTTTAAATAATGTTATTAAATCACTAGAGCAAACTACCCTAGACAAGTCGACTGATAAGGATCTCAAGTCGACTGATGTGAATCAGTCGGTTGATGGACTTGTTAAGTCGACTGATCCTGTTGTGATGACTCAAACTTTACCAAAAGCATTTGTTGAAGTTAGAGATCATCCTCATGACTTAATAATTGGTGACATTTCACGTGGTATTCAAACAAGATCTCATGTTAACATGATTTCTCATACGACTTTCTTGTCAGATTTTGAACCGAAGAATATACAAGAAGCTTGTGAGAATGAATTTTGGATGAATGCCATGCAAGATGAACTTAACCAATTTATAAGAAATGATGTATGGGATCTAGTTCCACGATCTCCTGATCATACTATAATTGGTACCAAATGGGTATTTAAGAATAAGTTAGATGAATCAGGACAAGTCGTTAGGAACAAGGCTAGATTAGTTGCTTAAGGATATAATCAAGAAGAAGGAATCGATTTTGATGAAACATATGCTCCTGTTGCTAGATTAGAATCAATTAGGATCTTATTATCTTTTGCGTGTTTTATGAATTTTACACTTTTCCAAATGGATGTTAAAAGTGCTTTCTTGAATGGATTTATTAAGGAAGATTTATGTTAAGCAACCACCCGGTTTCGAACGTGAACAATTTCTAAACCACGTTTTTAAATTGAAAAAGGCTTTATATGGTCTTAAACAAGCACCTCGTGCTTGGTATGATCGGTTAAAAATTTTTCTCTTAGAAACTGGTTTTGAGATAGGTAAAGTAGATACTACCTTGTTTATCAGGAAAATAGAGACAGATATTCTAATCATATAAATATATGAAGATGACATAATTTTTGGATCTACTAATAATAATCTCTATCAAGAGTTTTCTAATACCATGAAAAATGAGTTTGAGATGAGTCACATAGGTGAACTCAATTATTTCCTTGGACTACAAATAAAGCAGTCACAAAATGGCAAATTTATTAATCAAAGAAATATGCTAAGGAACTATTTAGACGGTTTGGCATGGATAGCACTAGTAGTAAGACCACACCTTTGGCTACTACTACTACACTTGACAAAAATGATTTAGGTAAGAGTGTCGACCAAAAACTCTATCGAGGTATGATTGACTCACTCTTATATATAACTGCTAGTAGGCCAGATATTATGTTTAGTGTATGTTTGTATGCTAGATATCAGTCAAATCCCAAAAAATCTCACTTAAAAGCTGTGAAACGTATTTTAAGATACATTAAAGGCACGTCTGAATATGTTTTATTTTATCCACGCACCGATACTTTTCAACTTTTGTCGTATAGTGATGCTGGTTTTGCTGGTAGTAAAACTGATCGTAAAAGTACTAGCGGAACTTGTCACTTTTTGGAACATTCACTAGTATCTTGGTGCAATAAAAAACAAAATTCGATATTCCTATCTACTATAGAAGCTGAATATATTGCTGCAAGTTTGTCTTGTGCCCAAATTTTGTGGATGAAACAAACTTTATTGGATTATGGTATTTTATTTTCAAAACCTGCTATAATGTGTGATAATACCAGTGTTATTAACCTATCTAAAAATCCAGTTAAACACTCACGTACAAAACATATTGATATTCGACATCATTTTCTACGTGATTATATTTTAAAGGGAGATATAACTTTAGATTTTATTTCTACTGATAAACAAGTAGCAGATATATTTACCAAACCACTTAAGGAAACACTTTTATCAACTTTAGAAGAGAACTAGGAATTTGCTGTTTTCATGATATTTCTTGAAAATTTATTTTGTTTAAGTCGATTTAAACGTCTTTTTCAGTCGACTTATAAAGTATTTTCGTTGTTCATATTTTAGCTATATTTTGTGTTCTGGACAGTCGACTATATCAGTAACCAGTTGACTGACAGAAGTTTTACTTGAGTTTCGTTTGGTTTAATTTTCTCTGGACCAAGTCGACTGATATCAAAACCAGTCGACTATCGCGACATTATTTTGGTTTTTCTGATTCTGAATCGTCACTTAACTGAGGCATCTTTCTCTTTCTTTTACCCTCTTTTCGATCTCAACCCTTCATTCAACCATTCTTTTAATCTCAGCTGCACCCCTTAAGTAAAAACCCTATTCTTCTCATTCCCCTTTCACTTTTACTTTTTCCCAAATTTCTAGTCGGCTGCTCTGAAGACCACTTCGTTGCTGCTCATGAAGCTTTTGAAGATCTCGATGTTTGCTGCTTCTGGCGTTGATTTCATTTCGAGTCTCTTGAGTCCTTGTGCTCCTTTCTCTAGTTGTGGGAATGGATTTTTTGATCTCTCTCTTTTCAAAAGTTTCCTAGACTTTCATATATGCCTAAACCTAAGAGAGCTAGAGGTTCTAATGTAGAAGAAGGTCAATCTTCTCAGAACTACCTTCAATACTTAAGGAATCCCAATCTTGTTGAGAAACTTTTTCTCATCTGTCAAATTGTAATATTTTCGGGTAGATTTGTCAATTTTCCTGATTTAGATAGGTTCCCCATCGCCCCATTGTTTGAACAATGTCGGTTATTTGAATTACTTTCCCTTGTAAATCAACCCTATTACTATCCTCAACTTATCTACTTGTTTTATAGAAATATGAAGGTTTCCACCTCCGAGGATGGTAACGAAATATTTTTTACTACTACAGTGACAAATATTCGAATGAGGTTAACCCCTGAAAAATTGGGAATTATTTTGGGTATCCCTTATGAAGGATTAAATTTAGGGGAAATTGAAATGGATGATCAATCTATTTTTTCCAAAATCTTTTTGCCTAATCGAGGTCCTCCAATGACCAACAAATCGATTACTCCTCTAGCCAAGCTTGTTGCCCACATATTTTCGTATAACATTATCCCTAAAACGGGTAGCTACGGCCAATTCTCTTTTGAATTGCAACAAGCGGTGTATGCCATTTTCGGCAACATTCAAATAAATTGGAGTCGAGTCATTTTCAATCGTCTCCATAAGGCTCACACATCTTTCCTTTCTTTTGGTGCTCTTCTTACTCATGTTTTCAACTTTTATGAAGTTGATCTTGATTCTGAGTCAAGTATTGTTACTCACTATGAGTCTTTTGTTCGTGCGAGTTTAGCTCGTATGAAGATCCTTAATTCTCCTCCTCGGTCTCCTCAAAGGAATGTACCTCCTATTCCTTTAACCACATCTGGTCGTTGGTCTTCTGCTTCTAGTTCTTCTCATCCTAGAGCTGTCTTTGCTGATCCCGAGAGTCCTTATACTTCGGTTAATTATCTCATGGATCGTATCGATCTTATCCTATCAAGACAGGATAATCTTGAGGCTAGTCTTGCAAACCTTACTCACTTGTTCACTCAACAATTTCCACAACCTCCTCTTGCCTCCACAGGTGATGACGATGACGAAGACGAATAAACTTGATGTATTTTTTTCTTTTCAACTAGGTTTTTTGTTTGTTATTTTTTTCTTCTGTATGCAACAATGAACTTGCTTTCTTATGTATCAATGTGTTATGGTTATGCAATGTTTATTTTGTTCTTTATGATGTATCCTTCCGCCTTATGTTTTTGTTGATGACAAAGGGGGAAAAATATGGTTTTGTTTATATGTTTTATGTTGTGCATGTTTTACAATTTTGTGCATATTATACATTATTTAGGGGAGGCTTATTTCACATTTGTATATCATTAAATTATGTGTGGGACATCTTGCTATGTATATTGTTATTTTAAGTTACTGTTTTGTCATCATCAAAAGGGAGAGAATGTTGATTCTTGGTTTTGATGACTACAACACAATACAAAGTTTGTCTATCACATATCTCTTGCAGAGTGTATTAAAGTCATTACCATGGTGAAATACACAAAGGCAACACAAAATGATGAAGCTTTCATGAGTAATTGATCAAGCTTCAAGACATCTAGAGAAAGGCTCAAGATCAAGACAAAGACTTAAGTTCAAGACAAGATTCAAAGTGCTTCAATTGTATTAAACAAAGTGTCTTGTAATTTTAATTCTTTGAGTCTTAGAAACTTGTAAAAGCCTTGTCATACACACTCACACATACTTTAAATAATCTGAGTGTTTTACAAAATCAAAATGTCAAAACAAACTTAAGTAAGTTCAGCTGTATGAGTACCAGTCGACCACTCCTTGGATCCAGTCGACTGTCATAGTACGAAACTGCCTGAACTCATTCAAGCACTAGCCAGTCGACTCATTATGGCAACCCAGTTGACTGTTCAAGCCGTTTCGACAGTTTTTTTATTTTAAAACTTGTTTTTCAAAATCAAATCTTTTTTTACTACCATTGTATAGCAGTTGGGATTCAACCTTTCAACATCCAAACGTTTCTAACTCTATAAAAAGAGTAGAATTTATTTGACAAAGGTTACTCAACTCCAAGCATTCTTTAAACTTTCAAGTCTTTTGTTTTCAAGTGTTTCAAAATCATACAAACTCTCTAAGACTTGGTTCTCTGAATTTCAGTCTAATATAACATTGATTTCGTTTTAGGCTGAATTCAGAAGTTGACCTAATAGCCACTATACAAAGCACTATCACATACAAGGCTATAGGTTGTTGTAAACTCAATTTTTTATTTTTGTTTTCATTCTCGGTTGTGAGAGTGGTCCTCTCGATTGGAGAGTAGGGCTCTTGGTTTTAGAGTCGGCTTCACTCCAGGGTGTAGAGTGGGTTTGCTCTCTCTAGTGGTGAGAGAGGTCTACGGATTTGACATTGTTGTTGTCAAAGGTCATAGAGTATTCTTGTACTTTTTCAAGAATAGTGGAAAATCTCAAGTGGGTTGCTTGGGGACTGGATGTAGGTCGGGAGGACCGAACCAGGATATATCGTTGTGTTTGGCTCTGATTGACTCTCTGTGGTTGTATTCTCTCAACTTGCAATTTCAATTTTTCTGAGTTTTATTTCAAAAACTTGTCTGGTAAGTCGACTGGTTTTCCGCTATAAGTCGACTAATCAGACTTGTAACTCTTCAGTAAAATACTCTTCTTATCTGACGCAACAGTCGATTGTATATCTTTTTCAATCAACTTAACTGTACGAAAAGTTCAAGTTCTTAATTATTTTTTATACAACACTATTCACCCCCCTCTAGTGTTAATTGCCTTGCCTACAGTATCCAACACGTCATCCGTAAGCTGTTATTGTTCAACTCAACAATATAACAAGACGGATACAACCATGCATGCAATAAGAACAATCACATGAATAACAATACTTGAATAAAACATGAAATAACCAAATACGATATTCCAACGTCTAGAAGCAAAATAACAATCTCTTGGTCAAAAGCCCAATATGAAATGATTAATAAAACTCAATACAAGAAGTCTAATAAAATAACGATCAATCTACAAAGCATTAATTCCTCAGAAAGTCTGTTCTCCAAGTCCTACAGGTAAATCTCCTAGATCACCTGTGAGTACCTCATCTAAAAAGAGGAGAAAAATTATTCTTAGAGCAAGTCATGGAAAACAAGTAGAGAAAGCAATGAACAATGGAATTATGGTATAACAATGAATTCAATGAAATAATAAGAATCAATAACAATGGACGATAGCAATAATCAATATCAATGGTAACAATGTGATGGGTATAACAATAAACTATATTTCAATATTCGATGTCAATACTCAATGGTCGATGTTAATATCAATAACAATGTTCGATATCCAAAGCAATGACGATGATCAATATGCAGTGTTAATATAGTGTCAATTCTTATGTCTATTAATTTTTAGCCTAACTAATGCACGTACTACTGCATCCCATACCACAGGTTCTGTATATACAATCAATTTCGTTTAGACCTAACTGGTGTACCCTATAAATCATGTACTCGGCAAAGATAATCAACATTCATTAATCATGATTCACTATGTAATGCACGATACGATAATTCGGCAACGATACGATATACGATAGATCAGGTTACCGTCGTAAGCCACAATCAATCGATAAAACACTAGCCGATAACACTATTTAGGGAAACACAGGCCCCTCCTCTGAGTACAGTCTCTACATTGTCCACTACTTAAATCACCCTTAAACCTTGGTTTGTTAAACATTTTATCGATGCCATCAATACATTGTGCAGTTTAGAGAAATTCGATAATGAAGATATCAATAGAAGTAACAATAGGACGATCAATTAGAATGGTGACAATAGTATATTAGGATCATGCAATGCAATTTATACACTTCAATCTATTCAATATAACGATGTATATACAATTATATTAAGAAAAATATGGAAACACAATTCTAAACAGTAGTAGGTTACTATACCAAAATCAAGTTTTCCCCTGCTACAGAATTCCAAAACTGGATCCGTCAGAAGTTCTAGAAAGTAGACTCCTTTCCGGTTCCAACGCATATTTAAAATATGAAATTCGATAACAATAGATAAGTTAATTACACAATTCTTTACAGATTACACGTTCTAACCAAAAATCAAGATCAAGTTGTTATATTTGTAAAATCAATAAAAACCCAATTTTACATTCATCAAAAATATTCATTAAGTTCCTAATCATGTTAACAAACAATATGGAAATTGTCAGGACTATATTCTAACATTAACTTAGCTTTTTAATAACTTAAATTACATGAATCAGGAATTATGGAAGTAAAAAGGCAGCAGTAGTAAAATGGCCATAACTTTTGTAATAAAACTCAGAATTCAAATATTTTAGATGTTCTGGAAACTAGCAACATAGGGCTACAATTTTCGTTGAGAAAGCTATAATTTTTTTTGTCAAATACTGGGTCGAAAAGATCTCACAAGTTCCAGGCAGACAGTGAAAATCAGGGTTCAACATATTTCATGAAATAAAAGCGATCTAAACACGATGAACTTTAATTCATAGTTAACAAATGTTATTTTCAGCGTGGTTAACACAATAACATGTTAAACACAATGAAGAATACATCCAAACACTAGTTTAACATCAACAAGACATCAATCAATCATTCAAGCACAAAACCTATTAATCAATTCTACCACAGTTTATGTCACGCCCCGCTTCCAAAAAGAAATACAGAATATGGATACGTGACTAAGTTCAGCGAATGATTTTTATCTTCCATAAGCTGTCAGGATCTTTACAACATTTCACAGGAATATCATAGTAATAAATAAGGAAAAGTCAACCACGCATGCATAAATGAATCAATATAATAGCAGAAATTTACTTGAAACAAAATGTAATAATCTCAAATAAATCAGATCTGAAAACAAGTCTATAATTCTAGGTCGTACTGCCCAATACAAATAATTCAAGTTGCAGATACATTTATTCAAAATAGGCAATAGGAAATAATAATAATAATAATAATAATAGCCAGAACTCCAGGAAATAGAATCTCATATCACCTACTCCATCAGGCAACTGGTCAGCATAATATGCAATTTAATAAATTGTAGGAAGAGGAAAAAAAAGAAAACAAAACGCCCGTCAATGCAAGTTACGGGCCGCTTGTAGTGCAGGCACAAGTACAGGAATAAAATAAACAAATATAAAGTAACATCAGAAACAAATATAGTATGGAATAGGCATGTCAACAATGTAGGATAATAAACATGAATCGGGAAGCAAAATCAAGTAACATGATATACTAACAGGTACAGGTAACATGTATCAGGTGTCAAGTGTCATGCAAGTAGGTAAACAGGTAACAGATGAATAGGTGAACAGGTAAACAGGTAGCATGTAACAGGTGCCATGTTATATCAAGTCTTGTATTTAATTCTAACCAGGTAGCACTTCATGCGTCCCAAACTTTTACCACATGGTTGCTACATTCAAACAAATTACGCTTAGATTTTGTAGTGGAGGCTATAGGGCAATGTACTAAGGAAGCAGGTAAACAGGAACAGGAACACGTACAGGTAGAACCTACTGGTCCTCTTCTGAGCACACCTTCCTATAGGGAAGTGTTAAGTCAGGTAATCAGGTAAACAGGTACAGGTAGAATCTATTGGTCCTATTCCGAGTATACCTTCTTATAGAGAAGTTTGAAATCAGGTAATCAGGTGAACAGGATGTGTATCATGTAGTCATGTAACACATAATAGGTGGGAAACACGGGCCTCCTTCTAAATACACAATTCTATATTTTCCACTACTAGATCTTTCCCTTAACCCCGGCTTGGTTATTTGTTATTATTATTATCAAACAGGCATGTACGTGTCACAAACAGAGAAAGAATAACATGGCATGAACAAGTAACAGGTTCAGGTTGAAAGACAAACATGTACAGGTGATAGACAACACATAGAAGGATAGAACAGCGAAAATTCTAGTTCAGGACAGCATGACAGTACTGCACTAAATCTGAAATTCCCGTTGTTACAAATGTGCAAATCTAGAACCGTCAGAAAATATGGAAAATTGACTTTCGGCCGAATCCAGCATATATATAAGTCATATGGCATTTCACAAAAATAAGCCTCGAAATAGAATTGTATCCAGAAAACATGTTCAGCCAGAAATAAGAAGTTTGTATTCATAAACCAGAAAACAGCATACAAACATATTGATTAAATCCAAGAAAAAATTGGGGTATTCCCTAGTATGTTTAGTATCTGAAAATAAATTTTTTCCAACATAGATAGCTTAGTCAAATAAAATCAGAAGACAACAAGATATAGAAATTTTGTAAATCTGAAATCATAAACATAGCAGTACTAAAACAGCAATATCTTACAAAATATAAATCGAAATTCAGATCCGTCAAAAGGATGATAAAATAGATACAGTATGCTACATTTTATATTCACAAAGTTTTTATAAACAGCAAGTAGAATTAGGTTGAAATTAAGGTTCTTTACTGAAGAGTTTGAAAATTTTGTATGTATAGTAGTTGTTTGCAAGCATAGAATAGTTCATAAAAGTCATCAATTAAATCAACAAAAATTAGGGTTTAATTCCAATTAGGTCTAGTTGTACTCAGCAAAATATTGGATCAAAATATTATACTTAACATCAGTATAAAAATAAATAACCATACATAATTCATACAAAACAAAATCTCAAATTTTCTACACCTCTTTAGTAAAACAGCAATAACTTGCAACTCACAAATCGAAACTGAGATCTGTTAGAAGTTACAGAAAGTAGTCATAATTCTCTATAATTCATCTTCACAAATAGTTTTCATATACTGACCTTAATAGGGACTAAAATACTGAACAAAAATAGGATAACACATGGACAGAATTATTCTTCATGTATAAAATTAACTAGTTTATATGAAACACATCCAAATCATAACAAAACGTGAAATAGGATATACTAGATGTCCAAAAACATGGTATAGGGTATTTAACAGATCAACGATAGGATATACTACTAGTAACACGTCAAGCATGTAAGATTCACACATCATATTATGGTTCACAACCAACATACATATTTGCAATAGGGATTAATTAGATCTAAGTTAAATTCATGTCGTGTGTGTAACTAGAGACGACTATGGACAGATCAACACATAGAGACAAGATATAACAGGGGTTTGCATAAGAATTGTCTCTAGAACATTACTACACTACATGTGGTATTTAGTACTTGTATTACACAACAAAAAGTACACAAGTTACTTGCCTTATAGTTGGCGATGGTAAGATGCAAGGAGCAAGAATAACGGGAACTGATTCTCGTGCACGAACTCAATGAACAAACGACAAACGCAACTTGAACACAACACGAGATCACACACGCACACCAAGAGAGAGCAGCGGAGGGGTGTGCACGGCGTCGGGAGCATGGCGACAACAGCAACAGTGGTAGTCGATAATGCTGTTGCCGAAGCTGTCTACACCGGGGGAAACACAGCGCGCCGAGTGCTGTCGGGGCTGCAGGGCATCGCTGCAGTTGGATAGGGATCGTTGGAGGGGTGTAGGGCAGTACTGGGGTCGCGACAGGTGGAGGGAGGCACGAAGAGGGAGGTCCAGTCGATGGGTTCTCGGTGATGACGAGGGTGCACAGGGGTGAGTGGATCGCGGGGTCGCTGCTAGCTGTCTAGATGCCGAGAGGAGGCAGGGGAGGAGACTGGCGCTGTGGTCGGGCTGAGGTGGTCGGGAGAGAGAACGGAAGAGCGGTGAACGGGAGGTCGGGAGATGGCAGGGGAGGGATCGAAGGCAAGCGGCTAGGGTGTTGTGTGAGGGGGAAGATGTACAGCGGGTAGTATATATATATAGGAATAGGGTGTTAGGGTTTATGTTGACGAGTAGGAGGGTTTTGGGGGCTAATGGGTAAAGGGTTTTAGGGTATTGGATATCCAATAACGGGTATAAATGGTTAGGTGAGTAAAGGGTCTAGACAAGATCCAATAGAACTATAGAATTGGTCCAATAAATGACATTAACAACATGAATAAAAAAAGGACATGAATAATTTAAAATAAGGAGGAACAAAAATAATGGCTCGATCAACAGAGACGAAACAGTAGACTGACAATTGAATCAAGAAGATCAAATAAAAAGATGACAAATCAAATGGATGAATATATAGAAAAAGAAGATCCAATATACAGTTCAATAGAGTCGAGGCAATACAAGATGAATACATACACAAAAGAAAAAATACATCCAAAATACAGAAAAATGGAAAATAGGGGTTACAAATCCTGCCCACCTAACAAGAAGAATTTCATCCTCGAAATTCAAACAAGAACTATATAGGATAACCCGAAAAATAAAAGAAAGAACAAAATAGAAAGCTACTCAAACAGATGAGGAAACTTCTGCTGAACCTCCTCCTCCAACTCCCAAGTCGACTCACCCGGCGAGTGAGGATTCCAAGAAATACGAACCAGCTTGATGACCTTGTTCTTAAGCACTTTCTCCTGCCAATCCAAAATAGCAATTGGCGGAATCTCACAAGTCAAATCTGGTCGCACGGTCAACTCAGAATAGTGAATATATCTCCTGAGTTGTGAGACATGAAAAATATCGTGCACTCCTGATAAAGCTGGCGGCAATGCAAGACGATAGGTCACCTTGCCTACTCGTTCCGTAATGTCGAATGGTTCAATAAACCTAGGGCTGAGCTTGCCCCCACCACCAAACCGAATGACAACTCGCTAAGGCGATACTTTTAGGAAAACATGGTCACCAACCTCAAACTCCAAAGCTCTCCGATGAACATTAACCCATCGCCTTTGCCTGTCATGAGCTGTCTGCAAGTGCTTCCTGTAGGAGTCACCACATCAACTGTCATCGTGATCAACTCCGAACCCAACAACTTCCTTTCATCAATATCATCCCAGCACACTGGTGATCTGCACTTTTGCCCATAAAGTGCCATGAATGGTGCAGCTTTAAGACTGGCCTGAAATCTGTTATTGGACGAGAACTTTACGACATGCAAATGGTCCTCCCATGAGCCATCGAACTGCAGCATACAGGACCTCAACATGTCCTCAAGAGTCTGGATGGTCCTCTCCGACTGTCCATCAGTCTGGGGATGAAAGGTTGTATTGTACTTCAATTTACTCCCCAAACTACTCTGAAGATTCTCCCAAAACAGAGACCTGAATCTCGTATCCCTGTTGGATACAATACTGACTGGAACCTCATGAAGTCTGACGATCTCTTACATGTACTTATCAGCTAGGCTCTCAGTAGACTGTCTGACTCGGAAGGGAATGAAGTGAGCACTCTTCGTCAATCGGTCGACAATCACCCAAATGGCATTGTGATCTTTAGGACTCCTCGACAAAGCAGTCACAAAATCCATAGTGATATGTTCCCACTTCTACTCCGGAATGGGAAGCGGTTGAAGAAGTCCGACGGTCCTCTGATGCTCTGCCTTCACCTGCTGGCAGATCAAACACTGAGACACAAACCGAGCCCCAACCCTCTTCATACTATGCCACCAGAAATGAAGCTTCAAATCCCGATACATCTTAGTACCACCTGGAGGAATAGAATATGATGACTGGTGGGCTTCCTCAAGCGACCTCTGACGAGCTTCACCTTTCGGGACACACAACCTGGACCCAAAACGAAGCGATCCATCAGTATGAATAACCATATCTGTTCTGGAACCAGCCTTAACTTCTGTTCTGAAACTCGGCAACTGCTCATGACTAGCCTGCGCCTCTTTGATCTGATCAACAAAAGATGACTGAAGCTGAAGCACCAAACAACTCCGATCAGAACTCAACAACAACACATCCAACTCCAACCTCCACATCTG
Source organism: Hemerocallis citrina (assembly GCA_017893485.1). Lineage (NCBI taxonomy): Eukaryota > Viridiplantae > Streptophyta > Magnoliopsida > Asparagales > Asphodelaceae > Hemerocallis > Hemerocallis citrina. Next base: position 43,111,210 of record CM030367.1, read on the forward strand.
CTCAACAAAATCTCTCTGCTGAGTCATGATCATAGCTGCCGGTCTCCTGCTCAAAGTATCTGGCACCAAGTTCACTCTACCAGGATGGTATTGCAATCTTATATCATAATCGGCCATAGGTTCCAGCCAATGCCTTTGCCTCATGTTCAAATCCTTCTAGGTGAAGATGTACTTGAGACTTTTGTGGTTTGTAAAGATCTACTGGGTTTCTAAGTAAATAATGTCTCTACAGCTTCAAAGCAAAGATCACTACCGCTAACTCCAAATCATGAGTCGGATAGTTCTTCTCATATGGCCTTAACTATCTCGATGCATAAGCAACGACTTGGACCTTCTGCATCAGAATTGCCCCAAGACCCTTGCGAGAAGCATCACAGTGAACTACAAATCCGCCTGAACCATTTGGAATAGTCAACACTAGCACTGACGTCAACCTGCTCTTTAACTCAGCAAAATCCTCACTATAAGCCTTAGACCAACAGAACTTCTGATCCTTCCCTGTCAGCTTAGTCAATGGTCCTGCTATCTTCAAAAAATCTTTGACGAATTTTCGATAATAACCAGCTAGACCAAGGAAACTCCTCACCTCTGAAATTGACTTGGGAACTGGATAACCCTTCACAGCTTCAACCTGGACGGACCCACTAAAATACCATCGCCCGAGGTAAGTGCCCCCTAAGAAGGTAACTTTATTGAGCCAAAACTCACACTTGCTGTGTTTTCCATAGAGCTGATTCTCTCTCAAAGTCTGCAGAACTAACCTGAGAAGCTCAGCATGATCCTCCCGGTTCTGAGAATACACCAGAATGTCATCAATGAAGACTACCACAAATCTATCCAGGAACTGGGAAAAGACCCTGTTCATTAGACTCATAAATATAGCTGGCGCATTCGTGATCTCGAACAGCATCACAAGATACTCATAGAGTCCATATCTGGTCCTGAACGTTGTCTTCTGTACATTAGTCACCTTCACTTTGACCTGGTGATACCCAGAACGAAGATCGAACTTCGAGAAAATAGCTACTCCGCTCAACTGATCAAATAAGTCATCGATCCTGGGCAACGGATACTGGTTTTTCAAAGTAATACTGTTTAGTTCCCGATAATCAATGCACAGTCGACGACTACCATCCTTCTTGTTGACAAAAAGGACTGGAGCACCCCAAGGTGAAACACTGGATTTGATGAACCCCAAATCAAGCAACTCTTGAATTTGCACCTTAAGCTCTGCTAACTCAACCGGTGCCATCCTGTAGGGACTCTTCGATATCGGCGTCGTACCAAGCTGAACTTCAATACCGAACTCTACATCCCTATTAGGGGGTAAGCCAGGCAACTCCTCTAGAAAAACATCCAGGAAATCTTGCACTACTAGAGGTGCAGCCTCACAGCCTGAGTGTAATTCCATCACACAAATCTCCTGATCAACTACGGTCTCAGCTCGGCCAAGGGGCATCTCCCTGGCATGGAACTCAAACTCTGTGCGACCTGGGATTCGGAATACAACTTTCTTGGCACGGCAATCAATGATGGCGTGGGATTCACCCAAAAAATCCATATCGAGAATAACGTCGAAACCTAAACTCCCAATTACAATCAGGTCGGTCTTGAAATCTGTGCCACTAATAACCACGGGACTCTGCCTGCACTTTCGGGAACAAATGACAACACCGCCACATGTCACAATGTTCCAAGCCTCTAACATGATGCTGCACTTCAACTGATGCCGAGCCACAAACCAGAAGAGAGGAAGGAATGGGTTGCCCCAGAATCAAAGAGAACATGAGCAGAAAAAGAACAAATAAGGACAACACCTAAGATAAGATCAAAAGCAAGAGGAAAAGAATTGATGATCAAGGGTGAGGAAAATACAATGCAGAAAGATAATATGAAAGAATAATGTAATACTAATGAAAAGAAGCAAAAGAGAAACAATAAAACAACAAAATGCAAAATATACCTGCAACAACTCCCTATGCTCTCTCAGCATCAGCAGCAGTCAGGTTGAAGGTCTGACCTTTCCTGGAGGCAGCGATCCTCTGACCGACAATCTGGCGCTGAGAAGGAAGCGGTGGCCTGTCTGGACCACGAGCTGGGGCTACCTGCTGGGTTGAATCCCCGACTGGAAGCACCATCTACTGCTGCGAGCAATCCCGTACTGAATGGTCAGTAGTGCCACACCTAAAGCACCGACGGTTGGTGCGCCTACATTCCCTGCAATCATGCCCGGCCAACTGGCAGAATTCGTAGAAACTAGCTCCCCAGGAAACATCAGAAGAGTAGGGAGTCACCCTGACAGGATGGGCGGGAATAGGCCCCCGAATTGGCCCACCAGAAGGCCTAACAACAACAGCAGAGTATGGAACAGTCTGCCGAGGAGGAGTCAACCTGCCACGAGCATGCTCCTGAGCTCGAGCTGCCTCAAGAGCCTCAGCATAAGTAAGCAAGCGAAGAGAGACGAGCTGCACCTGAATGTCTCGTTCAAGTCCCAGCATGATTCTACGAGCCTTGTCCTCTTCGTTTGCCACAAGAATTGCTGCGAAGCGGCTAAGTCTGGTAAATTTTGCTACATACTCATCCACAGACCTGGAGCCCTGTTTTCAAGAAAGTCTAATGTTACAACATTGCATGAACAATATGTAAAAAAATTCCAAAATAGAACAACGACCAACCAGTTTTAGGGCTAGGAACTGTTGCTCCATTTCAACTCGAGTGCTGCTAGGGAAGAACTTCTCCAAGAAGCTCCTAGTGAGCGTGGCCCAAGAAATCGGCTGTTGGAGCCTTTTGAACTCGGACCTCCACCAAATGTGGGCCAGATCCACCAGCTGGATGGTTACCACATCCACTCTATCAGCATCGGCAACTCTTGCTGCCAAAAGCAACTGCTCAGTCCGGATCAACCACTATTCGGCCTCCAAAGGCATCTCAGTGCCAGAAAATCTGTCAGGATACAGCCTCATGAAATCTGTGATTGTACCCGGAGGAGGAGGGGGAGCTGCCTTCATAGGCACAGCGTGTAATACCCTGATTTTTGAATATATGAAAGATTATTTATTTTTATGGTATGCATGTGTGATATTGTTGGCCATTATTTACTTTCATGATGAGTAAGAGTATTGCTTTATAAAGTATTTTTCCCTAAAACCCAAATGTTAATTTACTTATTTACTTCCAAAAAAATAACTATTTTGGCCCAATTAATTTTAAGCCCATGAAATTAATCTTTTATTATTTTCTACAACCTGTATTGTGTAACACTTTTTTTTATAAGACTTGTTATGAGTGTGCAAGTTTTATTAGTGTGGGTTGTGCTTACACGTGCACTCCATGTACACGTGCATAAAGCACAATTCTTGGCCGGTTTTTGGGTGGAGAAGTGGGCTTGAGTGTGGGTGGTTATTTTGAGGTGTGGGTAGTTTTCACAACCCCCTAGTGCATCCTAGCCCTTGATCCATTAACCACCTACCGAATCCTAGCCTTTCATCTCACTCCCCTTGGTGTATAAATACCCCCCCTCTCATCTATTACTCCTTACACTAGATTATTTTATAAGATTATTATTGTGAGAGTTTGTGTGTGGAAGCCGGGCATCATTCTCTGGAGATCTTCGGCAAGGAGCAAGGAGCAAGGAGTAGGAAGGTGCGCTGCAGTAAGGAGCTTTTCTGGATTCGATTACTTCGTCAAATAAGGTGGGTGTTTCTCAGGACTTCTAATGTAGAAAACATGCCATAACTGTGATGTTTGTTACTATGCTCATGAGAAGTAAAGTAGAATGTGTTAGAATTGCTTGAGTATGTTTATGTTGATAATTGTGAAGGACTAATAGTGTAGAAATGGCACTGAAAACAAGGATGAATTGGGTCGGTACAGTCGACTGTCGTGTAGATAAGTCGACTGGTTCGAGACTTCTGTTACATGATTTGTTAGAAAGTTTCATGACATATATGTGAATAATTAAAATAAAGTAGTAAGGCTAAACTCATATTCTTCATGATGTACATGGCTGAGTAAACATGGACATATGGAAAAAGAACTAGGGATAATTAATAAAACTGAGAACGACTGGTGCAGTCGACTGATGTTACGAACAGTCGACCGATGCATTGATTAAACTATGAATATGCCTGTAATTCCATGAAATGAAATATGTTTTCATTGTGATTGTTCTAGTGTAATTGGGGATCATGTTTTATCTCTGTACGAAAATTATGAATAAGTGTAAATGCATGTTTAAAGTATGTTCTTAAAGAAAAGATAAACTCCATGCTATGATGTTACTAAACAAATAAGAAGTATTGTGCTTATGAAACATGAATGTATGTATATTGTGGTTTGACATCATGATGCAAGTGTATGTAAGAACTGTAAGAAAGATAATCCCTTAATTTGAATTATGAATCTGTCCTGTCGACTGAATGCGCATAGCAAGTCGACTGAGCTGAACCTGATAATGTACTGTTGAAAATCCCAGGACAGACGACTGATGGATGAACAGTCGACTGTCACGTGGATAACATTTTGAACATGAAAAGTTACGGGACAGCCGACTGGCCGTTTGCAGCAGTCGACTCTCCCGAGTGTTTATGATGAACTTGTATTGACTGTACGAGTCGACTGGTATTTTTCCAAGTCGACTGTACAGAGTGGATTTTGATATGTCAGAGATTCCAGTTTTGATTATTGCTGAAAGTTGTGAATTTTATGATTGATGTCAATGAACTCTTTTATGGTTGTATGAATCTATATGAAAAGAATCATAGATGTGAGTTGAGAATTTAATGAACATGAAAAGGCTAAGATAATGATAAGAAAGTCTGTGAGACTCTAAATTGAATTATGAGCTGAAAGTGCTCAATTGGAAGTTGTGAATTGTAAATTGAAACCAAGAGTAGCTAAGTCTCCCCCGGCAATGGAAATGAAATGAAATTGAAAAGAAGACCAAGGTTGGTCATGTGTAAATGAAATGAATAAGTCCGGTTTGGTGGATAGGCTAACTCTAGAGCTTTGATTTTTATTCATGATTCTAATGATTTTAATACATAGTGGAGATGTGATGAAAGTGTGAGAAAAACATAAGTATGAGAACTAGAGTTTACGGTGCGGGTGTGTGAGCCGCAGAATGCATGCTTGATGAGTCAAGACATGGCGCGGGCACAACTCAGAATGATCGGACTTTAGTCACGCTTGTGGGATGTTTGGTGACTGCAAGAGGATCGTGTTCAGGGAGGAGGCTGAATTGCCGCAGAATGCATGCTTGATGAGTCAAGACATGGCGCGGGGTTTCCTTCCAGGGGCCAGGATACGTGCTTGTACTCATAGATCATCTAGGATACTCACTGTAATTACAGAAGTAGATTAAGTCATGGCGAGGGATTGAACCCTACGAAAATGAAGAACGAATAAGAGGCTTGCCCTCGGACCTATGTAGTATGGGATGCATAGAATCCGAACAAGTGCGCATTAGTGTCATGTAAATTAAGAAATTGCATTAAGGATTAAGTGCACAATCACGACACGACATCATTAAGATTTCCCTGTTACTTTATTTTGATATATGAACAAGTTTGTGATCTGTTAAGAAATGAGATTCGTTATACTGTTTCTGGCATAGAGAGGATGGCCATGTATAATTATCGTCGGTTGAATAAACTGACGTACCCACAGTTTTGTAGGCAGGATAAATTACATGTTAAAGAGGAAAGGATGCATAAAGATGTTTACTATATTGTTGTACATTTATGTAAATGTTGTATATTTTTACTTCTGCTGTGCAAATGAAAAGTGTAATATGATGTAAACTCTGATGTAAAGTGAAAAGTTTAAAATCCTTGTGAAATTGTACTCAAAGAAAGTGAAAAGATCCTGTAGAACATCTCGAATTCAGTGTTTTTGGGATTCGGGGCGTTACACAGCGGGAGACGGAACTCGGGCAGCTTCCAAAGCAGCTGTCACAAGGTCACTGTGGTTTTGCTGCATAGTGATCAACCATTCCAACACATTGGTTGTAACTCCTGTTCCCCGTATTTGTATTTTTATACTGTATTTTGCTCAATTGTACTCTTTTACCTATTTGAGATCCAGTATTTTATTTTCGTTTGAATACAACCATCAATTTTGTTTTCGACTCAATTGTGGGTCTTTTTATCAAATTCGATTGTGTGCCATTTGCACCGTTCTTCATGAGAAATAGGCCGATTCTTCTCGTTTATCTCTCTAATCCCCATTTTTGTGCACTTTGACCATTTCTTCTGTTGGGTTCTTTTTGAAACGGATCCCCAAAACTCTTGAACCCGCAAACCCGCTAACCCTAGTATATAAACCCTTACCCTAACCCTAATTAACCTCTCTACTGTTTAAACCTAAACCCTAATCATTCTCTTCACCGCCGCTAATCATCTTCCCCATCTTCTCCGTATCTTTTGCCAACCCAATTCCTCCTCCATCTCCGATCATCGCTCACCCCCAATCCACCTCGTCGACCCCCCACTGCAAACACCACCTCCACAAACTCCAACCTCCGTCGCCTTCGCCATCTCTCCAACCGTAGAACCCACCACCTCCGAACCCATCCCCAACTCGCCTGCACCACTCGACGCCTCCCGTCACACACGCGCCGCCCCATCGCCGTCGTCCGCCCCATCGCCGCGTCGCTTCCCGACGTAGCGCCGCCGTCGAAGAACCCCCGCCGTCGCCGCTGCACCCCCCTCTCTCTCGCTCTGTTTTCGAAGAATCGAACGAAGAAGAAGGAGGGAAAGGCGGGAGCAAATCACAGCCGTCAGATCGCGCCAAGATCCGCGCTGGTGATTGCTGTCCCGTGTTCGTCCGCACCGGATCCGAAGCCGCTGTACGCTGTTCTGGCCTCAGATCCGCTGCTTCACAGCGATCTGATTCGCCGGCTTTGCTGTCCCGTTTTCGTGCCGCACCAGATCCGATCGCTGTTTGCTGTTTTGGGCCGATCCTGTGTGCGGGGAAAACTCGATCTCCGATCAATTTTTGCACGTGCTTTTTGAGGACATCTTCGGGGATTTTTCTTCTCAATTGCTTCAACAAGCGGAGTTTATAATCGTCGATTTAAGGCAAGTAACCTTGTACATCTTATTGTCCTAGTACAAGTCTCCTTGAAATACCACATATAGTTAGATTGTGACTCCCTTTGAAATATCATAGTAAATCAATTTGAACCTTCAAACTCACAAATCTAAGAGTCACAAAACTTTCTCGTATTAAATAATAATCAATTGGACTCTTTTATCTCCTTGAACACATGAATCACATGGACATATGAATTAAGGACCCCTAAATTTTGTAGACGCATATAAAGTTAGTATTTTGACGAATTTGCGACTATTATGACTTGAAAAATATTTATTAATTGCTGTTTGATCTCCATGATTATGTATTTATGCTACTTAACAACTTAGACACCAAATTACATATTTCCATGAAACCTACATTAGTAAATAAATTCTGAATGTTGCTGTCTGAATATTCTTTTGCGGTTTCGACCCTTTTATCATTGGAATTTGGGCCCGAGCCCTGAATATGAAATGTTGATCCGGATGTGTAGATATCGATAGACTCCAAGTTGATCGAATTTGGAGCTACGGTTTAGGTGTTATGGCAGTTATACTGCAGCTGTGTCAGTAGACGCAATTTTGCGAAACTGCTGTATATATTTACTTTACAAATTATTTTCGCTGTGTAAACAGCGAGCATTTGACCCCAAATTTTATATGTAGCTGCTGGACACCCTATAGGACATCTCCAATTTTTCTTAGAATTAATTTATATTATTTCACCCCTGTTTCACATGTATAAATACAAGAACACAAAATCTGCCTGAACAAATGTAACAAGCCGGGTTGAGGGAAAGACTATAGAGTGGACAACATAGGTAAGTGTACTCGGAAGGGGGCCCGTGTTTCCCAAGTTATATGTTGAATGGAACTAAGTGCCACGTAGAACTAAGTGCCACGTCATGGGTGACGGGGGCCACCTCTAGAGCCTACGGGGGCCACCTCTAGAGCCCATTACATGATTACATGATATATGTTTGAAATCACCTGGAACTAAGTGCCACGTAGAACTAAGTGCCACGTCATGGGTGACGGGGGCCACCTCTAGAGCCTACGGGGGCCACCTCTAGAGCCCATGGTTGATCACCTGCTTGTTTGATGCCTGAGTACACCGCCCTATAGACTCCATTACTAGGTCTAAACGCAACTGATTTGACTGTAGCAACCATGTAGTAAAAAGATGGATGCATGTCGTGCTACCTAGATAGTAATCACACAAGACTTGAACTTAATACCTGATACATGATTATCCTGTTACCTGATTATCCTATTACCTGATTACCTGGTTACCTGATATCTGATACATGAAACTTGAACATGACACCTGTAACTTGAAATATGAAACTTGATACGTGAAACCTGACACATGAAACATGATACTTGATGTTAGTTACCCCTACAGGTTCACCTGACATATGTTTTACCATTAGCAGTTGTTAACTAGCCTGTTTACTAAGTAGTCCTCCCTTGCTAGCTAATTCCTGGTTGTTCCCACTACTTGTTGTATCCCTGTTACATTCTTGATTCCAGTTCCTGTTCCCCATACTTGTACTTGCTTTCACTATTTGTGGTCCTAGCTTGCACTAAGGGCATTCTCTCTTGTTTTCCCTGTCTTCCCTTTTATATTTATTAAGCAGACTTTGGAGACGAGTTTCCTGCCGGAATTGGTGAGCGGACATTTCAGATTTTGCTTGGAGCAAGGACCTGATTAAATAGTTGCTTTTCTTAAGGTATTTATTTCTTCTGCTGTATAAGACTTGTTCCCGAGTTTACACTTGATCCAGACATGGGAACTATTTGAACATTATTATTTGTTTTCAAACTGTTTTCTGTTGCTTTATAAATTACTCATGCATGCTTGGTTATATATATTTCTCTTGTATATCCTTGTTATGATGCTGAGTCGATCCTACAGCTTATGGATGATGTAAAAATCATTCGCTGGGCTTCGTCACGTGCTCGTATTCCATATTTTTGGGAAGCGGGGCGTGACATTGGTAATGGCCTCAATCCTGGGCTGATCTTCCTCAGAACGAGAAGTGGAACCTCTGCGAGCCATCATCTGCACAAAATCAACAACAGTCAGCATCCAAATTAAAGTTGATTATAATTTATTCATGTATGCATGGTCTGTGTATTGTTGAGCCAATCCCAGATCGAGCCAAGTTTGTATAATATATCAGTCGAACTAATATATTAGCTAACCTGAGCTCTGATACCACTAAAAATCCTGTCACGCCCCGCTTCCCAAAAGAAAATACGAAATACAGATATGTGACTAAGTCTAGCGAATGATTTTCATCATCCATAAGCAGTCAGGATCTTTACAACATTTCATAGGAATAAAAGAGTAATAAATAAGGAAAAGTCAACCACGCATGCATAAATGAATCAATATACCAACATGAATTTACTTGAAGTAAAATGTAATAATCTCAAATAAATTAAATCTGAAAACAAGTCAATAATTCTGGGTCATACTGCCCAAAACAAATAATCCAAGAAGCAGATACATTTATTCAAAATAAGCAATAGGAAATAATAATAATAATAGCCAAAATTCCAGGAAATAGAATCTCATATCACCTACTCCATCAAGCAACTTGTCAGCATAATCTGCAATTTAATAAATTGCAAGAAGAGGAAAAACAAAAAAAAACAAAATGCCCGTCAATGCAAGTTACAGGCCGCTTGTAGTGCAGGCACAAGTACAGGAATAAAATAAATAGATATAGAGTAACATCGGAAACAAACATAGCATGGAATAGGCATGTCAACAAAGCAGGATAATTAACATTAATCAGGAAACAAAATCAAGTAACATGATATACTAACAGGGTACATGTAACATGTATCAGGTGTCAAGTGTCATACAAGCAGGTAAACAGGTAACAGATGAACAGGTGAACAGGTAAACTGGTAGCTTGTAACAGGTGTCTTGTTATGTCAAGTCTTGTATTTAATTCTAACTAGGTAGCACTTCATGCATCCCAAATTTTTACCACATGGTTGCTACATTCAAACAAGTTACACTTAGATTTCGTAGTGGAGGCTATAGGGCCGTGTACTCAGAGATCAGGTAAACATGAACAGGAACATGTACAGGTAGAACCTACTGGTACTCTTCCGAGTACACCTTCCTATTGGGAAGTGTGCAGTCAGGTAATCAGGTAAACAGGTTCAAGTAGAACCTACTGGTCCTCTTCCGAGTACACCTTCCTATAGGGAAGTGTGCAATCAGGTAATCAGGTGAACAGGATCGTGTATCATGTATTCATGAAATGCGTAACAGGTGGGAAACACGGGCCCCTTCTAAGTACACATTTCTATATTTTCCACTACAAGATCTTTCCCTTAACCCCGGCTTGGTTATTTGTTATTATTATCAAACAGGCATGTACGTGTCACAAACTGGGCAAGAATAACATGTCATGAACAAGTAATAGGTTCAGGTTGAAAGATAAATACGTACAGGTGATAGACAACACATAAAAGGGTAGAACAACGAAAATTCTAGTTCAGGACAGCAAGACAGTACTGCACTAAATCTGAAATTTCCGTTACTATAATTGTGCAAATTTGGATCCGTCAAGAAATCTGGAAAATAGACTTTCGGCCGAATTCAGTGAATATATATAAGTCATATGGTATTTCACAAAAGCAAGCCTCAAAACAGAATTGTATCCACAAAATATGTTCAGCCAGAAACCGGAAGTTTGTATTCATAAACAGGAAAACAGCATAAAAACGTATTGATTAAATCCAAGAAAAATTTGGGATATTCCCTAGTATGTTTAGTATTATAAAATATATTTTCATATTTTTCCAACATAGATAGCTTAGTCAAATAAAATCAAAAGACAGCAAGTTATAGAAATTTTGTAAATCTGAAATTATAAATACAGCAGTACTAAAACAGCAATATCTTACAAAATATAAATCGAAATCCATTTTCGTCAAAAGGTTGATAAAATAGATACAGTAGGCTACATTTCATATTCACAATGCTTTTATAAAAAGCAAGAAGAATCAAGTTGAAATTAAGGTTCTTTACTGAATAGCATGAAAATTCTGCATGTATAGTAGTTGTTTACAAGCATAGAATAGTTCATAAAAGTCATCAATTAAATCCACAAAAATTAGGGGTTAATCCCAATCAGGTCTAGTTATACCTAGTTATACTCCGCAAAATATTGGATCAAAATATTATCCTTAAAATCAGTATAAAAATAAATAACCATACAAAATTCATACAAAAAAGAATCTGGAATTTTCTACACCTCTGTAGTAATACAGCAATAATTCTGCGGTGAGGGTGATGGGAGGTCGAGGGTGGACTGGGGACGATTGCTGGTGTCGAAGTGGCTCGATGGCTGAGGAGTAGTCGAAGAGCCAGAGGGGGGGATGAGGCGCTGGATGAGGACGGGTGGTTCGATGGTAGGATGGAGATGGGACTGCGATGAGGAGGACGATGCTCAGAGGAGTTCGACGAGGGTGGAGATGGGTTCGGGAACATGGAAGAAGAGAGGTTGGGGGTGAGCGACTGATGGATTAGAGTAGGGTAATTAAGGTTAGGGGTTAGGGTTAAAGTGTAACAGCCCGCAAAATTGATAATGACAATTTTGCCCTTGTGTGTTACGCACGTGTACTTTTTACCGTTACTGGTAATATTTATAATGTATTTTTATTACGTATTGTGATTTCTGACTAATTATGTATTCTCCGTATATCTTATCCTATTTAAATCAACTAAAATATTAAGTTTCAATCTCTGCATTTTTACGTGCTTTTTATGTGTTGTGATGCACGTATCGATTATGTATTTCCACCGCTACGTGTAATATTTTCTATGTGTTTAAATTATTTATTTTAGGTATTCAAATATATTTTTATAAAATGAAAATTTATTTTTCCTATTTTGATTAAAATAATTTTATACGTGTAATGCACATGTTTCCTACGTACGTAGTGATTACGTCGTGGAATGTATAAATTAATAAATATGTTTCTTATGTTGTTTTTGATTATATTTTAATAATTTTCCATTGATAAAGTTGATTTCACATTTTTGATATTTTATGTGCGACGCACGTGTTTTGGTGCGCGTATGTGAGCATATTCGTTTTCAAAATAAAATTTTGGAGTGTGTGAACTTATTCTATTTGTGTATGAAAAATTATAATTTTTAATTAAATTAATTTTTACATACATATTATATATATAACCTATGTTTTAATTTAAATAAAATTAATTAATTGTAGGAAGTGTGTGTGCACTAGTGCACAACACGTGCACGTGTGTGCACTCCAAAAGACTTTGGCCAGTTATGGGAGATGGAGAGAGGCCGGGGGTTATGGGAGAGGAAGAGGTTAGTGGTGATTAATTGTTTAAGTGGATAATTAATAGATCAGTTGCATTAATGTATGGTTAATTAAATCCCCTTATATAATGCCTCTAAACTCCTTCACATTTCCTCATCCCTTTCCTTCTTTGTTGTCTGCCGTAAGCCATCCCAACTAGCAAGAAAACCATCTCATCTAGCAAGCCATGTGCTTTCTCCATCCATTTACCTAATACACATACCTATACCTATACCCCTAAAAGAAATCTATTTCTCCTTTCTCCCTTCTTTCCTCCTCTGTGTATTCTGAAAAGCAAAACACACACACACACACACACACACACACACACACACACACACACATATATGTTAGGGAAAAGTGAAGTTGGAGTGCTTCCTGTTTGCATGCCGAAATGTGAAATGGGTGTTGTTCCTATTGCTTTAGCCGAAGTGGGGTGATTCTCTCGGTGTGCGGATTTCGATGAGACAAATCGAAATTTCTCTAGGACTTTTTCTAGGAGTTGTGTTCCATCATTCCTTGTTACAAATTCTTTATAAGAGGTGAGTGGTCTTTATGCTTTCTAATTCATAGGTTGAACATGCTAGAATATGACATTAGTAATGTAGATCAAATTGATGTGATATGGGTGATCTTGTGCTTTCTAAATATAGAAAATACATGGTAGTATTTAAATGAGTAGTATAGATAAATTTGATGAAATAAATATAGAACAAATCTACACTATTGTATGTGCTATGAATGATAGTAAAATTTTGTATGATTAAGAAACTAATTGTCATCATGTTAGTTGAAAATGAGAAAAAGAAACAATAAATTATTACCATGAACAAATATGCATATTGAGTAATTGTATGAAACTTATAGATTTTCTCTTGTGGTTAAAATGAACTTTTGTGAAGTGAAATTGATACACATAGAATCATTTTAAATTGTTTGTAAGAGATGCAAACTGCATTTTTTATTAAATTAAAGAGATGAAATTCGTGTTTATTAAAGAGAAGAAATAATTTGAAATATGTCTAAAATATAAGTTTGGAAATTCGTGAATTACCGATTTCAAGTAAACTGAGTATAAGTGAGATAATTACAATCGATTAGAAAGATTAGATCAAATGAAAAATCGAGTTTGTGAAAAAATTGAATAACAGTACGGTTGAACAAAAGCCTATTGGTATAACCTATAACAGAAATTGAACTTGGACTTATTGGTTAGTCGGTGCACCATAAGTCATTACTGTGCTTGTAGGAGATCTTGGGTTCGAAACTTGTTATACCCACTTTATTTTGTTTTCATTCAATTAAATCCGAAACCCGAAATTGAGTATATAGGGATTTTGTTATGGCTTCTTGATACCAAGCCCACTTGGACTTAGTGGCTAGCGGGTTGGGCCTTGGGGCGTTCACTGTAGCCGGCAGTTGGAGCTTGGTTCAAACCTGTTGGTTTCAAATATTTTTTTGATTTTGTTTTAATCAAAATGGGAGTTTAAATGCAAGTAAAAATTTAAGAAAAATTCTAATATTCCTATAAAAAGATATAGGATTTATTAAACATAGTTTTAGAATTCTTCATGTATAATTGAGAAATAAAAATTGAGATAGAAAATAAGTTTGACTTCAAGACTATTTAATTGAGAATATGACTTCTATTTTGAGAAAAAGATTTGCCATGTTATGGATTCCTCTTGATGAGATCATATACTTATGTTGAGTAAGAAATACTTGGTGTGACTATGTTGTTAATGAGATTAAAATCTATTATGAGTTCATGAAAAGAATTATTGTTTTTGAAAGATTGTGAATAAATGAATCATGAAGAATATTAAGAAAAGACATTGATTAAATTGTGAATAAGTTGAAGATAAGAATACATTGAGTTTAATACATGATATTTTTGAAAGGCATGAGTACCCATGGATTCTTGTACATGATAGGTTGTAATCTAGAGTTTAGTGAGACCTCGGGTACCGGCATTGTTAAAATTAAAGATTGAGTTATATTTTGAGATGTGGCCATAGAGCTATCTCGGTATTTGTGATTAAATCCGATAGGGAGTAAAACTAACTCTAGGTATAATAATTTATTCATGTCTTGAACTTAAGAACTAGGCACTAAGAGAAGATGTAGTAAACCTGGGCAAACGTAAGTAGGGAACTCTATATAGTCGAGCAATGTACTTCGGGACTATAGACCCAGTCGGGCGGTGTACTCCGGGACTGAGGTTGCTTCGATGAAAACGAATTTTTATTTTAAATTCGGGACTATGCGTAGTCGGGCGGATAGTTTGTCGTATTCCAGTGTATATACGTATACCGGGGCTAGAGGGGCACTTGCGGGATGTTCGCACAACGAGGAGTCTGTATAACAGTCGGGCAGTGTACTCTGGGACTGGGATCCGTACTCATGGAATGTCTAAATCTTGCTTTATTACTGGGTAGTTTTCATGGCGAGGGATCGAACCCTTAAATGTGGAGTACGTAGGTGCTTGCCTTTGGACCTATATAGTATGGGATGTATAGAATCCGAACAAGTATGCATTAGTGTCATCTTAGTATAAAATATCTGCATTAGGCATTAAGGCATGTCATACACTTATATGTTTAGAATAATCATATTTAACACTTTATTTACATTCAAGTTTTGTGGTTTGTTAAAGTATTGAGATCGTTATATTTTCATTATAGAGAGGATGGCCGTGTATAACATTTTCGTATGTTGTAAGCAACTGACGTGCCCACAGTTTTATATGCAGAAACTGGATTATTCATGAATATATAAAGTTGATATGCTGCTGTTGATTTATTTAAATGTTAAAGATGTTGCAATTGTATAATTTTTTATTATTGTACTTCATTTTATCTTCCGCTGTGTAAATAAATGTAAAGGACTCTGTTGTATTATAAAAAATTCAAATTTCCTTGTAAAATTGTACGAAGTGAAGTGTAAAGATCCTGTGGAACTTCGAATTTGGTCTTATTTGGAATTCAGGGCGTTACATAATGAAGATTAGTATTTGTAGTATTTATAGGTTATTAGAGATGTTGGGTTAATGGGTTGCAGGTTAAAGGGTTAGGGATCCAATAAGAATAATATTAGGTTATATTAATAGGTTGAATATGGATCAAATAATAAGATAATTATCAATCCAACAAGAATAGGGTTATCATGAAAAATAGAGTCCAACAACGAGAAAAACAAATTCATGAAAATTAACTTCGAATTGAAAAAAAATAAGATTCGAGAGATCAATGATAGTTCATGAACAACATTGGCAACAAACGAGACAATAAATGAAAGATAGAATATAATTCAAATTACAAAAAAAAATTATTACAATGGATCAAAAAGGAAAAAGATGAAAACGGGAGTTACACCCACTATAAGAGACGTCCAGCCCATGAAGGGATGTAAGTCAAATATCTTATCCCCAAACAAGAGAGTTTATCTCTTGAGAGGGACATTCAACAGCAGATAAGGGATTCAGATCAATCTAATGGATTCAGATCAATCTCCTAGACTGTTTCTCTGGCCTATAAATACCCTCCCTCCTTCTCAGTCAAAAGGTAACTAACAATTTCTCTCGAACTCTTTTTCTCTCTCTAGTTCTGATTTGAGTGTCGGAGAGTATGTAGCCGTGGCCAACCCCAGTGTTTCAGGCTTTTTGGAGATCCATCAGCCGCGTCAACAACCGTTAGACTCATATAACGGTGTTCAATCAATGATGTAGATCGCATCTCAGGAGCTCTAACTACTTTTTACGGCGACGATCAAATGTTAGATCTTTAGTAGTTTTCTTCGATTATAAATCACTATCTATTTGCTCCACACTAATATAAGCAGCTACAATTTTGTTTGTAAATAACAAAACAAGGTTAATAAAATTGTGCAGGATCAAAAGCATAATATTTAAATTTGTGAGGGGGTATCTGTAGAAAAATATCTTTTGGGTGGAGTGTCTGCACAGAAAACTTTTTTGTCAGCTGTGTCAGCATATTGTTATGGGTGTTCAAAGAAATATCTAATTTATGAAAAGTTTATATTCAAATACACAATTTGTGGGTGATGTTTATACAAATACAAAATTAAAGGGGGCAAAAACTTAATATTTAAATTTACGAAGAATGTGTGAACATAAAAACGTAAATACTGGTTTTGATCCAATTATAATTTTCTTGAAAGTACCAAACAAGAAATATGTTTAGCATCCAAAAAGTGATATTGTGGTCTTAAAGTATTTCAGGTATTACCAAGTCACTTCAAAATTTTTCTCCTATAATCTAACTTCGCTTGTGTACTATTTTTGGATATATGGGTATATTCTCTATATGTAAATATTATGTGTGCATATGAGTAACACGTGTATCGAACATACAATTGATTGGATATTGCAAAGCGGGTTTATGAGCTTACAACCTAGTACCCAAACTAGTATTTATTCAATAAATACTGCCTTGTGATAGCAGTCTAGGTATTCCAATTTTGATACCTAGGGTGAATATCTCAAGCAACTTAGATCTAGAGATTAACCCTAATTTCACATTGATTCTCACAAAATTTAACAATCTTGAGATATTATTAAATTAATTTTGTGAGATTTGAGAGAAGAGAATCACTGGAATCCGACACCGTCGCCGTGCGCCGTTGCTGCCGTCGTCGCCATCGTGGTTGACTCGAGATCCGGTCGCAGATCCGCAGGCGACCTCGTCTTCCTCTCACTGTTTTGGTTGGGTCTATTTGTCAGCCCAGTCGCCGGATCTGGCCCTCGCCCCATTGACCAGTCACAGCACTCGTTGTTATCGTTGATCGCTGTCATTCGATCGTGCGCAGTCGCCCCCCTTTCGCGCAGTCAACCTCCTCCTCTCTTCTCTGACTTGTTGTGCTATCGGATCCAAACCCGAACTCACAGCAGACCCGAAATCAATCCACTTTGTTCTTCACCAGATCTGGGTACACATCTAACTTTAAGATTCGTGTAATTTATCTAATCTATTTGTTCTTTTATTAGTTGGCAGATTTACAGATAAATCCTCTTCTTTCTCTAAAATTACTTGTGTAGTAATAATTCAGAACATACTCTCTAACTTTAGGAACTCATTGTTTGTTCCTTAAGATTGAAAAACATGAACGTTCATATGAGGTTCCCAAACTAGAGGCGTTCAGTAGTTCTGAATTCAATAGCTGAAAGAGGAAAGCACAGTATAGAACGAAATTTATGAAAATAATCTATACCTGTCAAACAACCTATGATGAGTTTACTGAAGATATGGATGATGCCACCTGGATAAGAGACGAGGACTTGTGTAGGGAGTTCCTGCTGAACTGTATATCAGATCGGTTGGCATATGTATACATGAAATACGGAACAACTAAGAAAATATGGGATAATCTGCTGGATGAATTCAAAAAGGATGAAAAGGTCTCCGAGACTCACTTGGTTGATAAGTTCATGAGTTTTGAATTCAGAAAGGAGAACGTCATTCTCCCTCAGGTAACTGATCTTGAAAACTTAGTAGCTAAATTGAAAATTTAAGATATCATTGTGTGTGATGCTTTTCTTACTGGAGCAATAATTTTTAAATTTCCTGCATCATGGCTTACAATTAAGACTGAAATGTATAGACTACCTAACAAATTAAGCTTGCACAACTCAAACGATGTATTAAAGTTAAAGATGAGACTAGAACTAGGACTGGAATTGTCTAAGAAACAACTTTCTCATGTTAATATGTTAACCAATACCAAATATGTTCCTAAGTTTAAGAAGAATAAGCTTAACAATAAGGGTGAACCATCTAAGTTGGAAGTCACTAAAAAGATTGTCAAAAAGAAAGGAAAGTGCTACAACTGTAGAAAGTAGGGTCACCATACTACTGAATGTAAGCTACCCAAAATAGAACAACCTAACAAAGAAAAGGTGAAGTTGTTAGAGGGCAACACTGAACCCACAAATTTTCTATGTGTTGTTGGTGACGATAAGGTCAGTGCCTCTGCTAGTTGGTTTTTGGACTCAAGGTCTACATGCCATGCTTGCAATGATAAGAACCTGCTAACTGATCTCAAGATTGCAAACCAGTCATCTCTATGGCAAATGGTAGTCAAGGTGATCCAGGTTGGAACTGCAAATCTCAATCTTTCACCAGGTAAAAATTTAATTTTGCGTAATGTTAAATATGTTCCTGCTTTAGCAAAGAATTTAATTTCTGTTCGCTTACTAAATCATGCTGCCATGGTAGTTTCAATGATAAGTGGTAAAGCTATTTTATCTGTTAACTCATACTACTTTGGTTGTGCTTATCTAGTCAATGGCATGTATAGACTTAGTTTGGCAAATGAAGTGTTTAATACTGTTAGTTCTAAGTTATATAGCCTATCTACATAGCATAATAGGTTGGAACATGTGAACTATATTAAATTACTTGTTGTTGCTAAAAACATTAATCTGCCAATTGATACATCCTTAAAATATGACAAATGCTAAGTGTGTGCTTAGACAAAGATCACTAGAAAACCTTTTAGTTCTGTTTCTAAGAGTACATAACTTCTTGAGCTAGTTCATTCTAACATGTGCGATTTTAAAAATTTTGTGACGCAAGGAGATCGGAAGTATTTAATCACTTTTATAGATAATTATTCTAGATATTGTCATATTTATTTGTTAAAAACTAAGGATAAAGCACTTACTAAGTGCAAAGAATTTAAAGACTATGTCGAAAATCAGTTAAATGCTAAAATAAAAAGGTTTAGATCTGATAGAGGTGGAGAATATGTATTAATGGGTTTTAACGAATTTTGCACTTCAAATGGCATTATCTCAAAAACAACAGCACCTAACTGACCACAGTCAAACGGTATAGCCGAAAGAAAGAATTGAATACTCACAGAAATGTTGAATTCTATATTATTGACTGCTGGATTGCCTGCGAGTTTTTTGGGAGAGGCTGCATTGACTGCAAATAATATTCTTAATATGTTACCACACTCTAAACTGTCTGCAACACCTTATGAGTTATGTCATAAACACACACCGAGTTTTGATAAAATAAAAATACGGGGTTGTATTGCTTTTGTTAGAATACCAGACCTTAGAAGGCCCTAAAGTAGGACCTTGTACAAATACTTGTGTGTATCTATAAAGTGCAGTTGATAATGCGGCATACAGATTTTATGACCTATCTCTCAATAAGATAATTGAATCTAGAGATGCAGAATTTTTTGAAGGCGTGTTCATAAAAAATAAAGGTATAACACTATCTGGCCACAGAGACTTAGTCAATGATTCACAAACAGAATCTAGACCTAGCATAACTGACACTGAAATTTTAAATGAAATTGAGCCAAGAAGAACCTTCCCCAGAGATAAGACACCTAGAACCTATGGTGATGATTTTGTAACATATGCACTGTTGGTTGATCCACTTAGTGTAAAAGAAGCTCTTCGGTCTAGGGATGGTTTAATTTGGAAAGAGGCTATTGATGATGAGATGGATTCTTTATTACAAAATAAAACTTGGAAATTAGTTGATCTGCCAAAACGGGCTAAGACCATAGGAAACAAGTGGGTTTTGAAGAAGAAACTTAATCCTGATGGATCAATAGCAAAGTATAAAGCACGATTAGTAGCTAAAGGTTATACTCAACAAAGTGGAGTAGATTATTTTGATATTTACTCACCTGTTTGTCATATTTATACAATACAGATTCTTTTTGCCATTGCATCTATTGAAAATTTTGTTATTTACCAGATGGATGTTAAAACCACTTTCCTAAATGGAGATCTTAATGAAGAAATCTATATGAATCAACTTGAAGGTTTTGTACTTAAAGGTTTAGAGAATAATGTTTGCAAATTAGTAAAATCTTTGTATGGATTAAAACAACCACCCAAATTATGGTATGAAAAATTTGATACAACAATAAAGAGCTTAGGTTTTGAATCTAGTAATTCTGATAAATGCCTTTATTTTCTTGATCTATCAAATAAAATTGCTATAATTTGCTTGTATATTGATGACATACTTGTTGTTGGAAACGACCTCTCAACTGTAATTTAAGTTAAAACAATGATATCCAAAGAATTCAGCATGAAGGATCTAGGTGTTGTGGACACTATATTAGGTATGAGAGTGAGTTTTGGTAGGCAAGAAATATTCCTTAGTCAATCTCACTACATCAATAATGTGTTACAAAAGTGAGGATACAGTGATTGCAAATGATTTGAAACACCTTTTGATTATAACAATAAGTTGACACCTAACGATGGTGCAGCAGTGAAACAGTTGGATTATTCCAAACTAATTGGATGTCTCATGTATGCAATGATTTGCACTAGACCAGACATAGCCTTTGCGATAGGCATACTTAGCGGATTCACTAGTAATCCCAGTAAGCCACATTGGAATGCCCTTGAGAGGCTAATGGGTTACCTAAGTGGTACTCAAGAGTTGGCTTTGTGCTACTCTAGATATCCTTCAGTTTTGTAAGGATATTCTGATGCATCGTGGTGCACAGAATTTAGTGAAAGTCGATCCACTAGTGGTTATGTGTTTACACTAGGGGGAGCAGCCGTGTAGCGCCCCGATTTCCTTTACTGGGAAACCGTGACACGAGCCAAGATCTTTTCTTCAATTAGTCATAAAACACAGAAAAACAGGAGAATTTAAAACTTTTTTATTCAATACTAATGTATTACAAGTCTGAGTATTATACAACTGCAATACATTACTATAGAGTTACAATATTGCCTTTACATTTCCAAATATTACAACCTTCAGCATCTTACATCAGAGTACTTCTCAACTAATACATAATCAATACATATACTGCAACGGAACTAAACATAACACTGACTCCTTGCTTTTCTTGACTTGAGTCCTCCTGAATCTCGCACCTGTACTTCGGCTATCCAGTACCTATTGAAGTGGGTACGTCAGTATTCACTGACGCTTAAAGGCTGATAACAAAGTAGCGAATCTCCCAAACAACATACAAAACATGACAATGGTGTCGGTGTAGTTTAAGTGTTCGTGAGTGCTATGACTAGACTCTGATATTTAAATAGAACTAGAATGCTTCCTATTCTAATGACGGCAAGTCTCTGAAATCAAAATGCAGCCCATACTACATGTGCCCCATCTCAAACCGTTTCTCGCATTATGAATTCTAATTATACACAACCTGTTCCTGACAGCCACACGTGGCTAATGAGATTGCAGATGTGGTCAAGTTCCACTAATGCAGTTCGCCAGTGGTGTCTATGTTCGCCACTGCGACCCGGCTAACTGGACCTTCTTCAAATAGACGAACCCAGTGTATCGGGCGTCGTTCCAAAATCAAACTATAGGGTTTCGCAAGCGCAGGGTAGCGCGAAGCCTACCCTGTGGCACCCTCTGGGGTTTCGCAAGCGCAGGACTGCACAATGCATCCTGTGGCACCCCAGCCACGGTACTTCAGGAATTAACAGCGCGAGATATGCAACCCGTGTCCTCAACTTGTGAGATGGCACCGTACGTATCCCTTTGAAAGGAAGGTAGAACTAGGACGCTTCCTATTCTAAAGTCAGCAAGTCTCCGAAGTCAACATGCATCCCATACTACATGCGACCCCATCTCAAGCCGTTTCTCCATATATAGGGATTTGAACCCACGTTACGAATTCTAATTGTACACAACCTGTTCCTGACAATACTCCATGACTCTGTGAGGTTGCAGAAGGGGTCAAGTCCCCCTATGCAGTATGCTTATGGTGTCTCCGTTTTCCACTACTACCCGGCATGCCGGACCTCACTCGATCCCAGTATATCGGGCATCGTTCCAAAATTAAACCATAGGGTTTCGCAAGCGCAGGGTAGCGCGAAGCCTACCCTGTGGCACCCTCTGGGGTTTCGCAAGCGCAGGACTGCACCATGCATCCTGTGGCACCCCAGCCACGGTATTTCAGGAATTAACAGAGCGAGATACGCAACCCGTGTCCTCAACTTGTGAGACGGCACCGTGCGTATCCCTTTGACGGGAAGGTACAACCCACTATCACCGCCTAAGGCCTGCCTCAAGGGACAAGTTGGTCGTAAGGTGCCCCCTACAACCAACTCCTCTATCTTCGGCAAGGGTCTGAGCAAAATGACCTTCATAAGTCACTACCCTAATGATGTCCCTGACTCGACGATCCTAGGGACGATAATATTATAACATAACATGCTAGGCCTTAAGTTAGGCTTCGCAAGACAACTCTACTAGGCTGCTCAACCTAGACTTACCAGAACCCCTCAGGATCCGATTCGTGGCTCATCGATCCAAGACTTTGGCCGTGCGAATATACCTGCATGCCGCTACCCTATGTCTTGATGGTCGATAGCCCTTAGGGTGGTAATATCACCCTAGACGAGCACAATGAGCTGTGTACTAGCTAACAAGCTATACACGAGTAATAACCTCATACGAGCCCAATAATCTACGTATGAACAATAACTACCTACGAGCCAGGCGGGCCCGTAGGAGATAACCGCGTACATACCAGCCAAATAAGCCGCGTATGAGACCAACTGCTACGCACGGGCCAGTCGAGCCGCGTACGAGACAACAACCTACATACGAGCCAACTAAGCTACGTATGAGACCCACAGCTACATACGGGCCAGTCGAGCCACGTATGAGCACAATCGTATGCAAACAACCATACAGGTAATCAATCCTAGAAGCAACCAAACGTGCTTACTAACAAACTTGATCATCTATTATTAGAAGCAACAGAGGGATCTACCAATAGTCTATGATCGGTATTCTACTAAGGAAGAACCGAAGGCGACATAACCGCCTTTATCAACTAACTATTACTAGTGATCTTCCCAATCTTATAACTTCGACCTATAGCGCCTTAAGCATGGCATACACCCGCAAGCATCTTCCTACGGTATTCTAATTATATAACCGAACCACTCACCATAACACCCCTAAGTACGAATATGATTAAGCTTGTACTTATATCGAGCTTAAGCATGAAAATTGCTACGACCTAGGCATGAAGTCCACTATAGTCAAGCATGGGTTATAACTTGAGCGTGAAAGCTTACTGCTTACCATGACTAATCACCACAACCCAAGCATGGATATATAACTAGTATGAACATACAACATTCCAAGTTATAGTAGGTATTCTAACACTAACCCTACAACATTCTAAGTATGTATTGAACTTAAGCATGGTATAGAACATAACATAAAAATCACTACAACTAGCCATGGATAGTTTCTTTACTCTAAGCATGAATACCATAGTATGGATGTCAGTAACTTAACATGATCAATAATTAGCATGATACCTACTTACTTAGCATGAATCATGATCATCTACTAATATAGCATGAAAAAATACTTATCTAAGCATGGGTACCATGTAAACATGAGTATTCGTCTAACCTAGCATGGTATACAACTTACTCACAATCTAAACTAGCATGACATACAACTTACTTACAATTAAGCTAGCATGGCATACAATCTTACTTACAATTAAAACTAGTAATGTATATCCTTACCTATAATTAAACTAACATGGTATATCACATACCTACAATTAAACTAGCATGGTATGTAACTTTTCTACTATCATCCGAGCATGAATCTTTCTTAAGCATAAATAACTACTAACCATGAATGTCTTACTAAACATGGGTAACTATTAGTATGAACATTCAACATTCCTAAGTATATATGTATATATACTTCTAACATGGTAAGTAATTTTATCATGGATGCTACAACATTCTAGGCACAATTAATCTAAACATGGTAGGAAACTCTTAGATTGCAGCCTACAACATTCTAAGCATAAATAGATTAATCTAAGCATGGTAGGAATTTTAGAATTAATCCTACAACATCCTAAGCATAAATAGGCTAATCTAAACATGGTAGGAACTTTAGAATTTGTCCTACAACATTCTAATCATGAAATAGCATTCCTAAAACATGATGGGTAATTTTAGGAAGCATGCTACAACATTTTAAGCATAAAAATGTGATAGGTAATCTTAGAATGAAACCTACAACATATGTGTCATTCCTACATATGATAGGCAATTTTAGAATTATTCCTCCAACATTCTAACATCATTAAGTATGCTAGATATTTTTAGAGTGAATCCTACAACATTCGAAATATGATAGGATATTTTTTGGAGAAATCCTACAATCATTCTAAGTATAAAGCATGATAGGATATTTTTAGAAATAATCCTACAACATTCTAAACATGAAGCATGATAGGATATTTTTTAGAAATAATCCTACAACATTCTAAACATAAAGCATGATAGGATATTTTTATAAAACATCCTACAACATTTCAAGTATAAAAGCATGATAGGATATTTTTAGAAAACATCCTACAACTATCTAAGCATAAAAACATGAAAGGATAATTTTAGAAAGCATCCTACAACTAACTAAGCATGGAAGAATGATAGGATATTTTTTTTTGAAGACATCTACAACTAATTAAGCATGGAAACATGGTAGGATATTTTTAGAAGATATCCTACAACTAATTAAGCATGAAAACATGGTAGGATATTTTTAGAAGGCATCCTACAACTAATTAAGCATGAAAACATGGTAGGATATTTTTAGAAGACATCCTACAACTATCTACTACTACTACTACTCCATTTTGATCAAAAACATAACACACAACCATCTACCACTACTACTACTTTATTCTTATCAAGAACACAACATACAACTTACTACTACTACTACTTTATGGACATAAAGCATCTATAATTACTTACTACTACTTCTTCATTTTAACATCATACCACTACTACTTTATTTAATCAACCATACTACTACTACCTTATCTAATCAACATACTACTTTATTTTAGCATGCTACTACTTAGTTGCCTATTGGTATTTATTATCACTAGTGATAAAAGAAAAGATCATTTTTATTTTATTTCATTCTACAACTAGTAAATAATAAAAGAAAAGATCTTTTTATTATTTCTACAACTAGTGATTAACAAAAGAGAAGATCTTTTTATTTTCTACAACTAGTGATTAATAAAAGAGAAGATCTTTTTATTTTCTACAACTAGTGATTAACAAAAAGAATAGATCTTTTTATTTTCTACAACTAGTGATTAACAAAAAGAAAAGATCTTTTTATTTCAAGGAAGAAAATTACAATAGAACATATGCTTATTATTATTAATCCAAGTTCAATCAAAGTCCTACAACCAACAATGGTTGTAAAAATGTTCATATGCTATTATGTATACCAAGTCCTACAAGTCCTACAACCCTCAATCGGTTGTATGTTCAATGTTCATATGCAGTATGTCTTTTTAGTCCAACAACATACATAAACAACAACTATAATTACAAAGGTGTGATCTTTATATGTTTTAGTAGTTCCTACTGCTACTTTCTTTCTTTTATTTATCACAATATTCAACACACCCATTCACAAGAACAAACCAAAAAAAAAAAAAACAAAACAAAACAAGAAGGTAGAAGAAGAAGTCAACTATCAAAACAAACAAACAAACAACTAAACAAGCATGGAGAACCCCCACCTTATTTTACTTGTAGGAAGAACTTGCTAGTAAAACTTCTCCTTCCCCTAAGCTTTTAGAAAGCTTCTAACACCCTACAAAACAAAACTCTCAAGTTAGCCTTTGTTCTCTCTTTCTTTTCCTTTCTTTCTTTCTTTCTTTTGAACTTTCTAAAACGAGAGAAGGAGGAGAAGGAGGGGGTATTTATAGGAGGGGATAGGAGGGGGTAAATGCAAAATGTGCACTCACATTTGCAAAAAACCCCAAGGAGGGGGTGAGGCCGGCCATACCCCTAGGGGAGGTAGGGGTGAGGTGGAGGGAGGTGATATGTGGGGGGGAGGTGTTATGTGAGGGTTTCTAGAAGGGTTTTCTTAACCTTCTCATGTATACTTAACCTAGGTTAAACCTCCTAATCAAACCCTAACCATCCCCTACTAGGTTTTGTCATAGCAAAATAAGTGTTGTCCAAAATACACAACACATAATTCGTATAATGCACTAATCGACATACTACTCGTATGTGCGCATATATGTCTGTATACCGGAAAATCTTTGCATAATCCGTATAAAAATAATTAAATCTTGGAAATAATAATAAAATAGATTTTATTATTAGTTCGGAAGATCACGGTATCAATTTGATACAATACGGATATGTACTGACCGATATCTGGATACAGATAATGTCTAGGGGCAAACCGGGTGAAAATCACCAAAATATTCTAATTTTGGAATTAAAACAAAATAATAATAAAATAATAATAAAATAATAATTTATACACGGTAATATCCGTCCGGGATATTACAATACTCCCTCCTTAGAATAGTTCTGTCCTCAGAACTACGTTAAGTTAGGAAAACAGGCAAACACTCATACCCTAATAACTTAGGGAAAGAAAGCTTATGCTGCTTTCCGGCTCCCAAGTGGCTCATTCACGAACTGGTTCTCCAAAGAACCCGACATTTGTAATTCGGTGGTTACTCCCTCCTTAGAATAGGATGTGACCTATGAACATCACTTCCAACTTCCAGGATTCTCTCCTGTAATTTTGACGCTTCATGTGGCGTAATTAACTGAACCGATCCTTGAGTCGCTTCCCGCACACACCTCAATTATTGGAAAAATAATTTAGATGGGAGATTATGATGAACCAAGTTTGAACAAAACAGTTGCCTGGATTTCATATATATATAAATCCGACGGGTTACAAAAAGTGTTACATCATATATAACCTCTTCCGTCCAAAATAAATTTCAAAAGATGCAACCTTTAGACTTAGTTGCAGTTCCATATGCACATATTGTTACTGGCTCCTTCAGCTTGCTCTTACTACGTGCGAATTCTCACCCTTGGTGAACAGGATCCTTTCCCTTAGTGTTCATCTTCGGAGATGATCTGTCGTCATTTTTATGAAGCTGGGGACAGTTTGGCCTAATATGACCAATCTCCCCATAGTTGTAACATGTACGAGTTTCCACCTGAAAGTTCTTCGTCGGACATTGTTTCCTGAAATGACCTCGCTCGCCACATAAGAAACAACTTACCAGGTTGGCACCTCTAATTCTGCCCCCTGTTTTCTGAGTCTTCTGTTTCTGACCTTGGTTCTCAAAACCGGATGCAGGTGTAGGTCTTTTTCCTTGTCGTCGTGGACAGACTGATTGCTCGTGCCCATCCTCCTCACAGAAATGGCATACTATAACCTTGGCGGTCTCTAGAATTTTCCCCTACTCACGTCGTAGTTGTGCTAATCTGGCGTTGAAATATTCCCGCTCCTCCGCCAAGCCTGCTAATGTAGCTATGCAAGCATCACCCAGTTGCTTAGCTTGACGATCTATCCTGGCTACGTACTTCATTAGCTTCCTCATTTCTCGATATATGCTTGCCGCCGCCGCCTTGCGTTGATCCATACTTGGCCCTTGCGGTGGTGAAGGCGAGTTCATCTTGAGGTTAACTTGCAGTGAAATCTCCTTTGGCACCTCGTCCGAGATCATCGGATCATCCCTTGAAATTAGCTCATTCTCCTCCATCAATACATCCTCGGTTAGGATATCTTCGAATACCATCCTAAAATATACATATTGGAATTAGTCCAGATATAGGAAAATCATAAAACATAAGTTGAAAGGAACAACAATATGAATCACAATTGCCTATAACTAACTAAGACCCGACTCCTAAAAGGCATCCAAGTTTAATTTTCCTGCTGTGTTGGACTGTAAATTGAAGTTAGCTCTGATACCACTCTGTAGCACCCAGATTTCCTTTACTGGAAAACCATGACACGAGCCAAGATCTTTTCTTCAATTAGTCACAATACACAGAAAAACAGGAGAATTTAAAACTTTTTTATTCAATACTAATGTATTACAAGTCTGAGTATTATACAACTGCAATACATTACTATAGAGTTACAATATAGCCTTTACATTTCCAAATATTACAACCTTCAGCATCTTACATCAGAGTACTTCTCAACTAATACATAATCAATACACATACTGCAACGGAACTAAACATAACACTGACTCCTTGCTTTTCTTGACTTGAGTCCTCCTGAATCTCGCACCTGTACTTCGGCTATCCAGTACCTATTGAAGTGGGGACGTCAGTATTCACTGACGCTTAAAGGCTGATAACAAAGCAGCGAATCTCCCAAACAACATACAAAACATGACAATGGTGTCGGTGTAGTTTAAGTGTTCGTGAGTGCTATGACTAGACTCTGATATTTAAATAGAACTAGAATGCTTCCTATTCTAATGACGGCAAGTCTCTGAAATCAACATGCAGCCCATACTACATGTGCCCCATCTCAAACCGTTTCTCGCATTATGAATTCTAATTATACACAACCTGTTCCTGACAGCCACACGTGGCTAATGAGGTTGCAGATGTGGTCAAGTTCCACTAATGCAGTTCGCCAGTGGTGTCTATGTTCGCCACTGCGACCCGGCTAACCGGACCTCCTTCAAATAGACGAACCCAGTGTATCGGGCGTCGTTCCAAAATCAAACTATAGGGTTTTGCAAGCGCAGGGTAGAGCGAAGCCTACCCTGTGGCACCCTCTGGGATTTCGCAAACGCAGGACTGCACAATGCATCCTGTGGCACCCCAGCCACGGTACTTCAGGAATTAACAGCGCGAGATACGCAACCCGTGTCCTCAACTTGTGAGATGGCACCGTACGTATCCCTTTGACAGGAAGGTAGAACTAGGACGCTTCCTATTCTAAAGTCAGCAAGTCTCCGAAGTCAACATGTATCCCATACTACATGCGACCCCATCTCAAGCCGTTTCTCCATATATAGGGATTTGAACCCACGTTACGAATTCTAATTGTACACAACCTGTTCCTGACAATACTCCAAGACTCTGTGAGGTTGCAGAAGGGGTCAAGTCCCCCAATGCAGTCTGCTTATGGTGTCTCCATTTTCCACTACTACCCGGCATGCCGGACCTCACTCGATCCCAGTATATCGGGCATCGTTCCAAAATCAAACCATAGGGTTTCGCAAGCGCAGGGTAGCGCGAAGCCTACCCTGTGGCACCCTCTGGGGTTTCGCAAGCGCAAGACTGCACCATGCATCCTGTGGCACCCCAGCCACGGTATTTTAGGAATTAACAGAGCGAGATACGCAACCTGTGTCCTCAACTTGTGAGACGGCACCGTGCGTATCCCTTTGACGGGAAGGTACAACCCACTATCACCGCCTAAGGCCTGCCTCAAGGGAAAAGTTGGTCGTAAGGTGCCCCCTACAACCAACTCCTCTCTCTTCGGCAAGGGTCTGAGCAAAATGACCTTCATAAGTCACTACCCTAATGATGTCCCTGACTCGACGATCCTAGGGACGATAATATTATAACATAACATGCTAGGCCTTAAGTTAGGCTTCGCAAGACAACTCTACTAGGCTGCTCAACCTAGACTTACCAGAACCCCTCAGGATCCGATTCGTGGCTCATCGATCCAAGACTTTGGCCGTGCGAATATACCTGCATGCCGCTACCCTATGTCTTGATGGTCGATAGCCCTTAGGGTGGTAATATCACCCTAGACGAGCACAATGAGCTGTGTACTAGCTAACAAGCTATACACGAGCAATAACCTCATACGAGCCCAATAAGCTACGTATGAACAATAACTACCTACGAGCCAGGCGGGCCCGTAGGAGATAACCGCGTACATACCAGCCAAATAAGCCGCGTATGAGACCAACTGCTACGCACGGGCCAGTCGAGCTGCGTACGAGACAACAACCTACATACGAGCCAACTAAGCTACGTATGAGACCCACAGCTACATACGGGCCAGTCGAGCCACGTATGAGCACAACCGTATGCAAACAACCATACAGGTAATCAATCCTAGAAGCAACCAAACGTGCTTACTAACAAACTTGATCATCTATTATTAGAAGCAACAGAGGGATCTACCAATAGTCTATGATCGGTATTCTACTAAGGAAGAACCGAAGGCGACATAACCGCCTTTATCAACTAACTATTACTAGTGATCTTCCCAATCTTATTACTTCGACCTATAGCGCCTTAAGCATGGCATACACCCGCAAGCATCTTCCTACGGCATTCTAATTATATAACCGAACCACTCACCATAACACCCCTAAGTACGAATATGATTAAGCTTGTACTTATATCGAGCTTAAGCATGAAAATCACTACGACCTAGGCATGAAGTCCACTATAGTCAAGCATGGGTTATAACTTGAGCGTGAAAGCTTACTGCTTACCATGACTAATCACCACAACCCAAGCATGGATATATAACTAGTATGAACATACAACATTCCAAGTTATAGTAGGTATTCTAACACTAACCCTACAACATTCTAAGTATGTATTGAACTTAAGCATGGTATAGAACATAACATAAAAATCACTACAACTAGCCATGGGTAGTTTCTTTACTCTAAGCATGAATACCATAGTATGGATGTCATTAACTTAACATGATCAATAATTAGCATGATACCTACTTACTTAGCATGAATCATGATCATCTACTAATATAGCATGAAAAAATACTTATCTAAGCATGGGTACCATGTAAACATGAGTATTCGTCTAACCTAGCATGGTATACAACTTACTCACAATCTAAACTAGCATGACATACAACTTACTTACAATTAAGCTAGCATGGCATACAATCTTACTTACAATTAAAACTAGTAATGTATATCCTTACCTATAATTAAACTAACATGGTATATCACATACCTACAATTAAACTAGCATGGTATGTAACTTTTCTACTATCATCCGAGCATGAATCTTTCTTAAGCATAAATAACTACTAACCATGAATGTCTTACTAAACATGGGTAACTATTAGTATGAACATTCAATATTCCTAAGTATATATGTATATATACTTCTAACATGGTAAGTAATTTTATCATGGATCCTACAACATTCTAGGCACAATTAATCTAAACGTGGTAGGAAACTCTTAGATTGCATCCTACAATATTCTAAGCATAAATAGATTAATCTAAGCATGGTAGGAATTTTAGAATTAATCCTACAACATCCTAAGCATAAATAGGCTAATCTAAACATGGTAGGAACTTTAGAATTTGTCCTACTACATTCTAATCATGAAATAGCATTCCTAAAACATGATGGGTAATTTTAGGAAGCATGCTACAACATTTTAAGCATAAAAATATGATAGGTAATTTTAGAAAGAAACCTACAACATATGTGTCATTCCTACATATGATAGGCAATTTTAGAATTACTCCTCCAACATTCTAACATCATTAAGTATGCTAGATATTTTTAGAGTGAATCCTACAACATTCGAAATATGATAGGATATTTTTTGGAGAAATCCTACAATCATTCTAAGTATAAAGCATGATAGGATATTTTTAGAAATAATCCTACAACATTCTAAACATGAAGCATGATAGGATATTTTTTAGAAATAATCCTACAACATTCTAAACAAAAAGCATGATAGGATATTTTTATAAAACATCCTACAACATTTCAAGTATAAAAGCATGATAGGATATTTTTAGAAAACATCCTACAACTATCTAAGCATAAAAACATGATAGGATAATTTTAGAAAGCATCCTACAACTAACTAAGCATAAAAACATGATAGGATAATTTTAGAAAGCATCCTACAACTAACTAAGCATGGAAGCATGATAGGATATTTTTTTTTGAAGACATCTACAACTAATTAAGCATGGAAACATGGTAGGATATTTTAGAAGGCATCCTACAACTAATTAAGCATGAAAACATGGTAGGATATTTTTAGAAGGCATCCTACAACTAATTAAGCATGAAAACATGGTAGGATATTTTTAGAAGGCATCATACAACTAATTAAGCATGAAAACATGGTAGGATATTTTTAGAAGACATCCTACAACTATCTACTATTACTACTACTCCATTTTGATCAAAAATATAACACACAACCATCTACCACTACTACTACTTTATTCTTATCAAGAACACAACATACAACTTACTACTACTACTACTTTATGGACATAAAGCATCTATAATTACTTACTACTACTTCTTCATTTTAACATCATACCACTGCTACTTTATTTAATCAACCATACTACTACTACCTTATTTAATCAACTTACTACTTTATTTTAACATGCTACTACTTAGTTGCCTATTGGTCTTTATTATCACTAGTGATAAAAGAAAAGATCATTTTTATTTTATTTCATTCTACAACTAGTAAATAATAAAAGAAAAGATCTTTTTATTATTTCTACAACTAGTGATTAACAAAAGAGAAGATCTTTTTATTTTCTACAACTAGTGATTAACAAAAGAGAAGATTTTTTTATTTTCTACAACTAGTGATTAACAAAAAGAAAAGATCTTTTTATTTTCTACAACTAGTGATTAACAAAAAGAAAAGATCTTTTTATTTCAAGGAAGATAATTACAATAGAACATATGCTTATTATTATTAGTCCAAGTTCAATCAAAGTCCTACAACCAACAATGGTTGTAAAAATGTTCATATGCTTATGTATACCAAGTCCTACAAGTCCTACAACCCCCAATCGGTTGTATGTTCAATGTTCATATGCAATATGTTTTTTTAGTCCAACAACATACATAAACAACAACTATAATTACAAAGGTGTGATCTTTATATGTTTTAGTAGTTACTACTACTACTTTCTTTCTTTTATTTATCACAATATTCAACACACCCATTCACAAGAACAAACCAAAAAAAAAAAAACAAAACAAAACAAGAAGGTAGAAGAAGAAGTCAACTATCAAAACAAACAAACAAACAACCAACAAACAAACAACTAAACAAGCATGGAGAACCCCCACCTTATTTTACTTGTAGGAAGAACTTGCTAGTAAAACTTCTCCTTCCCCTAAGCTTTTAGAAAGCTTCTAACACCCTACAATACAAAACTCTCAAGTTAGCCTTTGTTCTCTCTTTCTTTTCCTTTCTTTCTTTCT
Organism: Hemerocallis citrina; assembly: GCA_017893485.1. Classification (NCBI taxonomy): domain Eukaryota; kingdom Viridiplantae; phylum Streptophyta; class Magnoliopsida; order Asparagales; family Asphodelaceae; genus Hemerocallis; species Hemerocallis citrina. The sequence continues at coordinate 43,144,698 of CM030367.1, forward strand.
TTTGATCTTTCTAAAATGAGAGAAGGAGGAGAAGGAAGGGGTATTGATAGGAGGGGATAGGAGGGGGTAAATGCAAAATGTGCACTCACATTTGCAAAAAACCCCAAGGAGGGGGTGAGGCCGGCCATACCCCTAGGGGAGGTAGGGGTGAGGTGGAGGGAGGTGATATGTGGGGGGGAGGTGTTATGTGAGGGTTTCTAGAGGGGTTTTCTTAACCTTCTCATGTATACTTAACCTAGGTTAAACATCCTAATCAAACCCTAACCATCTACTACTAGGTTTTGTCATAGCAAAATAAGTGTTGTCCAAAATACACAACACATAATTCGTATAATGCACTAATCGACATACTACTCGTATGTGCGCATATATGTCCGTATACCGGAAAATCTTTGCATAATCCGTATAAAAATAATTAAATCTTGGAAATAATAATAAAATAAATTTTATTATTAGTTCGGAAGATCACGGTATCAATTTGATACAATACGGATATATACTGACCGATATCTGGATACAGATAATGTCTAGGGACAAACTGGGTGAAAATCACCAAAATATTCTAATTTTGGAATTAAAACAAAATAATAATAAAATAATAATAAAATAATAATTTATACACGGTAATATCCGTCCGGGATATTACAAGCCGTGTCATGAAAATCTAAAAGGCAACCAGGCATTGCATTCTCTTCTATAGAGTCTGAACTCTTTGAGCTATCTTGTGCTGGTGAAGAAGCGGAATGGATGAGAGATCTTTTGCTAGATATTCCATTGAAGTGGTTTAAAGTAACCACTCTTAGCTTGTTTTGTGACAACCAAGTTACAAAAAATGTAGCATCTAATACTCTTTACAATAGTAAGAGACGAACTATCGGTCTTAGACAGGCAAAGTTGAACTATCTCATTAAGAAAGGGATTATTATTCTCATGTGAGATCCAAAAAGAATATGGCTGATGCCTTTAGTAAGGGACTATAAAGATGTCTAATTGTCAAAAATTGTGGGGAAAATTGGTTAAGAGTGATTTAATCATAAAAGCCTTAATACCCTAGTTATTTTAATAATTAAAACCCATAACAGCCATAGAGAAGTTCAAACTTAAGCATCAATTTTGACATTTAACATATTTTAGATAATTTTGATGATTCCACATAAATTTCACAAATATATAATGTCATTCCAATTTTGATGGTATTATATATCCAGAGAATTTACTTAAAATAATCATATTATTCCAATACAAATATGAAAACTTGTCGATGTATTTCCGATGATTAAATTATCTTTAAATATCATTCCAATTTTGATGATATGTCTTTTATGGATACACTAGGTATACCCGTGGCACGTGCCTACGGCACGTATTCGGAACTGCATGTAAATTTAGTTACAGTTATTTGATTGGATGAACTGCATATAAGTTTATGTATTGTACATGCATATAATTTTTTCCTGTCATGGTGGATTTATAAATTTAGTTCTCACATCTCTTGACAAAAATCTAATTTAAGAAAATATTGAGATATTTAAGGCAATAAAGATAAGTCAATATTGAGATATTTAAGGCAATAAAGAAAAATTCCTAAAAAAACTAAAACATTTTAACGAATAATTGTTAAAGAGGTAAAAAAAAAAACTGAATGTAAACAAATACACCCACCTTTCTAATACAATCAACTACTCTATACAGGCCTCCTCTGAAATTATATTGCTTCCTAATAGTTTTCTAATACGACGTCTTTAAATTGTTTCCTACGGCACGTTATCGCGAAGAATGATTAATTAATTAAGTTGTTTAGTAAATATTTCGACAGTCTTATTTAAAATTTTATAGGCAGGATTGTAGTAAAAATTTCGATAGAATCTCTCATGAAATATTATTCCTTTGAGAGCAATTCCATACGGAATTCTGCTCAAAATTAAAAAATTAACATCATAGACAGTCAAATTGAATCCTCCCCAGCCCAATCCAAGCCACATTACACAGACCTGAATAAAGATATAAAATAAAAGACCAAGATATAGTTTGGAATCATAAAAGATTTTAGGAAATTTTCTAAAAATTTTGACAGAACCTCCCTTAAAATATTAGCCATTTTACAGGAATTCCTTACGGAATTCTGCCCACAATTAAAAATTTAACATCACAGTCAAGAAATATAAATCCTCCCCAGGTCAATCCAAGCAACATCACACAGACATCATATATATAGGGCTCTGGGAAGAAAAAATCTTCATATGACTAAGATACAAAATAAAAACCAAGATATCATTTGAAAACATAATAGATTTTAGAAAATTTAGTAAAAATTTTGATATAAGCTCCACTAAAATATTAGCCCTTTTACAGGAATTCCTTACGGAATTCTGCTAATAATTAAAAATATGACATCACAGGTAATAAATATCAATCCTCCCCAGGCAAAACCAAGCAACATCACACAGGCATCATATATATAAGGTTCTGGGGAAAAAAATTAGAATATAATGCAAGATACAAAATAAAAACCAAAAATTTATTTGAATATGTAATGAATTTTTTGAAAAACCTTCGAAAAACCTTTAAAAAACCAAATACAAGAACCCAATACTCCACAAAATTGCGAGTACGGGTAATAACATAACTATATTATATCATTATTATATACAGTTACTTACATCATCTCCCAAAATGCTAAATATTACAACTATTACATCCTCCACCATACTAAACACCAACCAACCGAATGAAAAAAAATTACATGGTTGCAGGAGAACACAGTGGTTGAAGTCTTCAAAAATAGGGACCAAACAGTGAGCCTAAAAAAACAGTTAGAGTTTTGAATCAAGTAGTAAGATTTTACAATAAACAATTAAAACAATAGTAATAGTTTTGAAACCATTACCTTTCAAACAGAACAATGTCTTCAACCAAACATGTTCCTCATCACCCTACAAAAAGTTAAACTGTCAATATGTACATAACGGTTTTGAGTGTGGGCGACAATCTGGGAAAAAAAGAAGAAGCATTAAATTAGCAGCAATTAACGGTTAACATAGGGTGTAGTTGTAGTAAATATATATTTTACCTTATTGCAACCCCAATTCATCAATGTAGTTGCATTTATAAATTTGAGGTCCATGTCAGCTGCATCCCAGTTCTATTAAAGTTCAAAAGTAAAACAACAATGAAAATAAGTTTTGGTAAGGTAAGTCTATCATATATATAATTGGTTTTTTTATTTTGTCATCTTGTTTCATTAAAGAAAAAATAATAAGTTAATAGACGACCCTCTTTCTTTATTTTTTCTTCTTATATATGGTGTCAATATTTAATTACTGATAAGTTAATTGATTTGAAGTGTTTGCTGGCTCATTATTGATTTAATGTTTGCCATCAAATAATAGAACGGGTGATACTTGTTTTTGCTAGAATAATTGTTTGTTATTGCAACTCTAATTGCTATATAGTTGAAAATTTAGCATCGTCTTGTAGAAAAATAAAGAGAGATTCAATATATATATGCTTGTGTTTAAGATAACCATAGTTATATTTAATATCCATCTCTATGAAATAAGTAAAGAAGTTAATCTGTTACAGATTGAAACATATATGTTATAACTCCACTTTAAAAAGTCACTTATGAGTAGTGTAACTGTGAAGTGTGAATTGAAAAAAAGATGATCACACTAAAGGCTTGATAGTGTAACTGTGAAGTGTGAATTGATAAACAGATGATCACACTAAAGGCCTGATAAGATACTAATTGTCATTCATATTTCAAGAATTTGTTTAATAACTACTATTGTATATACTTTTCTTTTAAGATCATTGTTATACATCATCTCCCAAAATAATAACTGTTAAGATCATTTTTGCCATGCATACTTAAATATATAGTTAATAAGATTATCTGTAGTTATCCTTACAAATGCAAAGGAAATTTAGACACTGTATACTTGAGAGGATGTGCTGAGAGTATGGTAATGGTAGCTCATGCACAGTTTGGTAGATGCATTTCTTAATTCTATTTAGAGAAAATTTAATAGTTTGTGGATCATCCATAATACTAATTAATAGTTTAATAAATTTTGGTGACTTGAGTTTAAGGAGATCACCTAACTGAATAAAAAGTTTTATTCAAGTAAGGTTCATAAGTTAGAGTATAAAATTTTTTTATTGAAAGATAATCAAAGTCATAAATTTGTAACTTGTATTTTAATCAAAAGTACCTGTATTTTCTGAAATAACTATAAAAGAACTTCAGGATAAACAATGTTTGTTGTTGAGCTCAAACAATCTTCTGGTAGGAGTAGAAAAATACGATCAAAACTTGTACATCTAGAGAGTGCAACATAGAGTTGTCCGTGACTGAAAGCTGGTGAGCGTAAATCTATCCCCACAATATCAACAGATTGGCCTTATGCTTTATTTTTTGTTACAACATACGCTAATCGAACTGGAAATTGGCATCTTTTCTTTGCAAAAGTTAGATCCAAAGATGAAGGTTTAGGGGTTAGAGGTATTCTTGGAATGAAGACCAAATTTCCTGCTTTATCGCCAGTTAAAATCATAGCCTCAATTACACGCGACGACTAAGCACACCGAACTACAATTAACCGGGTGCCATTACACATACCATCCTTTGGTGCAACATTCCTCAACAATATGATTGGGCACCCTACTTTCAGCTCGAGTTTAAATGGTGGTAGCCCGAGAGGATCTAAAGAGTTCAAAAACTCGTTAGGGTATCGATTGGTGATGTTTCGATCAACTCCATCCTCCTCGGACATTTTATCGGCAGTAAGAAATGTAAATTTTGGCCCCGAATGAAGATTTAATGCAGCAGCATTAATGAAATTGACATCATTATTTCTCGCTGATAGAATTGTCCACTCTGTGAGATATTTGAGAGTGATAATGCTGATAACGTTTAGTTGCGGGTAAATGGTACATAAAAATTCATCCAATGTGTGACACCTCCAAATTGTTGAAGGAAGTTGTACGGTCTCATCGGGTTTGGAGCCAATCTATATAATAAAGAAGACTTATTTGTCAGTAAGAGTCAAAAGCAGAGATTTTGTTATTTATTACAAAAAACATGTAAGAAGACAACCTCGTTTAGAAAATTGGCAAATGAAACATTTCTGATATCGGATGAATCTAGACGCATGTTCACGTTCAAAGTTAAGACTTGTACGACATTCCAAAGTAAAGATTTTCTTAGCGATGCACCAACAATTTGTTCTCGAACCCCCTTCGGTACTACTGGTAGGATTTGTCAAAAATCCCCACCAAGCACCACAGTGATACCACCAAATGGATTTTTATTATCACGTATATCTTGAAGTGTACGGTCAACAGCTTCTACACAAAACCTATGCTGCATAGGGACCTCATCCCAAATGATTAACTTTGCTTCCCTGAAAAAATCTGCCTGAGGTGATTGCTTAGTGAACCCACAAAAGGAATTATCCAACACATCAAGTGGGATGGAAAATGTTGAGTGTGCAGTTCTACCTCCTACCAGTAACAATGATGCAATGCCAGAAGAAGCAACAGTTACAACAATGAAACCATCTCGACGGCATTTTGTTGCTAGTGTATTGTATAAAAAGGTTTTTCCCGTACCGGCCCCTCCGTTCAAGAAGAATGTAGTTCCCTTGCCGCCCATAACTGATGTAATTATTGCAGTATATGCAGATAACTGCGCATCATTAAGTGAATTTATACTTGCTTGTATATTAGCTTGTAGGGCTTCAACTTGCGGTACTCTATGTTCCCAAATAAACTTGTTGCCAACAACCGTACTCCAATTTTGCATAGGATGGGGCATGGGTCGGAAGTTATCTAAGCTTTTGCCTGATTCTTGAAGCATTTGGTTTAAAAGATATAGACCATAATCTACGACTTTGGCTTGAGTAGGATTGGGAATGAAAAATAATGTATGTAGTTTGTGTTCAAGATCATCACATATATGCACTGAGAATTGGTTCCATAAGGTAAGTGGTTCCAACGGAGAGCATTCCGTAAGAATGACACTAAATAACCTTCTAAGTTGATAGCCGGTGCTCATAATTGCAGCTTCTTGGAGACATTGTACCCATTCGCCATCATCTTCCAACAGTCCTCTGGCAACACATGCTAATTTGAAAGTAGCATACTCAACATTGTCGACTGTATGTAAGCACTGAAATGACCGTGGTCCCTTCACAACTGTTAGTAGCAAACACAAATAAAAGCGCTCACCCAAATTTGGACTTGCAAAGTACATTCTGCCGATTGCGTACCCCTTCTTTCTCGGCGTCCACATCTTCGAAGACTTATTCCAAACAAAATATTGCAGGAACTGTTGGTAGGTCAATGCGCATGCAGCTAAATTGGATGAGCAACATGCAAAAAAACCGGTAAGAGTTGTCATTTCTAGTTCGGCTCTAGATACGACGTCGTCAATCCTATCAGCCGAATTATAAACAACACGATGCATTCCAGGCAAATGCAGTGCCAAGCATATAACCGCTGGCACCTCTTCATGTAAATAGTGTCCAAAAATTTGCCATGCAGTTTTTGGAGGGCCAATATACCGTGCGTCGAGATATTGCTTGATCTCATCTACTCCTCCCAACACAATTGTTGCACGGTCGTTTCCTTTGAAAATATATTTGTGGATATATTTAACACATCTCACCCCAGCACAAACTTCAACATTAATATGAAAATTAAACATTTTAAAAAGGTAAGCATTATGGGGTACAACATCTCTATTATCAACCTGCTGCTCCCTCACAGTATAAAAATGTTTAGTATCACGACGACGGTAGATTGGATAGCCATCTTGATCCATAGTTGTTGCCTCAGAGAACTCTCTAGGATACCTCTTTTGACATTTTCCATTTTCCATGCATGATGCTTAAGGATTTCGTCCACCACACGGGCCATGCACCATACAATTTTTGACAGTTTCAAAGAGTAGGGGATCCGCTATCGGATTTGGAAATTTAGCAGAAACTACTTCATCTACTTGTTGGCATGTACGAATTTTGTCTGGATTTGCAAGAAAGAAAAGAGCATGCATATGAGGTAGCCCGCATATCTGAAACTCAATGGTAAAGACATGCTCAACTTTCTGACCAAGTACTTTGCTTTTTCTATCCCCTTCATCAAACCATTTTTCTTCAACTAAAAAACGCGAGAAACTAAATCAGGGCGATCAGTGGCTTTTTGATGTGGCAATAGAGCTGTAGTTATTTCTGGCCATTTGGGATTTGCAGTCATGGTAAGAAAAATATATGGGTGTTGGTAGTGGCGCGTAATAGCCATTGAATCTTGAAAGATTTCAAACATATGTCTTGGACTACCAATGAATGAAGATGGCAAAATGATTCGTTGACCGACCTGATCAAGTCCTAACCCATCTGCAGCGATGTCGGTAAGACTTTGGTAAAGTCCAGCTCGAAGTTTTCCCTGATTAAGCTTATGATATGTCAGTCGATTCTGCTCAGTGGCTGTCCAAGCATCTACAATAAATTCTTACAAAAGTTTTCCTGCTCTCAGAATAGTTGAATACTCTGTATTGCGTTGAAATAAACGATAACTATAAAATTGCATTTGAGTTAGTCTAGCAGTCGAAGGTCTTCCATTGATGACATCCCACTGTTTCAAATCTGGTTCCCATCCCAACTCACCATAAGGGAATAGCAAGACATAATGCAAGGGCAAATATGCTGGATGTCACTCGTTAATTTGTATTAACTCGTTGTTTTCCCTCAAATGCAGTATGATATCTCTCATACCACTAATTTCAGTTCCATCACCAGGTATAATCACTGCAATCTCATCAGTAGTTGGAAGATTATACCTACGCCAGTCATTTGCTGAATTGTAGTGTAGAACCGCAGGTAAGCTGTGATCCGAAGAACTTGTCTGGTTTAAAATTGTATAAGCTTGACGGAACTTATATGCAAATTCACTGAACTCCAAAAAATCCTGAATAATATTGAGAACATCAGCTCTCAAATGAGGATTTCGCGATGTACGAAAACCTAAAGCAGAAACTGGATCGTAAAAGTAGAGTTGTGCATAAACAGTAGCTTGACCTGACAGTGGTATTAATGACCCCGTTCGGTGGCGCAGCTCTCCATGTATGGTGAATGAGGTAGGCCCCCGACCATGGATGACCCTTTCATCCATTCTGATACCCAAACTTGTAAAAGCATTTGCTGCATTGTATTCTCGAGTATAAGTTCGAAATGAAGTCGATTGTACACTATCACCATCATATAAATCTTGAAGTGGTGGGAGTGGAGTAATGAGAAAAGGTAGCTTCACTTTTTCTTGTGAACAACATTTTCCGAAATAATTATTTCTGGCAGATAAGACCGCAGATGAGACCGATAATTTTTCATCATTCCAATGCAATGCTGAACAATAAGAGCAGGTTACATTCATCATGCCGAGAAAGTGTCGTTCGGAATTTAACCTATTACTTACGATGGCCATGTAAGTTAACAGTTGTATATATTTTAACCTATGGATAATATACACCGGTTAAAGGTAAAATAAAATTAACCTATTCGATTTGGATGTAACAGTTCGATATTGTCTTTTACGTTGGGCCAATTGACGCGTGGTGCACCCTTCAAGTCTCTCTACTTGTGAATCAATCATATGGCTGAACATGGAGAACAACTAACTAACGACATTCTGAAAAAGTTAGGACTAAAAAAGCAAACATTATTTACCTAACAGCGTCAGAAGTTTGAGAGGTTCTTTGCAGGCCAATATTTGGCAGTACTGAAGTAGTTTGTCCATCATACGTATGTTTTTGCGGTACATTAGAAGGAACATTTGTTCAAGATAAACATTCGTCAGTTGCGTCTAATACTCGTGTAGAGCACATTTCAAGTTTCTCTCGTTCTCGTCGTCTACGTTGGGCCAACGTAGCTTTCGATATAACATGAATATTATGAGCCTAAATTTGTGAAAATAAATCGTTATAAATGACTGTTTAAGTGGAGAACCACTTACTTATTTGAGAATGTATTAATTTTGATTATTACATCGATAATAAATAAAAGAAACAGTGTGAGGAAAGATAAAGAAAAAGCAACGTAGATAAAGCAAGATAAAGAAGCAAAATAAGCATATACCGCACTGGACATTTCATTTTCTTTTCCCTTCCCTTTGCCAGAATAACTTGTTTCCTTTCTCTACATTGGGTGGTTAAAAAGTAGGAATTAATAAAAAATCAATAATGAGCAAAAGACCAACCAAGTAATAAGGGGTGAAGCTTACCTTGCGAAGAGATATTAGATTAAGCTCGCGTTCATCTCGAATGGTAACCCCGACATTTTTTTGTCGAAGGAATTGCACCTGCAATAGAAAAATATCAATTTTGAATGTAACTGGATAATTAATTAATGTGCTAAGAACACAATGAAAAGCTTCACTTACTGTTTTTTCTAAGTCAACATCAACCTGTAAGGTATTAAAGTAAACATTAAAATGTGAGGAACTTATTGTTATATCTAGAGTTGTAGAATTTTTTTTAAAAAAGAAGATACTTACATGGCCATATATAGTGATGTCATCCATTGCTGTTCTTTAATTGGAGCAATTGATCTGTTTATAAAGGAGGGGAAATATATGATGATTAACTTTGACGTTCTAATTAATTTAACAAACCAATCAAGACATTGTAGAGTAATCTATTTTCTTCTTTGATGTTCTGATTAACTTTGATTATAAATTATTTTAAAAAAATGTATTAACTACTATGATTTATCTTCTAGAAAAGCCACCAAATATATAGGAGATATGGTGTTTAGTCGGATGATCAAGAAAGATGAACAGGATGTAGAATGACTAAGCACGGTTTTTTGGGAGAATCTCACTAAATCCCAAGATTCCATATCTGACGAGCAGAAAATATATTGAGTGCAACCCCTAACAATCTACTAAACCTACTATCACTGCTGGCAGTGTTTCTGATGTTTCTTTTTGCAATATTTTTTCCAAATTCGTTGGTTTACCGAGTCTGTATATTTAACTTTAATCTATTAGCTCTCGACAAAAAGGAACTTGTTTTTCATTGCACGAGGGATTTGTTGTTATACCAATTCCATTGATTTCTTCACCAACTGCATGCTTGGTAGCTTAAATGTTTTTATTAATAATATCGCCTTGGAAATGAAATTATCTCATGAAACTATATAGTTATCAAAACATTGAATTGTTTATAATCCTTTTTGAGGAGTTGAGATAATTCCGGTTGACTCACCCCAAATTCGCGGTTATCTAACAATTCTAACCCCTGCTCCTATCTAATTAACAAACCTAGAATAAATGCTATGCATTCTATGTTTGATTATGCCTATTACTTGGAAATATTTTCAAACGAAATTTCAAAGACATAGCCTTGGGTTGATCTTCATATTGTTTACTGCAACCCACATGCAAATTACTTAAATTAGGCAACAATTGCCACCCATTTTGAACCTTACTCGCCACATCCACAACTCTACTTGACGAAGCGATAGGAGCTGAAGTCATTGAAAGTTTGGAACCATTCTCGGAAACACAATAAGCTTCCACACCTACAACACTAAGCCCATTGCCTACACCTACAACACTACAAACTCTACAGCACAAACTCTTCGAAATCAATAATCTCACAGCAGTACAAACGCTTCCCTTTATCACTGCTTACTATACTACTACTCCCTCCCCTAACAATCTCCGAACCAACAACACTAAGCCCATTGCCTATACCTACAGAATTATCCAGCATTGCCTACACCTACAGAATTAATCCCTCCCAAACCACCCACATTGCCTTCCTTCAATACCCAAATATCACACTACAAACATATGTGCTTTTAATCTAAGAAATTCTCAATACCCAAACATATGTGCTTTTAAAGATACCAAAATCTCTCTAACAGAAACAGCATAGTGTTGTCTAGGATACCCAAAACTCTCTAAAAGATACCCAAATCTGTCAATACCCAATTCTCTCTCAATACCCAAATTAGTCAATCTCTCTCAGTACCCAAAACAGCACAATTCTTCTAATCGATGGTTGGATTTTGTATAACCAACAAAAACAGCACAATCTCTCTCAAACCCTAAGCACAAAAATAGCACAATTGATGGTTGGATTTTGTATACCTGAGATGGTGAAATCGATGGTTGGATGGGGTCGCTGATTCTTCTAATCGATGGTTGGATGGTGAAATCGATAGTGAAATCGAATGGAGGTGAGAGCGGAAAGGAGGAGGAGGGGGGTTGGCGACTGGAGGTGGGGGCGCTGAAGAGGCAGCGGAGGTGGTGGGGGCGCTGAAGAGGCGCTGGTGAAATCGATGGTGAAATCAATTGGAAGTGAGAGCGGAAGGGAGGAGGAGGGGGTTGGGGACTGGAGGTAGGGGGCGCTGAAGAGGCAGCAGAGGTGGTGGGGGCGCTGAAGAGGCGTCGGAGGTGGCCGGGTCGCTGATGGATGAAAGCGGAAGGGAGGAGGAGGGGGTTAGGGTCGGGAGGTGGGGGGGCGCTAATGACGTCCCGATGGTGGGGGGTGCTGAAGAGGCGACGGAGCAGAGGTGGGGGGTGCTGAAGAGGCAACGGAGCGGAGGTGGGGGAGAGAGAGGGAGACTGAGAGAGAGCGGGGAGATAGAGAGAGGGAGACAGTGAGAGAGAGAGTGGGCGGGAGAAAGAGAGAGAGAACGAGGAGAAAGAGAGAGAGAGAACGGGTTGATTTTGGGGAAAAGAGAGAGAGAGAGTGTGTGTGTGTGTGTGTGTGGGTTTTTGAATTTGTGGAGTTTGAAATTTGGGCGGGAAAATATGTTTTGTGAGAGTAGATCTGGTCCATTGATTTTGGGAGAGATTGAATGTGAGCCACCCGATAGCTTGCATTGTAATTTATTATATAGATGTTTCATTCCAATTTTGATGATTTAGTATTAAACCATAATTGAAATGACAGTTTTTTCATTCCAATATGAAATATAGTATGGTTCTTGTGTAGAAACTATAAAAGTTTATGTACTTTATTTGTTAAAGATATTTGATTGTGATGCTTGTGTTAAAATCTTGCTAGCTAACTTGAATTGTACTAAGTTGTTTTGTTTGAACTAGATACTTTTATGCAATTTGCTCGATATGGAAGAGTAATCATAAAGCAGCATGTAAGGATTTTCTATCGCTGATCCCTTGCTTAATAAGAACTTCTCTTCAATTTAAGACTGCATTTTGAGCTTAAAACTCGTTAATTTGGTTTTGAAGTTTATCTTTTTTGTTTAGTTTTGAGACTATGATTTGTTTTTTCTATTCGGTTAGTCTTTGTGAACTAATCTAAATTTGATATGGTTTGGAACTATTTAATTATAATGGTTTGGTCTTGATTGAACTATTCAGATTTATAATTGTCTTGGTTGTTATGAAGCTGTACTTTTATGGAGCATTTCTTATATTATGGACTGCTATCAGGCAGTCAGTTTTATACTGAACTAATGAGATAATTCTGTACTTTATATATTGAAAATATAGAAGGAGATTGTTGGATATATGGGTATATTCTCTATATATAAATATTATGCGTGCATATGAGTAACACGTGTATTGAACGTACAATTGATTGATTATTGGAACGCGAAATTATGGGCTTACAACTCAGTACCCAAACCAGTATTTATTCAATAGATATTGGCTTGTGATAGCCGTCTAGCTATTCCAAATTTCATATTTAGGATGAACGTCTCAAGTAACTTAGTTCTAGAGCCTAATTTCACATTGATTATTTCTCACAAAATTTAACTCTATTCTGGATTAATGGGGTAAAGAAAAAAAAATTGTATACTTTGCATTCTCTTTCTATAAGAACCAAAATTCTATGCTGAAGTATAGAAATTCATATTTCTATCCGGTAAATAAACGTGGAAGATGAAGGTCAACACAAACAGATAAGAAGTAGCGAAAATTGAAGGAGAAGCATAATGCCAAAGTTTGAAATCTTTACATCAACCCAATTTAAGAGAACCATAATCCTAACTAGGGGTGGCAATGGGCCTGACTTGCGTAGAACTTGTATAAACTTGGATCCTGCTCCATTTAATTTTTACGAGTCCAAGCCCAACAAATTTATTAATTAGACTTAAATTTATAAAACCATACCCAATATAAGATAACTTTGTGCTCGAGCTGTTATCGAACTCTTCAAAACATAAATATTTAATTCTTTTGTTTGGAGGAACACATTTATATAAGGGCAATTTATCTAAATAATACTATTTTAATAAATAATTAATATAAGCGACCCAGTTTTAAAATATTAATAAATTGAGAATCCATTTTTTCACATCATCACTTTAGTTGATTAAAAGAAGAGTAATGCTTCATCCACTACCAATTTCAATATCTTTCTCTTCACTAGCTTAGGTAACACATTCCTATTCGACAGTTTCTTCACCTACTTTCTTTTTCCATCTACTGAAGTGCCATCTAAGATAGTGCAGAAAAATGTAATTAAATTGATAGTGAATGTAGCATTACTCTTAAAAGAATTATTAGTTTTGATAATTAATAAAACTAAACAAGGTTGGTATAAACTCCTGCCACATATATATACTAAGCTGATCAAACCCATCAACAAAATAAATTTTTTAGAAGAACCGTAGAAGAAGAAAGTCCTAATACTTACAGTTAAGATCTCAATTTCAGGCCATTCATCAAAATAAACTGTGTAAAACTTGGAAAAGAATCATGTTCAAAATGTGATGGACACATTTACAACTGAACTAACATGCCCCTTAGTAGGAACTCAAAAACCTAATTGCCTCTCTCTTGAATATTTATTGGGAGACACAGAAATGAAGAAGATATGGGAAGAAGTGAATTAAACTCTAGAAATACACGAGTAAAGGGCAGAAGTGAATTAAAGGAAGAAAGGCAGAACATGAGTAGAGGGAAGAAGTGAATTAAACTCTTCAAATACACGACCACCTTAAGTATACAGTAAAACGTATCCCATTATATATTCCTCCTTTTATCTCTCTACTTCTAGACACCATCATCTAACTTTTTCTTCGTTTAGTACTAGAAAATTAGAGACGATATTTATCCTTTTCTTCGATCAGTACTAGAAAATTAAATACGATATTTCATACACTATCAATCTAATTCATTCTCATTACTATTTTTAATCTTCCATAATCAAGAAAAAACTTAATTGTACAATTTAATTTACGTTGGATATTCCATTCTTCTTTAAGAGTAGCATCACAAAAAAGAAATTTGCGGTCGTCTCTATTAATCATACCAATTGGAGATTGAGATTGATAATTTCTGACACGAAAAATAACAGATTAGTTGTATAAGTGTCATAGTAGTCTAGTAGTAAGGCTCCTTGCTAGGAGAAATGCTACACTTATATCAAATCTTACCCCAAACATATACCATTAAACGCTGTGGGACCCATTTTTGCTAAAGGACAAATCTAAATTAATGGACAAGTGCTGACCCATTTAGATTTTAAGACCCGATTTTATTTTACAAAATCCAAAACCCAAACCCATATTAAGAACACCAACCGCCATCAAAAATCCGACAATACAAGAATGAAACCACCGAAACAACGACAACATCGGTGTCACTTATTAGAAGCTCAATACGTAGTAAAAACCACCGAAACAATTTGCCACGCCAGACACATGGTTTTCTTGAGACCACTGGGGTCCCACTAGTTTTAAGTTTTTTTAATATTTTAAAGAAAAGAGAAAGGGAAAATTAATCCTATGAGGAAGAAAGAGTTTACACAGACAGACCTCGCTCAAACTGCAAATTGGAATACATAGACACATGATCATTATTGGCAGTTTATAAGAATTTGTTGTATACTGTATTTGAAAAGTTTTTACTACATATTGAGCTACTAATAAGTGACGCCGATGTTGTCGTTGTTTTTTTGTTGAGGTAAAAGGTGGAATAATGCCACCCTGTTTCATTAACGAGAAGATAATAAACAACCCCGGTGAACCGAGGGAGAAACAAAAGTACAATGCGGGAAATAAAGAACAGTGCAGGAAATAAAACATAAACCCCCAACAAAATCCTGGGGGGTGGGTCCAACCAGACTGTCAAAAGTACATTAGACCAAATAAACTAGCAGAGACTGCAACTCTCGAAACTGTGCTGAGTATGGACGGCGCCGACTCCTCAGTCCAGTGTCGGCCCAAACTTAACCTCCTCATCGTCAAACTCCTCCTCCTGGAAGACTCTGGCAATCCTCCCTCTCGCTCCTGTGGCCGCAGCTGTAACCCAAAAAAGAGATAAGATGCATGATATGAGTAAGGTTACCAGAAATAATATTACAAGAGGCATGAAAATAAAAGTTGTTTCTGTCTAGCCATAACACCCATGTAGTTGCCGCAATGGCAATAAACCACGCATCCTTCATTTCGTGGCGATGCGAATTTGGGGCCAATCCACAAATCTTCATATTCGCTGGGATAGTCACTAGTACCTAGGGCTCTTAAAACCTCTACCAAAGTCGCCTTACTCCTTGGGCAGTGAATAAAGAGGTGATTCAAAGTCTCTGTATGCCTGTTGCAGAACCCACAGTCAGTCGCAATCTGGGGTTGCCTTTTGGCCAGGTTCTCTCTGGTAAGAATTACATTATTGAGCACTAGCAAGAGGAAGACTCTGACTTTCAGCGGTGTTTTCGCCTTCCATAACACCTGTGCCCAGCTGGGTCTGCATCCCCGAAAGTGAATTCGATAGTACAGGGATCTGACCGTAAAAGCTCTCTTGGGCTCGAGTCCCCATCGCATCTGGTCTGGGCCTTGGGTGCACCTTGTCCCTGTCCGTGCGATGTGTGTTTGCAAATCAAGTAGTTGCTGGCGTAATCCTGGGGTCAGGACCCCTCGGAATGGCGGCCTCCAATTTCGCCTCTTCCACGTCTCCGCCACAGAGATATTGGGTCTGCTTGCTACATCATACAGCTCTGGAATGGTTTCCTTCAGGGTATGAGAACCACACTATTTATTCCACCAAAATCTGGTGGACCGTCCATTACCGATTGTTGATGAAACCACTGAATTGAACTGTCCGCTAGCTTTGGTGATTCCTTTCTAGAATCGCGAGACTTTACCCCCTACTCGAAAGCCTAGACTTCTGGAGCCTTTCCCCCGAAGGTATGGCTGAATGAAGTCCTGCCATCCTTCACCACCATGGTGAAAAACCTTCCACCACCATTTTCCCAACAGGGCAAGGTTCATGTCTCTAAGGTCGATGATGCCTAGCCCCCCGTGCTTCTTCTTCATGCAAGAAATACTCCATTTGATCAGGTGGTAACCTCCCCTGTTCGAATCTGACCCTTTCTAGAGGAATCTTTTCCAGATACGATCAATCCTTTGGATAACCCATTTTGAAAACTCAAAAAAAGACATGTAGTAAATGGGCAGGTTGGAAAAAACTGAATTAATGAGAATCACTTTGCCTCCTAGTGATAGCGATTTTCCTTTCCAGCCCGCCAGTCTGTCTTCCACCCTATCTATAATAGGCAGCCAGTCCGATTTAGTGAGTTTCCCGGGTCTTAGTGGGAGCCCTAAGTATTTGATTGGGAATTCATTCGTCATACAGTTAAGTATCGTAGCATGATCCCGAGCTTCTTCATTAGAGAGTGTAATGGGAATCAGTGCACTCTTGTGAAAATTTATCCTGAGACCTGACCAGACTTCAAAGCAGTAGAGGGCCCCTTTAAAGCAAATTGTTTCTGATCTGGTTCCATTCCCAAAAAGAAGGGTGTCATCGGCATACTGGAGGATCGTGCACCCTTGATTAGAGAAATTACAGGCCACAGGCTTAATCTAACCTATCCTTCGACAATTATCTGGCATACCTCTCAGTACGTCTGCTACAATAGTGAATAGAAGTGGGGATAACGGATCTCCTTGCCGAAGTCCCTTCTTACAAGAAAACGACAGACCAAGCCACCCATTCACCGATATAGCCATTTTACTGGTCTGTAAACACTGTTTGATCCACCTTACCCATTTATCCCCAAAACCTCTACCTTTGAGAGCTTCCAACAAATAGTCCCAGTCGACGAAGTCGTATGCCTTCTTGAAATCCAATTTTAGGAGAAAGTTCTTGGAATTGCTCTTATGGTAGTGATGGATCACTTGTTCAGCAGTGGTCACATAGTCTAGGATACATCTACCATTGATGAAACCCGTCTGGATTTTGCTAATTAAACTATCCATAATGCTTTCCAGGCGGATGGCCAGGACCTTTGTAATGATCTTAGCCGAGCAGTTAATGAGGCTAATCGGTTGGAAATCCCCCACACACTTAGACTCATCTCGTTTGGGTATCAGAACAACTTCCGCAAAGTTGAACATGCCCAGTCTGAGAGTGTTGTGGAAAAACTTCTCCATCAGGGCCATAAAGTCCTCTTTAATTTCCTTCAAAAACACTTGGAAGAACATCATCGGAAAGCCGTCTGGCCCAGGTGACTTTTCTACTCCCATTTGGTTGATGGCTTTCTTCACTTCCATTTCCGAGAAAGGTGTCTCCAAGGTGGACAAAATCTGAGCTGAGTCGTTCTGGTCTGTCTGCCAGTAATCAATCCTCATTAGGATCCTGAAATCATTCATCCTCCCAGAGAGGCCCTTGTAGTAATTTTGAAAAGCTGTGGAGATCACCTTATCGTCTTGTGATACTCCGGTCTCCGTCTGAATTGAAAGGATGAGATTGGATCTTCGTCGTGCACATGCCACCCGGTGGAAGTAGGCCGTATTCCCATCTCTCTCTTTAAGCCACAAAATCCTTGACCTTTATTGCCATTTGATCTCTTCAAGTTTATAAAGATTGGCAATATTTTCCCGAAGTTCTAGGAGCCTATTTCTCTCTTCTTGTGACAAGATTCTCATTTCTTTCAACCTTTCTAGCTCATCAATTCCTTCCAAAAAGGAATCTTTTGCTTGCCAGATGGTGGAGAATCTAGACCGGTTCCATCTGCGGAGCTGCTTTCTCAATCTGCAGATTTTCTCACACCATCGTGATGCTGCGTCCGTACCAGAGGTTGGGAGCACCCAATTTTCCATCACCATATGGTGGAATCCCTGAATCTCCAGCCAGGCCTTCTCAAATCTGAACGTCCTCGGCCTCTGAGCTCCGTGTTCCCCCGCATCGAGAAGGATCAGGGTGTGGTCTGATGTTGGTTTAGGGATCGATTTAGCTGTTGCAAACGGAAATTTAGCTTCCCATTCCATCGATACTAGAATCATATTCAATTTGGCCATCACCGGAGCTGCTTGCATGTTAGACCATGTGAATCGTCTGTCGTTAAGAGGGATATCAATCAGCTCCAGTTCCGTAATCATCCTATTAAACTCCTCCCTGTGTCTGTCGCTGGAGCCTCTTCCCTTGTGCTCGAAAGCAAATCTGGTGATGTTGAAATCCCCCCCAACAATCCAAGCTCTGCAGCCACATTTGGCCCGTAAATGACAGTGACCATCTGCACCCAATCATCAAACCGTTGTTTCAGACGGGTGGTTAAGGAGAATGTACCACTGCGAACCTCGGTGCAGGTGAGACTATCCGAGTTGAACCTAATAGCAATCCCTCCTGATGCGCCTGCGGACGGGCGTAACACCCATTCCTTAATTCTATTGCCTCCGATTCTTTTGAGTTTGAATCTGTGCTGAAGTTTGGTCTCCTGCAACCCTACCACTTCTGCCTTCGAGTTGCAAATAATGTCTCTAAGCATATCCCTCTTGCCTTTATCCCCCAGCCCCCTGACATTCCAGAAGAGTGTATTCATTGGGGGGTAGTGGCAGTAATTACCGTTGTTGTGGGAGTGGGGCCGAATTCATCCTTGGGGATGTCTGTCGACCCGGAGCTAGATCCTAGGCCGTTCTCAAAACAGGTCCTGGCCCTATCAATTTCCCACTGCCTAATTTTATTGAGTAGTAACGCATTACGCTCAGTGTCACAAACCTCTAACCCACATGTTTTAGCTAGAAAAAAAACTTCAGAGTCTGACATGAAATTTAATATGGTAGCTAAAAAACTTTTTGTACCTCCGTTGTCGAATTTTGTCGCTTTGGCTGCTGCTACTACCTCCAAATAATCGTCCAGGAACTCCACATGAGCCATCTTGGGTGTTCGCTGAACTCTGAATCCAACTGGCTTGCGTGACATACCAGTACTGTCTCCTGGTGCTGATTCTGGCAGAGTGGACAAGACCATCTCAGGCGAGATCTCCCACTGTGTGTTAGTGATGAACTCTAGATCCTCTGACTCCTCATCTGTAAATGAAAAGCCTTCGTCTAGGTTTAAGCGCCCTGCAGGGTCCTCATCATTATCTGTATGTAAGCTTCCCGTTGTAGATTATATTCTTTCAGTGTGGACTCCTCATTGAGCCCACAACCTGTCGACTCAATAAAGTAGCGGTGCTTTCCGTCGTGGTCCCCTCGATGGGCCCACTATCTGTATGACATTGTGTCTGATTGTTAATAAATGTAGAGCAACTCATCCCAGATACAGTATAATGCGACTTGGGCCCCTCTTTGGGCCCATTAATGTCTATACAAGGAGCCCCATCCTCCCTACCAATTGAAAGCTGCGCTGCAGCGTAACTTAAACCCCCTCCGCGATCCACCCTACCGCCCCCTTCGAAACTATTGCCTGCTGTTAGAAATACACGAGAGGTAACCTCACCCCCCCTGACAGCTGTCAACAGCTGGTTGGAAACGAGAGCGGTGATAACAGAGGGCGTGGGTATCAGAGCATTTGGTGTAAAAGACGAAGCTTTCTCCTTCAGCGCCAAATCCTTTTCCCTTCTTCTTTCTTCATTGTTGTCTTCTTTACCCTAACTGCCTTTCTCAGAGCTGTGAGCTTCACTCTGGGTCTCCTTTGGGTTCTTTACCCTGTGGATGATCAGATCTGAGCTCTTCGCTTTCCCCAGAGTCGACTCTGACTCTTGTCGCCCAAGCTCCAAAGATGCCTGCACTTTCTCAACTGTTGTAAACCAGCGCTTTTCTACCCTCCCTAGTTGACAGAGGTCTTATGCTTGTCTTATTCCTCAGTCTGGCGCTTTCCTTCACCAACCCTTGTCTCGACGCCTGCATGCCGTTACTTTGAGGGTTTTTGCCATTTTTATGGTCTGTAAGACCAGTCTCTCCCGTCTGAGCCACAACGTGCTCCTCCTCTCCTGCATGCAAAGCTTTCCCACCAATTTGGGTAAGTACTTTGGCTCCATTAGAGTGGTTGGCCTCTGTCCCCTCGCAGTTATCCAAATCTGGACATGGCTGAAGTTGCACTAGTGTCCTCCCTTCCCTATCGTTGGATCCCTTGGTCAAACCTCTATGTTGACCATTAGGGAGCGATCTTGATCTTTGGTGTTCTAATCCCTCCGCCGCTAGCCCTCGGTGGCCCTCCTCTCTGGGAGCGAAGATCACCTCTCTGTGGGCTCTCTCAACTTCATGAGCTCCAACAATGGTGAGCTCCCACTCCGAAGTTGAGAGCGCCTGTTTGTAAGTCCTGCCGTCTCTGAGGGTTTTCTGCAGCATGTGGGAAGTGATGGCCATTCTCTTAGCCTCGGAGTTCACCCGCTTGTCGAGGAAGAAGCGGATGAGGTATGACTCCTGAAAAGAGTAAACTTTGGCAAATATAGGCATCTGCAAAAAATCTGAGCTTCTGATAAGCACTCTAGCTGAGACAATCTGGGAACGACGCACCGTCTTCTCTTTGACCTCTTCCACTGTCCCGAATTCGATCACAATTTCTTGTAGTGCATCTCTTTTCCAAAAGTGCAACGGCACATTGTGTAACCAAATCCAATAGAGCTCGCCTTGGGGGAGTTCCGCTCCGAAGCTCAGAGACCATGGAAAAAATTCCACAGTGAAGTGGCCGAAATCCACAACTCCCAATCCTGTGACCTCACCAACTTTCTCAGTCGAGGGGAAGGAGACGAGGTGCTGGAGATGGCAAAGCTTCTTTGCGACCCAGTCTTTATGTGCTTTCATCGGCCACTTAGCCTCCAAAGCTTGCAGAAAGTGGGTCTCGGAGTGCCTCCCTGATCTAACCCTGGCCACTGCACACCATTGTCGCAGCCAAGCTTCCTCATTCTAGATGACCTCCAAGCTCTGGGCTAATCGGATCGTGGTGGGGTTATCAGGCGATTTCCCTCTGTGGATCGGTCGTTCCTCGTCACTGTGAGTTTCGAAAGCGTTGGTGTACACATATGAGAAGTGACCCCACTTCAAGCATTTGAGGCACCGAACCTCCTTGGTGCAATCTTTGCGGAAATGACCCAGTTCGCCGCAGTTGAAGCATGGTACGGGCCGCCGTTTACCTTTCCTTTGCTTTTTTTGATGTTCTAGTTGGGGAGAAGGCAGGGACCTGTTGCTCTTCCCTTTTCTTGTAACCTTTTGCCAGCCTTCGGAGTGGTTCCCTTCCTCAATCTGTGCCCCACCCTCTCGCATCCCCCCTGGATGCCCTCTTTGGGCCCAAGTGATGGTGGAGTTGAGGGGGTTGGCCGGTGCGGAATGTGGTCGGTGTTGCTCCGGGGGGCTATGCTCAAAACCTTAGGAGGAGGAGGGTGTTGAGTGATCAATGGGGGGGATGGTGGAATGCTTTATTGGTTGTTGGGATTCATTGGGTGAGGAATGTCGTAAGGTGGGGGGCTGTGGTGGTGCGAACTGGGTCTTGGATGTGATACCTTGGTTGGCTGCTGTTGTTGAGATCTCTGCCCTCTATTGTGTTGGGTATGGTGAGTCTCTTTGGGAAGCTATCTCTCGTTGTGAAAATTGTGGGTTTGGAGAGGGTGCCTCTAATAGGTATCTCTGTAGTAACCTCTGTGGTAATCTTTGGGAAGCCGCTCAACCTGTCGTGTTCGGGAGAAACGTCGTATCATGGTGGGGTTACTTTTATGCCCATCGTGGCTAGTAGAAGGACCCCATCTATGGGCCCTTTCTCTTGAACCTAGCTCCTAAAGGCGATGATGATCATCGCCACTCTCTGGATGTCACAGATGTGCACTTCGATGCGCCCGCGGCGGAGTGCACAAACGTCTGAGCCTAGGAGGCTCCTCATCAAGGGGAGGTGGGTTCAAAGTGGCAGGGTGAATGGTGGTAAAGTTTTGGGGAGCAGCCATCGAAGTGGCAAGAAGGTGTGGGGGGGGGTGTCTGCAGAGGGAGGCGGAGGGGGAGGGGGGGGGAGGGGTGAGGGGGGGTGGTGGGTGTCGGACCTCCTCGTTGGGCCCGCACCCACTCAACTCCAACTCCGACAACATGGCGGAGTGAAGCCGATGGTCCAATCTGATTTGTTGAAGGTGGAAAAGAACTTGGGAGAGGAAAGAAGCTGATGAGAATGGAGAGGGAAGAAGAGCTACGCTGCTTATGGAGGAGTAGGAGGAAAACTGGGAGAAGACGACGGCTTAGGGGAGGGTTGGTTAGTAGAGGTTGCCGTCGGCTGGTGGTGAAGGAGGGGAGAAGAGGAGAGTTGGTAGGAGCTCACATTTCTAGTATTAGCTATGAGCAGTGTTTGAGCTCATTGGAACTATAATAACCGAGACATTTCCTAGTTGATTTCCAACAAGATGAGACAGACGATTTACTTCACCAGTAGGTTTTGATGTTGTCGTTGTTTCGGTGGTTTCATTCATGTATTGTTGATTTTTTTTTGGTTGTTGGTGTTCTTGATGTGGGTTTGGATTTTGGATTGTGTAAAATCAAACCGGGTCTCACAATCCAAATGGATCGGCACTTATCCATTAATTTAGATTTGTCTTTTAGCAAAAATCACTACAACATATATGGCTTTCTATAGCGGATTTATTATAGCATTTAAGTGTAAATGCTATTGAAAGTGATCAATAATAGCATTTCTAAATAAAATTCTATCTTTGATTAATTTTGAAATTTATTCTTAACTACGACAGCGTTTTTAAAATGCTGTATTTTTCACAGCATTTTAGAAACGCTATAATATCTGTAAATAAACTTAAGTGATAAGGGTAAAAAAGAAAATTCTAATTAAAATCCAAATCATTCTCAAACCAGTTCATTTTCTCCTCCTTTCCTTCTCTTATTTTTCTTCAATTATCCTACGATCCCAATTAGGGTTTCCATCCAAATTCACAGTCACCCCCAAAAACCAAAAATGATTTTCCTCCTCCTTCCTCCATCACCGCTACCCGCCCCCTCGGCGCCGCCGTCCCCGTCCCCGTGCATTTCCACCGTCGTCGCTCCTTCCCCCATCGTCGTCTCCTCCTCCAACGCTCCTCCCGCCGCTTGCGCTCTCCGCCTTCACCTCCCACGCTCCTTCTGCTGTCCGCTCTCGAATCCACATCTAAGCCCTTTCACAGCTAAGCCGTACACCTTTCTCTCTTTCACCCCTCTCAAATCCACATCCTCTGAGCTATTGAAGTGATATTAATTGCTTAGATCTAGACAAAATCCACATCCTCCCACGCTCCTTCTGCAGTGTCGCTGTGTTTAGGTAACTCGCTTTTTTCCCTAACAAATTAGTGTAATTCTTCCATACCCAATGGAAGAAGCATCTACTGTGATCAACTTATCTTCTCTGCAGAGAAATTCAAGAAGTCAAACTTTAGGATTTGATCAAGCACAGTAGTTGGAATGCCTCGTTTGATAAGTTCTTGGAAGAAACTCTTCAGCATATGAATGTAAAATATTAGGTGTTTAAAACACGAGTTACCAATGTTGCCTACAGTTTTGAACACTTACATCTCACATGCTTTCCAAACTCATTGTTTCTTCCCAACTGCTCAAATTTAAAATTGGTGAAAATAATATGATTTAGTGGTGAATGAAGAGCAAGATTTTTTTCTTGTTTGAAGAAACTTCCAAATTTTTTGTTTCAATTATTGTGTACGACAGTATGCAATGCACATGTGAAGATGGTTAATAGTTGCACACACTGCCCACAAGCACCTTTTGTCAATAACATGTACACTGTGTTACTCTTTCTATTTCAGATTATTAGATTCTGCAATCATCTGTAGGTTTCTGTATTAATAGTGCTACCATTTTCTAAGTAAACAGATAAGGTAAACAAATGAAAAATGTGTAGACTGTAGCGCAAAGATGTACCTGACCCTTAGATGGTTTTGCTTTCTAAAGAAAATAATATCGGTTTCAATCAGATCATTAATGATATTTTGCTTCAGAACAAATTATTGTAAACTACTAAGCTGATATTGAACTTGAACTTGAAACTTATCGGGATTTTGTAGGCTACTGATTATGGGGAAGAAGAAATGTTGCTGTTCTTCGTGTTACTGCAGCTATCGATAGAGATATGATAGAGATATTACTGTAGCTATGGCTGTTGCCTATAATTATCATGTTCTTTCAGTAGAAACATACTTTCAGGAACTGTGAAATTGTAAAGTATTCTTCTGGTAAAAGCTGAGTGCATTCAGGCTTTGACATAGGTTCCCTATTTGTTTCTCTAGCTCGGCTAACTCAACATTGTAGCTGTTGGTTTTGGTACATTGTTTGTTGAGATCTATGGTTTTCTATGTAATCTTGGCTATACCTGTGTTTTATCCATCTTCTACATGACCAAGCATGTAAAGAAGGAAAAAATGAATTACACTACAAAGCTGAAAGCTTTAGAAGATCAGAAGTCCGTTCATCTTTGGAGGTTGACTGTGCGATGGTATAAAGTGGCTTATCATCAGAATGGAGAGAGATTCTGTACGGTCTTTGTAAATTATATTGAAATAGACCATTTATATTCTCAACCATATCATACAGTATTGTCTACAATGTCATCTTTATACATCTCGTTTTATTATTGTGAATGCTGTAGTTTTTCTTTTTGATCCATTCTATCAACTTTTTTCATATATTATCTACATGGCATTTTCCATATGTTTATTTTGAAGAAGAAGATCCTCAAGGCTTCTGTAGTGTCGCTGTGTTGAGGTAACTCGCTTTTTTCCCTAACAAATTCGTGTAATTCTTCTATACCCAATGGAAGAAGCATCAATTGTGATGGCCTTATCAACAGCTCTGACAACTTATCTTCTCTGCAGAGAAATTCAAGAAGTCAAAATTTTAGGATTTGATCAAGCACAGTAGCTGGAATGCCTCATTTGATAAGTTCTTGGAAGAAACTTTTCAGCATATGAATGTAAAATATTAGGTAAATAACTGTTATAATTCACCTTTGTCTTATGTTTTGGTCTCTCCAATGATCTCATTGTAAATTTGCAATGTATTGGAACAGGTGACTATGTCTCTAGCAAAAAGCTATGTCAGTCGACTATGAAAGAGGTCAGTTGCAAGATCTCAACCAATAATTTGAAGTAAACATTAAACTGTCAAGATTTTTTTTCAAGTCAGAAATTCGAGAATAACAAGAATATCCTTGTTGTACATGTGTGACTTTAGTTTTTTTTAAGTTACCTTTCTCACAGTTGCTTTCTTAAAATTGATTAGGGAGAGCCGGAGAGGGCCAATGGTGGTAATCTAACAAAGCATGTAGAGGTCAAAACCAGTTTCCCTTGATAAGGTGTTTAAAAGCTGAAGTTTGTGTGTTATACATTACATCACTTAATATAAGTTACGAGGTTTGGTTTCGTCCCACATGAGAGATATAACAGAGGTGGAAAGAAGACATTTCAAATAGGACTTCTGTTCTTCTTAAGCAAGCTACTAGATATGTTTAATAATTTGTTTCAGTTCTCATGCTTTCGGATGAATGTAAATTTCATCACATTATGCTATTTAACATTTGGTATCAGTTTAGTTTTACATAGTTTCTTGTTTAAGGAAACCATGTGTAGTATTGTTTAATGTTTGGTTGCAGATACTAGGACAGCATCTTTGCTACTAACAGCGGGTTTTGTATACACTTCTGAGCTATTTGCTTAGATCTAGACATGGAGAAGAAAGAAGTTAAGGTACATTTTCTTCTCATATGTTAGTACTTTTCTTATTGTTGGCTCCAAGGGACTAGATATTAATTATTCAATGTTGGCTCCAAGGGACTAGATATTAATTTTCTTATTGTGTGGTAAGTTGCGCAAGTATTTAGTGTAAAAATAGAATTTCCATGTTTGCAGCACTTTTCAATTAATTATTATTGCATATGTTATTATGGGTTTGCTTTGATAAATTTTTGTGTGTGTTGTGACCTGATAGGTATGATCAAGCTTGCAAGAAGAATTTTACGTTGGGTTCAAGTTTAGACTTTTCTTTGTGTTCACCGTGACGCTCTTAACAACTCATAATTGTTTGATATATAGGTATATTCATAATTTTTGTTATTGAAGTTAGGGATGGCAACTGGGCCGGGTCAACCGGCGGCCCACCCGTGAACCAGCCCGCGAACCCGGCCCGTCTAACAGTTTGGCGGGTTCGGGTCGAACCCGGTGAACAGTACCGGGTCGACCCGGGTCGCATAGAACGCGAATTGAAACCGCAAAAACCCGGCCCACCAACCCGCTCAACTTGCGAATTCAACCCGCCAACCCGCGGGTCGACCCGCGGGTTTCGACCCGTTGGACCCGTGCGGGTCGAATGTTCGACCCGTGATGGGTCGACCGTTGACCCGCGGGTCGAACGGTCGAAACGGCAGCTCTGTCTCCACAGAGCAGTTCCGAACGGCTCTATAGCCGTTGGTTTGGATTTTTTTTTGGTTTTTTTTCCCCACTTATTTAGCCTATAAATATCCCCTAAAAATCTCAAAAAAATCACACCTCACTCTCTTACTCTCTCTACTATTATACATCATTTGTAAAGAATTTTTGAACAATTCTAGTATTCATCAAACAAGTGTACAAGGAGGCATATACACGATCAAATTTCGGTCGTATCGGAAACAAAATTCAACGTCTTCAACGTCTTCAACGTCTTCAACTCTCTTCAACCCTCGTCAAATCTACTTCAACCTGTTCTCAACTCTTCAATTGCGGAATCGGCAAAGCGCTCCTCCATCTTTTCTATTCTATTCTTATTTTAACGTTTTTTTTTACATATGCATATTTCACGGTGAACGGTATCAAAATATCTCTATCTCTCTTGTTAATTTTTTTTTTTGCGTTGTAGTTAAAATTATTGTTCGTTTTTTTGAACTTCTCTATCTCAACCCTCTTGTTTTTTAGATTTTTTTTTGTATAATTCACCGCTCCTACATTATATATATATTTTTACATACTTTACTTTAGCACATTAGTACATTATGTCTAGATCACGCGGTAGCGGTCATAGCGGACAAGATTCCTCCTCCTCTTCACGTAGGCCATCAATTGTCCCAACTAGTGAGCCCGCCCAAGATTACATTGATCCTACTATAGAACAATGAGGTACACACAAAATGGATGTTGTAGGTGACATACAATTAGAAGAAGAAGAAGAAGAACAACAAACCGAAACCACACAACCCCGTAGTAGTAGGAAAAGTAGAGGAGAAACTAGCGATTGGCATAAGTTTTATGATTATATCCCGGACGAACATACTCCGGGTATAGGTTTGAAAGTGTGTAAAACATGTAGTAAAACATACAAATTCAAGAAGGGTGACGGCACCTGTACAATTAGTAGGCACATACAACATAATCATAAAGAACTTCTTGATCAAATATAAGGCCAACAAAAAATCAACCCTAGGACCGGTCAAGTAGATAACCACCCTTATGATCCCGAACTTGTTCGTCGGGAAATGGCCCGATTAGTCATTAAGGAAGAGTTGCCATTTTCCTATCTCGAGAGTAGGAACTTGGAAAATTTTAATCAAATGGCCTTAAACCCTCATTTTAAAAGAATTCCGAGAAATACTTGCAAATCGGATTGTTTTAAAGTATACATGAAAATGAAGGATGCTTTGATTGCAATTTTATGGAGTTTAACTTGTAGGGTTAGTTTAACTTCGGATTGTTGGACGGGTGTCAACAATATTCCAACGATGGGAATAACCTGTCATTGGATCGACAATGATTGGATTCTTCAAAAAAGAATCATATCACTTGCGTCGTTGCCGTATCCCCATAATGGCGCTGAAATAGCAAACCGTATTATAGAAATTTGTGATATTTTTCATATTCGCGATAAAATTATGGCTATTAGTTTTGATAATGCATCTAACAACAATGTAGCAATTACTACTTTAAAATCTGTATTAAACCCTCCATCTGATAATATTTTTCATGTTAGATGTGCATGTCATATTATAAATTTATGTGTTCAAGATGCATTAAGAATAGCTGATCCATATATAGTTAAAATTAGAAATTGTGTACATTTCATTGCATTAAGTCCAAGCATTTTACAAGAATGGAAAGCTTGGTGTAGGGTTAGAAATGTTCCTTTTAGAAAATTTCCAAAGGATGTTAGACACCGATGGAATTCTACTTTTGATTTACTAAATGTTGTCACCGATTATAAAGCAGTTGTAAATAATTTTTGTATCGCAAAAAAATATGCACAATTTTGAAATGACTCCCACCGATTGGTTTTTTGCCGAATCTTTGTTGAAATTTTTAGAACCTTTTAAAACCGCAACTTTAAAATTTTCAAAAACATATGAATCTACTTCTAGTAGCATTCTTATTGAATTAGTTAGCATGGTGCAAATATTTAACGAAATGTTAAATGATCCCTATATTAGTGACATTGTAGTACCTGCATTTCAAAAAATTTTGAAGTATTATTTTCCTCCTATGTTAATTTGTGTTGCTACTGTTAGGGATCCCCGTATCAAATTAGAAGGTACGAAGAATTTGATAGAAATGTTTTTTGGATATTTAGAGAACAATGTAGAATTAACAACTGATTGCGCTATTTTTTTAGTTCAGTTTGAATCTACGTTAAATAACTTGTATGATTATTATGATAGACGTTTTGCTTCTAGTAGTACAACTTCTGTAGTTAGTTCTTCTTCTGGTAGTTCTAAAGGTAAGGGTAAAAGTAGAATTGGTGATAGAACATTTAGTTTACTTGAACAAATTCAATCTAAAAAACCTAGGACTAATCAACCAAATGAATTAAATTGGTATAACCAACAGGATACCGAGCCTACTCTTTCTCCACTAGATATTTTACAATGGTGGAAAGAACATGAACACACTTTTAGTATTCTGTCAATTATGGCTAAAGATTTACTAACTCCTCCTGTCTCTACAGTTACTTCTGAGAGTGCATTTTCTACAAGTGGCAGGATTCTATCTGATTACAGGAATCGGTTAAAGCCCGAGACATTAGAGATGCTCGTTTGCACAGAAGACTGGCTGAAGGCTGAAGATAGGACGCAAGGAAAAGCACTATCAAGTTCCACAAGTGGGAGCAACTCGCCCGAAGAACAACAACAACAACAACAACAACAACAATAACAATAGGTTTGCTTGTTTTTCAAATTAGAAAACTTGTACTCAATTAAAATTGTATATAAGAAATATGTTATTGTATAAAACTTATTTGTGAATTGAATTCTTCATTTCGTTATAAATTGTTCAAATTGTATGACTTAAATTCATATGAATAATATTTCAAAATTTGTTGTCAATTTCACTCTTTCAATATTATTATTATTATTACGATTTTTATTGTTTATTAGTATTATTACTTACTTAGTATTATAATTAAACATCATTTGGGGATATTTGAAGAATTGTAGTATTATTACTTATTAGTATTATTACTGAATTACTTACTTAGTATTATAATTAAACATCATTTGAGGATATTTGAAGAATTGTAGTATTATTACTTATTAGTATTATTACTTACTTAGTATTATAATTTTTGAAGAATTGTAGTATTCATCAAACAAAGATATGGTTGTTTGTATACATCATTTGTAAAATTATTATTATTATTATTTTAATTTAAGCTACCAAAAAACAAAAAAAAAACAAAAAATATTAAACGGGCCAACCCGCGGGTCGACCCGGCTCGCGGGTCGACCCGGCCCAACCCGCGGGTCGACCCGGCCCAACCCGCGGGTCGACCCGGCCCAACCCGGGTTGAACCCTAAAGGGTTCAAGGGTTGGGCAGGCCACCCAAACGAAAACTTAGCCCGGCTCGGCCCGGCCCGTATAAGGGTGCAACCCGACCCGGACCGGCTAAGTATTCGTGCCAACTCGTACGGGTTGGGCCCGGCCCGGCCCGTACAACCCGTTCGCCATCCCTAATTGAAGTGATATTGAAATTTAATCTGTTATGAAACTGAACTCAGCATGTAGGGTTGGCATACTGTACAATATTAATCGAATATTTTGGACCTTTTTTAGATTGGGAGTTCAGAGGTTGGAGAAGATTTTTCTAGGTATAAAATTTCTTCAGCTCTCACTTTATCTCTGGATCACTTCTTATATATTGTTCATCCCTTAAATATCAGTATTCCTGCAGTTCTTGGTTCTTGATGTTTTGCAGCAGTGACTATATTATCATTCTTTTACTTTTCTATAACATTATAAATGTTTATAAGTTTGTCTATTATTCAACTAACTTATATGTAATGAAATGATCTAAGCACCTACATAGTAATATGATCTCCTAATTTTAATGTAGTAATATGATCTGTAAGCACTTGTCTTGGTCTCTTGTAAAATGAATATCCATATATCTGTTTGAAACATGTATAACATACACTAAAATAATTTACATGCACAGTTCAATTTTTTTTCCGGTTATTGTTTTCACATTGTCGAGTAGGTTAATAAGTACTTGCATATTATTAACTAACTCTTAGTTGAGGTCGTTTGCGTACCATTTGAATGTTTAAATCTCATGCTACTTATTTAGGAATAGCTTTCTTATTTGCTTAATCATCAAGATGTTGTTACAAGTAATTCTCTACTGTAAACCTCCACCCGTACTGCTGAGAACTACCACAACTTGTTTGGTTTTCATAACTCCCCATATTTACTGTTATCTCCTACAATCTTCTCATTCTTTTCCATAAACAAAACTAAAGGTTCTGAAAATGAAGCTTGAGGGCTAACCATTCCATGTCATTTACCTCATCAACTCTCACCCAAGAATATGTAATAAAGTCATTGATCTGTAAGAAAATGCCTAACCTGTGTGATTGGCGACATTAATCCTTTTCTTCCATTCGGCTAGGGGCATCTTCTCTATTAA
The DNA here is from genome assembly GCA_017893485.1 of Hemerocallis citrina. NCBI lineage: Eukaryota > Viridiplantae > Streptophyta > Magnoliopsida > Asparagales > Asphodelaceae > Hemerocallis > Hemerocallis citrina. Next base: position 43,175,789 of record CM030367.1, read on the forward strand.
GTAACGCCTATCATGTCCTTCTTAAGTACTTCAATTCAAGTTGAGTTAGGTCCACCTCTAGTCTTTGCTCCAGTAGCTACAAACTATTACTCTTTTTGACTGGTTCCTTTACTCTTTTTCACATACAGAACCATCTCAACCAATTGGTCCCAATCCTCTCCCACTTCATTTTCAGTTTGGTGCTACCTGTATTATCTTATGCATTGCACATTGCTTATCTTATTTCCACCCACTTGTACATGAATTTTCATAATATATAATATATATTGCAATTTTATTAATCATTATTAAATTATCCTACGCACTATTTGTTGCTAAAGTCTTAAGGCCTTCTCTCCTGCTTCACTTCATTTTCATTTTCCACAATATGGTTCATACCGTGAACATGTGTAAGGACTGATTCTCATGGATTTCTTGTCCATTTTAGCCTGATGTATTGGTCCACAGAAAGGCAGTACAGAACTAGACTGATTTCCATACTGTTTCTACATGTTACAGTTCCTAAAGTATTGCAACAACCAACTTGTGAGTATGGCCATAGCAGTAAACTAGTTTAGTAACATATGTTAGTAGCATGCTCCAACATTAGACACGTGAATCTTATGTTTGACATTTTTTCTTCTACATTTGCAGATTGGAGACGTCGTGGATGAAACGAAGAGTGCGAGTTGTGTTGATGTTGGCACTCAAGATTTTTTTGTCGTCAGTTTTAAGTTTATTGGATGAACTTTTGTATAAGTTTATTGTGTAGATATTTCTATGTTGGTATGTTTTTATATATTTGTACACAAATTTGCGAAACTTTTATAGTTTTAATGGTGTATTGACATTTTCGATAAATCAATTTTTATTTGTATCTGTAGATTTTTTTTGTATATAGTTAAAACGAAATAGTGTTCCTAAAATGTTGTAAAAAACCACAAATATCAAAATGATAGCATTTTAAAAATGTTGTTTGTTTGATTCTATTACTGGATTGTCTAACGATAACGTTTTTACAAAATGCTCTAACACTAATAGCATTGCCGAAACGCTATAAATTCTATAGCGTTTGCCTCTAAACATTATAGATTCTATAGCTTTTGCCGAACGCTATAAATTCTATAGCGTTTTTGAAACGCTATAGAATCTATAGCGTTTGACGAAACGCTATAGAATCTATAGCGTTTGCGAAACGCTATACATTCTATAGCGTTTTGTTAAAACGCTATAGAGTTATTATAGCGGGGCTTTTGATAGCGTTTGGAAAACGCTATCGTAGGTCTACTATAGCATTTTATGAATGCTATCAAATGTCCTATATGTTGTAGTGAATGAGTCTCACAATATTAAATAATATATGTTTGAAGTAAAATTTGATATAGGTGTAACATTTTTATGGAGTAAGTCCAAGGTTGAGGTAAAATCCGTGCTAGCACCAATCCCTTTTTATGGAGTGGAAGCGTGTGCATGTGGGAAGTGGTGTGTGGGTGCAACCCTGTTTAAAAAAATATTAAATATATAAATAGTAGATGAGTCAAGAAGAAAATACATGCATAAAAACATGATACGATTCTAAGATCTACAAATTTAACTGCAACTAGGCTTTTCGTTTAAAATGTTTCTATGGTTAAATGCTACTCAAATAACTTGTCCTTCTAATTATATTGTTTCATTTGCCCTATTAAATTTCTCTTTAATGTTTCTCTAAAGGAACTATATATTCATGCACTTGATAAGTCGTGATTAAAAATTTATTGGAAAGAAAAAGGATTTAGGAACTTGGTTAATATTTTTTTAACTAACAGTTCATTGGGTAGTGGGTTTTAATCATGCAAAAGTGCTACCATTTATGAATATTTTCAAACCAAGTTGATTTTGTTAATTATTTATCAAAAAATATTAATTGCCTTTTATATAATGATGAAATTAATTAACTAGATTTAAAGTTTGTTGGAACTAACTTAACTTTTTGTGATTTTTATAATTTTTTGTAATTTTTTATAACTTTTTTGTAATATTTTTTTTGCACTTCGAGTACGATTTTTTTTCTCGGACGGCACTTCAAGTGCCATCCCACTATTTAAAATATTTTTTTTTCTCTCCGACGTAAGGTCATGTTGCATCCGACCAAATTAATTTTTTTTTTCCTCTCCGACGCAATATGAAACTCCGTTTATATATTAGTTTAGTTTAAATTGGTAAGATATAGCATTCTATGACTGCAGCGAAACGATACTTTGCTATATACATTTATCCATTTATGTATTTTTTAACAATAACAACTGTGGATGCTCTAATACTTGGGACTAAATGTTTGGATTGAAAACATGTTTGACCATGTTTTGTCTTTATTTGTTTCTATGAATTAGATTTGATGCGTTCAACATCCATCACATTAACCAAACATGAAGAAGATCACGAGTTGTTTGACTCCTAGGTTCCACTGAAATTCTTTGATGATGGAAAGGAGACCATCTTGGCTTTATGGATGATTGCATTCTTGCGTCAAGCCAATCGAGACGAAGAAATGAAGCAAAGCGAGCAAAAGAAACAAAACGAAGAGGTGAGAGTGGGTGAAAAACATAGGCCACTCGACTTCCAACTGAGGTTAGTCGATTGGGGACTGTTGATTCATCTCGAACTACTCTTTGACTCGAGGCCAATTGGTTGAAGAGTGACTAATGACACATTAAGGTTTCAATGGGCCGGTTTTCTGTAATAGTCATCAAATTGTTCTTATTGCAAGTTTTGGATTTGGACGCACGTGACAGTGAAAAATTAGAATTTTTTGTGGTAATAGGCCATTTTTTAAAAATATTTGTAATTATGAGCCAATTTCAAAACTATTAGCACCCGTAAGCTACTTAGTGTCACGTCAGCAACGACTGCTATTCTTATTAGCGACATTTTCATTTTGAAAGTCGACAATGGAAATAGCTGCCTCTGTTTTAAAATATTTGAAATTTTTTGTTTGATGTCGCTATTCTCACTAGCGACCTTAGTATATATATGAGGTCGCTAATGAGATTAGCGACCTCAAATAAATGTATTTAAACACTTAGCGATTTCTATAGAGTTTTTTCTCTTTTGGGAAAAATCTTTTTTAAAACTGAGGTCGATAGTCCGAATAGCGACCTCAGTAAAAGACTAAATCTCCTTACTCTCTGTAAGATTTGCAAAATAATCACCCAACTAAGGTCGCTATTGGGAATAGCGACCTTAGTATATTTCGGTCGTTATTCGCTATAGCGACCTCAGTAGGAAACACAATCTCCTTGTACTTTGTAAAATTTATAAAATAGTCACACAACTAAGCCCTTTTTTCGGAATAGCGACCTTAGTACAATAAAGACCTGTTGGGATTGGGGCGTCAATAAATGTCCTCTAGTTGTAGCGGAACTAATAGAGCAATGAGGAAAACGAAGTAGACGAGGCGAATAAATTGAGCAAGCAAGTAGATCCACCAAACTAACACAAATACAACAACGATGACTTATCCCGGTTAGCTTTTGCTTAATCCGGGGGAAAATATAGGGAGATCTGATATTCAACTAGAAGAGATTATAAAGATTTATTGATTCACTTGACACAAGAAATTAAACTCATCCAGTAAGAACTATCTCTCTCTCGAGCCTCTCTTTTCAATGAAGAAAAGAATCTATGAAGTACTTTCCCTCATATTGGAGGAGTTTACAATATATATAGAAGAATAGAGAGAAGCCTAGGTCTAATCTTGATCCTCAGTCGTCCGATAAAACCTGGAAAAGAAGTAACTAAATAGGAGCCGCACGATCTGACTTGGAGTTGAAGATTGGGCTGAACCGACCTAATAAATCGAGGCCCAAAGCTGATGTCACGCCCCGCTTCCCAAAAGAATACGAAATACAGATACGAGACAAAAGCCCAGCGAATGATTTTCATCATCTATAAGCTATTCAGGAATCTTTACAATATTTCATAAGATAATCAGAGTCGGAAGCAAAACATACAACCAGGCATGCATAATCCAAACAAGATATCAACAGAAATTACTTGAAACCAAAAATAATAATCTCATATAATCAAATTCTGAACAAGTCAAATATTCTGGGTCACATCGCTCAAATACAAGATAAATATCCAAGAAATCAAGTACATCTTATTCAACTTCAAGCAAAAATAATAATAAAAATCATAAAGCAGAAAAATCCAGCACTAGTACATCATTTTGCCAATACCATCTGGTAGCCGACCATCCTAATCTGCAATTAGTAAATTTACAGGAGAAGGAAGAAGAAAAACAAGTACCCCATCAATTGCAAGTTACGGGGCACTTATAATAAAGGATACAAGTACATGGGATAAGTAAATTTAAGTAACAAACCTTGCATGGTATAATCATGATAACATGATATAAATCATAGCATGGCAAGATGAGCAAGTATAATAGCATGTGTCGAGTGTCAAGTAAACAAGTGTCATGCATCAAGTAACCAGTATCAAGAATCAAGAAATCATGTAGCACGTATCAAGTATCAAATCTCATGTATCATGTAGTCAAGTGTCAAGTGGGCATTTATCGTGTTCAAGTGTCGTGTTCAAGTCTTTTAGTGATTACTATCTATGTAGCACTTCATGCATTTGATGGAACTGCGATGATTCCCAGGATCACGGATTGGTGTGCGTATCGATCATAAAAGCTTAACAGATTTAATACGTGATCTAACCCTTTATAGCGGAATCTAGGGTTCACGAATTATACCTGCGATAAGAAGAAGACGATAGTTTCTAGCAACCTCGAGCCGTCAGCGACCCCAAGATCTTCTGCACGTATTCCTTCCTCGGGTTGGACGTCGTGTGGGCGACGGTCTACCAACCTTTCTTCTCCTTGGCTGACCTCTCTTTCTCTCCTTACGTGAATCACGAATTTAGAGAAAACTTCTTATCACTGATACTGATATGACGGCCAGAGAATAGAGGATATATATATAAGGCTACGGCAGGGACCATGAGGAGAAATTAGGGTTAGGTCTCCTAACGAATCTGGGTATCCCGTGTTCAGCCTAAACACACAACCCAGGCCCATTAACAATAGCTTGGTCCACTAAAGAGCTATTGTTGCACTACTTTCCTAATCCCAAATTATATTTATGGGCTCCTTTTATTATATGCTCGTTCAGCTCCCCATGTTAAGATATCGAATGTCCGTCGATCAAATTAAGTTACTGACAACTATATTGATCAATATCTTTTATCCTTAAGTAGTACCACTCAATTTTATTTGTCAAGTCGGATGTAATCCACCTGCAGGTTTACATGACAATCCTTATGAGCTCCTTAAGGGAACATCATCAACCCGACGTATCGGGACATGGATTCCTTTTACAATCAACAGCCCATCATACATACAATGCTATTACCCAATTCATAGAGGTTGTTGATCCATAATGAATCTCACTCTTTTATGAGTCAAAGTAATGCACACTGCATATACATGTCTGTTATTATATCTGGATTAAGAGCATAAGCATCCATAATAACAGAGGTGTTTGTTCTCTTTTGTAGTCAGTACAAAGAGAACAACCTCAAGTGGTCCTGTTCAATACACACAAAGTGTACTAGTGTAAACCTATAGTCAAGATAGACTAATACCAGACTACACTACAATATTTTCAATGGATTGTCCAAGTCCGTCTAGGTTGTGAACTATTTATATATTCCATAGGGAACTGATAATATGATCTTCTGTGTGTCTCCTCACACCATATTATCAACCTTATAGAATATCAGATACTTGCATTAATATTATAATAAACACAATATGCTAACATATGCCCATATGATTCTCATTCAAAAAATAAGGAAATAAAGTTAATACAAAAGTGATGCTTTCAGTATATAACCCTAACAGTATTCCGGTTTTTACTACATGGTTGCTACAACAAACAGTTTTGTTTTAGATTTTGTAGGGGACCATACAGGATAGTGTACTCAGGGACAAGCTCCAAGTATCATGTAATCATGTATCATGTAAACAAGCTCCAAAACCCAAACAAGCTCTAGTGTCATGTATGTACGTGTCATGTATATCGTGTCAAGCTCCATATGTAAACAAGCTCCAATAACTATTAGGTTCTTCCGAGTACACGTTTCTGCACTATCCACTACTAGATCTTTCCCTTAACCCCGGCTTTGTTATTTATTATTAATGTCCAAAAAGTATGTATATGTGCAAAATATATCAAGAATAACATGGCATGATTATGTGACAATTGCAAGTTGCAAGGTAAATATGTACGAGTGCAAGATATCTCATAAAAGAATAAAATAGACAAATCTCATGTTCAGGACAGCAAGACCATACTGTAGTAAAACAGTGATTTCCAGTGTTACAAACATCCAAATCGGGATCCGTCAAAGGATCTGGAAAATAAACTTCCACACGAGTCCAGGCAATATAAATAAGTCATATATTAATTTAGAAAAAAATGGCTCAAAACTGATTTTAATACAGAAAATAGGTTCAGCCAGGAATCAGGAAAACAAATTCAAGAACCAGAAAACAGCATGAAAACACATTAAATAAATCTACAAAAAATCTGGGATATTCTCCTATATGTCTAGTATCTAAATATAAAATTTCATAATTTTCCAGTGAAATTATATCAATCATAAAAAATAAGAAAATATCAATAAACGAGAGTTTGGCAAATCTGGAATTCTCAACACTGCTGTACGAAAACTATGATATCTCGAAACCAGTGAAACGAAATCCAATTCCCCCAAAGGGATATGAAAATAGATGAAATATAATAACTTTCATATTTCACAAAAATTTTTCATACAGTAAAAGGAATCATAGTTAAAATAAGGTTCCTTACAGAACAACGAGCAAAATACAGCAAGTATAGATTTCATAAATGAGCATGAAACAACACATAAAACTCATCAATAAAATTCACCAAAATTCTGGGTAATCCCAAACTAGATAAAGAAATACTGACCAAAGTTTTGGATCAAAATAATATACGTAGCATAGTTCTTTAAAATGATTTGTCATCAAAATTACCGAAAAACAGAATCTGAAAAAGATCGACACCTCCATAGTAAAACAGTCATAACTCACTCATACGAAAAAAAATCAAGCAAGGTCAGAGGGGTTTGAAAGTAGACGAAATTTTCTAAAACTCATGTTTTATACCAAAATTAGATACTAACTTCAAGACAGTCCAAAACAGCAACCAAAACAGATCAGCGAAAAAATACATATTTTTACCTTTAACAACAACTCAACATATATCATACAAAACTTGTTCAAAACACCACCAAACATGAAATCGAGTCTACCAAATGTTCAAATGTCATGAATTTGGGTATCTAGCATGTCCACACCAAATATATCACATGGGTCTCAACCAAATCACGAATTCTGACAAAAAGTCTCATGTACATGATCAAAATCAAGAACGGGTAACACCTAAGTTATTTCATGTCCATATTGTGTCGTGAGTCATCTATGATCAAATTTTCACAATAGAGACGAAACCCATCAAGCATAACACAAACAAGAGTCGTCTCTGGAGCCAACTACACTATGGTGGTATTTTTGACTTGTATCAAACAAATGAATTGGAGTACAAGTTACTTGCCTTAACCGAAGATGAAGAAAAACGAAAACCAAGAGTAACAAGCAAAACCTACGAACAAAAATTCACGAATCAGAGAATCCAAGCAACTCGTGCAAAAAATCTCCACATGAACAAAACTCCAAAAGCGAGATGATAAAAGTGGCTTCCAGTCACAAGAGAACACCACGAGAGAGATACGAGGGATTGTGGGGTGGTGTGAGGTGGTCAGGATTGCCAAGGGGAGGTTAGGCCGATCGGGAGCAGGGGAGATATGGGGCTCGGGTGTTGCAGGTTGAATGAAGGCCAGGAGAGGTAGTCGGCGTCGTGATGGTGCACACAGGCCGGGGGTTTCGACCTGGGCTGCTGGTCGGGTGGCGGCGCAAACAAGGAGGGGAGAGAGAGAGGGAGGCCGGGTGCTTGAAGTTAGGGTTAGGGTTTAGGGAGAGAGAGGTAGAGATGTATATATATATAGAGAGAGGATTAGGGTTATTGGGTAATTGGGTATTAAGAGTATTAATAGGTTATACCAATGGGTTGTGGATTTGAGTCAAAACAAATAGGAATACAAATAAGATTTTGGTTTAATTTGGCTTTAATTTGGAAACAATTTGCATAGGATAACAAATATGATTGAAAATATAATTTGGCTTTGGTAAATCTTATTAAGGATCAAATAATAAGTTTGAAAATAGGATTACCACTAATCACCACCACAAGCACCCAAGAAAAATAAAAATAAAGAGAACGAGACCAAAATGACGAAAGAACAAAATAATGAAGAACGAAACGAAAGAAACAACCAATCAAGCACAAAGAGCTTAAAATGAAATAAAACGAATATATATATTAAAACAACTCCTGTATACGGTTCAGAAAGAATACAAGAGAGAAAAATACACCAACGAAGAAATATATCCAAAAATACACAAAAATGAAAAATAGGGATTACAACTGTAGACAGCGCTGCGGACGGTCGACCATCCACCAAGGTCGGTCGACCGTACCACTCTCTGACTTTCCAGTCAACGAGCGGTCGGGGGGTGCGGTCGACTGTCACTTGGACCGGTCGATCCTAACTAGCCTGCACCTGCTGTTGCTGCTATTCTCCTTCTACTCGCTTCCACGCTTCAACCTCCGTGCTTTATATTGCCTTCTTTTAATCTGAACAACGAGTATATAAGACACAATCCTAACAAACTCCACCTTGGATTGTATACGAGTGCTATCACATGATGTGTTACTCATCTCCAAACTCTAACAAATTTCACTTGTAAAGAAAACTTAGAACAATAGCTTCTTCTTCTAATTGAAATGATCTCTACCCAATCTCACCGAATCCAGTGCAGCCCCTCAAAGGCCCACCTCCGTAGATGTACTCACGAAGTTGCCATACTCCGCACGAACTCTACCTACCCTTAGGCTTTCTCTACCTCTCGACAATATTCGAATGTCGTGGTCTCGTCTCGATGAATCTAGTTGCGGCAAACTAGCTGAGCTTGCGGGTATAACGGAAAAAGGAGCAATACTTGTGCAAGTATTTCGAATTCCCCAAAGCTTGCAGAGATTGTTTTGGATTGGCCCAACCATTCTCATACCTCTAATCACCATACGACGACCCTAAAAAATAGATAGAACTGCACCTCGAGCTGTGTACCTGCAGCCCCGTGCATCAAGAGTTCCCAAGGAAATCAGATTCTGTTTTAGCAGAGGAATATGCAAAACACCCCTTAAAGTGAACATGTGTAGACCTTGCATCTTCAACTCAACTGTCCCCTCACCCACTACTTCACAAATCTTTCCAGTTTCCATTGTCACACAACGCCCCGTAGTAGACTTATAAGTAGAAAACAACTCCCTCTCAGAGCAAATATGAGAAGAACTCCCTGAGTCAAGAAACCAACTAGAATCTACTTCTAAAGAATTTAAAACAAGAAGACACGAATTGCCTGAATCAAAGGCACTAACCACATTGGCTGAACTCCGGTTCTTAGCGCTCTCCTGATTCTGCAATTTCCAATAGTCTTTCTTGATATTCCCTGGCCTCTTGCAATATCGGCAACGATCGAATCCTTTTGCAAAGCAATTTGTATTCCCCCCGAAGAACCATCCACTGCTAGACAACTTGTAGGAATAGACGATGAAGATTTATGGGTCTCCTTCCTAAGTTGATTTTTCTTTAATGCTTTGATTACACCATCTACCAAAATACTCTCCTTGGTAGATCTACTGTGTAGCATGGTCGTGATCAAAGGCTCGTACGAATCCGACAGTGAATATATCAGGTTAAAAATTTTATCTTCCTCACACACATCTGTGTTGATCATCTTAAGTTCAGATAATACCTTATTGAACTTTGTAATGTGGTCTTGGAGTTCGGTACCTTCCTTCATAAAAAAACGGAATAACTTTCTCTTCCAATGCATCCGATCTAATAACGACGGATTAGAGTAGTCAGTTATGAGTCTTTCCCACAGACTGGCCGCGTCAGTTTCTTCAAGAAATCTGTACTTGACCTCGTCCGCCAAGGATAGTCAGATTAGACTTATGGCTCTTTCACGAATATCTTCCCAAACGTTATCCTTCATATTAGTTGGATTTTCCTTCTTCTTTACTGCTGACTGCAACTGTTCTTGAACAAGAACAACATACATGTCAGTCTTCCAAAGATTGAAATTGATCCACTGAACTGCTTGATCTTCAAAATACCGTGGTCTGTCATCTTAACCAAGGAATTTGTCAACCTGAAGCTCTGATACCAGTTATTGGGATTAGGGCATCAACAAATGTCCTCTGGTCACAGCAGAACTAATATAGCAATGAGGAAGACGAAGTATACGGGGCGAATAAATTGAGCAAGCAAGTAGATCCACCAAACTAACACAAACATAACGACGATGACTTATCCCGGTTAGCTTTTGCTTAATCCGGGGGGAAATATAAGGAGATATGATATTCAACTAGAAGAGATTACAAGGAGTTACTAATTCACTTGACACAAGGAATTAAACTCACCCATCAAGAACTACCTCTCTCTCGAGCCTCTCTTTGCAATGGAGAAAAGAGTCTATGAAGTACCCCCCCCCCCCTCATATTGAAAGAGTTTACAATATATATAGAAGAATAGAGAGAAACCTAGGTCTAATCTTGATCCTCGGTCGTCCGATAAAACCTGGAAAAGAAGTCACTGAATAAGCACCGCACGATCTGACTTGGAGTTGAAGATTGGGCTGAACCGACCTAACAAATCGAGACTCAAAACTGAACACAGCACCGTGGACGGTCGACCATCCACCATGGCCTGCCAACCGTACCACTCTCTGACTTCCCAGTACAACGAGTGGTCGGGGGGTGCGGTCGACTGTCACCCTGACCGGTCGACCGCAACTAGCCAGCACTTGCTGCTGCTGCTGTTCTCCTTCTACTCGCTTCGACGCTTCGACCTCCGTGCTTCATATTACCTTCTTTTAATCTGAACAACGAGTATACAAGACACAATCCTAACAAGACCTATATTCCGAATAGTGACATTTGTACAAATAGCGACTTAATTTCAAAAATAAATTGATTGTTATTTTTTCAGAGAGCAATTGTTCTCTAGATTTTGATAAGTGTTTGAATACATTTCATTGAAGGTCGTTAATCCCGTTAGCGACTTCATATATTCTTTGGTCGCTAGTAGGAATAGCGACAATAAACAAAAATTTCAATTTTTTTTTTAAAAAAGAGGCCGCTATTCCCATTAGTGACCTCTAAAAAGAACAGGCTGCTAATGAGAATAGCGGTCGCTGCTGACGTAGCACAAAGTTTATCATGAGCGTTAATAGTTTCGAAACTTGCCCATAATCGCAAATATTTTCAAAAAGTGGCCTATTACGATAAACAATTCGACAAATTAAGCCATCAACTTAGGATTTTTTGTAGCTCTATATAGTAGACTTTATAGCCTTTGTTGCGGCTATTGTACTTCGTGCATGAGTTCCATAAGATTTTTTTTTATAAGACACTTTTTTAAAGTATTTGCAGAAAGAGGACAATTGCTAAAGTATTTGCGATCGTGGACTCAACAACTAAACTTGTCGTTCCTAACGGCGGGTCTAGTGCTAATTTTTTGAAAAACTTGCCGATCTCAACGGCGAGTTTAGTTCAGAATTTTCAATGAAGACTCGCAATTCCCAACGGTGAGGACGTTTGAACTAGACTCGCTGTTGGGAACATCAAGTTTAGTTCAAAGTTTTGAAAGAATACTCTTCGTTCCCAATGGCAGGGACATTTATACTATACTCGTTGTTGGGAATGGCGAGAATGTAGGAAATTTCGCAGAGAGTGAAACATTCTGTTGGACTTAGTGAATTTTCGAAAAAAAAACTGCACATATGTTTTTTTATTAAACTCGTTGTTCCCAACAGCGAGTCCAGTGTAAATGTGCTCGCCGTTGGGAATAGCGAGTCTTTATTGAAAAACTTTGAACTAAACTCATTGTTCCCAACAACGAGTCTAGTGTAAATGTCCTCGCTATTGGGAACAACGAATCTTCATTGAATTTTTTGAACTGAACTCGCCATTGGGAACAGCGAATTTTTCAAAAAATTAGCACTAAACTTGCCATATCCAACGGCGAGCAGGAAACAACTAACCTCGCCGTTGGGAATAACGAGTTTAGTTGTTGAGTTCACAAACGCAAATGCTTTGGCAACTGTCCTATCAGTACAAATATTTTCAAAAAGTGGCATATAAAAAAAATTCCATTGTAATGACATAAATTATTCGTGTAATTGTTGCTTATGAGATGGATGGATTCTTGTTGATTTATTATCTTTTGGTTAAATAGAGGAATCGACATCATTCATTAAATATCCTCTAATATTCCTCCATTGGATTAGGTTCGCTGAACTAGATAAAGACTACGGTGGTGGTTGATTATTCTTCTTGAATGATTGTCACCTTGGGATTTAGTTGCGCTAAAATTTCATAACAACTAATATCAGTGTATTAGGGTGCGTTTGTTTTGATATTTTGAATAGAGTATTCTGAATTGAGTATTCTGAATAGAGTATTCTGAATAGAGTTATTCTGAATATGAGTTTAAAAGCTGTTTGTTTATATTGTATTCTGAATATTGATATTCTGAAAGCTGTTTATCTGAAAAAGAGAGTTTAGAAGCTGTTCGGTTATATTTCTAGCTGAAAACTGTATTCTGAAAGCTGTTTTTCTGAAAATGAGTGTTTAAAAGCTGTTTGGTTATATTTCTAGCTGAAAACAGTTATCTGAAAGCTGTTTTTCTGAAAAAGAGAGTTTAAAAGCTGTTCGGTTATATTTCTAGCTGAAAACTGTTATCTGAAAGCTGTTTTCCTGAAAAAGAGTGTTTAAAAGCTGTTCGGTTATATTTTTAGCTGAAAACTATTATCTGAAACCTGTTTTTCTGAAAAAGAGAGTTTAAAAGCTGTTCGGTTATATTTCTAGCTGAAAACTGTTATCTGAAAGCTGTTTTTCTGAAAAAGAGTGTTTAAAAGCTGTTCGGTTATATTTTTAGCTGAAAACTATTATCTGAAAGCTGTTTTTCTGAAAAAGAGTGTTTAAAAGCTGTTCGGTTATATTTCTGACAATTTTGAATATCAATTTGAAATAATAATAATAATAATAATAATAATAATAATAATAATAATATATATATAATAATAATAATAATATATATAATAATAATATTAATAATAATAATAATAATATATAATAATAATATATATATATAATAATAATAATAATAATAATAATAATATATATAATAATAATAATAATATATATAATAATAATAATAATAATAAAGAGAGTAAAGGAGGTGTTTTGGAAAGGAGGTGTTTTGGAAAATAGGGGGTATGAGTATTCTGAATATCAATTCTGAATAACACTTAAAACAAACGCCTATTCTGAATAGAGTATTCTGAATACTCTATTCTGAATATCAAAACAAACGGACCCTTAAGCTTTCTTGGTGATGATGACAGATTAAGTTGGTTCTTTACATATCAAGACGGTTGATGGCAAGGTTAACTTTAAATTCTTGAAGGTCAACATCTACGATCTATTGGTTCTGTAAGGCCTGCAAAAGTCCAAGAGATGAAGTGGTTACGAGCTTTATGAAGGAGGAGCAAGGGAAATGTTGTTTAAAAACATTTCATCCGATTCAGCTGTAACTGGTGAACGAAGTTAAGTGCACCTTTCTCGATAAGAAGGGGGTGGTGAGCTTTAGGCCAAGCTAAATCTTGATTATATAGGATCGTCTTTATTGAAAAGAATATACTGGAAGCGAAGAGAATTTTGTTTCTTTGAAGGAAGATAATCTAGTAGAATTCAATAAGAAGATGAGTTGAGGGAAATTGATTCTGATAAATTCATTGAAGAAAACAAGGCCTTCAATTTAATATTTCACTGCTAGTATTATAAGCAATTCAATACCACCATGTTACATGGAAAACTTTGGGAATCGGGTGTGATCGAGGATGTTATCTATGTAATAAAACACAAAGAAAGCTATCAAGTTGCTCTCCTTCAATTTCTACCAAAATCAAAGGTCCAGATCTAACATTACAAAATACATTCTCCCCCTCCCAAAATTATCCCAAAAACTCAAATTCAAATTCCCAACCAAAAACAACTCCTTTATTTATTTCTCTCTCTCTCTCAAATTCAAATAATCTCTCTCCTATTAAAAAAATTTATAATAAAAAATTAAAAAGCCTAAAAACTTAAAAACTAAATAAATCGAAAATTTAAAAACTTTAAAAATAATTCAAAAATATAAAAAACTTATAAAATAATATAAAAAATAATAAAAAATTAGAAATTAAAAAAACTAAAAAATTTAAAACAAAATTAAAATTTTTAAAATAAAAAAAAATAAAAATTTTTAAAATAAAAAATTTAAAAATTTTAAAGTTTTGAAAATTTTGAAATTTTGAAAATTTAAAATTTTGAAAATCTCAAAGCAAATCTAAATCCAAATCCAATGTCGAACTCCAATCAAGAGGTTGTCGCCGATATCTGATCCGCTGCTAATTCCGTATCGGTGACTCCCCTCCGCTAAATCGAGCGCGAATATCAAGCGACTTCGTATCAGCGACTCCCCTCCACCGAATCGAGAGCCTCTATATGCGATGCGACGAATCTAATTTAATCTCATTAGCCGAATTCTCATTTTAATTTTTAATTTTGTGTGCAGGGGATTACATAGTTTTTGCTGACTCGAATTTTGTGTACGATGGAATCTAAGTTCAGAGAGGTATGATTGTTTTATTTTTGGGTTTAAATTTTTTTAATTTGGTGATTTATTTGATGAGTTTTTTTTGTTTTTTATTTAAGGTGAACGCAAATGAGAAATTGATTATTTGGTGACCTCAATTTGGGCTTCCAAACCATAACAGGAAGGTAAGCTAACCAATAACCTAAAATAACTTGGCAAATATGCAACATTAATTTCTTTACTATAAGAGAAAATACTATCGTGAAGTGTTCCCTTCAGTGGTTATTAAAAACCATGGATAATTTAACATATAAGAACTTTTAGTGTATGTTTGGATATATAGGATTGGGATGACTGGAGTTTACCAGTGAAGGGTGCAAACTCTTCACTCAAGAAAGATAGCTAAAGTAAATTTGTTATTTATCCATTTTTTTTATAAAGGTGCAATAGGGAGACAAAGTGGAGAAAAAAGAAATGATTAGCTTGGATTAGAGTTTTGAGAACTTCATGTATTTCATTTTGGTTGAAATAATAATAAGAGTTATTTTAATAGCAAACTGAGTCTTAGACAAAAAAATGTTTAGATTATTGATATTGTAGATACTTTCACACCTGCACTTGCGTTACCATTGTATTTAGACATGCTCATGGTGGGTATGGGATTAGAATAAGCTCTATAAAACCTATATGATAATGTCCTTGCATAATGATTACAAGCATCTAAAAGTGATGATGAAGTTAAAAAAAACTCTATGAAGTATTTCTAACAAACTATATGCATTCCAGGTAAGTTCAAGCTAATGATCAAGAAGGCGATGGTTGAGCTTAAAGGTATATATACTACTTCCTCATATAATATGTTTGCTACTTCAATTAATTTGCTGGACCTCCAAAACTATTTTATATAATCAAACTAGGTGCACCGTTCCGAAGACGTGCCGTAGGCACGTGTCAACGGACAAACCTAGTATATATATATATATACATACAAGTTTTGGTATGCTTGCACCACATGGGCATGTTGGGATTGAAGGATCCAACACAAAAGCAATAAGGGTTTGAAGAAGTAGAAGAAGCGAGGCAGAAAGCTGCAACAATGAGACAAGTAGTAGCAAGAGAACTTGATAGATGACTGCTTTGATTTACAGTGGACTACAATGTTGTTGGGCTGCTCTCGACTAAGAAAGCAGTCAAGTGCTAGAGGGTAGTTGACCGCAACTATCAGCAGAGCTCTAGAACTTCTCGATTCTCATAGTAGTCAACTGCAATCTTGTGTAGTCGACCGCAACGATGCATACTGGGATTTAGATCAATGGCCAAGATCTAATTGATTGTATTCCTAAATAAGTATGGTGTATGATTATTAGGGTTCATTCCAACACTTAGAGAGAGTTTCGATGTCGTTTTTGAGAGATTAAAGAGGAGACAAACAGTACACCTTGAAGGTGAGATCTTGAGTGATTGTCAGCCTGTTTTTATTCATATTCTCTAGGTTAAATCACATGAGTGCTTCTGTGCGGGAAAGTAGCCATTGCAATGGGTGAATCTCGATAAAAAATCTCATGTGTTTGCATGTAGTTGGTTGCATTTGTTTGTGTTTCTTTAATTTTGATTACTTGTTTGCATCTCGATTTGAGTCATTAAAGTGGTATCATAGCACCAGGTTGGTTTGAGATGGGCAAAAAGGGACAAACAAACGGTTCAAAGGAACATACTTCTCGATGTGGAAGATCCAGAT
This sequence comes from Hemerocallis citrina, assembly GCA_017893485.1. Classification (NCBI taxonomy): domain Eukaryota; kingdom Viridiplantae; phylum Streptophyta; class Magnoliopsida; order Asparagales; family Asphodelaceae; genus Hemerocallis; species Hemerocallis citrina. Next base: position 43,192,350 of record CM030367.1, read on the forward strand.
GATAGCATATCTCTAACAAAAAGATAAAAAAGATCCATTGTTTGGCATGAATCCAGAAGGAGCGAAGGTAGATCCAGTTGCATTGGTGACTTTGAACCATTTGGATCAGAAGGTGCTTGGGAAAACTCAATTGGCGTTAAGTAGGATACGCTATTCCATGCTGAGAAGGCATAAACCACAAAGGAGACAATGAAGATTCTCATGGATATGTATACGAAACTGTCTGCATCGAACCAGATTCTTCATTTGAAGAAGTTAGCTAACATGAAATTATCAGAGCGGGGTTCAGTAGCGGTGCATGTGAATAACTTATGTATGGTATACAATCAGTTGGCATTAGGGTTGATTTTATTGAAGACAACACATATAATGTTACTACTATCTAGTCTCCCCTACAGCTATGGTCCGATAGAACAAACTATCACAAGTACTATGACTGATTCGATTAGTCTAAAGGAAGTTGTGAGCAACATCATGAACAAGGAGGTGAGAAGTAAGAGAAATGGAGATTTGTCGTCATCTTCTAGCAACTCTACGCTATCAGTTGTGAACCGTGGAGAAGCAATAACAATAGGAGGTCGAAAAGCAAAAATCATAGGTCAAAGTCTAATGTAGGAGGTCGCAAAGGCGAGTGTTGGCATTGTTATAAGCTGAGACACATGAGAGACCAATGCAAAGAGTACATGAAAAAGCAGAATGAGTCACAAAGACTCAATGTGGTAAGCAAAGAAATTCCCTTAGAATATTTATGTTCATCTGCTGGAATTGATATGATGCACGATGATTGGTTTATAGATTCAGGTTTTTATTTTCATTGTACGCCCATGAGGGATGCTTTTGAGAACTATATGACAAGTCATTTTGGTTCAATCATAGTTGTGAATGAGCAAAAATGCTTAGTTTTTGGAAAAATGCACAGTCACTGTGAAAGCTCATAGTGGTGGGAAACTTGTCTTGCATGAAGCAACTCACATTCCAGGCTTGAGAAAAATTTTGAGCTAGACTAGAAAATTGGATACAGATGGACTTACTACAACATTTGGACATGGAGTGTGGAATATTACTACAGGTGTTAAGTTGATAAAAAGGAAAATGTATTGGCATGTTGTACTTACTCAAGGTGATATTATTACTTCCGCATCAACAAGTTCTCTTTTAATATTATGACATGTCAGGTTGGGACATCTTGGTGAAAATGGTGTCAAACAACTTGTTCCAGAGATCTTTTGCCAAGGCTAAAGAAGGTTGAGATAAATTTTTGCAAGGATTGTGTAATGGGAAAACTAAGGGCAGTTAATTTTTAGATGAGTGAGCGTGAGAAGAAGCTTGGAAAACTAGAATTGGTACATACAGATGTGTGGGGGTACTGCTCATGAACTTATTATTATAAGAAATACTTCGTCACAATTATCGATGATGTTACTAGAAAAGTTTGGGTTTATGTAATTTGTGGTAAGTCTGAGGTGTTTGAGACATTTAAAGCTTGGAGTTGCCATAGTTGACAATGAGACTGGGTGCAAAGTGAAAGAGTAAACCAAATAACGATGGTGAGTACATTAAGGGTTTAATTATTTTATGGCACAAGTAGATATCCAAAGAATCAAAGACAGTTTCTTAAACTCCACAGAAAAATGGAGTAGCAGAAAGAATGAACAACATGATAATCAATAAAGCGAGATGCATGAGACTTCATGCAGTCCTTCCTGTCCATCGTTATGCAGTTACAGTGGATACAATAGTGTACTTGATCAACTGTTGCCTTTCTAGTGACCATGATAGGGTATACCGCAAGAACTATGATCAGGTAAACCTGTTAATTATTCGCATTTAAAAGTATATGGTTGTATTTTCTATACACTAAATGACAGAAAATAAATAAAGAAACTGAATTTAAAATCCAGAAGTGTCTTCATTGGTTATGCGATCTGTATGGTTACAGGCTTTGGGACTTTGTTGATTACAAGGTCATCGGCAACAAGAATATGGTTTCTTATGACGAGTTCTTGTATAAAGACACGCACACATATCAGGGCGATACAACAATCTTAGATCTAGAAATAGTTTCAAATTCAGATTCAAATTCAGTTTCTGAAGGTGGTCCTAGTAATGGGGCCCCTACAGTGCAACGATAGGTACATGGACCATTAGCAGCGCAAGAGGCTCGTGATGAGCCTATTAGGATTGTGCAGGATATCCAAGATGAATAGGTAGAGCCAGAGCGAGGATCCAAAATGGTTGGTGAATCGGTACCTACTTTGAAAATGTCGACACGAGAGAGAAGGTCGATAAATATATTTGATCTATTAGCCAGCACAGTTCACAAGCATGTTCTGTACACAGATTCATTTGAGCCAGAGACTCATGACAAGTCTTTGAAAGATGGGGCTCGAATTCAGTGGGAGTTTGCCGTGAAGGATGAAATAAACTCCTTGATACATAACCAAATTTGGGAGTTGACCAAGTTACCTGCAGGAAAGAGTGCTCTTATGAACAAGTGGATTTTCCAGAATAAAGAATGAGGCAGATGGTTGTAAAAGATACAAGGCAAAACTTGTTGTCAACTAGTTTTCTCAAAAAGAAGGTGTTGACGACAGTGAGATCTTCGCTCCAGTTGTAAAAATGGCTTCGATTAGGGTTTTTCTTAGTATAGCGGCAGTGGAAAATCGACACTTAGAGTAACTGGATGTCAAATAGCTTTTCTCCATGGTGATGTAGAAGAAGATTTTTACATGAAGCAACCTACAAGTTTTGAAGTTAAATGAACGGAAGACATATTTTGTCAATCGAAGAAGAGTTTATATGGGCTCAAACAAGCACCACAACAATGATAATTGAAGTTTGATTGTTTCATGCAAGGAAAGAAATTCGAAAGATATGAGTCAAATCATTGTGTTTATGTGCGCATGTATGTTGACAATGATATGGTAATTTTAGCTTTGTATGTGGACGGCTCTTGGCAGATTCATGTATGAAGAAAATTAATGATGCAAAACAAAATACAAGATTCTCAGTTTTTTATGAAAGATTTGGGGGAGGCAAAGCAAATTCTTGGCAAGAAAATTACTAGAAATAAACAGAGTAAGAAGCTTTGGTTTTCATAATAGGACTATGTGAAGAAAGTGTTGAAGCGATTCAATATGGATAGTGCAAGGCCAGTTACTTGTCCCTTGGGTGCACACCTCAAATTGTCTATGGACTTGTGTCTAACATTGGAGGCAAAAATGGAGGATATGGTTGCAGTTCCTTATGCCTCAGTTGTTGGTAGTCTTATGTATGCAATGGTGTCTACTATGATAGACATCACACATGTAGGGGAGTTGTTAGATATATGAAGAATCCAGGTAAAGAGCATTAGAATGCAATGAAGTAGATTCTTAGATACCTTATAGATACTTTAGATCATTCTCTATGTTTTGGTGGTGATTCGTTATGGATACATGATTATGTCGATGTGGACTATTGTGGTGATCGTGATGGTTATAGGAGTACTGCAGGATATGTGTTCACAGTTGGTTGTACATTTGTAAGTTGGTCTTTTTAGTTACAGAAGGTTGTAGCTCAATCAACAACTGAGTATAACAACAGAGTATATGGCAATTACAGAGTTTTCGCAGGGCATGTTATGATTTTGGAACTCATGGGATAGTTGTGTAGAAAGTAACCCGTTGGAGTTGACAGTCGACTGCAATGCTACCAGGCTGCTCTCGACTAAGAGGGCAATCGTCTGCCATGAGAGCAATCAACCGCAATTATCAGCAGAGCTTTCTGACTTCTCGACTCTTATAGCTGTCGACTGCAATCCGGTGCAGTTAATCGCTACGGCGCATAATTTGATTTATATCAACGGCCAAGATCTAATTAATTGTAATCTTATGTATATGCATGGTGTACGATTATTGGGGTTAATTCCAACACTTAGAGAGAGTTTGGCTTGCTGTTCTTAAAAGATTAGAGATGAGATAAACCCTGTACCCTGAGAAAGAGATCGTGAGTGATTGTAAACATGTTTTTTTTCATAGGTGAGCCTCGATAAAAGTCCCATGTGTTTGTGGGTGGGTTGTTGACTGCGTTTGTTCGTCTTTCTTTGATTTTATTACTTGTTTGCATATCGGTTTGAGTATTTGACTCATTATAACTTTTTTTTTATTGAGGGTTAAGTTTTAATTTCTCTGCCACCTGGTAATTTTTTTCTTTCAAGTTTTATGTTCTTCTGCCACATGACATTTTTTATTAGGCAATCTTAACTAAACAACTTCTAACTATTTTGATGTTATCTTAGGCTAAATAATTCAGATCTCAGTCAAACTATCCTCACAGGATAGCAAGAAATGGAAAAAAAATTATTAAACTAATTTGAAAGACTTAACCTTATCTTAGACCAAACATTTTTTCTCTTAATAATTGTAACTCCCGTTTTCGATTTTTTTCCTTTTTTTCGTTTTCCATTGTAATCTCTTTAGTAATTCTATATTATCTCCTTTGTTTTATTTATTGTATCGAATAATATTAGTTCTAATACTATTCATGAGCTATCACTTGATTTCAAAATGTTGTTTGAATCTTATTTCTCATTTTGGAATTTGAGTCCCATGAATTTCCCTTCTCTTTTATTCTCTATTATTGTTTGGGTTGATAATTTTCTATTTATTTGATTCGTGATTTTTCCTAGTTCATAAGTATATCTATCCTTGTTCTCATTCATCTTTAGAGCCATATTTAACCTATTGATTTAACCCAATAAACCATTTCTTTATTGGATCAAAATCCGCTACCCATTAACCCAACTTAACCCTAATTATCCATAAATATACTAATCTTCTTCTTAAACCTAATTAACCCCATACACAGTCGTTCTCTCCCCTCTCCCTAACTTTCTCTCTCCCAGACTCATCCCCTTCCCCATGCTGCTCCTCTCCCCGTCGACACCCTACGCCCTGTCCTCCTCAGCCGCTGAGGACTCATCCACCCTTGAGCCGCTGCTCTTGCTGTGGTGGTTGCTGCCATCGCCCATCAGTGCCGCCGTTCCTGTTCTCCATCACCGAGCATCTCTGCCTCCCTTCTCGTCACCAGTCAACCACCAAAGTCGAGCCCACCGAAGTCCCCACCATCATTACCCCCTCCTTGCCAGTGAGCTACCTTCGACAGCACCACCAGAGCACCTTCGCCGTCAGCCACCAGCCGCCAGCATCGAAGCCAGTCATCACCTTGCTGCTGTTGTCGTTCGATCTTACTGTTGGTGATCCCCCTCGCTGCGTTGCTACATGCCTCTCTGTACATGAGTGCACGTGTCGGTCCGGGATCCTAATCCCGTTATTCAATTATTTCAGATCTAACATCGTATAAAGGCAAGTCACCATCTCTTTCTTGAATCATTTATGTCTGTATTCAAGATTGTTTATTGAAATTCCCGCAAGTAGATCTCATCGTTTCATTATATATTATTATTTGCCTCGCTTTTCGTTGGGAATATGGAGGATTTACACGATCTAATCCCTATTCTTGACTTCATGCCGATATTTGACTCTAAAGATCGTATTTTCGTGCATTTCATGTAGATCTTATGATATTAGGGACTATTCATGCATATCATCTCATCGATAAACTATTGTAGAGTTGTATCTTAGGCTGTTATGTGATTGAACCATTGATTTGATGTATTATTTAGCATTAGATTGATGTATGGTTGTGTTTCTTCGCTGTGATTTCCTTTTCATCATGCTTACCATGTTAATCGACTAATCGAATTGATAACTATAACCCTAGATCACTTTTATACCATAAAATATGCTAATTCAGAATTTTTACTGTCTGTCTGAAATTTGCATGATTTTTTCGACCCTTCAATTGACACTGAACCATGAACATTTGTAAATATGAAATATATTCCTATGTTTCTAGTTTCCAGAACACTAAAAATTATGGAATTCCGACCTATATTGCATGAGTTATGATTATTTTACTACTGCTACGTTTTATTTCTAGAATTTCTTGAGTCGTGATTACACCATGTTAAATTGATTAAATAGATGAGCTAATAATCAAATATTACCATGATAATTTCCAGATTGATAGTTAACATGCTTAGGGTCTTGATAATTACTTTTACTGATATTTAAAGTGAATATTTTCTTATTGTATAACTATAACTAATTGACATCAATAACTGGTTAGAATCAGTAATTTGTAAAGAACCCTGTAATTAACCTAGCTACTGGTATCAGAACCTTGACTTTAAATATGCATTGGAATCATTAGGAAGTCTACTTTCTGAAACTTCTGACTGATCCACATTTACTGTTCTGTAGCAGCAGAAAATCCGATTTTGGTGCAGTAACCTACTACTGTCCAGAATTGAGTTTCCATGTTTGATAATATAATTAAATCTATATAGTTGTATGTGATGCATTGAATTGTATGAATTGTATTGCATGATTTTAGTGTTGTAATGTCATCATTCTAGTGTTCCCTATTGGTACCGAAATATTGTCAACCGTTATCGCATATGGATTGAATAAAGAATTAATTAACAAGCCGGGGTTTAAGGGTGATTTAAGTAGTGGACAATGTAGAGATTCTACTTGGAGGAGGGACCCGTATTTCCCAAAATAGTGTTATCGGCTCGTATTTTATTGATTGATTGTGGCTTACGGCAGTAACCCAATTTATCATGTATCATATCGTTGCTGAAGTATCGTATCGTACATCAAAGAGTGAATCACGATTAGTGAATAATGAATATCATTTCCGACTATATGCTCTATAGAGTACACCACTTAAGTCTAAACGAAATTGGTTATATGCATCGAACATGTAGTATGAGATGCAGTAGTACTTGCATTAGTTAGGACTAAAATAAATAATAGACTTAAGATTGTCATCACATCATCATTGCACATTGTCATCATTATGGAACATTATTATCAGTACTGCTCACCGCTGTTGTTATCATTATTGTTATTGTTATGACTATCATAAATTCCTTTGTTCACTGTTTCCCCTACTTGCTGTCCACAACTTGTTCTAAGCACATATTATTCTCTCTTTTTAGATGAATATCCTATAGTTAATCAAGGAGAATTTCCAGCTGGATTGGGAGAACAACAATGGCAAAGGAATTGATAGCATCGTCGCTTATTTGTTTACCATTTATGTTTTAAAGACTTAAATCATTGGATATTGCTATTTTGTTATCTTATTATATTGTGGGCATTGTCCCCGGATTATTGTTATATTTTTCCAGATTTGGTTATCTCATTATATTTCATGATTCAATTTGTTTTGTGATTTATGTGGTTATTCTTATATGCATGCGTGGTTGTATCGCTTTCTTGTTTATATTGTTGAGTTGAGTCAGTAACAACTTATGGATGACGTGAGTCATTCGCTGGGCCAATGTCACGCGCTTGTGTTTCATATTTTTGGGAAGAAGGAAGTGTGGATTTTAGTGGTATCAGAGCCCCCAGGTTTGGATGATATATCAGTCAAATATGACTAACATATTGAGGTTTGGCTTTGACTGATATATTAATCGGATTTGGATTTAACGATTTGACTCAACAGTATGTACAACACATGAATCACATGAATAATTGATAACCAACTTATATCTGGATGCTAACCGTTTGATTTTATTGCAGACCATGACTAGAAAGGGTGCTTCGTCCTCCCAAACTGGCAATGATCAGTCAGAGGAGCCAACTATTGCTCAGATGATGCATCAGATGATGCAAATGTAGCGTGAACACAATGAATTGATGATGGTGGCTTTTGAAGCTGCCAATAGGGAACCTGCTGTGCCTGTACCCGGATTGCTGCCACCGAGACCTGGTAATGTAGCAGATTTCATGAGGCTCCATCCAGATAAATTCTCGGGCACTAAGATTCCACTTAAAGCCAAGCAATGGCTTATTCGGACCGAGCAGCTGTTGACTGCAGCAAGGATATCAGATGTTGATCGGGTGGATGTCGTGAGCATATAACTCGTTTACCTCGCCCACATCTTGTGGCGAGCTGAAACTGAATGATTGGGGCTACCCATCACCTGGGCCATCTTCATGGAGCACTTCCTCACGAAGTTCTTTCTAGTGTCACCAAGAACAAAATGGAACGGCAATTTGTCTTGCTAACCCTGGTTTGTTAAAAATTGTTGTAGTTTTTGTTGTTTATTTCATAATGTAACAACGTTAAAATAAACACCGTCTTGAACCAGGAGAGTCGGACTGTAAACAAGTACACTGCGGAATTTACTCGATTGAGCCATTTTGCTACTTCCATGGTGGCGAATGATGAAGATAGAGGTCGCCGATTCTTGTTAGGTCTGGATATTGAGATTCAGGACCTCCTTGCTGCCCTGCGACTCCGATCGTCTGTGGATATCTTGGATGCGGCTAGAATCCAGAAGCAGGCTCATAAGAGGAAGTGTGCCATTCTGTGGTCTGTTCTGCACTCGGTTGTTGCTAGGTTTTCTGGAGGGCCTATTCGGAGGCTAGTCCTGACCCTTCCTTCAGGGCATCGCCGTATCCACCTGCCGCTCAGAGGTTGAACCAGACCTGTGATCACTGCCACAAGGTTGGGCACTTGCGCAAGGACTACAGGATAGCCAATGGCTAGTGCCTTCTGTATGGAAGCAATGACCACATGGTTCGTGGCTGCCCGAGGAGCAGACCCTTTGCACCAGTTGGAGGTTTTGTTCCGCAGGGAGCGCTTGCTCGTGGTCAGGGCAGACCACCACTCCCACCTCAGAGGTAAGTTTTCGATCAGAGGAGAGCCGCTCCTAGAGGAGGTCTTTGTGGAGGTCGTGGTCAGGCCTATAACCTGACTGTAAAGGATGCTGAGGTCGCCATTGGCATTGTTGCAGGTATATCTTTAGTTTATTTTGATCTTCTTACTATCTTGTTATTCTATTCTGTTGCTTTATCCTGTTATCCTCCCATCCATGGCTGTTTCTTGCATTTTACTTTCTGCATATTGTGTTCTCATCTTTGACTTCTTGCTAGGCATTATCCTTGTTCACTCCTTTCCCACCCATGTTCTTTTTGACTCCGGGACAACTCATTCCTTCATTTCTTCCTGCTTCGTCGGCTTGCACCGTTTGGTCTGTAATGAGATGTCAGCAGCTTGGAACATCACTACAGGTGGAAGTACCATTGTGTGCTCTCAGATCTGTGAGCAGAGCCCTTTGGTTATTGGAGGTGTTGATTTTGTAGCCAATCTGATTGTCGTCAACAATTCTGGTTTCGATGTTATCTTGAGGATGGATTGGCTTGGCATTACTCATGTTGTGATTGACTACCGTAAGAAGAAGGTGGTGTTCCAAATACTAGACTGTCAGGAATTTAAATTCCATGCTGGTGAAACGCAGCATGGTTATGTGGAGAAGTTGGCAAGTTTTGAAACTGGAGTAATGCAGGAAGTGTGTGCTGATGGTGTTGTCGCACCTTTGGTTGTGAGAGAGTTTCTTGATGTGTTCCCGAAAGATTATCTAGGACTACCTCCAGACCGAGAAGTTATGTTCGGTATGGACGTCTAGCTGGGTATAGCTCCTATCTCTAAGAGCCCGTACTAGATGGCACTAGTTGAGTTGGCTCGAGTTGAAGGAGCAGATTCAAGATTTGTCGAATAGGGGTTTCATCAGGCCGAGTTTTTCTCTTAGGGGAGCTCCAGTACTGTTCGTCAACAAGAAGGATGGTAGTCGCAGGTTATGCATTGATTACCGTGAGTTGAACAATGTCACAGTGAAGAATCGGTATCCGTTGCCGAGGATTGATGACCTGATCGACCAATTGAGAAGTGCTTCTATATTCTCAAAGTTGGATCTTCGTTCTGGTTACCATCAGGTCAAGGTAAAAGCTGAGGATGTTTAGAAGGCTGCCGTTCACACTCGATATGGTCACTATGAGTTCTAAATGATGCCTTACGGAGTTACTAATGCTCCGGCTGTGTTCATGAGCTTGATGAATCTGGTCTTCTCCCATTTCTTGGACAAATTTTTTGTGGTGTTCATTGATGATATCCTAGTTTATTCTCGGAATCGAGATGAGCATGCTGAATACTTGGACAAGTTTATTGTGGTGTTCATTGATGACCATTCGTGCATCGCACGGGTTACTTGCTAGTCAATTAGTAGGACGGAGTATTATACATTTTAAAAACTCCAATTAACCATAGAGACTACTAATGCACAGTCCCCAATATTATTAGTGGTAAATAAACATACTGATGATGCGGTTTTTGGGTGTGGGAGCAACAGATAGTGAGTTCTTTTGTTGGGGAGGGAAAGCATATCTCAGCCGCTGATCTGGTCTTGACGAGAGGGTAATATGTGGTTGGATGTTGTGGATCTGGTGGTGGTTGAACATCATTGAACACTTGCAAAAAGCCTGAGACACTGGGAGTATTCCTAGCGACAGGCCCTCTAACGATCAAGTCTAAAAAATCGAAGTTTAAAGTAGGATTGAGTGGTAAAATTGTAATTATCTGATAATAGTGGAGGTAAGCCTATAATTATAGGCTAGTGGGAATCTGTTAGGAAAAAAATTATAGCAGCATAGTTAAATTTTGTAGAATAGGGATTTGATGGGGCCGTTAATCCCTTAATTTTAGGGGATTTGATTACTGACCATAAATGACTGGTCCACAGCCCCTGGTGGGCTGAGCGGAAATGGCGGGCCTGTGTGTAACCTCTGTTTTCCACTTTCTGTATTTTTGGATATATTTTTCTTGTTGGGTATTTTTTTACTTGTATCTCTTTTTGGACCGTATATTGGATCTTCTTTTTCAATATATTTATTTTATTGTTTTTGCTGAGTTTTGATTCAATTGTCCTCCATTGTTTCGTCTCTGTTTGATCGAGCCATTATTTTTTATTCTCATTATATTTATTCATGCCCTATTTTATTTGTTCATCTTGTTCCCATCTCTTTTGGATCACCCTAATCCATTTAAACCCTATTGAATACCCTACACTTATACCTGTTAATCACCCAAACTCAGTTGCTAAACCCATTACCATATTCCCTATGCACCCTACCCGTTTACACCCCCTGTTTACACCCACAAACCCATATCTGTCAGAACACCAAAAACCTAACCCTAATATATATATATATTCCCCTCCCGCATAACCCTACTCACCAAACCCATCAGCCTCCCTCCTTCTTAACCCTGCTCCCGACTTCCCTCCAGCCTAAACCCATATCCCCTGCTCTCCCCCTCTCTCCCGATACTCTCCCTAGCCGACCTCCTTCATCCCCCGCCTCTCGTCCGGTCTCGCCTCTCCTCAGCAGTAGCAGCAGAAGCAACATCGCAACGCCGCAAACCCCGATGCTCCCCTGCCTTCCAGTCGTGACGCCAGCACCAGTCGCTCCACCACAGTGCCCCCGTCGTCCTGCCTCCCCTCGGTGCCAGCTTTGACGTCAGCAGACGCAGCGACAGCCAGAGCCCCTCCTCCTCGTGCTTTTCCCCGAGGCCAGTGGCTACACCCCCTCGCTGCTCACCTCGGCATTCCCCGCTCTCTCTGCCGATGCCAGCCAGCAAGGCCCTCGATCTCCCATCGTCATGCCGCCATCGTCTCTCCGTGGTTCTATTTGTGTGCGTGTGTTGATCCGAGTTGTGTTCGTTGTGTTCGAGGTTTGTGATTCGTTTGTGAGTTCGTTGCCCGAAAATCTGTTTCCGTTATTCTTGCTTTTGTGCTGTTCCCGTCGTTGTCTCTTAGGCAAGTAACTTGTATTCTTTTCTTTGTATAATTCAAGTACTAAATACCGCCTGTAGTGTAGTTGTGTTCTAGAGACAATTCTTGTGTAAAACCCCTATTATATCTTGTCTCTATTGTGTTGTCCCGCCTGTTGCCTCATTACACACATGACATGAAATAACTTAGGGATGACCACTTCTTGATGTATGCATGCATGTTGTTCGTATGATATCGTATGCTTGGTTGTGTTACTTGTAGTATACTTGTTGTAGACTTGCTAAACACCCTATAACATGTTGCTTGGATATCTAGTACACCATATTTCATGTTTGTTATGATTTGGATGAGTTTCGTATAATCTATATTGATTTCATGCATGATGAACAATTCTGTCCTTGTTGTTACCTTGTTTTTTATCAGTATTTTAGACCATATTAAGGTCAGTATATGAACATTATTTGTGAATATGAATTATAGAGAATTCTTTCTAATTTCCAGAATTTCTGACGATCTCAGTTTCGTTTTGTGAGTTGCAAGTTATGACTATTTTACTACAGATGTGTTTAAAAATTCCCGATTCAGTTTTATACGAAATCTGGAGGATAATTTATTTTTCTACTGATCTTAAAGATAATATTTTGACCTAATATTTTGCTGATTATAAGTAGACTTGATTGAGATTAACCCCTAATTTTTGTATATTTAATTAATATCTTTTATAAACTATTTTATACTTGCAAATAATTACTATACTTGCAGAACTTTCTTGCTATTCAGTAAAGAACCTTAATTTCGACCTGATTTTATTTACCGTCTATTAAAACTTTGTGAATATGAACTGTATTCTGCTATATCTATTTTATCACCCTTTTGACGGATCTGGATTTCGATTTATATTTTGTAAGATATTGCTGTTTTAGTACTGCTGTGTTTATGATTCCAGATTTACAAAACTACTGTATCTTGCCGCTTTCTGATTTTACTTAACTATTCTATCTATGTTGGAAAATTATGAAACTTTATTTTCTGATACTCAACATACTCGGGAATACCCCAGATTTTTCTTAGATTTAATTAGTAAGTTTTTATGTCGTTTTCCTCTTTATGAATGCAAACTTCTGATTTCTGGCTGAACATGATTTGGATACAATTCTGTTTTGAGTCCTGTTGTTGTAGAATACCATATGACTTATATATATTTGCTGGATTCGGCAGAGAGTCTATTTTCCATATTTTCTGACGGATCCAGATTTGCATGTTTGTGGCAACGAAAATCCTAGATTTGGTGCAGTACTATCTTGCTGTCCTAAACTAGAATTTTCGTTGTCCAAATCTTTTATGAGTTGTCTTTCACCTGTACATGTTTAACTTTCAACCTGAGCCTGTTACCTGTTTATGCCATGTTATTCTTGCCCTGTTTGTGTGACACATACATGCCTGTCTAATAATAATAACAAAATAACCCAGCCGGGATAAAGGGAAAGATCTAGTAGTGGATAATATAGAAATATGTATTTGGAAGGGGGCCCGTGTTTCTCACAGGATTATCTGTTACGTGTTCATGACTACATTATACACGACTCTGTCTGTCTGATTACCTGATTGCACACTTCCATATAGGAAGGTGTACTCAGAAGAGAACCCGTAGGTTCTATCTGTATGTCTGGATCTGTATATGGTATCTGTTTGTCTGATACCTGAGTACACGGCCCTATAGAATCCCCTACGAAATCGAAACGTAACTTGTTTTAATGTAGCAACCATGTGGTAAAAGTTTGGGACGCATGAAGTGCTACCCAGATAGTAATAAATACAAGACCTGTAATAACATGATATCTACTACCTGTTTACCTGTATATGTTGTCAGACATATGTTATCTATTTATCTGTTACAAGCTACTGGACACTTGTTATCTGTTTACCTATCTATACGACACTTGGCATCTGTTACATATCACCTGTACCTGTTAGCATACCATGTTACTTGATTCTATTTTCTGATTCATGTTAGACATTCTGTTTTTTTCAATCATTTCTATTCCATGCTATGTTTGTTTCTGTTATTATTTATATTTGTTTATCTTTTCCTGTAATTGTGCCTGCACTACAAGCGGCCCGTAACTTGCATTGACGGACATTTTGTTTTCTTTTTCCTCTTCTTACAATTTATTAAATTGCAGATTATGGAGATCAGCAGTCCGATAGAGTAGGTGGTATGAGATTCTAGATGCTGGAGTTTTGCTATTATTATTATTTCTTGTTGCTTTTGAATAATTGTATCTGTTACTTGGATTATTTGTATTGGGCAGTATGACCTGGAATTATTGACTTGTTCTAATTTGGTTTATTTGAAATTTATTAAATTCTATTTTAAGTAAATTCTGTTAGTATGATCATCCATATATGCATGCGTGGTTGACTTCTCTTGCTTCCTACTCTGATTATTCCTATGATATGTTGTAAAGATCCTGACAGCTTATGGATGATGAAAATCATTCACTACTTAGTTACGTATCCGTATTCCGTATTCTCTTTTTGGGAAGCGGGACGTGATACTTTGGAAGGCCCACAAACTTCCGTCAGGCTTGAGGCTGTTAATGAAAACGTTATCGTGTCCTTGTCTGCCTCGTGATCCATGCTGGTATCAAACGATGGGGATCAGCCACGACTTTTACCTATATCACAAGCCCCCCACTCTCGGAGGCAAGTTCTAGGCCCTCTTCGTGGAGTAGGTAACTCGTAGGGAAAAAATGTGATGGCATAAAGACTTTTTCGTTGCAATGGTATTAGGCTCTTTTCGAGGGCCCAAAATTCGAGTTTGTCGAGGCGGAGGCTCGAGCTATGAAGGATGAGGCATCAGGTGCGGTCCTCGGAGTCAGAGTACCTAGCCGACGGGTTAGGCATGATGGAGGAGTAAGCAGAGATGGGCGATAGGCTCAGAGCTGCCATTTTGAGGCGTTAAGGCAAGAGCCATGTTTGCAGAGAAATCTGGAATGACTTTGGAGTTAGAGCACCATTTTTAGGCATCAAGATGAGGACTTTGTTTGCGGAGAACTATGTGACGGCCTTGGGGTCTGAACACTATTTCGAGGCGTCAAGACAAGGGCAATGTTTGTTGAGAAATCCACGATGGCCTCATGGGAAGAGCACCATTTCGAGGCATCAAGACGAGGGTCATGTTTGCGAAGAAATCTATGATGGCCTCTAGGTAGGAGTACCATTTCGAGGCGTCAAGATAAGGGTCATCTTTGAGGAGAAATCTTCGATGAACTAGGGATTGGAGTGCCATTTCGAGGCTTCAAGATGAGGGTCATGTTTGTGGAGAAATCCCCGATAGCTTCGGGGTCGGAGCGCCATTTTGAGGCATCAAGACGAGGGTCATATTTGTAGAGAAATCCTTGATGGCCTCAGGGTCGGTGCGCCATTTCGAGGCATCAAGACAAGAGCCTTGTTTATGGAGAAAACTGCGATGGTCTTGGAGTCGAAGCACCATTTCATGCGTCAAGATGAGAGCTATGTTTGCAGATAAATCTGCAATGGGCTCAGAGTTAGAGCGCCATTTCGAGGAGTCATGACAACATCCATGTTTGCGGAGAAATCCTCGATGGTCTCAGAGTCAGAGTTCCATTTGGGGCGCGAAGATGAGAGCCATGTTTGCACCTACGTACTTCACGTGCATGCTCATGTGACATAACGTGCCCGCGTAATATTCGATGTCCCCTTTCCACTATATATAGTCTCCCTTCTCCTTCATTTCTCATCAACTTGATTCTCTTCTCTGTTATCTTCAGCATCGTTGCTTCCTCTTCTTCGTTTTCCTTCAACAGACAACCAAGGTTTCTAACGAATATTTGAGGGCTAGGTGTGCAGCTCTAAAGTCCAAGGAGAAGGCTGAGGCAGAGGCGAAGGCAAGGATGAAGGATGAGGTAGAGAAGAAGGTGGTGTCAGAGGCTAAAGCGCTTGGGCAGAAATGTCCCCTATCCCGAGGGTCGGAAGAACCTTCGTAGAAGAGGAGAACCAAAGACGTCGACCACCAGAGGAACAAAGAAGTTGAGGATGTTAAAAAGGAGGCCCCGAAGACTAAGGCTGCATTCTCGAAGGAGGCTGTGGCGACTCCGAAGCCTCCCCCACCGGTGAAGGTGTGGGCACCTTCGTGGTCTATCACGGAGGCAGACTTGTCAATCGACCACCCTAATGCACTCCAGGTGGTCGACCACCTTGCCACTCCCAGCGATAGAAAGGCTCTGTCGAAAGAGTTAGATGACATGGTTTACACTCGTTGGGCTCAGACTTCCATTCTAGTGAGGGACCTGTTCGACGTCAACTTCTTGCCCTACATCTTTCTTACTTTGCTAAAAGGGTTCTCATCTTCTTGTATGCGGCTATCAGTGGGGGAAAACTGAGGCGGAGGCCTGATGCTCTTCTCAGGCACGCTCAGGTGACCGAGGCAGGCGAGAAGGAGTTATTGGGTCGAAACACTCACCACTGACAGCCAATAAAGGGGTCGAAGGAGACTTGGTGAGCGAGAAGAAGGCTCAATGGCGGAGCTATTGACGGAAAAAGAGAAGCTGGTTGAGGAGAGATTTTCATGGCAGGCAAAAGAGAAAGAGATGACTAAGGAGTACGACGAGGCCGTGTTACATGTGATCCAGGCCCAGGATGAAGGATATGACCATGCCCGCATGTTAGAGCTAGGCACCCGGACCTTAACCTCGGAGACTTGTCTTTTAATGCGATGATAGAGGAGCTCGCCCAATTTGCCGGGGGGAGAGGCCCTAGCTAACGACGAGCCGGATGACATTGCTCCTAGGGTCGAAAAATCTCTCTCCGCTCCTGCCTTGGAGAAGGTGTTCTCCTCCAAAAAGAGAATATGGAATACAGATACGTGACTAAGCCCAGTGAATGATTTTCATCATCCATATGCTGTCATGATCTTTACAACATTTCACAAAATTAATCAGAGTCGGAAGCAAAAGAAGTCAACTAAGCATGCATATATGAATCAAAATACCAACATGAATTATGTTGGATCCTATAGCCTTGTTGGTGTTATGTGTTGTAGAACGTGGCTAAAAGGAGGTCGACTTCTATACCCAGTCCAGAACGAATTCCGATGTTATACTGGACTGAGTGTAGAGAACCAGAGATTTAGAACTTGAAAGCTTTTTCTCTTTAACACTTAGAAATGCTCAAAGATTGCTCGGAATTGTTTAAAAATGTTGTTAGATCTTTTTCAGTGAGTTCTGAACTCTAATTATAGAGTTAGAACTCCTGGACGTTGGGAGACAGTTATTCCAACTGTTAACCAACAGATCTAAGAGCTTTTGAATTTGAAAATCGATTTTGAAAACAGAAAACGGTCAAAAGCACTCGAACAGTCGACTGGGTTGCCATAATGAGTCGACTGGTCAGAGTTTGAATAAATTTAAACAGTTTTGTACTGCCAGTCGACTGATAGAAGCATCGGTCGACTGGTACTCAACAGTTAAATTATTTCAAACTGTTTTGACCCTTTTTAATGTTTTGAAAAACACACATTGTAAAATAGTGAGTGTATGTGTGTGTGACAAGGCTTTACATCATACTAAGACTCAACAAAAGTAAAATTACATTGTTTACAAGACATGACTATAATTGACACTTTTAAGCTTGAGACTTTGGCTTGAGTCTTGAGTCTTGGCTTGAGTCTTGAGTCTTGTCTAGAGTCTTAAGTCTTGAATGAAGCTTTAACCATTGTCTTTATCTGGAGCCTTTGTGCTTGTTCATTTGTTCAGCCGTATAGAAGTGAGTCATTTGTGTATAGCACCTGCAATTATAAAGTACAACAAGAATACATGTGCAGTGTGTTGTGATCATCAAAATCAAGATTCAACAAATTATTTGAAACAAAATATATTAATCTCAAATAACCAGATCTGAACAAGTCAAATATCCTGGGTCACATTGCCCAAATACAAAATCATCCAAGTAGCAAAATACAATTGTTCAAGATAAGCAACAAATAATAATAATAGCAAAATTCCAGCAGCTAGTATCTCGTGTCACCAACTCCATCTGGCAACTGATCACCAAAATCTGCAATTTAATAAATTGCAGGAAAAGGAAAAAGAAAACACCCGTCAATGCAAGTTACGGGCCGCTTGTAGTGAAGGATACAAGTACATGGGAAATAATAACTAATAACATGGAATAGGCATGATGACAAAAATAGAACAACTAGCATAAATCATGAACAAAATCAAGTAAGGTTATGTGCTAACAGGGTACAGGTAATATGTATCAAGTGTCATGCAAGCAGGTTAACAGATAAACATGTAACATGTAAACAGGTAATCAGGTATACAGGTAAATAGGTGTCAAGTATCAGGTACAGGTATCATGTAACAGGTAATCATGTAATAGGTATTATGTATGTCAAGTCTTGTATTATTACTATCTACGTAGCACTTCATGCATCCCGGTTTTTACTACATGGTTGCTACAATCAAACAAGTTACTTTAGATTTTGTAGGGGATTCTATACGGCTGTGTACTTAGGGACAAGTAATCCAAATCATAGACCAAATTCCAAATGTCACGCCCCGCTTCCCAAAAATACGGAATACGAGCACGTAACATTGGCCCAGCGAATGATTTTCATCATCCATAAGCTGTTCAAGAATCTTTACAACATATCACAGGAATAATCAGAGTCGGAAGCAAAGAAACAACCAGGCATGCATAATTGAAACAAGATACCAACAGAAATTTACATGAACCTAAAAATATATGAATCTCAAATAAATCAGAATCTGGACAAGTTAAATATCCTGGGTCACATCGCCCAAATATAAGATAATTATCCAAGTAATCAAGTACATTTTATTAAAGTTCAAGCAATAATTAATAATAATAAAGTAGGAAATCCAGCGCTAGTATCTCATATCTCCAATGCCATCGGGCAGCTGACCATCCTGATCTGCAATTTAGTAAATTGCAGGAGAAGGAAAAAGAAAACAAGTACCCGTCAATTGCAAGTTATGAGCCACTTATAATGTAGGATACAAGTACATGGGATGGATAAATCTAAGTAATAAGCATAGCATGGTATAAGTGTGTCAACAGAAATGTAATATGTAACATGAACCAAGCAAATAGAATCAAGCAACATGATATACAAACAAGTACAGGTAACATGTATCAAGTGTCAAGTGAACAGGTAAACAGGTATGTATCATGTAACAGGTAAATAGGAATAGATAATCATATAACAGGATAATCAGGTATTAGGTGATCAGGAACAAGTAACCAGGAAAACAGGTAATCAGGAAACAAGTACAAGAAATCAGATTATATCATGTCAAGTCTTGTTTTATTACTATCTAGGTAGCACTTCATGCGCCCCAAAAACATAACACGTGGTTGCTACAACAAACAGTTTTGCTTTAGATTTCGTAGTGGAGTCCATAGGGGAGTGTACTCAGGGATCAGGATAACAGGTAACCGGAACAGGTAGAACTTAGTGGTTCTCTTCCGAGTACACCTTCCTATAGGGAAGCATGCAGTCAGGTACAGGAAACAGGCTTAACCTAGTGGTTATCTTCCGAGTACTTCTTCCTGTAGGGAAGCATGCAGTCAGGTACAGGTAACAGGATCGTGAATCATGTAGTCATGAACACGTAACAGGCAGGCAGGACACAGGTCCTCTTCTCAATACACATTTCTATATTTTCCATTACTAGATCTTTTTCTTAACCACGACTTGGTAATTTATTATTATAATCAGGCATGCATGTATGTGTCACAAAACAAAGCAAGGATAACAAGGTATAAACATGTATCAGGTTCACGGTGCAAGATAAATAAGTACATGTACAAGATAACACATAACAGGGTAAAATAACTAGTTTTCTAATTCAGGACAGCAAGACAAAGTTTTACTAAAACAGTGATTCCTGCTACAAAAAACATCCAAATCTGGATCCGTCAGAGAATCTGGAAAATAGACTTTCAACTGAATCGAGCAAGTATAAATAAGTCATATAGTGTTTCACAAAATCATAATTCAAAACTGAATCTAAACCAGGAAATGCGTTCAGTTAGGAATCAGTAAATTATATTCAAGTACAGGAAAACAGTAAGAAATCATCATAATAAATTCCAGAAAAAATCTGGGGTATTCCCCTATATGTCTAGCATCAAAATATTAAGTTTCATTATTTTTCAGAAAGATTAGTTTAGTCAAAAAAAATCAGAAAACATCAAGAAACGGTAGTTCAGCAAATCTGGAGTTCCCAATACTGCTGTATGAAAATGGTAATATCTCGCAAACCGTTAAACGAAATCCATATCCGTCAAAGGGAGATTAAAATAGACAAAATAGTCCAACTTTCATATTTCACAAATATTTTTCATACAGTAACAAGAATTAGGGTAAAAATACAAATATTTACAGAAAAACGAGCAAAATATAGCAAGTATAGCTTTCATAAACAAACATGAAACGGCGTATAAAATCATCAATAAAATCTACCAAAATTCTGGGTAATCCCTAGAAAGATATAGAAATACTGACCAAAGTTTCAGATTAAAATAATATGTGTAGCATAAGTATCAAAATAATTTAGTTATCAAAATTATCAAGAACGAAATCTAGAATTGATCTACACCTCTGTAGTAAAACAGTCATATCTCACACATACGAAAACGAAATCGAGCAAATCAGAGGGGTTGTTAAGCAGATGAATTTCTCTACAATTCATGTTTTATACTAAAATTAAGATTCTGACCTTAATATGGTCTAAATTACTGATCAAGACAGATTATTAGCAAAATACAGAATTTCCTCAAAAACCAAAATCAACATAATTCAAACGAAACTTGATCCAAACACAACCAAACATGAAATCAAGTCTACCAAGTGTCCAAACAACATGAAATAGGGTAATTAACATATGCAAAATAAGTCTAACACATGGATCTCAACAAATAGTCAAATTCTCACAAATAGTTTACATACATGATCAAGTCAAGAACGGGCGAAAACCTAGTTGTTTCATGTCGAATTTGTGTCGTGAGTCAACTATGGTCAAATAGCACTATAGAGACGAAACCCAACAAGAATAACACACATATCGTCTCTAGAACCCAACTACATTATATGTGGTATTTTTGACTTGTATCATACAAAAGAATTTGAGTACAAGCTACTTGCCTTAACCGGAGACAAAAACGACGAAAATTAAGAATAATGGGAACGGATTCCCAGCAACGAACAACGAACGAACTGCGCAACTCCATGCAAGATCCACGAATAATCAACGAATCAACGAAACTACGAACCAACACGAACAAACTAACTCAACGAAAACCACAAACCAAAGAGAACCAAAACCCACGAACCAATGAGAGCAACTCGCCCACAACCACCACCCGCACACAAAGAGGAACGAGGGGTGGCCGAAGGGACAACCCTGGGCTGTTCGTGCACTGGCTGCGTGATGGGACTGCGTGCTGCTGGTCTGCGCGTTGCTGGTCTGCCCGTGACAGGGGGAGGGAGACAGGAAAGAGGTCGGACGGGAGAGATGGAGGAACGGGATGATGGTTTGAGAAGGTGAAGCGGCAGCTCGGGAGAAATATTAGGGTGAACAAGGACATGCCAAAAGGGGTTAATATATAGGAGGAGTTATTAGGGGTAAGATGTGATGGCTGGGTGTGGGAAGATCATGCGGGTCGGGTGCAAGACTTCCGGGTTGGGTATAATAGGGTATAGGGTAATATAATGAATGGGTTATGGGTTTAATAGATAAATGGGTAAAGGTGATATAAAGAATGGGTTTTAATCGGAATTTAGTAGTTAGAAGTGGAAAAATAAAATTGGGTTTTAATTATAACAAATGGGGTTGAGTAGGATTATACGGTGATGATACAAATGAGGTGATACAGGATTTAGCAGATAGAATAGATACAATTGAATAAAATGAATAGAACCCAAAAGAAACAAATCGAACAACGAATGTGAAAATGAATAAAACGAAGCAATATGAAACAAGGAGATCAAATAAGTGGCAATCATCATGCAAAAGAATATATTGAAAAAAATATCCAATATACGGACCGAAGAAATACAAGGGAGTACAAAATACCAAAAAGAACAATACACCCAAAATACACAAAATAAAAAATAGGGGTTACACCAAATGTAATCCAAATCATATATCAAATTCCAAATGTGGAAAATACGGGCCCCCTTCCGAGTACACTTTTCTATATTGTCCACTACTAGATTTTCCCTTAACCCCGGCTTGTTACTTTTTATTACAAAATATCTATGATCACGAGATAACGAGAACAAAATCGTGACAGGACAAGGATGTATCAAGAGCTCATATGATGCAAGGAACATGTTCTAAATAAAAAATGAAAGAAACAACATGCAAATATTTAAACATGGTAAAATGCTAATTCTGGACAGCAAGACGTTGCAGCACCAAAACTGAGATTCTCGTTGCTACAAACATACAAATCTGGATCCAACAGAAGATCTAGTAAATAGACTCTTGGCCGAATCCAGTAAATATATATAAGTCATATGGTATTTCACAAAAACAGGATTGAAAACAGGGTTGTATCTAGAAAACGTGTTCAGTCAGAAATCAGAAGATTGTATTCAAAGTCTGGAAAACTGCATGAAAACTCATTAATTAAATCCACGATAAATCTGAAATATTTTCTAGTATGTTTAGTAACAGAAAATAAAGTTTCATAGTTTTCCAATATAAATACAATGGTCAAGTAAAATCAGAAAACAGCAAGACACGGTAGTTTTGTAAATCTGGAACATAAACACTGCAGTACGAAAACAACAATATCTCAGAAACCATAAATCGAAATCCAAATCCGCCAAAAGGGTGATAAAATAGATACTGTAGCTAACTTTCATATTCACAAATATTTTTCAAACAACAAATAGAATTAGGTCGAAAATCTGGTTATTTACTGAACAGTATGAAAAATCTGCTAGTATAGTAATTGTTAGGAAACATAGAGTGGATTGTAATACTCATCAAATAAATCCATAAAAATTTAGGGTGAATAATAATCAGGTCTAGTTATATTGTGCAAAATATTGGATCAAAATAATACTTTTAACATCACGATAAAAATAAATTACTCTTCTGAATTCATAGAAAACAAAATCAGGAAATCTCTTTACACCTCTGTAATAAATAGATATAACTCACAACTCTTAAAACGAAACTAAGATATGTCAGAAGGGTTGAAAAATAGACAGAATTCTCTACAGATCATGTTCATAAAATATTTTCAAATACTGACCTTAATAGGGTTTAAAATACTGATCAAAAGCAAGGTAACTGAAAATACAGAATTGTTCTTCGAACATAAAATCATCTAGTTCATGTAAAATTCATCCGAATCAAACCAAACATGAAATATAGTGTACTAGATGTCCAAACAATATGGTATAGGGTATTTTACAAGTCCACGACAAGTATATCACGTATAACACATCAAGCACAGATATCTCAAAGTAGCATGAACATATACATGAAAAGTGGTCAACCTTAAGTTGTTTCATGTCATATTTGTCGTGAGGCAACTACGGTCAAATCACCATAATAGAGACAATACCAACAAGAGGTTTCACACAAAAAATGTCTCTAGAACCCAACTACACTACAGGCGGTATTTAGTACTTGTATTTGCAAAGGAATTTAATACAAATTACTTGCCCGAGAGACGATGAAAACCGACGAAGAAAAGCAAGAGTATTTGCAAAGGAATTTAATACAAGTTACTTGCCTGAGAGATGATGAAAACCGACGAAGAAAAAGAAAGAATAACGGGAACGGATTCCTAGGCAAATGAACACAACGAACGAATGAGCAAACCACACGAACCACGAGCGAATCACGAACTCAACAACAAACACAATAACGAGCACACGAACGATGAACATACGGGCCCAAAAATGAGCACAACTCACGAACCACACACAACAATCAACCACAATCGAAACACCCAACATACGCACTTAAGAGAGCAGTCGGGGCTGCTAGTTCTAGCCGTAGGGGCTGTTGTCGGAAGTGCACAGCACGGGGGGGGGGTGTTGCGGTAACTGCTAGGGAAAAGAACAGCGCACAGATGCTGTTGCTATCGCGCTCGACGTAGCAGAGGAGAGAGGGATGGAGGGGAGGCGACTGGCTGCGGGGCAGTATTGCGGCAAAGAGGAATGTTGGAGGAGAGACGGGGCGCTGCAGGGAAGTGCCGGAACAAGGGGGTGCAGGAGGGTGGCTGTCGAGTAGGGCATGCTTGACAAGAAGGAGGGGAAGGCTCAGAGGTCGGGGAAGGAGGCACGCTGGGGAATAGGTCGGCCTGACCGAGGGTCACGGCGGAGAGGGAAAGGAGTGACTAGGAGGGAGGTTGCAAGGAATGGTGAGGAGCGAGGACCAGGCGGAGGTCAGCACAGGGACGAGGAGGGGGCTGGTCATCGAGAGAAGATGCAGGGAGAGAGGACAAGGGGGCAGCTGAGAGGTGAGGAGATGAAATGGCTGCATGGGGTATATATATGGGTTTATAAATAGGGTTTTAGGTTGAGCATAGGTGATAAGGGAATAGGGGGAAATGGGTTTGGGTGAGTGGGTAATGGGTTTAGAGCTAATAGGGCTTTGGGTAGAGTTAGGTGTACAAATGGGTTATTGGGTTAAGTGAATGGGTATCCAATAAAGAATAGGGTGGGGTTTTAGGGTTTTAAAATCCCATAGAAAATAAATACAATTAGGATTTAGATTAAAAACAAATAATTAAATCAATTATAACAAATAGTAATACAATTGTACAATGAATCAAATAGTATATAATGAGATAATACTCAAATACTAGCAAATACAATAGGATTTTATAGAAATACTACCAATAATAATAAAAACAATAACAATAACAATAGTAATAATAATAGTATATAAAAAACTAACATTAGTAGTACTAATAATGGAAATCAAGGTAATAATAACAAAAATAAGATTTGTATTACAATATAAAGATCATAGAAAATAGTTACAATAAAATTATAGATCGAAAATAAATTTTTAATAAAAGATCCAACAATACATTTTGACAAAAGAATTTGAAAGCGGGAAAATAATTTACAAAAATTTAAAATACCAAAAATACATAGAAAATACAGATTAGGGAAAACAAGGGTTACAAACCCTTTTAGGACTCAGGAACATTTGGCCCGGCTGGTGCTTCTCGTGTTGGTAGCACTGATTTCGAAGGGACCCAGAGAGGATTGGGGTATCCGAGATGAACACCTTAAAATTTTTATCAGGTTCCAAGATCTTATGCTTCTCCTTTAGTTCCGAAAGTCAAGCTAAAGAGTTTACCTTTTGTGGAGATCATCGGTCTGCTCAAGCGGGCCGACACTCTTCGTGCTTGGGTCAGCTGACCCTTTGTTGCTGAGCTCATGTATGATGCCTCTTCTGCATGTGAGCTGTCTGGGATAATTGGCGTTTCGAGATATGAGGCAACCATAGAAGTGTTTTAGGCATAGCTATTTATGTTTTATGTTTGATTTTCCAACTGCAGACTGACCACCACTCCTCTTGTAATTATCTTTCGTTCAATAAGTATCTTTCCTTGATAGTTTATTTACGAAATGAATAGTCTTCTCGTGGGGCTAGTTGGTCCGACCGAATGCGAGCAGAATGTATATTGGGAGCCTGTTACACGATCGGAGTCCGAGGGCCTTGTCGAGAGGTGGGGCCCAAGGTGTTGTCCTTGATAGGAATCTCTGTAATCGATTTGGGGTCGGAACAACACTTCGAGGTGCGAAGGCGAGAGACATATTTGCGGAGAAAATCTGTGATGGCCTCAGAGTCGAAGCGGCATTTTGAGGCACGAAGGCAAGAGCTATGTTTGCAGAGAAATCCGCGATGGTATTGGAGTCGGAGCGCCATTTCGAGGCGCGAAGGGGAGAGCCATGTTTACGAATAAATCCGCGATGGTCTCAGAGTCAGAGTGCCATTTCAAGGTGCGAAGGTGAGAGCCATGTATGCGGAGAAATCTGCGATGGTCTCGAAGTCAGAGCGCTATGTAACTCCCCAATTTTTTTTTTTGAAAACTAAGCCTCCAAATTCAATTCTTTCAATTTCTATATCACTTTAAATATAAACTAAAATAGTTTTATTCCAAATAAAATTTTGGCAGAGTCTCCCCTGAAATTTCTGCCCCGAAACACAAAAAGCTTACGGAATTCTGCTCTAAATTCCGTAGCTCACAATACAGGCAATATAATCATAGGCTCCCCAGGCCAAAATGAGCAGAATCATACAGGCATTATAAATATCATGCACTGGGTGCCAAACTCATAACAGAATATCAGATACCAAATAAAAACCATAAATTTCTTTGAAAACGAGATAAAAATTTTAGAAAAACCTTTGTGAAATCTACCACAGGGCCCGGTACACCACAACGAGATGGGTACGGGTCAAGAACATACCATACTACCCCACACTATACTCATCATCGACATCCAGGTACCGTTACATTCAAATTACAATTTAAACTACAAATTTCACTATTCACCTAACTAATTTTATACAAAAATTCTATAATAAAAACTCCACCCTATAAATCTACGCCTCACCACTGTACTGCTGAGGACCTGTAACAGTAGGAGATCTAGGGTAGTCCAGGGACTCCCTAACCCCCCAAACACTAAGGAGTCAGCCAATTCTGGTGTGAGTATAGTTATTAATCTAATAAATTTTTAAATAGTAAAAAGAAAATAAATTAAACTTACAAACATCCAGATAAGAAGATGCAACCTGAATTCTGAACATAAAAACATTACCAATACGAGGTTATATCAAAATACTCTTCCATTTTGCATCCAACTATATAATTATCCATAACTTCACACATTTCACTATATGCTTCACATCAACCTCGTATATATCCTTATTTTACATTCGCATAATACGAATTCACATACAATCCATTGCTTTACAATCTGAATTCCCTAACACGAATATTCATCCTTCCACAATTATCGTCATATCAACATTTCAGTGTTTATATGAATATTACTGCATGATGTTATTACATCTTTTCTTCATCTCTATTAACCATGCACTTCATTTGCTTGTAATATATTATCATCTCACCCATTCATCCTGGAGGTGGTGCCAAGGCGAGTAGTTCCCCGAAACACATCCAAGGTACAGAAACTTATCACACAACATACTTCCCTTAATAACCATTTTCATAACCAATCTCATAATACGGGTATTTATTTTATTGTATTATAACAAGTATCACATCTTAAACATATGTACCTATTCTCATAATACCACATTCATTCATGCCTTATGACACAAATATAACATCTCATTGCCCAATGCAATTTACTCACATTTCATCACATCATTAACACATTACTAATTCGAATACTTATACTCATTGCATCAAAAACATGCTTTATAGCTCATTCTTCTCTCATTATACCACTTTAGTAATTCTCATTCTTATAAGTAATATATCTTATTATCATTTTCACTTATAACACAAATTTCCATTAGCTTCACTTTCATTCTCATCACAATATACTCCACATCCCCAAACACAATTTGGATCACAACATATCACACCCCAAAGCCGATAGCTTGGGTAATAATCACCGCACCCCAAACACACAGTTTGGGTAATATCACATCACATCTCAAGCCGATAGCTTGATTACTAATTCACTTCAATTACTATTCATCTTCACTTTACTTAATTCTCCATTTCCATTAATTATTACCACTATCATGCCAACTCACCCTGCGAATTATGCCAAGGCAGGTAGTTCCCACCATTTCCACCGAAATAGCGAGCAGGTAGTTCCTTGACACAATTCCAAGGTATAACAACTCATATCATACTGTATTTTACTTTAATAATTATTTACATAATATAATTACTTCATACTGTTCATATTAACACACGCCTCTTTTACTATTCTATTTTAGATTAACCACATACTGCAATTATCCTTTCTTTTCATACACAACTCATAACTCGTATCTCTTCATATTCATTTCATTCACAACCGCTTTCTTTACTCTCATATTTTTTTATTTACACTTAGTTATTTTATTAGTTTGTCGACCAGTGAGCCACAGTATTCCAACATACTGAAAGTCGACAGCCCAGTAAACACGCGGCCCGATGCTCACACAGAGTCTTACTCGTTCGAGGCTACGTCTTCCTCCTAGCCGAACTAGCGAGGGAACCACTAATCAAAAGTAGAACTTGGGCACTCTCCGGTCCCACCGGAGGTATCTGCTCTCCCAGGTCTATCCTGGGGTATCAACTCTCTTTCAGGTCTATCCTGAGGTATCATATCTCTCCCCGGTCCCACCGGAGGTATCTGCTCTCCCAGATCTATCCTGGGGTATCAACTCTCTCTCAGGTCTATCCTGAGGTATCATATCTCTCTCCGGTCCCACCGGAGGTATCTGCTCTCCTAGGTATATCCTGGGGTATCAACTCTCTCTCAGGTCTATCCTGAGGTATCATATCTCTCTTCGGTCCCACCGGAGGTATCTGCTCTCCCAGGTCCCACCTGGGGTATCATCGAGAGAAACCGGGCCTCAAACCGATAGCTTGGGCGATAAAAACCACTTACTCCAAACATAGTCTGGGTCTACTATTCCCAAGCCGGTTCTTGGGCATTAGGAGGTCTAGCCCAAACCCCCAGGATTGCTGTAGGTACTGGTCAACAAAACCATCTGTTATTAGCATTAATCATTTCATCTTTTCATCTTATTATATCAACATAAAGCATCACAGCTTTTAATTCAATAAATTGCCACATCCTTGCCTATAGCCATGTGATTGGTTATCTCATCGTATTACGTATATACATCCATCTGGTTATTGCATTATAAGATTATTACTAGAAAATATAGTGTATCATAAGAATATCAAGGTATGTAATTCACCACACTATAACAACTTAAGCATATATTGATTTAAATAGAAGATTCTATCATATTATCACCGATTCGTTCACTATAAACCCCATAATAAAACATACATAAGCTATATCCTTCATTTCATCAATTAACACATCATTACTCATTACCGACAATATGTATATATCACAAAAAGGCACCAAAATCACTTATTTCATCTAATTATATCTAATAACATCCCAATATAGCAAGCTAGCCCATACACAACGTTCCACGTAAGCCAGACCGCCTATAAGGGCCTATGTGGCCAAAAACATGCACGAAACATGCACGGAGTAGAAAAAGACATAAACCGTGTAGGTTATTAATTTTTATTGCTTAAACACGTCACACTAACCTCTAGGGTAGATTTGATGTGTTCAAAATAGTGAATTTCAGCAATTCTCACAAAAACCCGTTTTTGGCCCTTAAAAATCCGTATTTTTCTGAAAAGTGAATTTTTAGCATAACTTCTACTAAATATATCGAAATGCCACAAAATTAGACTACAACATAGAGTATACATAAATACAACATACTCACCTGACGGATCGAGTAAACGAGGTCCCACGTCCGCCCGGTAGCCAATCAAAATTCAAAATTTTCAACCTAAATAGAAAATTATAGGATCGATTAGCTCAAAACTCAAAACTCGACCTACGAACCTCCAAATTCGAATCCGTCTTTACCCACATGTCACAAATGACATATGTAGGTGAGCTACATTGATGGATTTCAAATTCGGGTCCCCATCCTAAAATTCATTGATTAATCGGAAACTTATTACTAAGAAATTTCCCTATCTCCTAATTTCCTTAATCTCTTTTTCCTAATATCTCAAATTAGGATTAACAACAATAATAAAACTTAATTACACCACTGGATGTATCAAATGCTCACTTCACTCTCGCTCGGGCATTCCACCGAACACCCGGCGTGCATAATTAACCTTTTCATTCTCTAATCATTTCCATTAAGTTCTAAATCTACAAAATTCATTCTAAATTCATATTAACGCTCTCACACTACTCCACAACCTCCCATGCATTTTCTAAACTCACTAGAAGCAAGTTTCTTACTTGACTTCACCTATTTGTAAAAATTGGCTTTATGCCAAATTCACCACTCCATAATTTCACCATACTAAGTATAATTTCTAACTCCTAACATCTCCAAACCTCCCTATCATAATGTTTCTACTCAATAAAACTACCTACACTTAATTTTATACAATAAATAATTTTGGGTTTACCTTTTCGAAATCCTTTCGAAAATCCGACGCTACCACGATGTAGAGAACCCTTCAATTAATATATCCCTCAATTTAATTTGAGAATCATAAGGTATTTAAGTGGATTGGGCGGGGGGAGATGATCGGCCGAACCCTCATTCGATGGGTTGTTTTTCCGCTCGGGAAACACACAGGGAAGGAAAAGAAAAGAAGGAGGAGGGGAGAAGGGAGGGGGTTTTGGGAAAAAATTAAAATAATATATATATTTAATAAAGAGTAATTACACATTAGCCCCCAATCTCCAAAATATTTTAAATAAATCCTCAACTCTACTTTTAACAATACAAAATATATTAAAACATCCCATAATAATCCTCCAAAATCACAAAACAAAATAAACAATATTTTCCCATATAAAACTCGACTCATACTTCAATATACCATCTACACCAATCCAACAAATATTCATACCAATATCAATATTAGAAATAAAATTAAAATAAGCTATAGCTAAAAATAATAATTCTGACCACTATAAATTATAGAACAAATATCTTCGGTGTTTAAAATTCGAGGTGTTACATTCTACACACCTCAAAAGAAGCTCGTCCTCGAGCTACTGGGTTTTAGAAAACTATTCAAGTAATTCCGGATACTTTCTCCTCACGATCTCCCCAAAGTTCCAGATACAGTCATTAAAATTAACATTCTACTAAGCTTTCAACAACTGAGCAACTTAACGTCTTGATCATCACTGATCTGCAAAATTTTCTTGTCGACTACACACCTCAAAAGAGGCTTATCCATTCTCGCCTGATAACTAATATCCGTCTTCATTTCATTCCGGGCCACCAAACAATTCTTTTAGAATCTTAATACATCTTCATGCCATCGTGATAAACAACATACTAAATGTAATGATAAATCTCTGTCACCTGCTACACAAGCCATCCACATCAAGAACACCAAATCTACGATAATAACAAGAATTTCCCCCCACTTCCTACTGACCAATCTATAGTATATTCATTAATTCCATCCAAAATTCGATTATGCATCCTCTATCACAAATAGAAATTTTGAATCCAAGTTCAACCAATCAGCTGTAGGCAGTAGGATAGACAGCTGTATTGATCAACTGCCCACATCTACAATCGTGCCACCCTCTGCCACTGAAATAAAATCAATTTGATCCAATGATCTTTAACACCGTCCATTCCTGGGATGTCATTAAAAGCCAAAATCATCTTTCTATTTAAAACATTTGTCACCCTATTGCTTTCCCGAGTGGTATTTTATTTCCATACCAAGCTACCAAGGAACTCAAGCCACGTTTATTGCCTCCTGCTAAAATCATTTGTAGAACAAGTGTTTAATCTCTTACGATCACAACAAAAGCTAAAACTATTTTCTGAAAAACTAATTTCTCAACACCTTCAATACATGCCCTACTGTCACTAATTTCAAATCTACATAATTCACGCACCCCGTATAATCATAACTGCCTCAATATATAAATCACAAGCTTGCCTTCATGCATCAAACTGTACCTGAACCCGTACTACATGCACTCCCTTCTCGGGTTATTCAAACCAGGAGCTGTCGTTAATCTCCCTCTATCTCGTGAAAATATCTTTCCACGCTGTTCAGGTCATACCAACGGCTCACTCTTTATGATAAAATGAGTCATCGGTATAGCAACAATAGAAAATCGAGGAATGAATCTCCGATAATAGCCAGTTAAAACCAAGAAACTATGAATTTCAACACATCTGAGGGTTATTTCCTGTCTTTTCACCCTTTGTAATTTCCTTCGGATCCACAAATATGCTTTCAATAGACACAATGTGTCCCAAAATTCATGCTTCTCGCCCCCATAATTGGCAATTTACAGACGTAGCATACCACTTTTGGCCCCAACCTATCGATCAGTGCTCCACCATACAGCAAATATACTCCAAATATCATTCACAGATACAATCACCACCCGTCGGTATAAGGATGAAAACGGTCCAATTCATTAAATTCATGAAAACTGCAGGGACATTCACCAGCCCAACAGACATCACTGAGAACTCATACAATTCATGCCGAGTACGAAAAACAATTCCTGAGATATTTTCCCTCTTCAAGGATTATCTGACGGTACTCGGTGTGCAACTCTAGCCGTGAAAGGTCTCATGACCGTGATCTCGATGGAAACAACATTAGAACCTCTTGTCCCTTTTCTTATTGTTATTGGAACGAGGGGGGAGTCAGACCAACCCCTCTTCCTCCACCTCCATTAGGATGGTGGAGACATTCGCATTAAGCAGAGTGAACTTCTCAAAGCGAGGGACAAGAAGGAGGCGCCTCTGCCCGGAGGCATCCCTATGGGCCGTCTTTGGGACCTCAGAACTATCCATCTTCCTCTTTCCCTTTGGGTGATTCTTTCAGCCTCCTTGGTGCAAAGCCTCTTCAGCCTGGATATAATTCTCGCTCCAGAGAAGGAGGTCGGAGAAACCGGTGGGCGGCTTCTTAGCCAAGGAGGCCTTCAACAGGTCATGTCGGATGTTGTGACAAAAGGCAGCGGCAGCAACCCCAGCATTGTGGGAGGAGATAGATCGGACCTCAGCAGTGAATCTCCGGATGTAGTCCCTAAGGGACTCTCCATCCTTTTGTTTGAGGTCAAGTAGGGAAGCACTCATCTTCTCAGCCTTACGGCTGATCACAAAGTGGGCAAGGAAACTCTCCTCAAATTGGTCAAATAAGAATATAGAGTTAGGGACAAGTCGAGAGTACCATTCCCGAGTGGGTCCCCGCAGTGTAGCAGGGAATGCATGACAGAGGAGGGCATCTGCAGTGCAGTGAACCATCATGAGGGTTTTGAACCCCTCGATGTGATCAGCAATCTGACTTGCCGTTGTAGGTCTCGAAGGTTGGGGCCTTAAAGCACCTCGGGACCAGGGTTTCGAGGATGTAAGAGGAGGAGGAAGGTCGAACTGGACGGTAACCTCGGCCTGAATGCATGTCGCCTTCTCCTATTCGGGCGAGTCGATCTTCCATCTCCTGCAGTCGGTTAGGAACCGCTCCTTCACATCCTTCATATCGGGTCGAACCACAGGACTCTTCGTACTCCATCCCACTGGTGCCGGGATTGTTGGTGTGATGGTCGTTTTGAGCCCCACCTCGTAGGGCTTGGAGGACCTCGTTCTGAAACTCATGGAACTCGGCTCTCGTCACATGATCTCCTTCTTCGTGACCGTTTGGGGGTCAGTGGTTCCTCGGGGAGTGATTGGGCTCCTTTTCCCGACCCTAGGAGGAGTGATAGCTTTGGTTCGGAGAATGATTTGAGGGTCCCCTCGTTTCTTCAGCGGTTGAGGCGATGGTGAAGGTCCTCACTTTCTGTTGATTGCTAAGGACAGTTCGGAGGTCCAAAACTGTTTGACTGTTTGCCCGTCGTGCAACCGAGTGAGAGGCACTCAGAGCAGGCCTCCGCTGATGGTCGTCCCATACCTATTGTGAAGCTTGGGAGGTTGGACGACTACGAGATGGACGAGGAGGAGGTGGAGGGGGGTCGGCATGACCCCCCGCGGTTGTAGTCTTCTTGGCCTTGGGGGCCTTGGGAGAAGATGGCTACGACATAGGATCAGAGTCAGAGGCTAGATCTGATGACAATTCCCACAAATGGCGACAATCTGATGCTGCTATTTTTGGTTGTGGGAGTTACAGATAATGAGTTCTGTTGTTGGAGAGGGAAAGCAGATCTCAGCCCTGATCTGGTATTGATGAAAGGTAATAAGTGGTTGGATGTTGTGGATCTAGTGGTGGTTGATCGCCGCTAAACACCTGCAAAAAGTCTGAGACACCGGAAATATTCCTGGCGACAAACCCTCTGATGATCAAGTCAGTAAAGAAAGTTTAAAGTGGGATTAAGTGGAAAAATTGTGATTAACTGATACAGTGGAGGTAAGCCTGCATTTATATGCTAGTGGGAATCTGTTAGGAAAAAAATTACAGTTGCCTAATTACATCCCGCAAATTGGGGATTTGATGGGGCAGTTAATCTCTTGATTTTAGGGGATTTGATTACTGGCCATAAATGACTGGTCAACTGTCCCTGGTGGGCCGAGCGAAAATGGCGGGCCTATGGAAGGTCTATGAACTGCCCTCGGGCTTGAGGCTGTTCATGAAAACGTTATCTTGTTCCTATTTGCCTCGTGATCCGTGCTAGGATCGAACGAGAGGGATCAGCCATGATTTTTACACGTATCACATAAATATTGATTCGTAAGGGATGGATTTATACTTTAAGATTTGTTACTTATCATCATCGGCCCACTTTCAAGATTTATTAATTTAGAGGATGGAGTAGGTAATAAATTTGCACATTACCCAGGTTCATTTTTGTGGTGGTTCTTTGTTGTGGTTGTTTAGTTGGAAGTAATCAATTTTTGTAATTCTGATATTGTCGGATTCCATGTTTTATAATTCTAATTTTGTTATATTTGATTGCAAATAAAATATGGGAGAACCAATATATTTATTCACAAAATTAATAGTTTTCTCATATTTGAATGACAGTAATATTTCGGTTAAAATAACTTTACATACTTTTAATTTTCCATTGTTTGTGGTAGTCCATCCTAATTTGCTAACATGTATATGTGTAGGCCCATGACTTTAATTAAAATAATTTCAATTGTCATGTTTATTCCAAAATCCTCTTTTAAAGAGAGGTTATGAGTTACTAAATTTATAATGTGGCCGTGGTGGTCCAAATAATTTTATCTATTATTTTTCGACGCAACCAAATAAAAGTAAAGTTTATATTGTTGATAACTATAACACAGATGATGTGGGAATCGATTTTACTTAAAAAATTTAAATATTTCTTGCAACGAAACAATATCGGGTTGAAATATCACCCTCAGACTCTTTATTTATCTCCCTCCGGTTAACTCAAAATTAATAAAGGGGGAAAGTAACCTTGTTTGTAAGAAAACCTGGTTTGTACATCACAACTTGTATTGCTCATAATTTGACTTTCAAAATGCTCATAGTTTAATTGCTTTACAAATTTCTTATTTTATTTAAGTTTTTATCTCCTTTTCTCGCTAATTATTATATCTAGTTCACGTGAGCTTTAGCCTTTAGGGCTAAAATGCATTATTAGGGTTAGGGATGTACAACGACAAACAATTTTAAAACAATTTGAAACTAAATTTAGTCTTATGTAATTACTAAAAAGAGAATGATTGCCATTTTTTGTTAGGATAATGACCTTGTCATAGTTAGTTTCTTAATTAATATATATATACATAGATCAATCTTTTGATCAAGATGAATATCTAACGGCTGTGGAGTGAAGAGTACACAGTGGAGGGCAAGTTCGTCATTTCCTCTCCCCCTTCCTCTTTCTTCCTCACTTGCAGTCCTGCTCATCTTCCGCTTTCGCAATCGATTCCCTGTTCGCTCTCTCTTCTAACCCTAAACTCCAAATTGATTTCTTATTCGATCGCCACTGAAGAATCGATTCCACCCAATAATCGACTCGATCGATCTCTCTTAACACCTCCACGTTCCACTTCCTCAACTTTGCCCCATTCCCTGCTCGCCGAAACACTACCTTTAGTTCGACCGCTTCAACTTTTCCCGTCGAAATCCCCCCCATCACCGAATCTCTTCACCTCTATACCTCCCCCGTCGAATCTCATTGCCGAAGGAAATTTAATGCTCCGACACCCACACCGCCGTCAATTGCCACCAAATTGCTCAGTCGAAACCCACCTTTCTAAACTCGTACCATCATCTTCTTGAGATCTCAGGTATCAATTTTAACAATTTTTTTTTTTGTATTAATTCAAAATCGAAATTTGTTTGTGAAGAACATATGGGAAAAAAAATTGTAAAAAAAACAAAAAATTTGTTGAGTACAACAACATCAATATTTATGAAGGGAAAATTGTCCAAAAAAAAATTGTGGCAATTCTTGAAATGAAGCATCAAATTTTCATACATTTATGACACTTCAATGTTTCAAATTTAGTTAATCTCACTTGTATAGGGTATTTAAAATTAGTTTCTACAAATTACGTGTATTGTGTGGGTCGTTATTGAAATGAAGCATATCCTTATTGAAATGAAGTGTATTTGTTGAAGAAGAATCTTTTAACAGGTATTGTCCTAGCTAATATGTTATATATTTGATTTTGTAATAGGTATGGAGAGTGGGGAAGGATGCTCACAACTCAGTGACATTATTTTGTGGATTCAAGAAGGTGATTGTACACTCATAGTTAACGAGCATTTAATACCAAAGCTAGGTATGACATTTGATACCCTTGAGCTAGCAGAAATGCGTAAGGGACCTCATGTGCGGGTTTTCAAATGCGTAAGGGACCTCATGTGTTGTATAAGCAAAAAATTTGTTGTATAAGCCCTACCTTTGTACAATGTGTAATGTTTGATATCAACATTTTGGAAACTTATGAGATGTTTATGAGACGTTTGCGATGTTTATGAGATGTTAGAGTTGTTGCTTATGAGATGCTTATGAGATGTTTATGAGTTGTTGCTTATGAGATGCTTGTAAGATGTTTATGAATCTTTTTCGATGTTTATAAGATGTTTGAGTTGTTGCTTATGAGATGTTTATGAGATGTTTGAGTTGTTGATTTGTAAGCTTATTTTAGTTTTATGTACTCCTTCCAAGCATTGTTTAAGTTTCAGATTACAATCATGAAAAGTTTGAGTAATTCGTATTGTTTGAGGTCGTTGAGTTTTCCCAAGCATTGTAATTGGTATTTATATTTTGTTGCAGTATGTCAGTTTGTTTCCAATCATGTTGAGATTAGTATTTTTGAGCATTGTAAGTTTGTTTCCAATTAGTATTTGGGTGTGAACGCAAGTTTCTTAGCTTCAGTTTATGAGCAATTACGGGCCATCAATTATGAGCAATCAGTATTTGAGTGTGAATGCAAGTTTCCAATCAGTTTATTAGCTTCAGTTTATGAGCTAGCAAACAATCGAAGATTACTCATAAACCATTATAACAATTACGAGTATTGTGATTGAGACGTGGAGCAGTCAACGGTGGGTGATGTCAGAGGATCTACCCCACAGTTCGTAGTGCTAATAGCGGAAACACACCACAAGCAATAGAAACTCCCAAAACTTAGATGAACCAAGAACAAGCCACCACAATATATGCAAGATCTCACAAGAACACAATCAATATGCAGAGATAACCAATACTTCTTATTCCCTAAGAAATACAAAGATTACAAAAGAGATTACAACTCTCAATCTCTCTTTCTCACCTTTGAAGCACTCGGCACAATCCTCTCTTGAAGTTGAACAATGATCAGATCTATTCAGATGACTAAATCATAGAGTTTACGGCCATATATATAGCTCCCAAGTAAATCCTAAAAGATAAACACAAATCTAGCAATTGGGCCTTTAAACTCGTAAGCCCAAAAATAATCAACCGCCGATGTCTGTCGATCGCACCCCCAAGGTCGGTCGACCGCAACGTGTAGAACCAAACTCGAAAGCTGACCGTTCGACTGCACCCCCAAGGTCGGTCGACCGTCCTCTCCTCTGTTGGACCTTTACACTCGAAGAACTCTCAGCAGCTAGGGGCGGTCGACCGCACCCCTAGGTCGGTCGACCGCAACTCTCCAGGCTGCATTCTTTTACTCGCTGCTTGTCTTCTCTTGCTTCTTTGTCTCATCCTCTTCTTCTCCAACCTCAAGTACTCAGTACCTATGTGTATTTGAGGCCACAATTCCTAACAATTTTCCACTTGGACCAAATACACAACTCTTCAAAGTTATTGTAATCTTCACCTCACATTATTTCTGCCAATCTCCCACTCTCATGGAAGACCCAAGTACTCCCCACTCTGATGAAGAGAACCTCCGCTTCTCCACCACGTGGAGTGCACCAACCACCCCTCATCGCCTCATGAAGGATGTGCTCCACCAATCGCATAGAGCACGAATACCGAAGAAACAATCTCCTGTGTCGGATTCCGTGTTATGAGACTCCCCAACTCGTAAGATCTCCATCAACACCGGACATGGTTCAAAGCCTCTCAATGCACCCTCTGCACTAGAAACCTCGGTGGACGACATCTCCACAAACTCCGCAGACTGTTCAACCCCTACAGTCCCAATTCGGTTACCCTCATCGACATCACTCCGCATATCGATACCAATGCTCTCTATCACATAAGAGCGACTTGAAGCTTCAACTGCCAATTCGCAAAGTACCCTCTCCGTAGCAGCATCTTGCCCTCTAGGATCACTTCAATGGCGAGCAGCTCCCACTAAATTAGTAACATCCCCTCCACAACTGAAAGAACTTGTTTGCACCCCACACAATCTACTACTCAATTTCGGCACAGAGTCAACTATAGGAGAAACGCCCCTTACGTATCTAAGCAAATACAGCATTTTCTCATGCTTCCCTTTTGCAATCACCCTTAAACCTGAAGCTATACACCACTCTCCACTACCAACTGTAGTAGACAACCCCTCCTTGTCTAGCCTTCCAATCGAGATAAGATTTTTCTTCAAGTCTGGAACATGCATTTTCTCCCGCAAGACAACACTTTGAACAATAGCAACCCCACGTACAGGACACCGGTGACCATTCCCACGATCACATCTCCAAAAGAACCCTCCTCGTAGTCATCAAATACCTCTTTCCTCGGAGTGCAATGAAAAGAAGCTCCCGAATCAATACACCAAGCTTGAGTGCCCAACTCCTCCCAAGCTGATAAGCATAGATTCTCAACAAGCCCCACTTGAGCTTCCTTTGGGATATCTTTCTTCGGTTTCTCTTGCTTCTTCTTCATATAAGCCTTATAACTGCGCATCATGTGACCCTTCTTGTGACAATACCAGCACTCAGACCCATGTCCCCCATCGTTGTCATTAAACACACTCTCATATGAACTACTCTGATCATTTCTTCTTCGACTGCTCTTTGATCTCTCATGTCTCTTCTTAACATACATGGAGAAATCTCTAGAAGATGATGATGGATATTCTACGTTTCTCACCCTTCTCAGCTCCTCGTTCAGAATGCTACTCACCACATCCTGTAGAGTTGTCGAATCTATCATAGTGTCTGTAATAGTCTGTTCCACCATACCATAACTATCAGATAAAGTAGATAGAAGTAACAATGACTGCCCCCTCTCTGAAAACTTCAAACCTACAGCTTCCATCTGGTAGTAAATCATACAGTAATTGTTCACATGCTCTGCTACTTAACCCCCTTCATTCAACTTCATATTAACCAATTTCTTCAGATGAAGAATCTGATTAGATACCGAGGGTTTCTCATACATATCCGTGAGAATCTCTATAGCCTCCTTTATGGTCTTCGCATTCGAGATATGAAATAATGCCTTGCTACTCAGCCCCAACTGAATCTACCCCAGGGCCTTTCGATCCAAACGATTCCAATCTGTCAAGACCTTCGCATCCTTGTTTGCACCTACCGGCTTCTCATCAAACAACTGACCATCAAGATCATACTGACGAAGATACGCTATCATCTGAATCTTCCATATCACGAAGTTACACCCATCGAATCTCTCGATTTTCATCTTGTTATCGGCCATCTCGAACCAACTGCTGTGATACCACTTGTCAGAGGATCTACCCTACATCTCGTAGTGCTAATAGCAGAAACACACCACAAGAAATAGAAACTCCCAAGACGTAGATGAACCAAGAACAAGGCACCACAATATATGAAAGATTTCACAAGAACACAATCAATATGCAGAGATAACCAATACTTCTTATTCCCCAAGAAATACAAAGATTACAAAAGAGATTACAACTCTCAATCTCTCTCTCTCACCTTTGAAGCACTCGGCATAATCTCCTCTTAAAGTTGAACAATGATCAGATCTATTCAGATGACTAAACCCTAGAGTTTACGGCCATATATATAGCCCCCAAGTAAACCCTAAAAGATAAACACAAATCTAGCAATTGGGTCTTTAAACTCGTAAGCCCAAAAATAATCAACCGTCAATGTCGGTCGACCGCATCCCCAAGGTCGATCGACCGCAACGTGTAGAACCAAACTCGAGAGCTGACCGGTCGATTGCACCCCTAAGGTCGGTCGACCGTCCTTTCCTCTGTTGGACCTTTATACTCGAAGAACACTCAGCAGCTAGGGGCGGTCGACCGCACCCCCAGGTCGGTCGCCGCAACTCTCCAGGCTATATTCTTCTACTCACTACTTGTCTTCTCTTGCTTCTTTGTCTCATCCTCTTCTTCTCCAACTTCAAGTATTCAGTGCCTACGTGTATTTGAGGCCACAATTCCTAACAGGTGATTGAGGCGATGGGTTCGGCTCGGTGGGTGTTCTGTTTTGGAGGGGAAATAAGGGAGGTAGGGATTCGACGAAGAGGATAAGATGGCAAGGGCTCAGTGGTGTGCAGGGCGGCGATGGGAGGAGATGGGAGGTTCGGTGATGATGACGAGGGGTGAGGTGGAGGTTGCAATTGCGATTGCGATAAGGAGTTGGATAGTGGCTTGATGGGTTGAAGCAGAATGGGGGTCGAGGCAAGGCAGGCTCGACGATGGGATGATGGCTGGGACGAGGAGGAGAGGATGAAGTCGACTGTGGGTGAAGAACAAGGATGAGCAGGAGGTAGGGGATGGATGAACAGGGGCAGAGGTTTTCAAAGTGAGAGGGGGGTTTGGCGGCTGAGAAGTAATAGGGTTAAGGTTACTTAGGTTTAGGGTAGATAATTACGGTTATATATATGAATAGGGTTTTGGGTTAATGGGTAGCAGGTTTGAATAGGATCCAAAAGGAGAATGAGTCAAAAATCAATATAATTAAGCCATGTTTCATGATGTATTCCATGTTTCTCAGCTCAGGAAGTACATCAGGGATGACAGTCATGTAATTGACAACTCAAATTTGTCTGTAAGGCTGAATTTTTCTTGTGAAATTCAGTAAGTCTCTATCTTGGACCTCCGATAGAAGGTGTTGAAGAATAGAGTCATCAAGCTGGTTTGACTTTCTTGGAATCCTCACTCTTCAGGTGAGTCGACTTGGGAGTTGGAGGAGGAGTTCCGGAAGAAGTTCCATCATTTGTTTGAGTAGTTGTTTTGCTTTGTTTTGTTTTCTTTCGGGGTTCACCCTATGTACCATTTGTATGAATTTCGAGGACAAAATTCTTCTTGTAAGGTGGGTATGATTGTAACCCCTATTTTTTTGTTTTAGATTTTATTGTATTTTATTTTTTTTTCTTGATTTTTTTATTCGAATTCTTTTTTAATAATGAATCTTGGATTTCTTCGGGCTCATTTATTCTCTTCTGATCATTCTGTACTCTTTTGGCTTGAATTATGCATTTTTGGCTCACTACAATTATTGCCCTTTTGGGTTTTCAGTTAAATTGACCCGCTATATGTCTTCTCATTGATCTCTATTTGTTTTTCTTTTTTTGGAGTCTAATCCCATACACATCTCAATTTCCTATTTAAATACCTTTAAACCCTAATCTAATATATCTAATCTCTCTCCTTTTCTCTCCTCCGCCGCTCACCCCCTCTCTTCTACGTTTACTTTATTTCAACCCATCCCACTCGAACCCATCACCCCGTCGCCCTCTTCCGCCTCTGATCATCACCCCCCACAATCCTCGACTTCGATCGCCCCTAGCCCTTGACCCTAGTGCCACCATCCACCATCCCTAGCCCTCACCCAAGCCTTCGACCACCCTCGCCTTCATCCTGTCATCTTCGCCAACCACCGAACCCATCACCGTCTGTGCCGCTCGAACCCATCATCCCGTCGACCACCTATGCTGCATCTCCTCACCCTCGTCGTCAACCTCCAGAGCTCTGCACCGCTCGAACCCCCCATCTCCGTCTCCTCCTCTATTTCGGTGGAGAAACAGATCTTCGATCCTCGACCGCCTCCCTAGTCGCTGCTGTCGCTCCTCGACCGCTAGTGCCCCACCGTCAGCACCCCTAAGCACCCCTCGAGTCGCTCGAGTTGCCGTTGTTTCCTCCTTCCTTGCCACAGTTGTTGTTTGGGTAGTGAAGAAGGAAGTAGGATCCGGTGTTTGGTGTTTTGTGAAGAAGGATCCGGTGCTGTGTTTGCTGTTAGGTTTGTGTGGGAGATTGCTGTTGCTGTTTTGCACGGGTTCGAACGTAGTTCCGTGTTTCGTGTTACGTGGTTCGTTGCCCGGGATTCTCATCCCATTATTCTAATATATTCGAAATCGTCATCTAACAGGCAAGTCTCTCCTGAACTAGTTTTATTGTTCTTGTTCAAGATTCTTTGATCTCCGCAAGTAGATCCCAATCCTTTTTATCATATTGCTATTTAAATTCCATTAAGTATATTAAGGGTTTACACGAGCTAACCCAATATATGCTAAACAGCATGCCTACATCTTTGATCTAAAACCTAGTCCCTCTTGCACACTGGATATGCACGTTTACATGAAAAATAACTAAATCCTTGTGATAGAATTATTTGATGATTGAATATGTCGATGGTTGATTTAATGAATTGATTACCATGCCTGTAAAATAGCATCTTA
The DNA here is from genome assembly GCA_017893485.1 of Hemerocallis citrina. Classification (NCBI taxonomy): domain Eukaryota; kingdom Viridiplantae; phylum Streptophyta; class Magnoliopsida; order Asparagales; family Asphodelaceae; genus Hemerocallis; species Hemerocallis citrina. The sequence continues at coordinate 43,234,853 of CM030367.1, forward strand.
AACCTCGAAATATGCATGTTAAACATCTAGCATCACTTTGATTATTAATTAGCATAAACTATATAGTTGTATGATAAAGTTGTTGCCTATTCATATCAAATTATTTTTTGGACTGCTGTCTGTGTCTTTTTGTATCTGAAATTTGACCTTGTTACTGTTGTAATTTGAAATAACTTTCTCAATATGAATTATAGCCCCATGAGTCTACTTTCCAGAACTTTTGACGGATTTGAATTTCAAGTTATAATCTGTGAGATATCTTAATTTTAGTACAGCTGGGTGTGGATTTTCATATTCACAAATTTCTGTGTATCACCTAGATTTAATAATAAATAGAACATTTTAAGAGTAAAATAAAAATATGAAATTAATTTGGTTGAAACTAGACATGCGTAGGAATCACCCTGAATTTTTGTGGATTTAATTGATTAGTTTTTTGACCTAAAACATATATTTGAACATAATCTATAACCTGCTGCCTGAACATAAAATCTGAAATAAATAGGAGTTTCACCCTAGTTTCTGTAACTTTTAAATGACGTGTATGTATTCACTGGAACCAGCAGAGAGTCTAGTTTCTAGAATTTCTGACGGTTCCAGATTTTATGTAACTCTTGTTTCCCCATATTTGTATTTTTATACTGTATTTTGCTTAATTGTACTCTTTTAGCTATTTGAGATCCAGTATTTTGTTTTCGTTCGAATAAAACCATCAATTTGTTTTCGACTAAATTTTTGGGTCCTTTTATCGAATTCATTTGTGTGCTATTTGTGTCGTTCTTCATGAAGAACTGACCAATTCTTCTCATTTATCTCCTTAATCCCCATTTTAGTGCATTTTGACCATTTCTCCTGTTGGGTTCTTTTTGAAACGGATCCCCAAAACCCACGAACCCGCAAACCCTACTATATAAACCCTACCTAACCCTAATCCCAACGCTATTACTGTTAAAACCTAATCTAACCCCCGCCGCTCTCTTCTCCTTCAGCCGATTCCTTCTCCTTCGATTTCGCCAACCAACCCACTCTGATCGCCCTCTGCCCGTCTCTCCCACCTTCGACCTTCACCTCATCGACCCTACAGCACCACCACAACCTCCATCACCTGTCACCTCCGCCATCTCCCTATCCATCGAACCCAAACTCCGAAAAACCCATCCAAACTCGCTTGCACCCAAACTCGCCTGCGAAGGGGCAGCTCGCTGAGGAGGTCGCCAAAGTCACCAAGGCTGCCGAGGAGCTGGCGGCATCGGCGAAGGCTCTGGCAGAGGCAAAGGCGGAGAAGGACGCCGTGGCGGCTAAGATCAGGGTCGTAGTTGAGGCCGAGGCGAAGGCGCACATGGCCTCCAACATGGAGAAGTCCTACGAGAGGGCGCTCGACCATGTCCAGGACCGCGTCCCCGGCTTTCAGCGGGTCGGTTACAAGCTGTGGCCCGGAGCTGTGGAAGAGGACGAGGAGGAGGAAGGCGAAGAGGAGGAAGGCGACGAGGAGGAGGCAGGACAGCGGGACGAGGAAACACCTGCCGACCCTGAGACGGTGGTGGTCGACCCCCAGGCCGGGGCGACGGGGAATGAGGGGCCGTCTGGCGAGGCGCCTGTGGTCAAGCCGACGACGTAGGTGGACTCCTGATCTCCCCAGTCTTTTGTAGTTCTATTTTTCCTTTTTTAGAATGTAACGCCTTTTTGCGGACTGGCCACCGCCTCTTTTTTATGAATGAAAATCTTATTTCCAAATTAGTCTAAGTGTTTGGCTCGGATTGTAGTCCTTCAGTGTAATGCTTTTGTCTTTCAGATTGTCGAATACGCACCGGTTACCATAGTTGCTCGGCGTCGTGCAGAACTGTTCAAGCAGTCTCGCGAGGCTCGCCTCGAGGTCGAGGCTGAGCTGATCAGGAGAGTGTTGCAAATTGTGGAGAAGAAGAACAGCGAGCTGTTGGCCAAGGTACACCACCTGCGGATAGTCGAGGAAGAGCTCTCGACGAGGGAGGAAGAGCTGGCCTCAGTGCTGGCCGAACGAGACGATCTTGCGAAGAAGGTCGAGCATCTGCAGAGGGTTACGGTCGACAAAAGCATTGACGGTGACCAATTTGCGTTGCATTATATCTGATAGTGCTGAACACCCGGGTTCGGCGAAACTCCTTCGATTCAAGATTCTGGTTAAGGACGACACTTTGAAAGACAGGATCGTGAAAGACAGGATCGTCGAGCTCGAGGAGGAAGTGGCTCATCTGAAGCCTCAGCCAGTGAGGACTAACGTCCGCAGCACCTCGTGCACTCGCGAGGAGAGCGAGCAAGGGATCTCTTTTTATGAGCTCGCGACCCGTGCTCTTGTCGTTGGTCGGACCGCAGCCGATGCCCAAAGCAGTGTATCTGTTAGCTCGAGCGGAGCCTCAGTCGGGGCCACTGTTAGAGTTAGTAGCGAAGAGGCGTCCCAGTTTGTCGGCCTAGAGACGAGCTCGGAGATGAAGCGACAAAAACCCTGAGTGTCTCTGAATCCGAATGTTCCCATTCCGAGGAGGCGCTGAACAAGTTGTAACTTCTTTTGATTTCTTGCATCGTCTTTTTTAGTTGTAACTTCTTGCCTTGTATACTTATCGAGTTGTTTTAATGAAATCGAAGTTCGTCTGCTCATTGTTGAGCTGTAGTTGCCTTACTTTTGAAACGAACCATAAGGACCGATAGTTAGCTTCTTCGAGCATTCTAACCGTAGCACTCTTGCCTTAGCTATAGAACTTTAGCTCTTTGCTCGGGGAATACCGAGGCAACCTTGTACTTCGGTAGTACACATTCATCGGCCACTTGGTTCGGGAAACTGAGGGAGTGCAGTCGAGCTGAGCGTTGGACTCCGAACTCACCGTTAACACATGGCTCAATCTGGATGGTCGATCACGATCATGGCTCGAATCACGAGGCAGGAGGCTCGAGTTTTGAGAACACTATCTTGTCGTTTTGTGGATACATGGCACGATCTGATCTGTTCATCATGTCCTAGTACGTATTTTGAGACGATCCAACGGTGAAATTGGTTCGGCGGAATTCTTCTCCATATGTGGAGGTCGGTTCCTCGTCCGCTCGGTTTGGCATACTGAGGAGGTGTAGTTGAGCCGAACGTGGGACTCCAAACCATCGTCGGAGTTGTTCAACGGTTGTGGGTGCCGAACGTGGGACTCCGAACCATCGTCGGAGTTGTTCAACGGTTGTGGGTGCAGTTCCGAATGGCAAACTCGCTTAAGAGCGAGCTTGCAAAGTAGAATCGAGCCAAGTGTTGGACTATGAACCATCGTTAGGGTTGTTCGACGGTTGTGGGAGCAGTTCTGAATGGAGAACTACTTCTAGCTCGCTTAAGAGCGAGCTTGCGAAGTAGAATCGAACCAAGTGTTGGACTCCGAACCATCGTTAGAGTTGTTCAACGGTTGTGGGAGCAGTTTCGAATGGCGAACTACTTCTAGCTCGCTTAAGAGCGAGCTTGCGAGGTAGAATCGAACCAAGTGTTGGACTCCGAACCATCGTTAGAATTGTTCAACGGTTGTGGGAGCAGTTCCGAATGGCGAACTACTTCTAGCTCGCTTAAGAGCGAGCTTGCGAAGTAGAATCGAGCCAAGTGTTGGACTTCGAACCATCGATTGGGTGAAGAGCAAAGAGCAGAGATATATTTGTACAGGTAAAGCATGAAAAAACTCTTTATTGAAGATTACTAGTCGGCCGCTTCTGAGTTGCAAGCCGTTATTACATATGAGAAATAAAGAGGGAAGATACAGGGGATAGGAGAGGAACGGTTCGACATCCCAGAATACTTAGAGAGGTGTCGGGGCACTTTCTTGGTATTTCAAAAGATGGTCGGCATTCCAGGTCCTAGGGATTTCTCTGCCTTCGAGGTCCTCGAGACGATAAGCTCCAGGCCGAACTACTTTCGTGATCTTATAGGGTCCCTCCCAATTTGGCGCTAGCTTACTCTTCTGACTGGGGAAGGAGACAGCTAGCTTTCTGAGGACTAAGTCCCCTTCTTTGAGATCGGTAGGTCAGACTTTCTTATTGTATGCCAACTCGATCCTCCTCCGATAGCTCTGTTGGTGGATCGACGCTCTTTTCCTTAGCTCGTCTATCAAGTTTAAGTTTGCCCGAAGGTCTCTGGCGTTCTGCTCTTTGTTGTAGGCTACAAGGCGAGGAGAAGGTATTCCGACCTCAAGAGGTATCACAGCCTCGGACCCGTAGGTGAGGTTAAATGGGGACTCTCCTGTGGGGGTCCGTTTAGTGGTGCGGTAGTTCCACAGCACGTTGGGGAGATGATCGACCCATAAACCTTTGGTGCACTTATACAACCTCTTCTTAATACCGGAGAGAATCTGCCGGTTAGCATTTTCGACTTGGCCATTCGACTGCAGATGGGAGACGGAGGAGAAACGTTGTTGGATGGCGAGGTCTTCACATAGAGCTCAGAACGCAGCCCCAGTAAATTGGGTTCCGTTGTCTGTTATGAGGACTCGGGGGACACCGAACCGGTAGATGACGTTCTTCCAGAAGAACTGAAGCACCTTGTTCTCTGTGATCGTTGCTAGGGGCTCGGCCTCTATCCACTTCGAGAAGTAGTCGATCGCCACGACTAAGAACTTGAACTGGCCTGGAGCTGGAGGGAATGGCCCTAGTAAATCCATCCCCCACATGGCGAAGGGGATAGGACTTGATAGGGAAGTGAGCTGAGCTTGTGGGAGGCGACAAATGTTTGAATACTTCTGACAAGAGTCGCATTGCCGAACGTGTCGCTCGGCGTCTTGGAGGATAGTAGGCCAGAAGGAACCGTAATTCAATACCTTCCGAGCTAGGGATCTGGACCCTAAATGTGCCCCGCAGATGCCTTCGTGGAGCTCCTGTAAGGCGTAGTCGGCTTATTCTGGGGAGAGGCATCTCAAGTATGGCCTGCCGTCTACCTGCGAGAAGGAGCATTTGTATAAGATCCCCTCGACTAGGGTGTACCGCTCTGCTCTGGTTCTTACTCGGCGAGCTTCCTTAGGGTCTTCAGGGAGGAGCCCGTCTCTTAGGAATTCCACCAATGGTTTCATCCAGTTATCTTGCAGTAGGATCGGCAGCGACTCCACTGAGTCGAGGGTCTCGTCTTCTATACTTGGTTTCAAGAGAACCTCGATCAAGACGGTCTGCTCGAGACCTTGGAGGGAGGAGGAGGCTAACTTGGAGAGGGCGTCGGCCTAGGAATTCTCTTCTCGGGGAATCCGCTGGATGAGCGCTTCTTCGAACCGGGCCATGAGAGCTTGGACTTTAGCGAGATACTTTGCCATCCGATCGTCTCGTGCCTCGTACTCGCCCAAGACTTGATTTACCACCAGTTGAGAGTCACTATAGATTCGGAGGCACTGTGCCCCTACACTTCGGGCCAGTCCGAGGCCGGCGATTAGTGCTTCATACTCTGCTTCGTTGTTTGAGGCCTTGAAGTTCATGCAGAGGGCATACTGGAGGACGAAATCATCTGGGCCTGCCAGAATGACCCCGGCTCCGTCCCTCGCTGCAAGAGGAGCTGTCCACAAAAACCGACCAGATAGGGGGTCCGTTCGATGCCTGGCTGACCTCGGGAATGGTGCTCTCGACGATGAACTCTGCTAAGGCTTGAGCCTTGATCGCAGTCTGGGGCTGATATGAGACGTCGTGCTGGCTTAGCTCGATGGACCATTTCATGAGGTGGCCAGAGGTCTCAGGTTTGTGGAGGACTTGTTTCAGCAGTTGGTCGGTGAGGACGACCACCGAATGGGACTGGAAGTAGAGGCAAAGCTTTCTCGCCGCCATGATCAGAGCGTACGCCATTTTTTTCTATCTTTGGGTAGCGAAGCTCGGCATCGCGGAGCACCTTGCACACATAATAGATGGGCCTTTGAGCCCGGTCTTCTTCCCTCACTAAAACGGCGTAAGGGTCTGCTCAGAAGCAGCCAAGTAGAGGTATAGGGTTTCGCCTAGAACGGGCTTGCTGAGTAGAGGAGGGTTGGCGAGATAAGCCTTCAGCTGGTCGAACGACTCCTGCTGCTACTGACCCCATTCGAAACCTTTAGCCCCCCTAAGGGCCTTGAAGAAGGGGAGGCACTTCTCCTCGGACTTCGAGAGGAAATGACCTATAGCGGCTAGGCAGCCCGTTAGCCTCTGAACTTCCTTAACGTTCTTGGGAGGGGCCATGTCTAATATGGCCTTGATTTTCTCAGGATTAGCTTCGATTCCTCGTTGGCTGACCATGAAGCCGAGGAACTTTCCTGACGAGACTCCGAACGCACACTTGTTCGGACTGAGCCTCATGTTGTGCTTTCTCAGTACACCGAATGCCTCCTGTAGGTCGGCAACATGGTCGGCACCTCGGATGCTTTTTACAAGCATGTCGTCGACATACACTTCCATATTGCGACCTATCTGGCTCTGAAAGACTTTGTTAACAAGGTGCTGTGGCACCAGCGTTCTTCAATCCGAACGGCATCACCCTATAACAGTAGAGACCCTGGTCGGTAACAAAGGAAGTCTTCGGGATGTCCGGGGGAAACATTCGGATTTGGTTGTAGCCGGAGAAAGCTTCCATGAAGCTGAGGAGCTCATGGCCGGAAGTGGCGTCGATGAGGGTGTCAATGCTCGGAAGAGGGAACGGGTCTTTGGGACATGCCTTGTTCAGATCAGTAAAGTCGATACATATCCTCCAAGTCCCATTTGACTTCTTTACCATGACTACATTGGAAAGCCATTCTGGGTAGTTAACCTCCTGTATGAACCGAGCCTTTAGAAGCTTATCGACCTCTTCTTTGATGGCCTGCTGTCGCTCGGGAGCGAACTTGCGTTGCTTCTGTTGAACCAGCTTGGACCCTGGTTCAACGCTGAGGTGGTGGTCCAAAAGCTCCTCAGAGATTCCCGGCATGTCGGCGGCGGACCAGGCAAAAAGGTCGCGGTTCCTCCGAATGCACTGCACTATGTCGGAGCATAGGACAGACGGGAGGGTCTTGCTAATGAAGAACTTTCGGCTCGGATCATCCTCCGAGAAGAGAACCTCTTCCAATTCGTCCACCGGCTCGGACGTTGGTCGAACGTTCTCCTGAGGGATCTCCAAAGTTTCGAGGGAGAGGACCGGACCCCCAATGGAAGTCATGTAGCACTTCTGGGCCATCTCTTGATTGCCCTTGACCTCCCCTACTCCTACCCGGGTAGGGAATTTCATCTTGAGGTGGTATGCCGAAGGAACGGCTTCTAGTGCGGCTAGGCCGGGTCGGCCTAGGATGATGTTGTATGCAGCTTGGACATCAACGACCATAAAGTCTATCGGCTCGGTCCGGGTGGTAGGAGTTTTGCCAGCAGTTACGTCGAGGATGATCACCCCTTCGATAGTTACTGGCACTCCCGTGAACCCGTGGAGAGTGTAGTCGGCCGGTTTAAGACGGTCCGGGGATAGCTGAAGACCTTGGAAGGCTGAGAGGAAGAGGATGTTCACGGAGCTTCCGTTGTCTACTAGGATCCTCTGCACTTTGAAGTTCGCCATACGAAGGTCAATGACAAGTGCGTCACAATGGGGAGTCCTAACCCCCTCGAGATCTTCATCTGAGAATGTGACTGGGACACCGAGGCCTTTGGGGGGAGGGGCGCCGTGAACAGAATTAACCTCTCGGACGAATGCCTTTCGAGAGGAGTTAAAAGAGCCTCCCATGGGGCTTCCATGGATAAGATGCAGAACGTGTTCCTACTCAAACTCGGGGGTTTCATCGCGTCGCTCGGAACGCTTGTTAGCCCCCCGAGGTAGAGGAGTGGTGCGATCGGTTCGATCATTTGCTCTTACAAATTTGGCCAACTGCCCCCTTTGGATGAGGGCCTCTATCTCGTTCTTCAGCGCCCGACATTCGTTGGTGTCGTGGCCATGATCCCGGTGGTAGCGGCACCACTTCTCCTTGTTCCTCTTCTTGGATGGGGTGTTCATCCTCGGAGCAGGAGGTATGACCCCTTCCTTCTCAACTTCCATCAGAATGGTGGAGATATTGGTAGTGAGAGGAGTGAATTTCTCGAACCTGGGGGGAGGGCGGCGCTGACCGCTATTATCCCTCTGAAGCTTCTTGGCCCCTTCCTCTTCAGTTGTCTTTCTTTTCGTCCCGGAGGCAGATCCTCCGAAGCCCGGGAGATATTCTGCCTCCTCAGCCCGAATATACTTCTCGCACCTAAGAAGAAGGTCGGCAAAGTTATGCGGGGGCTTTTTAGCGAGGGACGAGCGAAGGTTAGAATTGAGGACGTTGGATTGGAATACAACGGTTGCAACTGATTGGTCGAGGGAGGCGATGGATTTGACCTCTGCAGTAAACCTCCTCACATAGTCCCTCAACCTTTCTCCCCTCTCTTGACGGAGGTGGAGTAACGAGATGCTGGTCTTCTCTGTGCATCTGCTACTCACGAAGTGGGTTATGAAGAGTGTTTTGAACTGCTCGAAAGAGAAAATGGAAGAGGGGGCGAGGCGGGAGTACCATTTCCGAGCCGAACCCTTAAGAGTGGCGGGGAAGGTTTTGCAAAGCAAGGCATCAGAAGCCTGGTGGATTAGCATCAAGGTCTTGAAGCTTTCGACGTGTTCAACGGGGTCCGACTCCCCCGAGTAAGTTTCAAACTGCGGAGGCTTGAAACCCCTTGGGATGGGAGCCTCCATGATGGTCCGGGAGAAGGGAGGTCTGCTGGGGCAGACGGTCCTTCCTCTCGACTCTTCCTCCTTGTCCATTCGGCCGATGCGCCTCTCCATTTCGTGGAGACAGCGGTAGAGAGCATCGTCCCTCCGGTGATAGTCAAACGAGCCTCTGGACTCGTCTTCATAGGAAGGGGAGCGGGGACTACGGCGACGGTAGTCCTGGGAGCGGCGAGGACTATGATTATGTTGTTGGTGATTAAGAGCCGGAGGAGGAGTTATGGACCGATGGCAAGGACTTGGGACCCGTGGGGGTGTTGGAACCCTTTGGGCATTATTGTTGTTCCTGCAACACCGTTGCCTGAAATTGCTGGAACTCGGCACGAGTGATGGGTTCCTCATCGTTCCTCGGATGTTGCCGACCAGCAGGGGAATGCGGTCTCCTCCTATGATGCTCGGGGGACTCTCTCTGCCCCCTTCGGTTAGGGGACCTTCTGCAATCTCGGTGATGAGGAGATCGCTTACCCGGATGTTGTTGACGGGAGACTCCCTCTCGGGCCCGCTTCTCATCCAGGCGGCGGCGAAGATCCTCATCCTTGTGCCGATTGAGAACGGTGTTGCGAAGGTCGGAAACTCGAGGATTGTGGGAGGCCATAGAATCCGAAGAGGCATTGTGGATGGAAACGTGGTCCGGATGGAGAGGTTGTTTCTGCGGGTTGGGATGCGAGACCCCTGCACCGGCATTTGGAGGACCGGGGGGACCATTAGGAGGTTGTTGATTTGGGAGAGTAGGCTGGTCCTCGGCTTGAGGCGGAAGTTGCCCCTGCTGCTGAGCGGGCTGGATGGGGACTTCCTGTTTGCTGATCGGGGTTGGGTCCACGATTGGACCCCCTGGATCTTACCTTTCTAGGCAGCATGGCTGGAGAAGATTTGACCAACGGGAAGAGTGGAGGCTGCTATTCATTTGGTTTCCCACAGACGGCGCCAATCTGTTACCGCTGAATCTGGTGTGGGGGCAAACAGATAGTATTTGTGGATTCTTGGAAAACCTGAATAGCACACCTGAACCTGATCTGCCGAAGTTTGACCGCTGACTCCTGCCGTTCACCTGCAAAACGTCCGAGACACCGGGGTTGATCCCGGCGATGCACCCTCCGACGCTCAAGTCAGTAACCAGAAAATGATTATGAAAGAGTGTTTAACTGGCAAAAGATTGATTACCTCATAACGGAGATGGATGGGGGGTATTTATAGGCATCTTTAGGGATCAGATTAGGAAGGTAATCCCTGTGAATCTATTAAGGAATAAAATCCTCGTAACTAGATAAGGAATGTGATCCCTGATTTCCCGGTGACAGGATAGATACGAATCAGGGCCGTTGATTTGGCTAAATCAGAGACCCTAATTCTATCCTGCTGATCTGGGTTCATTTCGGTTGGGACCCATACCCAGTTGAGGTGGATCCGTTCGCGAGTTATTGGATCTTTGGAGAGGAGATCCAGTAACCGCCTCAGACTCGGCTGTAAGTAAAATTACTGTTTTACCCCTGGGCTTCAAGATTCGTGCCCGATTTAGACGGTTCCGATTTAACCTCATTTTTAGTCATATCAAGGATATAGTCGTAAACAACATGTATCGACAGTAGCAATGAAAAGATTATAAAATAACAATAAATAAAACATTAAAACATCAAGTTAAACAAGACTAAGTGTCAAGTGTAGGAAACAGAAAACAAGATGCACAAAACCAAGTCAAGAAACATAATGCTATATGCTGACTCTCTAATGCATACTTGTCAGATTCTATGCATCCCACTCTACATAGGTCTGGTACAAGACCTTATCGTTCTCCACTTAATAAGGTTAAATCCCTCGTTATGCAACTAATCCTACTACGATGACTACTACGAGATTTAGATAAACAGTGATTATTAGCCCATGCCTCGATAATTCCGGAGGTCAATCTCTATCCACATATAATTTCGGAGACTATTTCACTCACACTGGGAATCTTCGAGAATACCCCACATCGCAAGCTATGGCGCATCAATACCCCATGAGTGTCGCCCCGACCCCGATAATTTTGGAGACTATTTCACTCACACTGGGAATCTTCGAGAATACCCCACATCGCAAGCTATGGCGCATCAATACCCCATGAGTGTCGCCCCGACCCCGATAATTTTGGAGACTATTTCACTCACACCACTGGCCATACTGAGGTCCATAACCCATGTTCTCATTTTATCATATCACCATCTAGTGCCTTTCCTTATCTTTTAAGTTAATTAGTTGATTACGAATCTCCTAGAGTTTGGTGTACCCTACCGGACATAACTCAACTGATCAACAATAAAGCCTCAACTAATCAAATCAAAAAATCTCAACTGATCAACAACAAGGTCTCAATTAATCAAATCACAAAATCTCAACCGCCAGTAATTAGGGTCCCACTTACCCTCTAGAGACTCATAACTCAACCGTCAACCCAAAACTTTCAAAAAAACTTATAAATCCATCATCAAAACGTTTATATAAAGGAAACAACAAAATACAAACCCATTTAATATACTCATAAAATTCTAGAATCGAAATAAAGTATTAAATCCATTAAATATCAGAAAACCATATTTTGAAATAATAGAAAGTCACAAAACTTCAATTCCTACAAAAATCACATATAGCTCTCTTTATAAAGTCATAGGAAAGCAATTTAATTTTTATTATAAAAAAGATATAACTCCCTATAAATATTGTAACATATAGCAAAAACTTCATTTAAAACAGTAGATCAATAATCCATAATATGGAAGAAATAAATCGTTCAAGCAAACAACAAAACTCACAAAAACCCATCAACCAAGCACTGACAGTCGACTGTCGAAGCCAGTTCAAGAATGATCGGTCGACGGTCATGCGAAAATCCGAAACTCAAGAACTGACAGTCGACTGTCGACTTTAGCTCAAAACAAAGCGGTCAACTGTTAATTCCAACAGGTTGCAGTTTTGAAATTCTGTGCATGTTTTACTGATACATCTATAGTTCTTTGTAAAATCATAAATTTGCAAAACTAAAATCCTGAGATGGTTTAATATGACTTGTATAACATATAAGAGTTTATAAAACAATTCCAAATCTCATCAAATCCATAAAAGAGTGGATTTCCACATAATCTCTTTAAAACAGCCGATATGTATATATATGTGTTTATATAAGAGTTTGGGCATCAGTTATAGCATCAAAATTCACCTAATAGAAGTAGTGTAATATCCCATTCAATCTTAGTATGAAAATAATCGAGATTTAATTTAAACCTTTGCAAAACACATAAAACTTAGTTTCTTCCCAACAGTGAAATAGAATGAATATATCTATAAGTGTAAGTGAATATTTGCATCAGTTTAAAGCATAGAAATCTCATCAATTAGAAGCCATACAGTGTTCAAAACTACCCCAATGCCATTAACTCAAAATACATCTCGAAAGCTCCAAAACCACAAAAAAGAAAATCTCGGCTGAAACATGCACAGACCCAAACTCAAAATTCCTTCTTCTACTCAAACTGGATCTTTTTACTCTGATAACTTCTCTTACAATTCATTAACCATATGTACATTCATTCACATTAGCATACTCATGAATAATAGGTGATTATAACATATAAATAATCAAATTTCACTTCTCTGAAAGCTTCAGTCAGACCATATACATAGTCTACACAGTAAAGATCAACTTTTATTCACTTTTATGCAATATTATCATACAACTCATTATAATGAATCAAAAAAGCAAGTATATGAAGGAAAACAACCTAGTCATGATTTCTATTAAGTTCTTTAACAAACTCAATTCAACAATAGGGATTTTAATTCATCAAAACAATAGTTTCTTGGGAAGATCCAATTTTAGTTCATCCTTCCATCATATTTCATTATATCAACTTACAATCCCTAATTTGATTTCTAATAGATAAATCATCACGTACAACATGCTTAGAACAAAACAAGAACAAACATATGTCACTTACCTTATTGAAGAATCAACCGAAGATAATAAAGAGAATAAGAAAATCCGTCCTTTCGCAAGAAAACCAAGATCCTCGCCTCGAAACTCCCAGAAAATAATAATAAAGAAAATCCTTTGTGTAGTGTAGCCAAGAGACGGCTGCACTCTCTCTTTAATAGGCTAGAAATCAGTGGATTAGGGTTTTTGAAAAGATTTGCAAAATATCCCTTTTGAATATATCTTTACATTTATAAATCTTTATACTTGGAAATTTGATTAAACCAATTTAATTTAAATTTAATAACAAAATAACCACCCTAATATCTGGCCGGCACTGTTTATAAAACCCAGAAGTTGAAGTTAGTACTTTTTGTCTCTAAGTGGCAATTTTGCTAAAAGACCATTCTTTATTAAAACTTGCAAAATAAACCAAATTTATTATATAAAAAAAACTCTTTACCTCTGAGTTAGCTAGGCATCATGTTCAGCCCAAAAATCCAAAATCTGGAGTTTTCACTCTAAGTTGTAATTTTACACAAAAATCCATCTTTTTGTAATATTTGCAAAAGGTCAAATAAATATCAGAAAAATCCAGAAAATTCACAAACAATGCTTACTAATAAATAATAGTTTTCTCCCAAAATGGTTTCTGATTTTGAACATTCCGAGAAAATATTTGCACGTATTTTGCACGTGTAAAAAGATAAATTTCAGAAAGTATTTATTAAATCACCAAAAATCATATTAATTCATTTATTAATCTCAAAATCATTATTTAAAAATCTGGGGTATTACATAGTGCATGTAGAAGGATGATTCCTCAGTTTTTCAGGTGAAATCAGCTTATAAATAACATAAAAAACCGCTCATTCAACCAAGATACAACATGAACATCCTTCAATCAGCTCAAAAACAACATTAAAAAGAGCTCAATCAGCCAAAGATACAACATAAACATCTCTTAAACAGCTCATAAACAACATAAAAAAGAGCTCAATCAGCCAAGATACAACATAAACAGAGTTCAATCAGCTAAGATACAACGTAAACATCCTTCAATCAGCTCATAAACAACATAAAAAAGAGATCAATCAGCCAAGATATAACATAAAAAAAAGCTCAATCAGCTCATATACAGCATAAAAAAAAGCTCAATCAGTTAAAGATACAACATAAACATCTCTCAAACAGCTTATAAACAACATAAAAAATAGCCTAATCACCCAAGATACAACATAAACAGAGTTCAATTAGCTAAGATACAACATAAACATCCTTCAATCAAATCATAAACAATATAAAAAAGAGATTAATCAGCCAAGATATAACATAAAAAAGAGCTCAATCAGCTCATACATAGCATAAAAAGGAGCTCAATCAGCCAAAGATACAAGACAAGCATCTCTCAAACAACTCATAAATAACATAAAAAATAGCTCAGTTAGCCAAGAAACAACATAAAAAATGGCTCCATCACCCAAGATACAATATAAACATCCTTCAATCATCTCATATACAACATAAAAAAGAGCTCAATCAACCAAGATACAACATAAACATCCTTCAACCAGCTCATATACAACATAAAAAAGAGCTCAATCAGCCTAAGAAACAATATAAACATCTCTCAAACAGCTCATAAACAACATAAAAAATAGCTCAATCTACCAAGATACAACATACACATCCCTCAATCCGCTCAAACACAACATAAAAAGGACCTCAATCAGCTCAAAATTTTACTACTTGCTTGAGCTGTTGTTGCTGCTCCTGAAAACAATTAATACAATAATCTTAAACATGTATTCATGAAGTAAAATACTATTACAAACTGCCAAGTAGTACTAATCAACAAAATCATGAATTGAAGTAATAGTAGGCTCAGAAACACACTTATATTTTACTGTTTGTTCAAATCAACTATACTTATTTTCCTAGGGCTGCATTATTATGCCATGCCAACTAGTTTCACCCGTGTCCCCCCCCCCCCCCCCAATGCCAAAGAAGAATGCTCAGAAACAAAATTGAACATAGCTCAATCAACCTTGAAAGACCATAAACAACTCTCAATCAGCTCATATAGAGTGATTCTATTATGAGATGGTGAGATGAGCTCCTTATCGTGAGCTGAAGATCTCAGCCTGTTGGATCGCGATCCGAGGGCTGAGATCTGCTCCGCCCATCTCAGTTGAGATGGAGAGATGTTTAGGGGCAAAAATTGGATTTCCCCTCTACCCTTCATCTTCAGCTCCTTCTCCTTATATCTCTTTTCTCCTTCTCCTCTCATCGATCTGAGAAGGAGAACGCAGCCCCAAATCGAAATCCTCTACCTCAAATCGAAACCCATCTTCAGGCCAAAAATTGTTCACTGTCTTCATTGCTATAAACCCCAAAAATCATTGTAGTGCTTGTAAAAAAGTGCTTGTCATCATTGCCTAGACCAACACACACAAAAGAAGGCAGTTTCTACAAATTTAAAAGTATTGATACTGAGAATCGAACACTTCCTGTATGGGGAATCATGCTTCACGTTTCTATCCATCATAGAGAACAAACTGTGATTCTATCAGCTTGCCTGCAAACATCAATATATAACGATAATTTAAAGAAATGTGATATGAGGCGTTATATAACAATAATTAAACCCTCTACAAATTTTACAAATATCTTCTTTTAAACAATGGCTCGAAACTGTAAGATATAGGTTTTGTTTACACTAGTGTTTTTAATTATCCGCTTAAAAGTGGAGTAATTATTAGTTTCAGCAAACACAACCATTTCTAACACAACCATTGTTAGAAACTAAGCGAAACAGAGAGCATATATTAGGCCCCGATGAGAAAATTATTTGTTGAAGGGTTTCATGTAGAGAGGAAAAAACACAAAATTATTGAAGAGAGATAGTTCTGCATACTACGGTAACATGTACAAATATTTTCAACTTAAGGTACAAGTAATATAATATGTACAAACTTTTTCAACTCATAATCATAAGGTACATATAACTCAAAAGCATATGAAGGTTTAAAATTTATTAAGTGAAGAATGGGGTGTGTTTTCACATATGTGGAAGGAGTTGTCTCTGTTTATGAGCTTATTGGTAAAACTATTGAGAAGCAATAATAAAATAGATGATAAATGAGTAACAAAAATCTATGTGACAAAGTAGTTTAGGTTATACCTGATGTAGAATAGAAGTTGTTGGTCATGTTAGGAGGGATGTTACAAGAAATAGAGGGATTGAAGTTGGGAAAACCACTCAGGGGACTCTTCTGGTTTGACACCAAATTGGAAAATAGTAATAATCTGTACCAAGGTAATATGAAATCAATGGAACTTAATTTACATAATAAGCATAGAGATACAAGTTAACCTTCTCAGATAATATGAAATCAATGGAACTGTTCAAAGTTTGGATTGAATAATGGAGTATTACCCACAAAATTTTAAACTTTACCATTGATGCATGTAAATAAATGATAAAAAAAAGAAAAAAATTGAACATTGGAATTTTACCTCTATCCAAGCTTGGATTAAACAGAGAGAATTCAAACTTTTATTTTTGAATGATTTTTATTGGGAAAAGGAGAATTCGAACCTTAGATTTCTTATCCTCAATCCTCGATCAGCATATCTCACAAATGGCGCAGGGTTTCGATGGCGAGAGGTGGAGGACGGTGGAGGTTGGGAGCTAGGGTTATGGTTTCCAAGATTGAGAGAGGGGTTGATGAGACGGACGTCGGGGTGTGGACAGGGGCATAGCCGTTGGGGAAGTCGGCGGAGAGGGGCATCGGGGGTTTGGAGGTGGAAGGAGATAGAGGGAGAAGGAGCTGAAGATGGGTTTCGATTTGAGGTAGAGGATTTCGATTTGGGGCTGCGTTCTTCTTCTCAGATCGATGAAAGTAGAAGGAGAAAGGAGATAGAAGGAGAAGGAGTTGAAGATGGGTTTCGATTTGAGGTAAAGAATTACGATTTGGGGTTGCGTTCTCCTTCTCAGATCGAATGAGAGTAGAAGGAGAAGGTGCTGAAGATGAAGGGTAGAGGGGATATCCCATTTTTGCCCCTAAATATCTCTCCATCTCAGCTGAGATGGGCGGAGCAGATCTCAGCCCTCAGATCGCGATCCAACGGCTGAGATCTTCCGCTCACGATAAGGAGCTCAGCTCACCATCTCATAATAGACTCACTCACTCTCTCTCTCTCTCTCTCTCTCTCTCTCTCTCTCTCTCTCTCTCTCTATATATATATATATATATATATATATATATATATATATATAATCTCTAATATTATAATGGGAGAGTTGTCATTTGTAGACAACCTATGATTTGTACGCATTCAACCATCTAATTCAACCATTCATTTTTAAGTGGGAGTTATATTAACCATTCATTTATTCAACTTTTATTAGTTACCATAATACCCTCAAGTTCAAATTTATTTACGACATAATTATCTTTAATATTATAGTGGGAGAGTTGTCATTTGTAGACAACCTGTTATTTGTATGCATTCAACCATCTAATCTCAACCATTCATTTATTCAGTTGTTGTTAGTTACCATAATACCCTCAAAGTTCAAATTTATTTACGACATAATTATTTATAGAAGTGTCACTCATAAAATAACAGTTTGTGCTACTAGGGGTAATTTGTAAAGAGTATGTGATGAGTAAAAGGAGGTCTCAGGTTCGAGGCCAGATCACATCTTAGAACGTGCATCACACGTGTAGTTTACTAGTGTGTGTGTGTGTGTGTGTGTGTGTGTGTGTATACTAGGTTTGCCCGTGGACACGTGCCTACGACACGTTTTCGTGAAGAATGATGCAGCATATAAAAAGGCTTGTAAAAAGTTAAATATATGCACGTCTTCGTGAAGAATGATTTATATAGATGTGTATTTGGCTGAGACATTGATGTATTCTGAATTAAGTTGTTTATTGGTTTATATCTTGCATGATCATTTGTCAAAAGCTCAGGATTGAAAAGGAGTACTGTGAATCTACAACAATAATGGATCGAAATCAGTTGCTATGTGTGACTTTAACATAAAAGATTTCAAACTGCATGAGTAGCAATTCAGTTGGTAATGCAGTTATCGCCTCAAACTGCATTAGTTAATTCCCCGTTGTTATATTTTCATGTAGTTAACCATGTATGATTTTAAAAGAGGTTAAAAATAAGAAAAAGAGAGAGAGCTTGTTGTGATGTACATGTGAAAACCTTTTCTTAAATGTGATCAAATACAATTACATCTCCATATTAATATATTTAGTATCCAGATACTGGAAAGCCTACTGCAAATTTGATCTGAAACATGCTTGTTAGCCCCAATTTTTTATATATCTCAATGTATAAAATATTTGACATATTTTTTTTTTAAAATCTATAACTTACATTAAAACACATAAGCCAAACTATCAGACATTTCAAACATTAAGAGAACATGAAGATTACAGATGGATTGACGACTCAACCTGCCAAAAATCACGATCAATGATGAAAAGTCATTATAATGAAAAAGGAATCAATCAAATCAAAACCAATGGTCATTTCTATTGTAGAATACAATTTATGAATTTTAGTCAAAATTTTGACAGAATATCCCTTAAAATATTAGCACTTTTACAGCAATTCATTCTGAAATTCTGCTAACAATTAAAAATATAACCTCACAGGCAGTTAATATCAATCCTCTCCAGACCAATCCAAGTAACATCACACAGCCATTATATATATAAGGTTATGGGTAAAAAATCTTGATATGATGCAAGATACAAAATAAAAATCAAGATTTCGTTTGAAATCGTAAAGGATTTGTAGGAATTTTGGTAAAAATTTCGATATAATCTCCGCTAAAATATTAGCCTTTTTACAGCAATTCCTTAGGTAATTCTACTAACAGTTTAAAATATAACATCACAGACAGTTAATATCAATCCTCCCTAGGCCAATCCAAGCAACATCACACAGGCATCATATATATAAGGCTCTGGGGGCAAAAATCTTCATATGATGCAAGATACAAAATAAAAAATAAGAATTCGTTTGAAAACGTAATGAATTTTTAGAAAAACCTTTGAAAAAAACCTTTGAAAAACAATACACAGAACCCAATACTCCACAACTTTGCAGGTATGGGTTTTAACATCACTATATTATATCATCCTATATAGATACTTACATCATCTCCCAAAATCCTAGATATTACACAGATTTACATAATCTCTTATTCTACATAACTTAAGAGAACAAAATATACTACTAATACATCATCCACAAATCCTACTACAAACAAAAAAGATTACACGATTGTTACAATAGGGACCAAACAAAAAACTTCGAGTCTTCAATATGGGACGAAACAGTGAGCCTACACAAACAGTAAGAGTTTTCAAAAATCAATCAAAACAAATGATAATTAAAGAAACAAATAGTAAAAGTATATAGATTTATGCTTATTTCTTATTACCTGAAAAGAAAGCAACTACATGAGATTCTAATAATAAATCAACTCTCAAATGAGATACTAATAAGAACTCAACTCGCAAATCCTTTAATTCAAATCACACATACACACTGTCTTGACTTTGATTTTCTAATTACGATGCAAAGAGGAGATAGTTAATATAAAGCAATCTCAGGTTGACAGCTTCCAAGAGTATAGTTAATAAACTATTGTTTGGCTTGCACACAATGCAGATCATAGGTATTTCGTAATGACAGTTGATTGAGGACTTGCTAACAGTTCTATGCAAGCATGCAACTTTTTTACACTTAACAAACTCTAAATATATGCAACATAGCAAATTAACATCAATGCTGAGCAACATTTACAACTATGTACTCTTGACACAACTGAGTAGAAATTGCATGTCCCCAAGCCTATATTAAATTATTGGATATGATCTGTTTACACAATCATATATACACAAAAAGATAAATTCTCTCCCTACAACCTAAACATACTTGTGCTAGGCTTGTCCTTGAAACTTGAACCTCTATACAACCACATAATTTTATTAGAACCACGAAAGAAATATATTTGATTGTATATAGTTGATCTCCAGATTCTAAAATTTCTATTGCTCTGATTAATACTATTTGTATCAAACATTTCTATTCTCAAGATCAATAAGCATTCCTAAAATTTGATTTGATCATCCTATTGCTCTGATAGTCTTTTAAGTTGGTAGATTTAATAAGAGTACTAAATAAATCTTTCATTAAAGATACATTCCTTTCTCCACATCAGAAATGGATATATTCATAATCCCAAAATGGATACATAGTTGTAAATGGATATAGTAAATGTGTTTTGAAAAGATATTCTAGATTCTCTACTCAAATCTTTTTTCAAAACATTTCTTTATTTTTGGAGTCTCATTTGAAATCCTCTCAGAGAATCCAAATGGACCCCTCAAAGGCACATTGATTTGGCTAAAATATTTCCTACTCTATAAATAGTTAAATACTTCATTAATCTTTTGTTCTCATAACAACTTTCACTATCTTGAGAAAACATACAACTTTCTTTTAACATTAAAAGGCAATTTGTAGAGCATTCATTGTGATCTTTTATTTCTTTTGTGAGCTGTGATTGTCTCGTTCTATACATAGAAAATAATTTTGTACTTGAAATTGATCTCTTAAGGGGAAGAGATTGGACTGTAAGAGGGTTCGCTTCGACCTAATTAAACAGAAGTGGTTTTAGTGGATTGCGAAATCCTAAGGTAGATGGCCCTTAGGTCGTGGATGTAGGCAAGGGTGCCAAAACACTGCAAATCATTGTGTTCATAATGGTGATATTTTTTGAACTTGTTCTTGCATGTTTGTTTTCTTTCAGTTTTATTTTATGTTAGAATTTTACAAAACTCTATTCACCTCCACTCTAGTAGACATCGCACAGCAAGAATACCATTGCTTCCCATACTGGCAAATTTTTGTTTATCTTAAATTAATAGGAACACGCTAAAAGAACTGAGCGACAAAATAAAACATGGACTGAGAAACAAAATAGTATATCCTACCATTGAGTAAAGGTGGTTGAAAATGAGAAGCGGCGCCACTATTATAAATATCTTCAAACTCCGCAAAGTGAGGTTCATTTTGTATGGCATGATTAGGAAGCAGGACGGAAGAAACTTGAAGATTCCCATGAACAGCAGGACGGAAGCAAACTTATGAACTCAAAGCTCTGTGAAAAAGTTGATTTTGTTAGAAATAGAATTGAACGATCATAAACAAATTTAAGAAGGGAATTTACTGCCTCTGATTGCTGATACAATTGACCTTCATGTACTGCCCCAGGAATAGTTGATAACAGTACATTAGGTCGAAAGCTTGAAGAAGCATCAGGCACTGAAACAGATGATCCTGGGAGACCTTGCAACTCCTGAACACATATTAAAATTAAAGTCCTAAACGTAGGTATGGCAAATCATGGTAAAAGAGAAGTGTCTATAAAGCAGTGATAACAAATAAGCTATGCTAATAACAAAGAAGCATGGATTGTTTGACAATAAACTATGCTAAGAAATAGTAACATGCAGAAAACCATAAACTGTAAGGGACCACTTGCAGCACAATGATTGTTTGTCTTCAATTTTTTTTTTCCTACGATTAACTAAGTGAGTTCACAGTGCCAAGAGACCATGTGTAGCCAAATATGTATAATGCATGTGTAGCCAAATGTACTGATATAAATGAATTACAGGAACATATTTAAAACATGTGTAGCCAATGTACTGATATTTTATAATGCATGCTTCAGTTCCCTGATAAAATGAAAAGTTTTTGTAGCTTTTATGTCTACACCAGTGTTCATAATTTGGACACCAACAAACTCAATGTCACTCCCCGCTTCCCAAAAAGAAATACAGAATACGGATACATAACAAAAGCCCAGCGAATGATTTTCATCATCCTTAAGCTGTTCAAGAATCTTTGCAACACATCACAGAAATAATCAGAGTCGGAAGCAAAAAGCACAACCAACATGCAATATTGAAACAAAACACCAACAGAAATTTACTTGAATCCAAATACAATATTCTCAAATAAATCAGAGTCTGGAGAAAACAAATATCCTGGGTCACATCGTCCAAATACAAATAATATCCCAAATAAACCAAATACACTTTATTCAAGTTCAAGCAACAATTAATAATAATAATAAAGCAGAAACTCCAGCACTAAAATATCATCTCGCCAATACCTTTTGGCAGCTAACCATCCTAATCTGCAATTAGTAAATTTGCAGGAAAAGGGAAAAAGAAGAAAACAAGTACCCGTCAATTGCAAGCCGCGGGTCACAAATAATATAGGATACAAGTATATGGAAAAACTAACTAGCAACATGCTATACTAACTGGTACAGGTAACATATGTTAAATGTCAAGTAAACAGGTAAGCAGGTAAACATGTATCAAGTATCAGGTAATCAGGAAAACAGGTGAACATGAAACAAGTAATCAGGTGACAGGATAATCAGGTAACCGGTATACAGGTAACAAGTAAACAAGTATCAGGTTGTGTCATGTTAAGTCTTGTTATATTACTATCTAGGTAGCACTTCATGCATCCCGATTTTTACTACATGGTTGCTACAATAAACAATTTCGCCTTAGATTTCATAGTGGAGTCCATAGGGCAGTGTACTTAGGTACAGGAAATAGAAACAGGTTGAACCTAGTGGTTCTCTTCCGAGTACACCTTCCTAAGGGAAGTATGCAGTCAAGTACAGGAAAACAAGCATAACCTAGTGGTTATCTTCCGAGTAAATCTTCCTATAGGGAAGCATGCAATCAGGTACAGGTAACAGGATCGTGAATCATGTAGTCATGAACACGTAACAGGTAGGCAGGACACAGGTCCTCTTCCGAGTACACGTTTCTATATTTTCCACTACTAGATCTTTCCCTTAAACCCCGGCTTGGTTACTTTTATTATGGTCAACAAATAGACATGAATGTGTACGAAATAATGCCAAATTAACAGGGTATAATTAGGTTTGGGTTTAGGGAAATAAATATGCAAGCATGGGTGATATACATTCACATAAACGAGCAAAATAGTGTATGTTCATAAACAGGACAGCATGATCAATCAGTACAAAAACAGTGATTCTGGTCTCTACAGAAATGCAAACCTAAATCCGTCAAAGGATCTGGAAACTAGACATCCATACGAATCCAACGAGTATAATTAAGTCATATAGTACTTCACAACATCTTAACTAAAAAAAAGTTCGAAAAAAGAAAACATGTTCAGTCAGAAATCAGAAAAATGAATTCTCAGTCAGAAAAACAGCATCAAAACTCACCAAATAAATTCAGGAAAAATCTGGGGTATTCCCCTATAAGTCTAGAATCAAAATATAAAGTTTCATAATATTCCAATAAGAATATATCAGTCATCAAAAATACGAAAGCATCAAGAAAACTTAGTTTAGCGAATTTGGAAATCTCAATACTGTTGTACGAAAACTAAGATATCTCGCAACCAGAGAATCGAAATCCAATTCCGCCAAAGGGATATGAAAATAGATAGAATTTAAAAACTTTCACATTTCACAAATATTTTTCATACAGTATAAGGAATCATAGTGAAAATAGGGTTCTTTACAGCACAGTAAGCAAAATACAGCATGTATAGATTTTAGAACGATCATGAAACACCACATAAAACTTATCAAGAAAATTCATCAAAAATCTGGGTAATCCCTAACTTCATAGAAACACTGACCAAAATATTAGATCGAGATAATATGTGTAGAATAGTTCTTGAAAATAGTTTGTTAACAAAATCAACCAAAAACTGAATCTAGAATTGATCGACACCTCTCTACTAAAACAGTCATAACTCAGTCATATGAAATCCAAATCAAGCAAAACCAGTGGGGTTTGAAAATAGATAAAATTATCTAAAATTTATCTTTTATTTTGGAATCAAGATTCTGACTATAGCATAGACGAAAACAGAAATCAAAGCAGAACACCCAGTAAATACATATTTCACACTTCAAATCAAAAACATCATAACTTCAAGATTATTGATCGAAACACATCCAAACTTGAAATAAAACCTACCAAGCATCTAATCATCATGATTTAGAGTTACTAACAAGTCCAAACCTATTATTTCATATGGGTTTTAGTCCAAACATCAATTCACACAAATAATCACATACATGCTTAAAAATCAAGATTTCGGTAAATCCTAGGTCATCACCTATCAAGATTGGTGTCATAAGTCATCTATGGCCAAATTAACACAATAGAGACAAAACCCATCAAGGAAAACATAATCTTTGGTTGTCTCTAGACCCAACTACACTATAGGTGAACTTTTTGACTTGTATCAAACCAAATGAATTGTAGTACAAGTTACTTGCCTTAGTATGGAGATGAAACACGATGCAATTAGTCCTAGAAGCAAAACCCACGAACGAAATCCTCTCCAAGCGTGAATCCAAGCAAC
The DNA here is from genome assembly GCA_017893485.1 of Hemerocallis citrina. NCBI lineage: Eukaryota > Viridiplantae > Streptophyta > Magnoliopsida > Asparagales > Asphodelaceae > Hemerocallis > Hemerocallis citrina. Next base: position 43,258,966 of record CM030367.1, read on the forward strand.
TACGAACACAAATCCACCCACGAACGAATCCCCTTGAAGCAATGATCAAAGTGGCCAATACCCACTTCAAGAATCCACAAGAAAAGAGGTTGATGATGATGGTTGATGGTGCTTTGGTGGTGTCGGATATGCACTCAAGGTGGGGGTCTCGGTTGTGTGGGGTGGCCGAAGGTGGAGAGGGATGTGGTGGCCGGATGGGGGGAGTAGTGGTGGCCGGGATTGAGACTAGGGGTGTCGGGTTTGAGGGGATGAAGCAGCCGGGAGCACACAAGAACAAGGGGGCCGGGATTAAGAGGTGAGGGAGAGATAATAGAGTTAGGGTTAGGGTTTTTGAAGTTTAGAGTATATATATAGGAGGTAAAAGTGGGTTAATGGGTTGTGGGTATCAGTATGTAGTAATCAGTATACAAATGGGTAATGGATATTAGGTAAATAACAATGGGGATACAATCTAGAGTGAAATCTATGGCTCTAGAAAAATCTTATTAGGAGTCAAAAAAAATCATAGGTTTGGAAAATCACCACCAAAATTCTGTCGCAATCACCATGGAAATATAAAATAAAGAGAACGAGTCCAAAAATGGTGAAAGAATCAAAATGATGAAAAACGAACAAAAGCGACGATCAAACAACACAAGGGAGCTCAAAATGAAGTAAAATGAATATATATTGAAAACAAATCCAATATACGGTTCAGAAAAAAAATACAAAAGAGATAAAAATGCAAAAAAATGAAAAATACACTCCAAAATACATAAAATGAAAAACAGGGATTACACTCAATTAGTAAGTCAGAGTTCAAATGATAGGCATAGCTAATGATGAGACATTCTACAATGATATCTGCCTCCTAATATTGGTACCGGTTTTGGCATTTTCGCAAATATTTGATATATTAACTCGGTGTTTCAGAATCAATCCATTTTTGTTAAATTTATAATGATGTTTGATGATATTTGTGTTTTCCTTTTTCTATTTCATTTAAGGAACATATATTTGTTACTCTGTTTTGTTACTTAAAAAATACTATCAAAAGATATGTATTGTAAATTATACTTAAAAATAGACACTTCTAAAGTTACAAATAATTATTCATCTAAAACTAAAAAAAATAATAATAAACACACGTCATAAATGCATATAATAAGGATGAGATAATGTTTTCTAATAAAAAAGAATTACCAATGATATGTTCAATTACCAACATATGAGAACACAAAATTATGGTTTACCTAGTGTCCTATTTTTGTCAAAATTATGTCTGGAACATATATCCCTATGCTCTCTCACCCATAACCATGATCATTCTTCGCATTGTGTATCGAGTGTATAACATTATAACTCTATGTAGTACTAAAGTTGGGTACGATATGTACCCTGCAAAATTTTGGGGTTGAATTTTATTAAGTCTTCGATGAAGAGACTAATAATGTAACTGAATTAAGATATGTCAATGAGTGAGATAACTGAATTAAGATATGATTCTGCAAAAAGATAATCAACAATTGTTGGGTTATAAATGATCACCTTCGTGTCAATTTCCCACCTTCACAATATGTAAGAGCAAAAGGCACATTATAATTTACAAAAATAGAATTAGAGAATATATGTCAATGAAAAGAAAAAAAAACCTGTAACCAACTTAATTGTATGCTAATATTAACTACCAGGTATCAAATCCAAATCCATTCAGAAAAACAACTTACCTGATAGTTCTACTCTATGACCTGCAAGACGTAGTTCATTAATGAACTCTGAAAGCTTGAGGAGCTCTGAGTCAGTGAAGATGTCCTCAAACACCTTCAGCCCTTTTACATCATTGAACTGATTACATACGGAGACACAGGATGAGCAATCGATTATAATATAATTAGGTAAAAAAATGCCAAACATCTCAAAACAATCTACTTCTACTAATTCTCCTACAGCTTCTCCTATTACATCTCAATTAGAAATTTGAGGTGAGAATCGCGAAGAGATAAAACTCGCCATATGCCCTTTCACTGGTTCCCTTGCTACAAAACCTTTACAGATCTTGATTTTATCCATTCGCATCGCACATTCTTCATGGTTAAAGCATATCTTTACATTTTCCAAGCCAGCAGTTTGTTCTTCTTGAGATCCTACAACCCCACAAACAAACCTCAATCATCAGTCTCTAACCCAAAAGTTAAGAGTCAAGAATCAATTGCATTTTGGAAATGTAACAGTTCAAACAGCAAGAAAGTAGGACTGTACAGTAATTTTTATCTCGGAATTGTGGTCAACAATGTTGAATTAGATGTCACTTGTTTCAAAATGTGGGTGTAAAACCAAGAGATTCTAAAATCTAGAATGAGAGGTATGTTTACAATTTTCTTTGCTCAGTCAATAGTCTTTGAAACTACAACATTTTTTACCAGAAAAGGAGAAAAAGAGGGATTATTTGGGTATATATTAGCTATTAGGTAAGAAAAAAGCATTATCTGTAAAAAGTTGAATTTATGAATTTCTAAGTATAATCTTGCGAATTACCCACTGAAACCTAGAAATTAGTTCATGAAATTTGTAAAATTTTGCCAAAAAGAAAAACAAAGGGAAAATATATTTTGTAAGCTGCACATTGTATGTTGATGTTTTTTAGGATTATTTCAAACAAACTGTGAATTACAAATGAAATTTTTAGGAGAAATGAACTTTTCTCTCTTTGTTAGTCCACACTATTCAAATCTAATTATTGCCAGTGCTTGGGTAATAACAAAGAAAAACACACATATCCAAGACTTTATTTAAAAAGTGGATATATTCCACAATTGGCTCTTAATACCTTTATTCCCTAAATATTTTATTTATATTTAATACAAAAAACTCCCCTTCAAATTGGTTAAAAATTAAAAAAAAATTAAAAAAATTAAAGAGTTTCTTTAAAATCAAACTCCAAAGATCTCTATGAATAACCCATGCGATTATTTATCGAAAAAATAATAAGCCATGTGATTATGAATTTATGATGACTTCACAACTTAAAAAGTATATAATGATTAAAGTACGGCTACGGAGCTACCGCATCTACACCTACTAATTTGGAATAATTATGTGTTTTAAGAGCAACCACAATCGTTTGCTAAAAAATATGGCAAAGTGGCAAATGAAAATAGCAATATGAGAATTTCAGTGCAACGGTGATTTGCTAAAATTTTATAAAGACTATACACGTTGTTTCGTCCATTTTTTTTACAGTTAATTAATTAATTTTTAGATATTAAAATAGGTTAATTAAATAATAAAATATATCCTAACCTATTTAATTATACACTATCCTAACAATTATACACTAACTTAATCATTTCTTTGGGCTGGACGGGACGACATGTCCGGTCCAAGCCAAAAAAGCTTGAAATGGGACAACATGTCTCGTTTGAGCGATATTTGAATATATTTTTTTGTTCAGACAGTACATGTTGTACCGTCTGTTCATTAAAAAAAAAGAAAAAAAAGAATATTCCATAAACTAACAAAGAACCTGTTTTAAGTGTCAAGAAATATGTCCCTTGATCAAAGGTTATTCCATCATTTTAGTACACATTGCTCTGTAATGGAGTTAAATTAGTGGGGAGTGACACTCTTCAAGTACACAAAGATAAATTAGAAGGGTCTGAAGCATGCTTAAAAAAACTCAATTTCAGAATGGTATCAGCCTGTTCTCAATCCAAAGTATTGATGGCCAACATCTCAATCTGAAATTGTGGTGTATCTTGGTATAAGCATACCACAAACTTTGGTAATTTTTTGTATCTATGATTACATTAAGATAATGATTTAGGATAATATTCTCACTCTTCATATTTTCTCTTGAAATGCATAATGAACATGGCCTCCAGATATATATATATTTACCTTCCTATCCATATCAAATAGTACCTTTAAGAATTAAAAGCAGTTTCTAAAAGGACTGTACGAATATTCGTGTAGTACTGTTGTATAAATTGCCAATTGCTAATAGATTATTTCCCAATAGAAACTTTCTGGCATTTGTTCATTTAATAGACTTCTATAGTTAGGTAACCTTCACATACTTTGAGAATTAACCATACAATTTAGCAATTACTTCACAATATTTGTTTAGTCAAAGAAATGGTTATTTTACCTCTTCGCGTTCAGTGTTCAACTGAGATTGTGCAATGTAACTACGTGCTGATTTTCCAGAGGGGATATCTTCAGCTTATGATCCAAACTCGGGAGTAGAAGTATCGCAATACTTTATCTGGTCCAAGTAGACAGAGAAATTGAACTTCAGACCCCTATTAAATAATTCACTTGAGATATCAAACATTGTTACTGATCTTACTGTTGGGTATTGTGGCTTAGCATAAGCAACAATTTTCCCTTCGCTATTAGAAACAGTAATAATTTACCTGGCATATTGGACTTCCCCATTAAGAACCATCTGGCAACAGTTGAATCATCAGAATTTTAGCTTAAATGGGCATTCTTTATCACCAAATGAGAATAAAAAAAATTACCTTCAATACATGAGGATCTTTCCAGGGGCCCTTTTCTGAATTAAGACACCCTCCATGTTCAGAGCAGGTGCAAGAGCCGCCAAGGAAATCTGGCAATTCACTGTAGAAAAGCATACAAAACGGAAGCTGAGAAAAACAATACAAAGATATAATGATGAATAAGTTATAATGAAAAAGACAGAACTTACCTTCAATCAATTATTTCAAGTAACTTATTTTGGTACTTGGTTCCAAGAATCTGAAGTGAAATTAAAAGTCAATACATTTCTCAATCTCTAGATAAATAAGCTGTGAGGGACAAAAAACATTCTTGCTTACATGTATCTTTGCAGTTGTTTTAGGATCAAGAAAAGATTTCACAGTGTTCCATAGCAATCTAAAACCTGGACCAGCATTAATGATGAACATGCGGCATAATGTCTACAAAAGAATATAGATCCTAATCAATAACTAAACAAATAAAATAAAAGGTTGATGTGCATGCCACTGTGATCTAGTGGTAAACCCTCACTGTAGTGAGCAAGAGCTTGCAAGTTCGAGTTAACAATTACCCGAATTTCAATCAACAATCAAGAATTTCAATCCAAAGTTACCCGAATTTCAATCCCAAATTAAAAGAACAACATGAAACTACAACAAAGAACTCGACTTTATACCTTGAAACGCAGTCGAGGAGGGCAGTCGAGGAGTTGGGGCGTCGGGGCTGGCTTCAGGAGGCGAGGCGTCGAGAGAGAGGGGGGGTGGGGCTTCAGGGCATCACGAGAGAGAGGGGGGGCGGGGCTTCAGGGCATCGCGAGAGAGGGGGAGCGGGGCAGGCGGGGCGTCGAAAGAGAGAGAGGAGGGGCAGGGCTTCAGGGCATCGCGAGAGAGAGATACGGGGGCCGAGCTTCAGGGCGTCGCGAGAGAGAGGGGGGGCTTCAGGGCGTCGAGAGAGAGCGTCGAGGCGTCGAGAGAGAGAGAGAGAGAGAGAGAGAGAGAGAGAGTGGGTCGGTAAGTGACGAGAGAGAGGGAGTTGGAGAAAGGAGCTGAAAGAGAGAGAGATATGGGAGGCGGAGAGAGAGAGATAGATAGTAAGAAAGAGAGAGAGGGGGGTTTTTGGGTTTCAAATTTTGGGAGGAAAAATATGTTTTGTGAGATTCAATCTGGGCCATTGATTTTAGGGGAGATTGAAGGAGATCCACTTGATAGCTTTCTTTGTAATTTATTATATATATATATGAAGAGAGAGAGAGAAAGAGAGAGAGAGAGAGAGAGAAAGATAGCTTCATATTTGTATGAGGAAATTTTTCTCATACAAAGTGATTATATTCACTTGGTGGGGCCCACATGGAAGATCCACACCGTCCATCATGTTTATCATGCCAATGGATGTATGTATAGAAAAAATAAAGTGGTTTTGAGGTCATTCACCCATGCATCATGTGCGTCTAATTTGTGGTTCGATTTGTATTACTGTTGAAATTATTTATTTTTCAACCACATAATGCATGGGTGAATGACCTCCAAACTACTTGATTTTCTCTACACATACATCCATTAGCATAATAAACATGAAGAACGGAGTGGATCTTCCATAAGGGAACCACCAATTGAGTATAATTACCTTATATGAGGAAAATTTTCTCATGCTTTATATTTTCTCATGCTCTATATGATGCATGGGTGAATGACCTCCAAACCACTTGATTTTTTCTACACACACATTTATTGGCATGATAAACATAATGGATAGAGTGGATCTCCCATAAGGGACCCCATCAAGTGAGTATAATCACTTTGTATGAGGAAGATTTTCTCATACAAATATGAGGCTCACATTACTCTCTCTCTCTCTCTCTCTCTCTCTCTCTCTCTCTCTCTCTCTCTATATATATATATATATATATATATATATATATATATATATAGAAGTCTTCCGTTGTGCACCACCTATGGTGCACACGACGTGTGCACTCAGCCTTCCCGCCTTCGTATCGACGATCCAAACCATTCACATTGATCTATACATCAAAATTAGTTTAAATATGCACAATCAAATCATTTGAAATTCATTTGCCCATTTATTGAAGTGTTACAAAATTTTATGGCTGAAAATCACTGTTTTTTATAGTCACATGATGGATGGGCATATGAATTTCAAATGATTTGATATTACATATTTAGAATAATTTAGATGTGTAGATCAATGTGAACGGTTCGGATCGTCGATACGAAGGCAGGAAGGCCGAGTGCACACGGAGGGGTGGTGCACAATGGAAAATTTTCCTATATATTTGCCCATCCATCATCTATATAATAAAACACAAAGAAAGCTATCAAGTGGCTTTCCTTCAATCCCTTCAAAAATCAAAGGTCAAGATCTAACTTCACAAAACATATTTTTCCCTCTAAAAATTTCCCCCCAAAACTCAAATTCAAACCCCCCACCCAAAACAACTCCTATATTTATTTAATTTTTTTTTCTCTCTCTCTCTATTTCACTCCGTCTTCTATTCACAAAATTAAGAAAATAAAAAATTTTAAAATTTTTAAAAATTAAAAAACTAAAAAAAAAATTAAAAACTTGAGAAACTTTAGAAATAATTCGAAAAAATTCAAAAAAATCATATAATATGTTTTTTTTTTGGACTCTCAAAAGTTTCTCATATAATATATAATCAAATAAGGTGCACTGTTCCGAAGACGTGCCGTAATCATGTGTCAATGGGCAAACCTAGTGTGACTATAAAAAATAATGATTTTCAGCCATACAATTTTGTAACACTTCAATGGATGGGCAAAAGAATTTCAAATAATTTCATTTTACATATTTAGACTAATTTAGATGTGTAGATCAATGTGAATGGTTCGGATCGTCGATACGAAGACAGGAAGGCTGAGTGCACACGCCGTGTGCACCATAGTGCTATTTTTAGAGCCGTTTGTAGTGGAAATTACCATTTTACCCCTGTGATTTTTGAGATTTTTGTATGATTTTGAATGGTCTTATTTTTAGCCATATCACAAGCCTTTGAGGAGTAGATTGCCCGTTTTTAGTGGTTTAATGATCATTTATCGGAATTCTCGGGGACATTTTGATCTCGCTCGGCGTGTAACGGTGCTTTCCCGAGTTTGCAAAATAATCAGAATTGATTTTAGATTTCTCTCTTTATTTTGTGACTTTTCTAGATATTTCTAAGTTTTTTCAATTTTTAATTATTTTTTTCCGAAATTTTTATTCAATTTCCAAGATTCAAATATTAATTTCGAAAATTTTAATTAATTATTCTAATTTTATATTTATGTTTGCAGAATTTAATAATTATTTTTCAGAAATAATAATTATTTTTAGAAATTTTAAATTAGCTTTCCAAAATTTTAATAATTTTCCAAAATTTTAATAATTTTCCAAAATTTTTAAATAAACTCCGAATTAATAATTAAAGAAAAGAATTAAAAATATACCTTGATGTTGTGGACAAATTTGTAGCGTCGATCGTGGCGCGCGTGAAGATCGAGATGATCGAACGTTGTGCAGGCGTTGATCATTCAATGCCCTTTTGCCCCATTTTTCATTCGGTTCTTCATTGTTTCGGCGTGCTGCGCTGATCGATGAGAACGTTCACCATGCTGACATGTGGCATTGACCGTTGACTGGTCAATGGTTTTTGCCATGTTCTTGTTTGGTTCTTTGTTTGCTTGACCCACTTCGCCGAACGTTGAGCCATGCTGACGCGTAGCGTTGACCGTTGACCGGTTAACATTGGTTGTTTGACTAGTCAAATGTTTTCGCCCAGTTTTTGTTCGGTTCTTAGTTTGCTCTGCACGCTTCGCCTAACGAGTATGGAAGTCCGTCGAATGTCGGTGAACGAGTGTTGCTGAACGAATTCTGGTGTTTCAGCATCGTAACATGTGGCACGTTTGACCGTTGACCTTTTTACCAGTCAACGATCGAGCTTTATCTCTTAGCCTTCCCCGACCATTGCTCTTCCTCGTCTTTTGGGCTTCCCCATCATTTTGGGGGCCCACTAACTCGAAGCCCAAGAGTCAATAGACTCTTTTATAAATCTTTTCCCCCTTTCTCACTTCTTCACTCTTCTCATTTCCTCTTCTCCTCAAAATTTCTCTTCTTCGGCGAAAATCAGCTCTAGACAAACTCCGACAAACTTTCCCGATCTCCACTGAGAAATTTTGATTGTAGCTTCGAAGGTAAATTATTTCTTATTGTATTAAAGATGTTTAGAGCTTCTTCGGGCGATGAGACCTCTTCTAGTTGTGTTGAAGCACAACCATCGACTCCTCCTACTAGATCAGACAAGGAGAAAGGTGTAGCAGAGCCATCTTCGATCGTTGTGGAGACGATTATAAAGAGAGATAGGAGAATGGGGGATTCAGGAAGATATTTGATTGCAGTGTTACAACTAGGTGGCATTCGAGAGTACACAATCGATGAGCTGAGGCGAGTCAAGCATGGCATGGAGCGATTCTACGAACAGATGGCACCGCACGAGCATACAAAGCTAACGACATTACTTCTATTCTTATGGAGGCAGATTTGGGCACTATTCGAAAATGTTAAAAATCCCGATCGAGTTTGATCATGCTTTGCCAGGCCTTGGAGTTAGAGCCTATTAGTCGATCTTTCCTCACTTGTGCATCTTTCCCTTCGATGCCTACCAGCGGGGCTCCTCCTTCCTTTCCATCCCTTCATAAGAGAAGTTTTGAGGTGGTACGGTTTGGGTCCAATTCAGCTTATGCCGAACATGTAGAGCCATGTTACTGGGTTTGTGCTGCATTGCCAGGCAGCAGGGTTCGAGCCTCGACTCAATGTTCTATGAAAGTTGTATAAGATCCATCAGAAGAACATGTCAGAGTATCAGTTCTATCTCACAGCTCGTAGGGGTGTAGGATGCTCGATAACCCTAATCCGATCAAACCCTGGATAGATAAGTACTTTGTGATCCACAGTTGCAAGTTGTGGGGAATCCCCACAATGTGGAGGGTGGATGTGCCGAAGAGGGTGAAGGCGGATCCAATTTTGAGCCCTGAGGAGGAGGTATGGTCGGCACTCTTTTAGATTGACCGAATTTACATTGGAGAGAGATAACCGAGGAGTTTCTCTTTAAGGAGGGTCTCAACCCGATAAACCCTAGTACGCATCATCTTTTATATGTTTATCTTGTCTTTGTATTTACATCTATCTCTTTTTGTCGACCTAATATTTTGTATCTTCTATTTATAGAGAGGCAAACATGGATTTTGATGAGATCATGTCTCAGCATTCGGGCTTGAGTAGCAGGTGCCCCGAAGAAAGGAAGAGGAAGAGGATGGTCACCAAGTCATCATCGTCGAAGATTACCAGGAGTGTGGGGGGTGCTCCTCCTGTGGTGGACTTAGAGTCCCCCCCCCCCCGCTTCCTCAGATGCTCCCACTGCGGTTGACTTCACGTTTTCTGCCGATATAGCTCTCGAGGCTCCCCCTCTTACTACAGCGGCAGACGCGATCCTAACCAACGAGCTGGAGAATATCTTTGTTCCCGATTGGCAGGTCAGGAGGCACAACGGCTTCCTTAAGGATTTAGCGAGTTGCATGGATGCGATTCACCACTTAGCCACCCCCAAGGATAAGACCTCGATGGAGCACGGGACCTTGGGTGACCCAGTCTTGGAGATTGCCAAGGCAAACATGGTGGTACATTTTTGTTATTTCCCTTTCTCACAATTATATTCGTGGATTGTTGGTATCTATCTTCTGATTTGTAACTTTGATTTATCTCTTTGTAGATCTCTTGCCACTTTATCTACTTGTTGAAACAAGTAGCGGAGCAGGAGTGGGTGCTAAAGGTGACGAAGGATAAGGAGAGGGTGGAGCGATCGAGAGTCGTAAAGGAGTTGGAGTCTGTTGCACTTCGGGCAGAGGCTTAGGAGACTCGAATCGCCTTGTTGGAGGCATCCCTGGCCAAAGAGGATGAGCAAGTGGCCTTGGAAAGGGAGCAGGCAGTTCGGGAGAGAGAGCTGGCGGCTCGCGAGAGGAAGAGTGCGGCTAGGGAGAGAGAACTCAGAGAAGCCGCGATGCAGGTCACGAAGGAGTGGGCAAAGGCGAAGGCCGTGGGGTACATGGCCACTAACATGGAGAAGGCGTGGACCATGTAAGTGAGCGTATCCCTGGCTTCGATAGCTCGTGGTACTCATTATTTCCACCCCTGTGTAGGAGCAAGAGACACAGGAGGAGGGGTAGGAGGAAGAGGAAGAGGAAGCAGGGGTTGGTCGGGTAGGCATAGAAACCGGAGGTGAGTCTTCTACCTCTGTGGCACCACCCAGTGAGGTGGACCCTTGATTCTTTCTTCTTCTTCCAGCCTATGTTTTGTTGTTATTTTTGTATTCGCCTAATAGCGGACTGGACACTGCTTTATGTAGTCTTGTTTTTAGATGAACGAACTTGTTTTGCTTCTTTCAACTTGTGTTAGACTTTGAAAGTTGAGTATTTGAGTCTTTTCCCTTTTTGTGGCCATAGTTGTTGCTTTCGAAGTAACTCTTTGATCTTTTTCCTTGGCAGATTGTTGTGTGCGACGGGGGAAGTTATCAGTTAAGCGAGATTGCCCGCCTTCGTACTAAACTCCAAGTGGTGGAGTTGGGGCTTGGTCGCTCACAAATTAGGCTTTTTAGAGCAGAGACAGAGCTTGGTCACTTAAGAAGGGTGTTGGCTGTAACCCCTATTTTTCTATTTTGGATTTTATTGTATTTTATTTTATTTTCTTGATTATTGTATCTGAATTCCTTTTTAATGATAAGTTTTTGCTTTTCTTGGGTTCTTTTATTCTCTTTTGATCATTCCGTGCTCTTTGGCTTGAATCCTGCTATTTTTGGCTCATTGCAAAATTTTGCTCTTCCTGTTTTGAGTTTGATTTGATCCGCTATATGTTCATCTCATTGATCTATATTTGTTCATCTCTTTTTGGAGCCTAAACCTGTACCATAAACCCATTAACAACCCAAAACCCTATATCTTAATTTCCTATATAGATACCCCTTTATCCCCAATTATTAGTTAACCCTATTTTCTAATCTCTCTCTCTCCCTACCGCCGCTCTCATCCTCTCCCTCTTTCTATTTTCATTTTCAAAACCAATCCCGAGCCACCCTGTTCTCCTCTTCCGTTCTCTGACCACCACCTCATCACCCTACCTTCATCCCGTCATCACCCTAGCCCCTTTGCCATCGTCTATGATTGCCACCACCATCCCGTCGCCTTCCCAAACTCCACCGAACCCATCGCCTGCACCCATCCACCTCATCGCCGCCGTCTCGTCGACCACCGCGATCACCCTCTCCGCTGTCCCCTGCAACCACCAGTGACCCTTCTTCGCCCTCGTCGTCATCCAGAATCCCGAACACCCCCGCCATCTCCTCCTCTGTTTCGACAATAAAAAGAGCACCAATCGATCTCTCCGAAGTTCTCGTTGCTGCATCGCTTCCCGACTGCCAGCGCCACGCCGTCAGCCGCCCTCGCTCTCGTCGACGCTATCGCTCCTCGCCGCAGTCGCCGATCACCGCCGCTTCTCCCTCCTTTTTTCGTTGTTGTTGGTGTTCGGTAGTAGAGAGAGGGAGTTGGTTTCATTGTGTGTTGTTTGTGGAAGTGAGAAGGATTGATCCGGAGTTTGGTGTTTTGTGAAGAGGATCCGCTGATTGACTGTGTTTGGTGTTTGCTGTTTTTTTGTTTTGTACGGGCTCGCACGTGTTTCCGCGTTCGTGATTTGTCACCCGGGATTCTCATCCTGTTATTCTAAATATTCGAAATTAACAATTAAAAGGCAAGTCCCTTCTTGAACAAGTTTATTGTTTTGTTCAAGATTCCTTGATCTCTGCAAGTGGATCCAAATCTTTTGATCATATTACTATTTGAAATTCCGTTAAGTATATTGAGGATTTACACAAGCTAACCCAATATATTCTTAACATAGTGCCTACATCTTTGATCTAAAACCTAGTCCCTCTGGTACATTAAATATGCACAATTACATGAAAAATAAATAGATCCATGTTATAGAATTGTTTGATGAATTGAATATATTAGATTGAATTTGATTTAATGAATTGATTACTATGCCTGTAAAATTGCATCTTAAACCTAGAATTATGCATGTTAAACATATAGCATCACTTTGATGGTTAATTAGCATGAATTATATGGTTGTAAGATAAAGTTCTTGCCTATTCATATCAAACTATTTTTGGACTGCTGTTGGTTCCTTTTTGTCTCAGATTTTTGACTATGTTGCTGTTGTAATTTGAAATATCTTTATGAACATGAATTATATCCCCATGAATCTATTTTCCAAAAATTTTAACGGATCTGAATTTCGAGTTACAATCTGTTAGATATCGGTGTTTTAGTACAGCTGTGTCTGAATTTCTAGATTCACAAATTCATACGTATCTTTATGTTTCATAATTAAATAGAACGTGTTAAAAGTAAATTAAAAATATGAAATAAATTTGGCTGAGACTAGACATGCGTTGGAACCACCTTGAAATTTTGTAGATTTAGATGATGAGTTTTCTGACCTAAAACATATAGGTGAACACAATTTATAACTCGCTGCCTGAAAATAAAATCTGAAAAGAATAGGATTTTCACCATAGATTTTGTAACTTTTATATGTCGTATATATATTTGCTGGAACCGGTAGACAGTTTATTTTCTAGAATTTCTGAAAGATCCATATTTTCTTTCCTGTAGTAGCGGTAATCTGTGCTTTTGTACAACAACGTCATGATGTCCAGATTGTGTAATTTGTGCTAATTTAATATGTTTACTTCCGGGGTATTATGGGATGACTTGGTAGTGACAATCAGAAACTGTACTCGGTCGGGCCCTACTGCTTGACTTGTACTGACTGATGGCCATAAAATACTGCTTGATAATCATTATCATTGAACATTAAACACTGAATACTGGACCGAGTACACGAACCGTGAATTCACCATCAGTCTAAAGCGTACACTATGTGCTTGCACCGAACCTGTGAAATGGGACGCAGTAGTATGTGCACTAGATAGGCTAATAAAATGATTAATAACCTGCATTTGACATTTCATGTTTTATCACATACACTGCCATCAATTTTGGACTTGAATCGAAACTATTAATTAAATGCATGCTTAACATAGACCCTTGACATTATTTTCATTCCTTGTCTTTGTTATTGACTTTGACCCCTGTCCATTTTCTTTGATATACATGCTTCCTATTATTCTCTGTTTCCCTCTACTTGCTGTCCATGACTTGCTCTAAGGATATTATTTTCTTTCTTTTTAGATCAAAAATTTACAGGTACTGGAGGAACCATACCAGCAGGAATTGGTGGGCAATGATTCTAGAAGATGGAGTACAAGATTAGATGGCTTGAATTAATCTATCGCTAGATTTATTTATTTTTAACATTGTCTTAATATTATACTTTGTTTTGGGCTTTTATGACTCGGAGTTTGTTTTTATCCCAGATGACTAACTTTATAAAGGTTTGGTTTTGATTGATATATTAGTCAAGTTTGGCTCTAGCCAGGTTAACTCAGCAATGTCCACACCATGATGATCACCTGAATATATATAATAACCAATATATATCTAGGTATCTTTTTTATTCTTTTTGGTCACTTCATATTCAGTTCCTTCATTTCTTATTGTCTCTTGTCCCTTTCATTCAATGATTCCTTATTGGGTATGATTTTATCCTTTTTTGTACCCATATTCTTTTGATTCTGGAATCATCCATTCGTTTTATTCCTGGATGTTATTCCTTTTCCTTTTGTACAATTATTCGTGCATATATCCTACTAGCATCTGATCTTCATTTGTTGATCATCTCATAGGTGTTATTTTAGTCTTCTCCCATCAAGCTCATGTTTTGTTTGACTCTGGTGCTACCCACTCTTTCATTTCCTTCTGTTTTGTGGATCAGCATAGTTTGGCAAGCGATGTTATGCCTGCAGCTTGGAACATCACCACAGGTGGGCATGTCATTATCTGTTCTGGGGTATGCAAGCAAAGCCCGTTGCTGATTAGTGGTGTGGATTTCTTGGCTGATTTGATTGTGATTCCCAATTCCGGTTTCGATGTCATTCTCGGCATGGATTGGTTGGGTGTTTCTTGTGCCGTGATTGATTGTCGAGAGAAGTGTGTGACTTTCAGGTTTTCTGGTCAACTAGAGTTTATGTTCCATGCGGGTGAGACACTGTCAGGGCATGTCAAGAACTTGATGTACCCTAAGGCTGTTTCGCTTGTGTTGTTGACCTCTGAAGAGGTTGTTGCACCCTTAGCTGTATAGGATTTACTTGATGTCTTTCCCGAGGATTTGCCCGGTTTGCCACCAGACCGAGATGTGGAGTTCTGTATTGATGTTTAGCCAGGTACGACGCCTATTTCCATGAGTCCGTATCGTATGGCACTGGTTGAATTGGCGGAACTGAAGGTGCAAGTTCAGGAGCTGTTAGATAAGGATTTTATCAGGCCTAGTGTTTCACCTTGGGGAGCCCTAGTTCTGTTCGTCAATAAGAAGGATGGTAGCCGCAGGCTTTGCATTGACTACAGAGAGGTGAACAATGCCACTATGAAGAATCGGTACCCATTACCCGAGGATTGACGGTTTGTTCGACCAACTGGGAGGTTCTTGTAACCCCTGTTTTCCCAAAAATGTATTTTAGTGTAATTTATGTATTTAAAAATTTTCGCAAATTATTTTTTCGATTTTCAAATTCTTTTGTGGAATTGTAATTATTGGATCTCCTATTAAAATTTGCTTTCGATCAAAAATTTTATTGTGACTATTACTGTTATTATTATTACTATTATTATTATTATTATTGTTTCTGTTATTTTCAGTATTAATTTTTTTTTATTAAAAATCAAATTCTATGTACTAACTGTACTTGTAATTATTTCAAATTGATTTTACGCTGTAATGCAAGTTACATTTTGTTATAAATATTATTTTTATGATTATCTTATTAGTCTATTGGATTTTATTCTTATTAGCACCCAACCCAATTACCCATTACCCATTTTAAACCCACTCATACCCAAAACCCATTTCCCTATATTAACCTACACCCTGTACTAAACTCCACTATCCAATACCCATTTTCCTAAAACTACCCAAACCCTATTAAATAACACCCAGACCCGTTATTAATACCCAACCCATTATACCTAACATTAAAACCCACCCAAAAACCCTGTACACCCGAAACCCACCTAAACCCTAAACTAACTCCATCTATATAAACCCATCACCTCTGTATCCTGTCTCTTCACCTCCCCTTTACCCAACTCAGCCGCCTCATTCTCAACCCTTCCTCCACCACCTTCCTCCCAGCCGCTCCCTCCTAGCCGACCCTTCAATCCATCCCGACCCCCGTATCTCTCTCTCCCAACCTCTCAACCTAGTTGCCTTCCCCCTCCTATTCCGCAGCCGTCACTGCACCTCCCGAAACCAGTCGCGCCTCCCGACAATAGCCGGCCAGTGCTCCCTTGCATCGTGTGGCCAGCAGCAGAGCCAGCCACAACTCCCAACTCAGCCCGATGCTCCCCCCCCCCCCCCCCGTGCTCTTCCTATCGCGCAGCAGCAGATAGCCGCTGTGCACCTCCCAGCGTCTCCCCGTGCTTCCCCTCCGATGACTGTGGACGGCCCCGACGTCAGCGGCAACCACTACCTCGCTGTGTTCGACGTCGCATGATCCCCGGTTGTCCGTTGTCCCTCTGCTCGCTCTCCCTTGCACGTGCGTGGTTTTGCACGTGCTGTTTTGGTGTTGGTTCGTTGTTCGGTGTGTTGGTTCGTTGCTTTTTAGTTGACTCATGGTGGTTGCGAGTTCTGTTTCGTTCGTTGGCCGGAAATCCATTCCCGTTATTCTTATTCTTGATTTTCATCGATTTCGTATTCGGTTAAGGCAAGTAACTTGTACTCAAATTCCTTTGTATGATACAATTCATAAATTCTGCTTGTAGTGTAGTTGGGTTCTAGAGACAACTCGTGTGTGATGTATGATTGATGAGTTTGTCTCTATAGTGCTATTTGAACATAGTTGACTCACGACACAAAATTGGCATGAAACAGCTTAGATTTTGCCTGTTCTTGATTTGATCATGTTTATGGGATTTTTATGAGAATTTGAGTAGTTGTTGAGATCCATGTGATAGACTTTCTTTGGATATGTTAATTATCCTATTTCATGAGGTTTGGACACTTAGTAGACTCGATTTCATGTTTGGTTGTGTTTAGACTAAGTTTCGTTCGATCTATGTTGATTTTTATTTTTGAGGAAATTCTGTGTTTTGTCGATGATCTGTCTTGATCGGTAATTTAGACCATATTAAGGTCAGAATCTTAATTTCAGTATAAAACATGAGTTTTAGAGGAATTCATCTTCTTTCCAACCCCTCTGTCCTTGCTCGATTACGTTTTTGTATGTGTGAGGTATGACTGTTTTACTACAGAGGTGTAGATCTTTTTCTAGATTTCGTTTCTTGGTGATTTTGATGACTAAATCATTTTGATACTTGTTCTACACATATTATTTTGATCCAAAACTTTGGTCAGTATTTCTTTATCTAGTTAGGGATTACCTAGAATATTGGTAGATTTTATTGATGAGTTTTATATGCCGTTTCATGCTTGTTTATAAAGACTGTACTTGATGTATTTTACTCGCTGTTCTGTAAAGAATCGTATTTTCACCCTGATTCCTTTGACTTTATGAAAAATATTTGTGAAATATGAAAGTTAGTTTATATTCTCTATTTTCATCTCCATTTGGAGGATTTGGATTCCAATTCACGGTTTGCGAGATATTACAGTTTTTGTACAGCTGTGTTGGGAATTCCAGATTTGCCAAACTATCGTTTCTTGATATTTTCTGATTTTTAATGACTGATCTAATTTCACTGGAAAATTATGAAACTTCATATTTTAATACTAGAAAGATAGGAGAATACCCCAGATTTTTCTTGGATTTATTTATTGAGATTTGATGCTGTTTTCCTGACTGAGAATTTGATTTACTGATTTTTGGCTGAACCTAATTTTCAAATTCAAATCAGTTTTGAGCTTTGTTTTTGTGAAATACTATGTGACTTATTTATACTCTCTAGATTTGGTTAGGAGACTATTTTCTAAACGTTTTGACGAATTCAGATTTGCATTTTTATAACACTGGGAATTTCAGTTTTTCTACAGTATGGTCTTGCTGTCCTGAACTTGAGATTTGATTATTTCATTCTTTTGTGTATTACCTATTACCTGTACATGTTTATCTTGCAAGCTTGAACTTGTTACATGATCATGCCATGTTATTCTTGATATGATTTGCACACATACATGCTTGTTTGATAATATTAATAAATAACCAAGCTGGGGTTTAAGGGAAAGATCTAATAGTGGATAATTCAGAAACGTGTACTCGGAAGGGGACCAGTGTTTTCCACATTTGGAATATGGTATATGATTTGGATTATTTGAAATTTTGTATATGATTTGGATTATTTGGAATTTGGTATATGATTTGGTTAATTTGGATTTTGGTATATGATTTGGATTACTTATCCCTGAGTACACTACCCTCTATGGTGCACTATGAAATCTAAAGTGAAACTATTTGTTATAGAAACCAAGTAGTAAAAGCTGGGATGCATGAAGTGCTACCTAGATAGTAATCACTATAAGACTTGATACATGATCCTTGAACATGATACTTGAACATAATGCTTGACACTTGTACTTGACTACTTGACCCTTGCAACTTGTTACTTGATTTCGTGATACTTGATTTCGTGACACTTGATTCTTGATACTTGATACTTGTTTACATGATACTTGTTCACTTGACACTTGATACATGCTAATTGTACTTGTTCATCTTACCGTGCTAGTTTTTATACATTATCATCATGCTTATTCCATGTTATTAGTTAGTTTTCCTCATGTACTTGTATCCTGCATTACAAGCGGCCCGTAACTTGTAATTGACGGGTACTTGTTTTCTCTTTTCCTCTTCTCTGCAATTATTAAATTACAGATTTTAGAGAACAGGTACCAGACGGTATTGGTGACATGAAGTATTAGCGCATTATTATTATTTCTTGTAGCTTGCTTTGAACAATATTGTATTTGGGCAATGTGACCCAGGATTTTGACTTATTCAGATCATGACTATTTGAGATTCATATATTTGGTTTCAAGTATTCTTGTTGGTATTTTGGTTCGTATGTGCATGTTGGTTTATACTTTTGCTTCCGACTCTGATTATTTTGTGAGATGTTATAAAGATTGTTGAACAGCTTATGGATGATGAAAATTATTCGCTGGGCTTAGTCACATATCTGTATTCCGTATTCTCTTTTGGGAAGCAGGGCGTGACAAGGTTTTTAGTGGTATCAGAGCCTAGGTTTGGCTAATGTATTAGTTTGACTGATATATTAGACAAGCTTGGCCCGAACTGGGATCGGCTCAACATTTCACCAACCATGCATAAATAAATAAATTAATTACTATCAACCTTGATCAGGATGCTAATTGTTTTTGGTTTTATGCAAACTATGGCTCGTAGGGGTTCTACTTCTCGTCTTCAGGATGATCATCCCGGATTTGAGGCTATCACCACTGTGTTGGAACGGCTGATCAATATGCAGCAGAACCATAGTGACTTAGTGATAGCTACTTTGGAAGCTGCTCGGGTTTCGACTCTCGCTGTGCCTGCACAGGCAGCCCTCCCTCCTCATCGGGTATAGTTACAGATTTCATGAGGCTGCACCCTGACAAATTCTCCGGTTCTGAGATGCCACTAGAGGCTGAGCAGTGGCTATCCGGATAGAGAGTCTGCTACAGGCAGCTAGGATTGCTGATGCAGAGCATGTGGATGTGGTGAGCATCCAGCTAGTGGATCTGGCCCACATTTGGTGGACGGCCGAGTCCGAGAGGCTCGTGCGGCCTATTGCTTGGGCCACGTTTACTAGGAGCTTCTTGGAGAAGTTCTTCACCAATAGTACTTGGGTTGAAATGGAGCAGCAGTTCCTGGCCCTGAAACAGGTTGGTCATTATTCTATTTTGGAATTTTTGTTACAAATTGTCCACGCAATGTTGTAACCTGAGACATTCTTGAAACAACGCTCCAGGTCTGTAGATGAGTACGTAGCTGAGTTTACTAGACTTAGCCGCTTCGCAGCCGTTCTTGTGGCAAACGAAGAGGATAAGGCTCGTAGATTCACATTGGGACTTGAGCAAGATATCAAGAGACATCTCGTCTCCCTGCACTTGCGTACTTATGCTAAGGCTCTTGAGGCAGCCCGAGCTTAGGAGAAGGCTCGTGGCGGGTTGGCTTCTCCCTAGCAGACTGTTCCCGATGCTCCTATCAGGTCTTCTGGTGGGCTAATTCGAAGGCCAACTCCAGTCCCTGTTGCAAGAGCAATGCCTTACTCACCTGTAGCTCCGAGGAAGGATGTGACCTGCAACTTCTACCACAGAATTGGTCATGTGCACAAGGATTGCAGGACAGCCAACCGGCAATGCTTCGCATGTGGAGCAGGGGATCACACGCTTCAGGACTGCCCCCAGAGGAGATATGACCCGCCAGCCCGTGGTCAGATCAGGTCACCGCTTCCACCGCAGCAGCAAGTTTATGGTCAGGGAGCGGCAGCTCCTGGAAGAGGCCAGGCTTATAACCTAGTTTTGGAGGAGGTAGAGCCTGCGGAGGAGGATGTTCCAGGTATATTATGTTTTCCTTTTTATTATTGTTCTATTATTTCATTACTTTATGTCTTTCCCTGTATTATATTCTTATACTCTTCCATGCATCAACCCGTTATTTGATATCAGCGTTATTTGATATTCAATTCCTTGATTCCTTGATATCCATTTCTTCATCTCATTGCTTTGTTATTTTGTATGTCTTGTGTTGTTCCTTCTTCATTTTTGATACCGGTTACTTTCGTCTTGCATTCCATTTTGCCATCATGCACCCATTCATTATTTGATTCCATTCTTTCCTGTTCATTCTCTCTTTGATTCCAGTTCTACCTGCTCCCTTATCGCTTTGTTATCTTGTGTTATTTCTCTTCTTTTGATATTGTTTTCCTCTTTTCAAGCATTTCATTTGTCCTTATTGTTATCCACTTCCTTCTTATTCTGGTATTGCCACTGCTTTGTTCCTTTCTCTTTAGCCCTCTGCTTTGTTACCCTTCTCCTGAGTTTGCTTTTGCCTTGTCCTATGTACCACCTAAGCAAATTTCGAGGACGAAATTTTGTTGTAAGGTGGGTAGGATTTGTAACCCCTGTTTTCCCAAAAATGAATTTTAGTGTATTTTCTGTATTTAAAAATTTTCGCAAATTATTTTTTCGATTCTCAAATTCTTTTGTGGAATTGTAATTATTGGATCTCCTATTAAAATTTGCTTTCGATCAAAAATTTTATTGTGGCTATTACTGTTATTATTATTATTATTATTATTATTATTATTATTATTATTATTATTATTATTATTATTATTATTATTATTATTATTGTTTCTGTTATTATCAGTATTAATTTTTTATTAAAAATCAATTTCTATGTACTAACTGTATTTGTAATTATTTCAAATTGATTTTATACTGTAATGCAAGTTACATTTTGTTACAAATATTATTTTTTATGATTATCTTATTAGCTTATTGGATTTTATTCTTATTAGCACCCAACCCAATTACCCATTACCCATTTTCAACCCACTCATACCCAAAACCCATTTCCCTATATTAACCTACACCCTGTACTAAACTCCACTATCCAATACCCATTTTCCTAAAACTACCCAAACCCTATTAAACAACACCCAAACCCGTTATTAATACCCAATCCATTACACCTAACATTAAAACCCACCCAAAAACACTGTACACCCAAACACACCTAAACCCTAAACTATCTCCATATATATAAACCCATCACCCCTCTATCCCGTCTCTTCACCTCCCCTTTACCCAACTCAGCTGCCTCCTACTCAACCCTTCTTCCACCACCTTCCTCCTAGCCGCCCCTTCAATCCATCCTGACTTCCGTCTCTCTGTCTCCTGACCTCTCAACCTAGCCGCCTTCCCTCCTCCTCTTCCGCAGCCATCGTTGCACCTCCCGAAGCCAGTCATGCCTCCCGACAATAGCCGGCCAGCGCTTCCCCCTGCATTGTGTGGCCAGCAGCAGATCCAGCCACAACTCCCAGCTCAGCCCGACGCTCTCCCCCGTGCTCTTCCTAAAGCGCAGCAAGCAGACAGCCGCTGTGCACCTCCCGATGTCTCCCTGTGCTTCCCCTCCGATGACTGTGGACAGCCCCGACGGCAGCGGCAGCCACTACCCCTCTGTGTTCGACATCGCGTGATTCCCGGTTGTTCGTTGTCCCTCCGCTCTTTCTCCCTTGCACGTGCATGGTTTTGTGCATGTTTTTTTAGGTGTTGGTTCGTTTTTCGGTGTGTTGGTTCATTGTTCGGTGTGTTGGTTCGTTGCTCATTAGTTGGCTCATGGTGGTTGCAAGTTCTGTTTCGTTCGTTGGCCGGGAATCTGTTCTCGTTATTCTTATTCTTGATTTTTTTTGGTTTTGTCTTCGGTTAAGGCAAGTAACTTGTACTCAAATTCCTTTGTATGATACAAGTCATAAATACCGCTTGTAGTATAGTTGGGCTCTAGAGATAACTCGTGTGTAATGTATGATTGATGAGTTCTTCTCTATAGTGCTATTTGACCATAGTTGACTCGCGACACAAAATTGACATGAAACAATTTAGGTTTTACATGTTCTTGATTTGATCATGTATTTGGGATTTTTGTGAGAATTTGAGTAGTTGTTGAGATCCATGTGATAGAATTGCTTTGGATATATTAATTACCCAATTTCATGATGTTTGGAAACTTGGTAGACTCGATTTCAGGTTTGGTTGTGTTTGGACTAAGTTTCGTTGGATCTATGTTGATTTTGGTTTCTAAGGAAATTATGTGTTTTGTCGATGATCTGTCTTGATCAGTAATTTAGACCATATTGAGGTCAGAATCTTAATTTCAATATAAAACATGAGTTTTAGAGGATTCGTCTTCTTTCCAACCTCTCTGACCTTGCTCGATTTTGTTTTCGTATGTGTATGTTATGAATGTTTTACTACAGAGGTGTAGATCTTTTCCAGATTTCGTTTCTTGGTAATTTTGATGACTAAATCATTTTGATACTTGTGCTACACATACTATTTTGATCCAAAACTTTGGTCAGTATTTCTTTATCTAGTTAGGGATTACCTAGAATTTTGGTGGATTTTATTGATGAGTTTTATATGCCTTTCATGCTTGTTTATAAAGACTGTACTTGCTGTATTTTACTCGCTATTCTGTCAAGAATCGTATTTTCACCCTGATTCCTTTGACTGTATGAAAAATATTTGTGAAATATGAAAGTTATTTTATATTCTCTATTTTCATTTGCTTTTGGCAGATTTGAATTTCGTTTCACGGTTTGTGAGATATTACAGTTTTTGTACACCTGTGTTGGGAATTCCAGATTTGCCAAACTATCATTTTTTGATGTTTTCTGATTTTTTATGACTGATCTAATTTTACTGGAAAATTATGAAACTTCATATTTTGATACTAGAAATATCGGGGAATACCCCCAGATTTTTTCGTTGATTTATTTATTGAGTTTTGATGCTGTTTTCCTGACTGAGAATTTGATTTACTGATTTCTGGCTGAACCTAATTTCCGAATTCAAATTAGTTTTGAGTTTTGTTTTTGTGAAATACTATATGACTTATACTCTCTTGAGTCGGTTGGGAATCTATTTTCTAGACGTTTTGACGGATTCAGATTTTGTTTTCCTCATGTACTTGTATCCTGCATTACAAGCAGCCCGTAACTTGCAATTGACGGGTACTTATTTTCTCTTTTCCTCTTCTCTGCAATTGTTAAATTGCAGATTTTGGAGAACAGGTTCCAGACGGTATTGGTGACATGAAATATTAGCGCTGGATTTTATTATTATTATTTCTTGTAGCTTGCTTTGAATAATATTGTATTTTGATACTTGGATTTATTTTTGTATTTGGGCAATGTGACCCAGGATTTTGACTTATTCAGATCTTGACTATTTGAGATTTATATATTTGGTTTCAAGTATTCTTGTTGGTATTTTGGTTCGTATGTGCATGTTGGTTGATACTTTTGCTTCCGACTGTGATTATTTCGTGAGATGTTGTGAAGATTCATAAACAGCTTATGGATGATGAAAATTATTTGCTGGGATTAGTCACGTATCCGTATTCCGTATTCTCTTTTGGGAAGTGGGGCGTGACAGTTCTTCTGTGTTCTCGAAGTTGGATTTTCGTTTCGGGTATCATCAAGTTAAGGTGAAGTCAGAAGATGTTCCGAAAATGCCTTTCCGAACGAGGTACAGGCATTACGAGTTCTTAGTGATGCCTTTCGAAGTTACTAATGCACCAGTTGTGTTCATGAGTCTGATGAACAGGTTGTTCTCGCCATTCTTAGATCCATTTTTCGTGGTCTTCATTGACGACATATTGGTGTATTCTGGGAATAGGGAAGATCATGCTGAGCATTTGAAGGTTGTTCTGCAGACTTTGAGGGAGAACCAGCTGTATAGGAAGCTCAGTAAGTGTGAGTTCTGGCTGGATCGGGTTGCTTTTCTAGGCCACATTATTTCTGGTGCTGGTGTTTCTGTGGATCCTTCAAAGATCTCTGCGGTCAAGGATTGGCCAATTCTGAAGTCTGTTTGTGAGGTGCGAAGTTTTCTTGGTTTGGCCGGGTATTATCGGAAGTTCGTTCAGGATTTCTCAAAGATTGCTGGGCCTCTGACCATTTTGACGAAGGAGCAGAAGTTTGATTAGGATGAAGCTTGTGATGAAGCTTTTGTCGAGTTGAAGCGTCGGCTGACATCAGATCCTATGCTAACTATACCCGACAGTTTGGGTGGTTTTTTGATCCATTGTGATGCATCGGGTAGAGGTCTGGGAGCAGTGCTGATACAACGTGGCAGGGTTGTTGCTTATGCATCGAGGCAGTTGAGACCTCATGAGAAGAACTATCCCACGCATGAACTAGAGCTTGCAGCCGTGGTTTTTGCCTTGAAGTTATGGAGGAATTTTCTGCCTATGGACAGAGTGGAGATATTCACAGATCACAAGAGCCTCAAGTATGTGTTCACGCAGAAGGAATTGAACATGAGGCAAAGAAGATGGTTGGAATTGATGGCAGAATTTGACATCAATTTGCAGTATCACCCGGGCAGAGTAAACTTGGTGCCTGATGCTTTGAGTAGGATGCATGCCGCTATGTTCCTCACAAAGCAGAAGGAAATAGTGGAAGATATGAGGAGGTTGGAGTTGGATGTGCTACTTCCTGGATCAGCTCAGTAGTTCATGATGTTGCAGTTGCAGTCTTTCTTAGTCAAGCATATTAAGGAAGCCCAAGTGGGTGACCAGCAGTTGCAGCAGTTTCGGAGTGAAGTGGAAGCCGGTTTAAGATCCGATTTGGTCATTCATGCTGATGGGACACTTCGTTTTGGCTCTAGATTGTATGTACATAGAGGAGAAGTCAGGTAGAAGCTACTTGAGGAAGCTCATCGATCTCCGTAATCTATTCATCCAAGTGGTAATAAGATGTACAGGGACATGAAGCAACATTTCTTGTGGCATGGTATGAAAGAGCTATGGCTAGATATGTCTCTCAGTTCCTGACCTCAAGACTTTTGCAACCTCTTCCAATCCCAGAGTGGAAGTGGGAGAATATTACGATGGATTTTGTAACAGCTTTGATAAGGAGTCCCAAGGGTCATAATGCTATCTAGGTGATAGTGGATCGGCTGACGAAGTGTGCTCACTTCATTCCTTTCCGTGTGGGTCAGTCCACGAAGAGTTTGGCTGAAAAGTATGTTCAGGAGGTTATTCGTCTGCATGGAGTTCATGTCAGCATCGTTGTAACCCCTATTTTTCTATTTTGGATTTTTATTGTATTTTTTTTTCTTTCTTGATTATTGTACCTGGATTCTATTATATAATTGTTGCTTTTCTTGGTAACATTTATTTTTCTTTGATCATTCTGTTCTTTTTACTTTTATTTTTGGCTCATTGTAAATTTTGCTCTTCGTGATTTGAGTTTGAGTTGTTCCGCTATATGTTCATCCCAATATTTTATGCTTATTTTTCTCTTTTTGCAGCCTAAACTTGTAACCTAAACCCATAAACCCGCAACCCAAAACCCCAATTTCTTAATCCCCTATAAATACCCATTATTAAAACCTAATTAATTCCCTCTCTGTCCGCCGCTTTCTCTCTCCCTACCTCGACTCTCTCTTCCTCTCTCAATTTCCATCTAAACCCAAATGCCCTTAGCCGCTCTCCGATCCCGTCTCCGACCACCACCCTCGACCTCTTATCCCCGTGCCATCATCATCCCCATCACCTCTCATCCCCGTCGTCTCTGTCATCCAGTCGAACCCATCCCCTTGAACACCCGAACCCATCACTGCTTCACCACTCCTCACTGCCATCTCGTCTTCGCCCCTCCGTGCACCCCCTGTAACCACCGCTGAACCCCTCGCTCCTCGTCGTCGCTGTCCAAGCCTCGACCCCCCCGCTATTTTTGCCTCCACTGTTTCGGAGCGAAAACAGAGCTCGCTCGACGCCTCCGTTCTTAGTCGCTACGTTGCTTCCCGACCGTAGCACCACTGCCTGTCGCCGCCGCCCTCGCCATTGTCGTTGCTCCCCGACCGTAGTTGCCATTGCACTCTCCTACTTTCTCTCTCTGTCGAAGTTAAGGAAGAAAAACAGTGGGATTTTTAAGGAGTTCACTGTTGTGTGTAGAGGGATCCGGTACTCGGTGTTTGCTGTCCTGGGTGAAGGGAGTAGGTTGCTGTTGTGTGATGTTGGTTTCTTGCTGTTTTGGTTTTGCACGTGACTTGCACGTGTTTGGGTTCGTCGCCCAGGATTCTTATCCCGTTATTCTAAAATATTCGAATCTACTAAATAAAAGGCGAGTCTCTCCTTGAACTAGTTATTTGTTTTGTTCAAGATTTCTTTAATCTCCACAAGTAGATCCAGTCCTTTATATTTGTACTGCTATTTGAAATTTCGTTAAGTTTATTAAGGATTTACACGAGTTAACCCGATATACTCTTAACATCGTACCTATATCTTTGATCTAAAACCTTGTCCCCTTGAATATTGCATATGCAGAATTACATGAAAAATAACTAGATCCATGTGACAGACTTGTTTGATGAATTGTATACATGAGACTGAATTGAATTGATAAATTGTTACCATGCTTGTGAAATTGCATCTAAAAACTAAACTTCTGCATGTTAAATATCTGTTGGCACTTTAACTATTAATTACCATGAACTATATGATTGTATGATTAAACTGTTGCCTATTCATGTCAAAATAAATTCTGGACTGCTGTGTGTTTCTTTTTGTATCAGGTGTTCGACCATGTTGCTGTCGCATTTTGAAATGACTTTTTGAACATGAAATTTATCCCCAGATGTCTATTTTACTACCTTTTTTACGGATTTGAGTTCCGATGTGTAACCTGTTAGATATCATCATTTTAGTACAGCTGTGTCAGAATTTCCAGATTCACAAATGCATGCGTATCTTGCTGTTCCATAATTTATTTGACCATGTTAACAAAAAAATAAAAATCTGAAATAAATCTAGCTGAGACTAGATATGTGTAGGAATGACCCTGAATTTTTATAGATTTATTTGATGAGTTTTCTGACCTGAAACAAATAGGTGAACACAATTTATAACTTGCTGCCTGAACATAAAATCTAAAAAGAATAGAGTTTTCACCCTAGTTTCTGTAGCTTTTATATGTCGTATATATATTCGCTGGAACTGATAGAGAGTCTAGTTTCTAGAATTTCTGACGGACCAGATTTTTCTTTTCTGTAGTAGCGGTAATCTGTGTTTTTGTACAGCAATATCATGCTGTCCAGATTATGTAAATTGTGTGTAATTGACATGTTTGCTTCTTGATTTGTCTGTAATGAAAAGAATTAGTCACACCTAGCATTATACAACATTGACACCTTCTTGAATGCTCATATAGGATGAAATAAAATGATAACAAATCGGGTATTATGGGATGACTTGGTAGTGAACAATCATAAACTGTACTCAGTCAGGGCCCTACTACTTGACTGTACTGATGGCCATAAAATACTGATTGATGACCACTGACACTGAAAATTAAACATTGATTACTCGACCGAGTACACGAACCATGAATTCACCATCAATCTAAAGCGTACACTGTGTATTTGCGCCGAACCTGTGGAATGGGACGCAGTAGTACGTGCACTATATAGGCTAATAAAATGATTAATAACCTACATTTGACATTTCATACTTGATCCCGTATACTGTCACCAAAAATGAACTTGAATTAGAATTATTAATTAAATGCATGATTAAATATTGACCCTTGACATTATTGCTGTGCCTTGACTTTTTCTATTTGACTTTGTTTTCGTCCCTTTTATTATATATCTTGTTCCTATTATTCTTTATTTTCCTCTACTTGCTGTCCCTGACTTGCTCTAAGGACATTCTTTTCTTTCTTCTTAGATCAAGAATTTACAGCAACTGGAGGAACTATACCAGAAGGAATTGATGAGCAACGATTCTAGATGGAGTCCAAGATTAGATTCCTTAATTTATTTTATTGCTAGACTTAGTTTTATATGAACATGGTCATGATATTACTCTGTTTTTGGGCTTATGTTCTCGGAGTTTGTTTTATCCCAAATGTTGGATATTATTATTGTTGGATTATTCCATTTATATTTGAATTTGATCTGGTTTATGTGATTATATCTTCGTGCGTGGTTGTGATTCTTCTTTCATATTGTTGAGTTAGTCTGGTACAGCTTATGGATGGTGTTTACGTCATTCGCTGGGCCTATATTACGTACTTGTATTCCGTATTTTGGGAAGCGGGGCGTGAGAGGTTTTCTGTGGTATCAGAGCACCAGGTTTGGATAATATATCAGTCAAGTATGACTATCTTTATGAAGGTTTGTCTTTGATGGATATATTAGTCATGTTTGGCTCTAACCGGGTTAACTCAGTAATGAGCACACCATGATGATCACATGAATGCATATAATAACCAACATACAATCTGGGTACTGACCATCTTTGCTCGTGTTTCAAGCTATGGCTTGTGAGAATTCTTCTTCTTCTCGTCCGAGGGATGAGCAGCCAGGACAATGCTGTTACTCTTCAGACGATTCAGCAGATGACGGCTCTCCAGCAGGAGCACAATGAGTTGATGAGGGCCACTTTCGCAGCCAATGGGACTGCCGCTGGACCTGCACCTGGGCCACTGCCACCTAGGCCCGGTACAGTAGCTGATTTCATGAGGCTGCACCCGGATAAGTTTTCGGATACTGAGTCGCTGCTGGAGGTCGAGCAATGGCTTATCCAGACGGAGCAACTATTGATTGCCGCTCGTGTTGCTGAGGTGGATCGTGTGGATATGGTTCGCATCCAATTAGTGGATCTCGCTCATACCTAGTGGTGGGTTGAATCCGAAAGGATGGTGAGACCTGTCGAGTGGGCCACTTTCTCAGAGAGCTTCATGGCGAAGTTCTTTCCCAGTGTTACCAAAGCAGAGATGGAACTACAATTTATTTTCCTAGCTCAGGTTAGCTAGATAGTGTTCTTAAATTTCATTGTCGTTGCCTCCTTCACCTATGAAAATATTAATTTGAGCATTGTCTTCACCAAGGAAATCGTTCCGTGGACGAGTATGCTACAGAGTTTACTCGGCTCAGTCACTTCGCTCCTGCCCTCGTAGCCACTGATGAGGATAGGGCTCGCAGATTCCAGTTGGCCTTGAGTTTTCCTCTGCAGGACTGTTTGTCTACTCTTCGGCTTCGTGCCTATGTCGATGTTCTGGATGCTACTTGGATCTAGAAGCAGACCCTCAGCAGCTCAGGTGTTCCTCAGCGGACTGTTTCGCACCCTATTGCAGCTCGGCCTACCGGAGGACCTATTTGGAGGCCAGTTCCACCCCCTCCCACGAGGGCACAGCCATACGCACCTGTTGTTCCAAGGACTGTCGAGACTTGTGGCTATTATCATAAGGTTAGGCATTCACAGCAGGTCTACAGGATAGCTAATCGACTATGCCTTACTTGTGGCAGCAGTGATCATATGATTCGGGACTGCCCCAGGAGTAGGGCAGCTATTCAGGCTGGAGGTACCATTCAGCAGGGAGCACTAGCTGGTGGTCAGGCTAGACTGCCTCTTCCACCCCATAGGCAGACCTTCGAGCAGAGGTGTATGGCTCCTAGAGGAGGTCAAACTGGGAGTCGTGGTCAGGCTTATAATCTGACAGCTGAGGAAGCGGAGATAGCTGTTGGAGTGGCTGTAGGTATATCATAGTAGTTGTACTTTTCTTTTCTTCTTTTCAGTTTTCTGCATGTTATTAACTTTCCTTGTACAATTATTCGAGCACATATCCTGCTAGCAACTTATTCTTTTGTTTGATCTTTTTCTTCTAGGTGTTATTTTAGTCTTCTCCCTTCCAGCTCATGTTTTGTTTGATTCTGGTGCTACCCACTCTTTCATTTCCTCCTGTTTTGTTAATCAGTATAGTTTGGCAAGCGATGCAATGCCCGCAACTTAGGACATCACCACAGGTGGAGGTGTCATTATCTGTTCTAGGGTATGCAAGCAAAGTCTGTTGCTGAATGGTGGTGTGGATTTCTTGGCTGATTTGATGATTATTCCCAATTCTGATTTCGATATCATCGTGGGCATGGACTGGTTGGGTGTTTCTTATGTCGTGATTGATTTTCGAGAGAAGAATGTGACTTTCAGGCTTTCTGGTCAACCAGAGTTTATGTTCCATGCGGGTGAGACACCTTCAGGGCATGTCAAGAACTCGATGGATCCCAAGGCTGTTTCGGTTGGGTCATTGGGCTCTGATGGGGTTGTTGCACCCTTAGTTGTGCGGGATTTCCGTGATGTTTTTCCCGAGGATTTGCCCGGTTTGCTTCCAGACCGAGATGTGGAGTTCAGCATTGATGTTCAGCCTGGTACGACACCTATTTCCAAGAGTCCGTATCGTATGGCACTGGTTGAATTGGCGGAGTTGAAGATGCAAGTTCATGAGCTGCTTGATAAGGATTTCATCCGGCCTAGTGTTTCACCTTGGGGAGCTCCAGTTCTGTTTGTCAACAAGAAGGATAGAAGCCGCAGGCTTTGCATTGACTACAGAGAGTTGAACAATGTCACTGTCAAGAATCGGTATCCATTGTCGAGGATTGACGATTTGTTCGACCCATTAGAAGGTGCTTCGGTGTTCTCAAAGTTGGACCTTCATTCCAGGTATCATCAAGTGAAATCAGAAGATGTTCCGAAAATGGCTTTTCGAACGAGGTATGGGCATTATGAGTTCTTGGTGATGCCTTTCGGAGTGACTAATGCACCGACAGTGTTCATGAGTCTGATGAACTGGGTGTTCTCTCCGTTCTTGGATCAGTTTGTCGAGGTCTTCATTGAAGACATATTGGTGTATTCTCGGAATAGAGAAGATCATGCTGAGTATCTGAGGATGGTTCTGCAGACCTTGAGGGAGAACCAGTTGTATGGAAAGCTCAATAAATGTGAGTTCTGGCTGGATCGTGTTGCTTTTCTGGGCCACAATATTTCTAGTGTTGGTGTTTCTGTGGATCCGTCGAAGATTTATGCGGTCAAGGATTGGCCTATCCCGAAGATTATTCCTAGGTGCGGAGTTTTTTGGGTTTGGCCGGTTATTATCGGATGTTCGTTCAGGATTTTTCGAAGATTGCTGGGCCTTTGACCAGTTTGACCAAGAAGGAGCAGAAGTTTGATTGGGATGAAGCTTGTGATGAAGCTTTTGCCGAGTTGAAGCATTGGTTGACGTCAGCACCTGTGTTGACTATACCTGACAGTTCGGGTGGTTTTGTGATCCATTGTGATGCATCGAGAAGAGATCTGGGAGCCGTGCTGATGCAGCAAGGTATGATTTTTGCTTATGCATCGGGCAGTTGAGAACTCATGCGAAGAACTATCCCACGCATGATCTGGAGCTCGCAGCCATTGTTTTTGCCTTGAAGTTGTAGAGGCATTATTTGCTTGGGGATAGTGTGGAGATATTCACAGATCACAAAAGCCTCAAGTATGTGTTCACGCAGAAGGAGTTGAAACTGAGGCAAAGAAGATGGCTGGAATTGATGGCAGATTTTGACATCAATTTGCCGTATCACTCGGGCAGAGTAAACTTTATTCCTGATGCTTTGAGTAGGAGGCCTGCCGCTATGTTCCTTACTGTGCAAAAGGAAATAGTGGAGGATATGAGGAGGCTAGAGTTGAATGTGCTACTTCCTGGATCAGATCAGCAGTTCATGATGTTGCTGTTGTAGTCTTCTTTGATTGAGTAGATTAAGGTAGCCCAAGCAGGTGACCCGCAGTTGCAGCAATTTTAAGGTGAAATGGAAGCCGGTTTGAGATCTGATTTGGTCATTCATGCCGATGGGTCGCTTCGTTTTGGCTCTAGGTTGTGTGTATCTAGGGAGAAGTCAGGTGGAAGCTACTTGAGGAAGCTCATCGGTCCCCATATTCTATTCATCCTGGTGGTACCAAGATGTACAGGGACTTGAAGCAACATTTCTGGTGGCATGGCATGAAGAGGGATGTGGCCAGATTTGTCGCCCAGTGCCTGATCTGTCAGCAAGTGAATGCAGAGCATCAGAGGACCGCGGGACTTTTGCAACCCCTTCCAATACCAGAGTGGAAGTAGGAGAATATCACGATGGATTTTGTGACAGTGGATCGGCTGACGAAGTATGCTCACTTCATTCCTTTCCGTATGGGCCAGTCCATGGAGAGTTTGGCCGAGAAGTATGTTTAGGAGGTTGTTCGTCTGCATAGAGTCCCTGTCAGCATCGTATCGGATAGAGATACGAGATTCAGGTCTCAGATCTGGGAGAGTCTATAGAATTGCTTGGGTACTAAGTTGAGCTACAGTACAGCGTTCCATCCTCAGATGGATGGGCAGTCAGATTGGATGATTCAGACCTTAGAAGACATGTTGAGATCCTGCATTTTTGATTTTGGAGGTTCGTAGGAAGATCATCTTCACTTAGCCAAGTTCTCTTATAATAGCAGTTACCAGGCGAGTCTCAAGGTTGCTCCATTTGAAGCTTTGTATGGGCGCAAGTGTAGATCGTCGGTCTGTTGGGATGATATCGGCGAGAGGAAGCTTTTGGGTCCTGAGTTGATCATGAAGACAGATGATGCCGTGGCTCAGATCCGGAAGCACTTGCAGGCCGCTCAGGATAGGCAGAAGAGGTGGGCTGACTGTCATCGTAGACCTCTAGAGTTTGTGGCAGGCGACCATGTGTTCCTCTAGGTGTCGCCTTGGAATGGTGTTATCCGTTTTGGAGGTAGGGGCAAGTTGAGTCCTCTGTTCATTGGTCCATTCGATATTGCGGAACATGTGGGCAAGGTAGCTTACAGGCTCGCATTGCCGCCAGCTTTAGCGGGTGTCCATGATGTATTCCATGTTTCTCAGCTCAGGAAATACATCAGGGATGACAGTCATGTGTTTGACTACTCAGACTTGTCTGTGAGGCCGAATTTGTCCTATGAAATTCAACCAGTTTCTATCTTAGACCGTCGAGAGAAGGTGTTGAAGAATAGAGTCATCAAGTTGGTTCGAATTTCCTGGAATTCTCACTCGCCAGGTGAGTCAACTTGGGAGTTGGAGGAGGACATTTGGGAGAGGTTCCCTCATTTGTTTGAATAGTTGTTTTGCTTTGCTTTGTTTTGTTTTGTTTTGTTTCGGGGGTTCGCCCTATGTACCTATTGTATGAATTTTGAGTACGAAATTCTTCTTGTAAGGTGGGTAGGATTTGTAACCCTTATTTTTCTATTTTGGATTTTTACTGTATTTTTTTTTCCTTTCTTGATTATTGTACCTAGATTCTTTCTATTATATAATTGTTGCTTTTCTTGGGTCCATTTATTTTTATTTGATCATTCCGTTCTCTTTTCTTCTATTTTTTGCTCATTGCAAATTTTTCTCTTTGTTATTTGAGTTTGAGATGTTCCTCTATATGTTCATCCCATTGTTTTATGCTTGTTTTTCTCTTTTTGGAGCCTAAACATGTACCCTAAACCCACAAACATGCAACCCAAAATCCCAATTTCTTAATCCCCTATAAATACACATTATTAATCCCAAATTAATTCCCCCTCTCTCTCTCTCTGTCGCTTTCTCTCTCCCTTACCCCCGACTCTCTCTCCCTCTCTCTGTTTCCATCTAAACCCAACCGCCCTTAGCCGCTCTCCGATCCCGTCTCTGACCACCACCCTCGACCTCTCATCCCCGTGCCGTAATCATCCCCATTACCTCTCATCCCCGTCGTCTCTGTCATCCCGTCGAACCCATCCCCTTGAACATCCCAACCCATCGCCGCTCCACCACTCATCGCGCCGTCTCGTCTTTGCCCCTCTGTGCACCCCCTGCAACCACCATTGAACCCCTCGCCACTCATCGTCACCGTCCAAGCCCCTGATCCCTCCCCAGGCTGTTTTTGCCTCCTCTGTTTCGCAGCGAAAATAGGGCTCGCTCGACACGGCCGTTCTTGTTCGCTGTGTTGCTTCCCGACCGCAGTGTCGCTCCGGTCGGCACCACCCTCGCCGCTGCTGTCGCTCCTCGACCGCAGTCGCCATCACAGTATCCCGTTCTCTCTCTCTATCGAAGTTGAGGAAGAAGAACAGTGGGATTTTTATGGTGTTTGCTGTTGTGTGTAGAGGGATCCAATACTCGGTGTTTGTTGTCCTGGGTGAAGGGAGTTGGTTGCTGTTGTGTGTTGTTGGTGTATTGCTGTTTTGGTTTTGCACGTGACCCGCACGTGTTTCAGATCGTCGCCGAGGATTCTTATCCCATTATTCTAAAATATTCGAATCTACTAAATAAAAGACAATTCTCATCTTGAACTAGTTGTTTGTTTTGTTCAAGATATCTTTGATCTCTGCAAGTAGATCCAGTCCTTTATATTTGTACTGCTATTTGAAATTTCGTTAAGTTTATTAAGAATTTACACGAGCTAACCCGATATACTCTTAACATCGTACCTATATCTTTGATCTAAAACCTTGTCCCCTTGAATATTGCATATGCAGAATTACATGAAAAATAACTAGATCCATGTGACAGACTTGTTTGATGAATTGTATACATGAGATTGAATTGAATTGATGAATTGATTACCAAGCATGTGAAATTGCATCTAAAAACTGAAATTATGCATATTAAATATCTATTGGCACTTTAACTATTAATTAACATGGACTATATGATTGTATGATTAAACTGTTGCCTATTCATGTCAAAATAAATTCTGGACTGCTGTGTGTTTCTTTTTGTATCAGGTTTTCGACCATGTTGCTGTCGCATTTTGAAGTAACTTTTTGAACATGAAATTTAGCCCCAGATGTCTAGTTTACTACTCTTCGTACGGATTTGAATTCCGATGTGTAACCTATTAGATATCATCATTTTAGTACAACTGTGTCAGAATTTCCAGATTCACAAATGCATGTGTATCATGTAGTTCCTTAATTTATTTGAGCATGTTAACAGTAAAACAAAAATATGAAATAAATCTAGCTGAGACTAAACATGTGTAGGAATGAACCTGAATTTTTATAGATTTATTTGATGAGTTTTCTGACCTGAACAAATAGGTGAACACAATTTCTAACTTTCTGCCTGAACATAAAATCTGAAAAGAATAGAGTTTTCACCCTAGTTTTTGTAGCTTTTACATGGCGTATATATATTCCCTGGAACCAGCAGAGAGTCTAGTTTCTAGATTTCTGATGGTTCGAAATTTGCTTTTCTGTAGTAGCGGTAATCTGTATTTTTGTTCAGCAAGGTCATGTTGTCCAGATTAAGTAAATTTTGGGTAATTGACATGTTTGCTTCTTGATTTGTCTGTAACGAATAGAATTAGTCACACGTAGCATTATACAATATTGACACCTTCTTGCATGCTCACATCGGATGAAATAAAATGATAACAAGCCGGTGTATTATGGTATGACTTGGTAGTGAACAATCGAAAACTGTACTCGGTCGTACCCTACTGCTTGACTGTACTGATGGCCATAAAATACAGATTGATGATCACTGGCACTGAACATTAAACACTGATTACTGGGCCAACACATGAACCGTGAATTCACGATCAGTCTAAAGTGTACACTGTGTGCTTGCGCCTAACTTATGGAATGGGATGCATTAGTACGTGCACTAAATAGGCTAATAAAATGATTAATAACATGCATTTGACATTTCATGCTTGATCCCGTATACTGTCACCAATAATGAACTTGAATTGGAATTATTAATTAAATGCATGATTAAATATAGACCCTTGACATTATTGTCGTGCCTTGACTTTGCTATTTGACTTTGATCCTGTCCCATTTCTTGATATATCATGTTCCTATTATTCTTTGTTTTTCTCTACTTGTTGTCTATGACTTGTTCTAAGGACATTCTACTTAGATCAAGAATTTATAGGTACTGGAGAAACTATACCAAAAGAAATTGGTGAGCAATGATTCTAGAAGATGGAGTCCAAGATTAGATTGCTTGATTTATTTTATTGCTGGACTTAGTTTTATGTGAACATTGTCTTGATATTACTTTGTTTTGGGGCTTACGTTCCCGGAGTTTGTTTTTTTCCAGACGTTGGATATTATTGTTGGATTATTCCAATTATATTTGAAGTTGATCTTGTTTATGTGATTATATCTTCTTGCGTGGTTGTGATTGTTCATTCATATTGTTGAGTTAGTCTGGTACAGCTTATGGATGGTGTTTACATTATTCGCTTGGCCTACGTTACATACTCGTATTCCGTATTTTGGGAAGCGAGGCGTGATCTGTGGTATCAGAG
This sequence comes from Hemerocallis citrina, assembly GCA_017893485.1. Lineage (NCBI taxonomy): Eukaryota > Viridiplantae > Streptophyta > Magnoliopsida > Asparagales > Asphodelaceae > Hemerocallis > Hemerocallis citrina. The sequence goes on from CM030367.1 coordinate 43,295,482, forward strand.
CATCAGTTGGATAATATATCAGTCAAGTATGACTATCTTTATGAAGGTTTGGCTTTGATGGATATATTAGTCATGTTTGGCTCTAACGGGGTTAACTCAGTAATGTGCACACCACGATGATCACATGAATGCATATAATAACCAACATACAATCTGGGTACTGACCATCTTTGCTCGTGTTTCAAGCTATGGCTCGTGAGAATTCTTCTTCTTCCCGTCCGAGGGATGAGCAGCCGGACAATGCTGTTACTCTTCAGACGATTCAGCAGATGACGGCTCTCCAGCAGGAGCACAATGAGTTGATGAGGGCCACTTTCGCGGCCAATGGGACTGCCGCTGGACCTGCACCTGGGCCACTGCCACCTAGGCCCAGTATAGTAGTAGATTTTATGAGGCTGCACCTGAGTAAGTTCTTGGGTACTGAGTCACCGCTGGAGGCCGATCAATGGCTTATCCGGAAGGAGCAACTATTGATCGCCACTCGTGTTGCTGAGGCAGATCGTATGGATGGTTCGCATCCAATTGGTGGTTCTCGCTCACACTTGGTGGCAGGTTGAATCCGAAAGGATGGCAAGACCCATCGAGTGGGCCACTTTCTCAGAGAGCTTCATGGTAAAGTTCTTTCCCAAGGTTACCAAGGCAGAGATGGAACAACAATTTGTTTTCCCTAACTCAAGGTCAGCTAGATGGTGTTCTTAAATGTCATTGTTGTTGCATAATTCACTTATAACAATATTAATTTGAGCATTGTCTTCACCAGAAAAACCGTTCTGTGGACGAGTATGCTACAGAGTTTACTCAGCTCAGTCGCTTCGATCCTGCCCTCGTAGCCACTGATAAGGGTAGGGCTCGCAGATTCTAGTTGGGCTTCAGTTTTCCTGTCCAGGACTGTTTGGCTACTCTTCGGCTTCGTGCCTATGCCAATGTTCTGGACGCTGCTCGGATCCAGGAGAAGACCCTCAGCAGGTCAGGTGTTCCTCAGCGGACTGTTTCGCACCCTATTGCAACTTGGCCTACCGGAGGACTATTCGGAGGCCAGTTCTGCTCCCCCCCCCCACGAGGGCACAGCCGTACGCACCTATTGTTCCGAGGACTGTCGAGACTTGTGGCTATTTTCATAAGGTTGGGCATTCACAGCGGGACTGCAGGGTAGCTAATCGACTATGCCTTGCTTGTGGCAACAGTGATCATAAGATTCGGGACTTCCCCAGGAGTAGGGCAGCTGTTCAGGCTGGAGGTACTATTCAGCAGGGAGCACTGGCTCGTGGTCAGGCTAAACTGCCTCTTCCGCTCCAGAGGCAGACCTTTGAGCAGAGGCGTGTAGCTCCTAAAGGAGGTCAGACTAGGAATCGTGATCAGGCTTATAACCTGACCGCTGAGGAAGCGGAGGTAGCTGTTGGAGTGGTTGTAGGTATATAATGTAGTTGTACTTTTCTTTTCTTCATTTCAGTTTTCTACATGTTATTTTCCTTCCTTGTACAATTATTCATGCATATATCCTGCTAGCACCTTATTCTTTTGTTTGATCTTCTTCTTTTTCCAAAAATTGAGTAAATAGCCAGCGACTACATATGCTCTTATTCATGGCAAAAGCCCTTCAAAGTGTACAGATACTGGTTTCATAAACCAAACTAAAAAACTGTACAAAGACTGAATCACACAGACCAAGAAGACAATCCATGCATATCCTCGATGAGAAGGGAGGTCACCGGAGTGGGATGTAGGTATGAGCATGGTTTTGTTAAAACCAAAGTCCAAACCGAACCATTTCCATGTATCCACTTTAATTCGGGTTTGGTTACATAATTTGGTTATGGGTATGGGTTTTTTCTAGATAATGAAGAGTTTGGATGGTTGTGGGTTTGACAGTGTTTAACAAAGACCAAACTATTAACCAAATAAGAAAACCGAAAATTTATTATCACTCATTATTTACTCTTTCTCTTCAAGAATAGCTTGTGTTTCATATGTTTTGGAGTTGTTTGGTTTTAACCAAAGCCGACCATAAATTAGACCATACTAAACGGTTAAATATGGTTTGGTTAATTTTCTGTTAAATTACTTTGAATTTGGTTATGATCTAGTTTTTTTAATGAAATTAATCATAAAATTAATCGGTGCACACCCCTAGTGGAAAGTTAATTGCGTTACTATATTGGTAGTGACAATTCTTTCTTTTGTTATTCTCTATTCTTGCTGTAATCCTATTTTTCTATTTTGGATTTTGTTGTATTTTTTAAATTTCTTTTCTTGATTATTGTATCTGTATTCCTTTGAATGATGAATTTTTACTTTTCTTGGGTTCTTTTATTTCATTTTGATCATTCCGTTCTCTTTTCTGCTATTTTTGGCTCATTGCAAATTTTTGCACTTCGTGTTTTGAGTTTGAGTTGTTCCGCTATATGTTCATCCTATTGATTTATGCTTGTTCATCTCTTTTTGGAGCCTAAATTTGTACCCTAAACCCATTAACCCGCAACCCAAAACCCCAACTCCTTAATCCCTTATAAATACCCTATTATTAAAACCCTAATTAATAACCCCCTCTCTCTTCCTGCCGCTACCTTCTCTCTCCTCACCCTCGACTCTCATCTCTCCCTCTGTTTTCATCTTCGAAAACCCAACCACCCAAGTTCTCTGATCCTGTCTCCGACCACCACCTCGCCCTCGTCACCCTAGCCGCTTCGCCATTATCTCCTCGTCATCACCACCATCCTCCGCTCTCACCCCCATCCCGTCGCCACCTCTCATCCATCGCCCCGAACCCATCGCCTACCCATCCATCCTTGCCATTATCCGCCTCGTCGACCACCTCGCTGATCCTCTCCGTTGTCCCCGCAATACCGAAGACCCCTCGCCTCCTTGTCGTCGTCCAGAGCCCCGCACGACCCCCTCGCCGTCTCCTCCTTTGTTTCGTCGAGAAACAGAGCGTGTCGAAGTGTCGAGTCCTTTGGTCGCTGCGTCGCTTCCCGACCTAGCGCCATCGCCAATCAGTCCCGAGCACCCTCGCCACCCTCGCCATGGGTGTCGTAGTCGCCGCCGGTCTCCATTCCCTTGCTGTCGTCTTTCTCTCTTTCTCTGTTGCTGTGGAGAAGAAGGCCGGAAGTAGTAGTGGTGTTTGCTGTTGTGTGTGAGGATCGGATCCGGTGTTTGGTGTTCAGTTGAGAAGGGACCCAGTGTTTTGTGGTTGCTATGTTTGCCGTTTTGTGAGTGTTTTGCACGGGCTTGCACGTGTTCCGTGTTTTCCGTTCGTGGATTCTAATCCAGTTATTCTATATATCCGAAATTAACAACTAAAAGGCAAATCGCTTCTTGAACTAGTTATTTGTTTTGTTCAAGATTTCTTTGATCTCTGCAAGTAGATCCAAATCCTTTTTATCATATTTCTATTTGAATTTCCGTTATGTTTATTGAGGGTTTACATGAGCTAACCAGATGTATTCTTAACATCATGCCTACACCTTTGATCTACAACCTAGTCCCTCTTGAATCTTGCATATGCACAATTACATGAAAAACAACTATATCCATGTGATAGACTTGTTTGATGAATTGCATATATTAGATTGAATTTGATTTAACGAATTGATTACCATGGCTGTGAAATTGCATCTTAAAACTGGAATTATACGTGTTAAACATCTAATAGCACTTTGATCAATAATTAGCATGAATTATATGGTTGTACAATTAAATTGTTGTCTATTCATATCAAAATAAATTCTGGACTGCTGTTGTAACATCCTGATTTTTCAACTACAATTAAATGAGAATTGTTTGATTTCACGTGTTGTGCACGTGCAAATTTGTTGTACTTTTTTCCCTGAAAAATTATTCTTCATGAACAAATGTTTTAATTATTTCTCCTTCTTATTTAGAAAGCCTATTTAAACTCTAGGCCTATTTGTCTCTTTCTAGCCCACCCTAATTAATTAATAAAATTTATTTAGAAATCCATGGACTTTTAGCCCATTAGTGTGTGCCCATTAATTAAATCCTCTTTAATTAACATGACTTGTAGTGTAGACTAAATTGGTAGACAATAAATTAACTAATCATGTACAACTTATTTATAGGGGGTACTAGATGAGACACGTGCATTGCACTAGCACGTGTCTAGTGGGCTAGGGGGGAGTGGCCGGATTGTACAAAGAGAAAGGGAGAGATGGAGGTAGTGGAGAGCTAGTTTTCTCAGTCATGGGTAGTCGCTACAACTCCCTAACTCATCCTATTCTTGATCTACAACCATTTTATTAAATCCTAGCCATCTATTCTTACTCAAAAAATGTATAAATACCCTCTAGTTCTTCTCATTTATTGCACTAGAAAAATTGATTAAGAAAGTAAAGATTAAGAGTGTTTTGTGAGATTAAAAGATTAAGAGTTTTGGTAAGTAAAAGATTGAGGGATTCTATTTGTTTGTGTGTTCCTTCAAGAAGTGGCCGGTCTACATCCAATGGAGAGAGGGCTCGAGTTTGGCTAGTACAAGGAGGAGGAGGCACATTGGTGGCACAAGCTAGGAGGAGAAGGAGCCAATCGTTCATTCTAAGAGATTTTAGGAGTTCTTAGTTGTTTCTCTCCATCAAGGTGGGTAATTTTCTCGAATTTCTAACTTGATATCATGCTAGGGTTGGTATTGATAAAATTGATAAGAAAAACCCAATTAGGTTAGTCATGTTATTAGAAGGAGACAAATTGCAAATAATGTGAATACTTGTTAATTTGAATGTTAGTTGATGCAAATTGTGATTTTACCATGCTACCATGAAAAATTGATTTGTGATTTATTAGATTAAAAAAAATTGTGTTGGAATGGCTAGTAAATTGATTTAGCATCATTGAAGTATGAATTGCCTAATTTGACTTGATAATAGTTTGAAAAGAAGAAACTTTGTTGTAGTAATACTTGTGTAATCACAAAAGAATAAGAAAAGAGAGTTAAGGAAAATTTATAGTGCTAAGACATAGAGAAAATATAATGTCCTTCTTATTTTCGAAATTGAAGACTAAAAATACAAAGCAGAGAGTAAAATTATGTTTCTTGTGTCAAGTAATAATTTTTATTTACTGATATACTGAGAATTTATAGAAAGTACATTCTGGAAATTAAGAATACAAGTACAGAAGAAAGGAATTGAAACACTTGATTTTTATGAAAATTCGTATTGAACAGAGAGTCGAACCATAAACCATTTAACTAAAACTGATATTGAGTTAGTCACTTGGACCTTCTAGTCCTTAGGTGCGCCACAGTGTGGTCACTGTAGCCCGGGTCTGGTCTTGGTTGTGGGTTCGAAACTCGGTAGTGCCCATTTAATTCCAAAATTCTTTTAAAAAACCGAGAGACTCAAAACTGACCTAAGTGGACTTAAGTCCATTTCATATCGCCTAGCCGCTTTGGGTTTTCTGGTCTTCGGTGGCGCCACAGGGCTGTTACTGTAGCGTGGGTTTGCCTTTGGGTCTCAGGTTCGAAACCTGGCTCTGGCTTCTTAAAACATTTTTTTTTATTTCTTTTATTCTTTGAGTTTTATGAACTTTAAAAATTTAGAAAAAAAAACTATAATTGTTATAAAAATATTTAGACTTCATGAAAAATATTTCTACATTATTTGGACTTATAAAATGAGATTTAGAGGCCAAAATTGAGTAAAAACAATTGAAAGAACTCCAGAGAGTTGATGTTCGTGGAAATAAAAATGTGATTAAGTCTAGAGAAAATCCTATGTAGTTTATAAAATGGAATTTTGTATGAAAAATTGAAGTGTGACTTATTATGGGTCTTTATTCATGATATTGTAAAACCTTATTGCATAGGAAGTTTACCTAAGATATAATTGTGATTTTGAACCAAGAAAATGAAAGGATTGATAATGTGAGAAATAAAGAAATTATATGGAAATTCAATTCTGAATGTGAAAGGAATAATTTAAATTGTCACTTTATGAATGAAATTGATGCACAAAAATGGAATAGAAATCATGTTGATTTTATGGGAAAAATTTTATGAGTATGAATACTCAAATCTGTGAACATGAAATGAGATTAAAGGACAAGAGTGTAGCTAAGCCTCATACCGGCATTGAATGAATTCTTTGAGATAAGATTTGAAATGAAAAGACCAAGTTTGGGTTATGTTGTTGAATTAATGGTTAAGACCGATATAGGGAAAGTGCTAACTCTAGGGGATTGATTTTATTCATGATTCCAAAATTTAAGGACTAGATACATAGTGGAGATGTGATGAAAGTAAGAGAAAAACATGAGTATGAGGGCCATTGGATTGACAGTGTGAGAGTATTCACAGGATGTCCTCATGATGCGTCATGATTAGGGCGTGGATACTACTCCATAGTACCATCCCGGTGGCGATGCTTGTAGGGTACTTGGTGACTATGGGTGGTACCATGGTCCATGGCGGAGGTGAATTGACCACAGGATGCCTGCATGATGAGTCATGTGTCAGTGCGTGGGGTTCTCTCCAGGATGCCTGGACGTGGGCTCGTAACTCATAGAATACCTAGGATACTTACCGTAGTTACCATTGTAGTTTAACTCATGGCGAGGGATTGAACCCTACAAGATGAAGTACGATTAAGGGATTGCCCTCGACCTATGTAGTATGGGATGCATAGAATCCGAACAAGTATGCATTAGTGTCATGTAATATAATAACTGCATTAAGGACTAAGTGCACAGTACAACACGACATCAATAGGATAGTCCACGTAGTTTTATTTGTGACAAATGTGTGCTTCCTAAGTAAGAGAAAATTGATGTATTATATACTTACGTCAGTTGAATGAACTGACGTGCCCACAGTTTCCATGCAGGATAAAGTACATGAAAAAGACTAAGGAGGAAATGATGCTTAAAGAATTATTCAAGTGTTGTTTTATTTCATTCATGTAATTGTTGTATTTTAATATTCTGCTAAATTGATGTAAGTCTGATGTAATAAAAGTTTTAATTCCTTGTAAAATTGTACGAAGAGAAGTGTAAAGATCCTGTAGAACTTCGAATTCGGTCTTATTTAGAATTCTGGGTGTTACAGAGTGGTATCAGAGCCACTCTTCCAAGTAGTATAAATTTATAAGGAACGACACCCTAGAGTGGACATTAGAGTGTGTGTTGAGTACAGAGCTTTAAATGTAAGTCACTTACATTTGTGTTACTCTATGATTTATACTTCTCCTTCTTCTCCTTTCCCCATGATGGTGAACCACTTCGACCCAGTAGGTGATGATGATTGGCACATAATCGAGGAAGATTACTACCTCGGACAAGCTGATTCCGACGAAGAAGATCCCTAAGAATTTAAGGAGGAATGGCCCGAGTCCCGAGAGATCACTCCGCCTCTAGATTCATCTGATGATTCCTCCGACGATGAAGAGCCAGTTCCGAGCAGTCTCATTGTGTCTCTTCAGAGGCAGGTGGAGACTCAAAGGGAGAGAGCAGAGTTACTGCAGGCCCAGTGTGCGAAGTGCAAGAAGAATATTGCAACTCTTAGTCATCGTATTTGGGATCTCGAGAAGAGAAAGAACACGTACGATGAACTGAAGGAAGAAGTGGCAGGAACTACAAGAAGAGCTTCGAGAAACCAAGAGGAACCGTAAGAACTAGAATGTTGTATCTTCTTACTGCTTTCATTTGATGTCAGAAATATTTTAAATTTGAATGTACAAAGTTTGAATTCAATGAAATGAAGAGTTAATTTAAATTCATGCTTTCTACTTCGAATTTAATGGATCTTTTGCATCAGAATATGGCTGGAAGAAGGGCTAGAAGCGGAGAAGGAATGGACTTGGAAATGGAGTTAGCGAGAGTCTATCAGACCCTCAATGTCGTTGCCATGAATCAGAACCAGGGGCGGATGCCTGCTAATCCAGTTCCTGAGGCAATCAAGCCCGTGGAATCATTCAAAAGGATGAAACCACAAGTGTTTGAGGAGAAGTCAAACCCAGATGCGGTTGACAATTGGATCAGGCAGGTCGAGACTATCTTTGAAGTCTTGAGAACTCCGGAAAGCAGCAATGTGAAGTTGGCTGCACTGCAGTTCGAGAAGGACGCAGCTGTTTGGTGGCAGTCCATGAAGCTCACGATGGGCGATGTTGTTCTTGGCTGGAAGGAATTCTTGGAGGAGTTCCGCAGTCACTATTTCCCATCTGATATCCAGGAGAAGAAGGCTATGGAATTCCTGGCGCTGCAGCAAGGCGGTATGTCAGGTCAGAGAGTATGAGACAAGGTTTACTCAACTCTCGAGGTATGCGCCCGAACTTGTGATGGACGAGGCAAAGAAAGCTTGGAAGTTCGAGCACAGAAGGCCAAGTCTGAGATTCAAGATGATACCCCTTAGTATCAGGAGGTTTGACAAGTTGGTCAAGCGAGCTGCAGCTACAGAGAAAGATATGGAGCAGTTTCATGCCGCTTAGAACCGGAGGAGCAATTGGCATGTTGGGAAGAGGCCCACATTTTCTAGGAATGTCAGAGGGCAGTAGCCGCTCAAAGGTTCAAAGCAACTGGGGTGAACGCTGTTAATGTGGCTGGAAGACCCGAAAATGTTTGGGTGAGACCTCCTGTATCTTGTTTCAGCTGTGGAGAGACAGGCCACTACAAGTCTCAGTGCCCTATGCTGCAAGATGTCGTCCGTAATGGACCAACTCAGTAGGTTAGGAAGAAGTCGTACCATTAGGGGCGAGTATTTGCCTTGACTGAAGCTGACGCTGATAAAGTGGATCACATCATCACTGGTACGAGGGAGGATTTTTAGGAGTTTTTCTGTTGTTCTCTTTTCCCTGCTTATTTTAGTGAACTGTTATGTAACGAGTTTGTATTATATAATAGGAGAAATTTATTTGAATGCAAAGAAAGCTATTGTTTTGTTCGATACTGGATCCTCTCACACTTTTATATCACCAAAATTTGCTAAAGTTTTGGGAGTTGAACCGAAGATTGTTCCAGGCAAGGTCTTAGCAGTAGCTACTCCATCAGAGAAAACTCTAACCACTAATTGGTACTATGTGGACTGCGAGATCATGATTGGAGACAGAATTTTCGGGATTGATCTAATCGAGCTGAATATCCTGGGGGTCGATGTTATCATTGGCATTGATTGGATGTCGGTGTACAGTGCGAACATCAAGTGCAAGACCAGGGAAGTAATAGTGAAGGCTCTAGGGGGTCCTGAAGTCACTTTTCAGGGGAAGAAGAGATGTTCAGATCTGGGGCAGCTATCAGCAAGAAGAAATTTCCTGTAGAGGTGCAGCAAATTCCAGTGGTTCGAGATTACCCGACTGTATTCTTGGAAGATTTGCCTAGGTTACCCCCGCATCGTGATGTAGATTTCAGCATCACTATTCAACCAGAGAGTGCACCCATTTCCAAGGCACCGTATAGGATGGCACCTATGGAGCAGGATGAGATCAAACGGCAGATTGAGGGACTGTTGGAGAAAGGCTTTATTCAACCAAGTTCGTCACCTTGGGGAGCACAGTGCTGTTGGTAAAGAAGAAGGATGGTTCGATGAGGATGTGCATCGATTACCGAGAGCTAAATAAGGTCACTATTCAGAATAAGTATCTTATTCTCCGAATTGATGACCTATTCTATCGTCTACAAGGAGCAGCTGTTTTCTCCAAAATAGATCTTCGATCAGGATACCATCAGGTTCGAGTGAAGACTGAAGATGTGCATAAGACTGCATTCAGAACTCGACATGGGCATTACGAGTTCTTAGTTATGCCATTTGGAGTGACGAATGCATCTGCAATCTTTATCGACATGATGAACAGAGTTCTAAGGCCGTTTATTGATTCTTTCGTCGTGGTGTTTATCAGCGATATTCTTGTGTACTCCAAGTCGGAAGAGGAGCACACTGAGCATCTGGATGAAGTTTTGAAGAAGCTTCAAGAGCATGGGTTGTATGCCAAGTTATCCAAGTGTGATTTCTGAAAATCTGAGGTGACATTCCTGGGTCAAATCCTTTCTAAGGAGGGAGTGGCCACTGATCCCCAGAAGATAGAGGCAGTGAAGGACTGGAAAAGGCCTACTACAGTGAAGGAAATCAGGAGTTTCCTTGGGTTAATTGGATACTACAAGAGGTTCATTCAGGGCTATGCTCAGATAGTCGTACCGTTCACTAGTCTGACCAAGAAGAATGTGAACTTCAAGTGGACTGAGTAGTGCAAGGCAAGCTTTCAGGAGTTGAAAGAGAAGCTGACTACTGCTCCCATTTTGGCTTTTCCTAGAGCAGGTATTGAGTATGATGTCTACAGCGATGCTTCACTTCGTGGGCTTGGTTGTATCTTAATGCAAGAAGGGAAAGTGATCGCTTATGGGTCTAGACAACTAAGACCGCATGAGAAGAATTATCCGACTCGTGATCTGGAGTTTGCTGTGATTATCTTCGCCTTAAAGCAATAGAGATACTATGTGTACGATGAGAAATTGAACATGTACACTGACCACAAAAGCTTGAAGTACATCTACCAGCAGAAGGACCTGAATCTGAGGCAACGGAGATGGCTGGAAGTACTTAAGGACATTCGTCCTGAGATTAAGTACCATTCTGGGAAGGCTAATGTTGTTGCTGATGCACTTAGCCGTAAGAGCAGTCTGGCTAGTTTGATTACAACTCAGAGGCGTCTTACAGAGGAGTTGGATCGGGCTGGTATGGAAGTTGTTCTGCAAGGCTTGGGATCATCTTTAGCTCAGTTGAGGCTTGAGCCTATGCTGAATGAAAGGATTATTGCAAGTCAGAGGGAAGATGCAGAGATTCAGAAGATGAAGGAGCAGGTTGGTGCTGGCAGGTTGTCGGAGTTTCAGATCAGGGATGGAGTGTTGTTGTTTGGAGAGAGGCTGTGTGTTCTGAATCAGTCGGACTTGAAGGAGAGTATTCTTCAGGAGGCACATGCTACTCTTTTGTCTGTACACCCTGGGAGTACAAAGATATAAAAGGACATTAAGCAACATTTCTGGTGGTCAGGTTTGAAGCGGGATGTGGCTGAGTTTGTGGTGAAGTGTGAGATCTGTCAGCAAGTCAAAGCCGAGAATCAGAAGCCCGGAGGTTTATTGCAACCGTTACCTATTCCGGAGTGGAAGTAGGATAACATCGGCATGGATTTCATCACGGGTTTACCCAAGAGTTTGAAGGGTAATGAAGCGATTTGGGTCATAGTCGATCAACTAACCAAGTCCGCTCACTTCTTGGCGATGAAACTCACTTCGTCTATGGAGAAGTTGGTCGAACTGTATGTTGGAGAGATTCTCAGGCTTCATGGTGTCCCGTTGACCATTGTGTCTGATCGAGATGCACGGTTTACTTCTCATTTTTGGAGGATTCTTCAGACAGTTTTGGGTACCAAGATGGATTTCAGCACTGCCTTCCATCCTCAGACCGATGGACAGACTGAGAAAGTCAACCGTATTCTTAAGGATATGCTTCGATGTTGTGTGCTAGATTTTGGAGGTAGTTGGGAAAGGTATCTAGCTCTGGTGGAGTTTGCCTACAACAACAGTTTTCAGACTAGTATCGGGATGGCGCCGTACAAAGCTCTGTATGGCAATAAGTGCAGGACACCTGTTTGCGGGTTTGAAGTCAGAGAGCGGCAGGTGTTTGGGCCTGAGATCGTGCAGCAGACCTCTGAAAAGATTGTTTTGATCAGGAAGAGGTTGGTGGATGCTCAGAGTAGGCAGAAGAGCTATGCAAACAACCGGAGGAGGGATCTTGAGTTCGAGGTTGGTGACTTTGTCTTTCTGAAGGTATCACCTAGCAAATGTGTGATTTGCTTTGGCAAAGGTGGGAAGTTAGCCCCAAGGTTTATAGGCCCGTACAAGATATTGAAGCGAATTGAGAAAACTGCTTACCGGTTGGAGTTGCCGGAAGAGTTGTCTCAGGTGCACAATGTCTTCCATGTGTCTATGCTGAGATGTTACATTCCATATCCGAGTCACCATTTGCCCGAAGTGCCGGAGGGTTTGCAGTTGGATCTGAGTTACATTGAGCTCCCGGTTGAGATTGTGGATCGTTGGGAGAAAGTCTTGAGGAAAAAGACGATACCGATGGTCAAAGTAGTCTGGAGAAACCAGTTGGTTGAAGAGGCTACTTGAGAATCTGAGGAGAGGATGATGAAGGATCATCCTCAGCTCTTTATTTGATTTGCATTTTCTTTTCTTCTCTTTTCTATTTTCTTGTGGCATTCTATTTTGCTCTCTCTTTAAGCGTATTTCGGAACGGAACTATTCTAAGGAGGGAGTGCTGTAACATCCTGATTTTTCAACTATAATTAAATGAGAATTGTTTGGTTTCACGTGTCGTGCACGTGCAAATTTATTGTACTTTTCCCCTAAAAAATTATTCTTCATGAACAAATGTTTTAATTATTTCTCCTTCTTATTTAGGAAGCTTATTTAAACTCTAGGCCTATTTGTCTCTTTCTAGCCCACCCTAATTAATTAATAAAATTTATTTAGAAATCCATGGACTTTTAGCCCATTAGTGTGAGCCCATTAATTAAATCCTCTTTAATTAACATGACTTGTAGTGTAAACTAAATTGGTAGACAATAAATTAACTAATCATGTACAACTTATTAATAGGGGTACTAGATGAGACACGTGCATTGCACTAGCACGTGTCTAGTGGGCTAGGGGGGAGTGGCCAGATGGTACAAAGAGAAATGGAGAGATGGAGGTAGTGGAGAGGTAGTTTTCTCAATCATGGGTAGTTGCTACAACTCCCTAACTCATCCTAGTCTTTGAACTATAACCATTTGATTAAATCCTAGCCATCTATTCTTACTCAAAAAATGTATAAATACCTCCTAGTTCTTCTCATTTATTGCACTAGAAAAATTGATTAAGAAAGTAAAGATTAAGAGTGTTTTGTGAGATTAAAAGATTAAGAGTTTTGGTAAGTAAAAGATTGAGGGATTCTATTTGTTTGTGTGTTCCTTCAAGAAGTGGTCGGTCTACATCCAATGGAGAGAGGGCTCGGATTTGGCTAGTACAAGGAGGAGGAGGCACATTGGTGGCACAAGCTAGGAGGAGAAGGAGCCAATCGTTCATTCTAGGAGATTTTAGGAGTTCTTAGTTGTTTCTCTCCATAAAGGTGGGTGATTTTCTTGAATTTCTAACAAGATATCATGCTAGGGTTGGTATTGATAAAATTCATAAGAAAAACCCAATTAGGTTAGCCATGTTATTAAAAGGAGACAAATTGCAAATAATGTGAATGCTTATTAAATTGAATGTTAGTTCATGCAAATTGTGATTTTACCATGCAACCATGAATTATGTGATTTGTAATGTATTAGATTAAGAAAAATTGTGTTGGAATGGCAAGTAAATTGATTTAGCATCAATGAAGTATGAATTGCCTAATTTGACTTGATTATAGTTTGAAAGGAAGAAACTTTGTTGTAGTAATACTTATATAATCACAAAAGAATAAGAAAAGAGAGTTATGGAAAATTTATAGTGCTAAGACAGAGAGAAATTATAATGGCCTTCTTATTTACGAAATTGAAGACTAAAAATACAAAGTAAGAGAAATTATGTTTCTTGTGTCAAATAATAATTTTTATTTACTGATACACTAAGAGTTTATAGAAAGTACATTCTAGAAATTTAGAATACCAGTAGAGACGAAAGGAATTGAAACACTTGATTTTTATGAAAATTTGTATTGAACAGAGAGTCGAACCATAAACCATTTAACTAAAACTCATATCGAGTTAGTCACTTGGACCTTCTGGTCCTTGGGTGCGCCACAATGTGGTCACTGTAGCCCAGATCTGGTCTTGGTTGTGGGTTCGAAACTGGGCAATGCCCATTTAATTCCAAAATTCTTTTAAAAAATCGAGAGACTCAAAACAGACCTAAGTGGAGTTAAATCCATTTCATAGTGCCCAGCCGCTTTGGGTTTTCTGGTCTTCGGTGGTGCCACAGGGCTGTTACTGTAGCGTGGGTTTGCCTTTGGGTCTCGGGTTCGAAACCTAGCTCTGTCTTCTTAAAATATTTTTTTTAATTTCTTTTATTCTTTGAGTTTTATGAACTTTAAAAAATCAGAAGAAAAAAAAACTATAATTGTTATAAAAATACTTAGACTTCATGAAAAATATTTCTACATTATTTAGACTTATAAAATGAGATTTAGAGGCCAAAATTGAGTAAAAACAATTGAAAGAACTCCATAGAGTTGATGTTCATGGAAATAAAAATGTGATTAAATCTAGAGAAAATTCTAAGTAGTTTATAAAAAGGAATTTTGAATGAAAATTTGAAGTGTGACCTATTATGGTTCTTTATTCATGAAATTGTAAAACTTTATTGCAGGGGAAGTTTACCTAAGATATAAATGTGATTTTGAACCAAGAAAATGAAAGGATTGATAAAGAAATTATATGGAAATTCAATTATTAATGTGAAAGGAATAATTTAAATTGTCACTTTATGAATGAAATTGATGCACAGGAATGGAATAGAAATCATGTTGATTTTATGTGAAAGATTTTTTGAGTATGAATACTCAAATCTGTGAACATGAAATGAGATTAAAGGACTAGAGTGTATCTAAGCCTCATACCGGCATTGAATGAATTCTTTGAGATAAGATTTGAAATGAAAAGACCAAGTTTGGGTCATGTTGTTGAATTAATGGTTAAGACCGGTATAGGAGAAGTGCTAACTCTAGGGAATTGATTTTATTCATGATTCCAAAATTTAAGGACTAGATACATAGTGGAGATGTGATGAAAGTAAAAAAAAAACATGAGTATGAGGGCCGTTGGATTGGCGGCGTGAGAGTATTCACAGGATGTCCACATGATGCGTCATGATTAGGGCATGGATACCATTCCAGAGTACCGTTCCGGTGGCGACGCTTGTAGGATATTTGGTGACTACGAGTGGTGCCATGGTCCATGGCAGAGGTGAATTGACCACAGGATACCTGCATGATGAGTCATGTATCAGTGCGTAGGGTTCTCTCCAAGATGCCTGGACGTGGGCTCGTAACTCATAGAATACCTAGGATACTTACCGTAGTTACCATAGTAGTTTAAATCATGGCGAGGGATTGAACCCTACAAGACGAAGTACGATTAAGGGTTATAGGATGCATAGAATCCAAACAAGTGCGCATTAGTATCATGTAATATAAATAACTGCGTTAAGGACTAAGTACACAGCACAACACGACATCAATAGGATAGTCTCCGTAGTTTTGTTTGTGACAAGTGTGTGCTTTCTAAGTAAGAGAAAATTGATGTATTATAACCTTGCATCAGTTGAATGAACTGACGTGCCCACAGTTTCTATGTAGGATAAAGTGCATGAAAAAGACTAAGGAGGAATTGATGCTTAAAGAATTCTTCAAGTGCTGTTTTATTTCATTCATATAATTGTTGTATTTTAATATTCCGCTGCATTGATGTAACTCTGATGTAATAAAAGTTTTAATTCCTTGTAAAATTGTACGAAGAGAAGTATCAAGATTTCGTGGAACTTCGAATTTGGTCTTATTTAGAATTCGGGGTGGTACAGTTTTTGGATCTTTTTGTATCAGATTTTCGACCATGTTGCTATCGTAATTTGAAATAACTTCCTGAATATGAATTATAACCCCATGAATCTATTTTCTAGAACTTTTAACGAATCTGAATTCTGAGTTATAATCTGTTAGATATCAGTATTTCAGTACAGCTGTGTCAGAAATTTCAGATTCACAAATTCATGCTTATCTTTCTGTTTTAGAATTTAATTGAACATGTTAACAGTAAAATAAAAATATGAAATAAATTTGGTTGAGACTAGATATGCATAGGAACCACCCTGAATTTTTGTAGATTTAATTGATGAGATTTCTGACCTAAAACATATAGTTGAACACAATTTATAACTTGCTGCATGAACATAAAACCTGAAAAGAATAGAAATTTCGACCTAATTTCTGTCTTTATATGTCGTGTATACATTTGCTGGAACCAGCATAAAGTCTTGTTTCTAGAATTTCTGACGGATCCAGATTTTCTTTTCTGTAGTAGCGGTAATCTGTGTTTTTATACAGCAACGTCATGCTGGCCAGATTGTGTAATTTGTGTGTATTTAATATGTTCTTCTTGATTTGTCTATAACAAGTAGAATTAGTCACACCTAGCATCATACAACATTGACACCTTCTTGCATGCTCACATAGGATGAAATAAAATGATAACAAGTCAGGGTATTATAGGATGACTTGGTAGTAAACAATCAGAAACTGTACTCGGTTGGGCGGTACTGCTTGACATGCACTGATGGCCAAAAAATACTGCTTGATAATCACTGACACTGAACATTAAACACTGATTACTGGGCCGAGTACACGAACCTTGAATTCACCATCAGTCTAAAGCGTACACTGTGTGCTTGCGCCGAACTTGTGGAATGAGATGCAGTGGTACGTGCACTAGATAGACTAATAAAATGACTAATAACCTATCTTTGACATCTCATGCTTGATCCCGTATGCCGTCACCAATATTGAACTTGAATCGGAACTATTAAACATAGACCCTTAACATTATCGTCATTCCTTGACTTTGCTATTTGACTTTGATCCCGTCCAGTTTCTTTTGATATATCATGTTCTTATTATTCTCTATTTCCCTCTACTTGTTGTCCATTACTTGTTCTAAGGACATTATTTTCTTTCTTTTTAGATCAAGAGTTTACAGAAACTGGAGTAAAAATTCCAGAAGGAATTGGTGAGCAGCGATTCTAGAAGATGGAGTCCGAGATTAGATTGCTTGAATTAATTTATTGCTAGATATATTATTTGAACATTATCTTGATATTATACTTTGTTTTTGGGCTTTATAACTCAGAGTTTGTTTTTATCCCAGATGTTGGATATTATTATTTGGATTATTTCATTTATTATTGAAGTTGATCTTGTTTATTTGATTATATCTTCATGCGTGGTTGTGATTGTTCTTTCATATTGTTAAGTTAGTCTGGTACAGTTTATGAATGGTGTTTCACATCATTCGTTGGGCCTACATTACGTACTTGCATTCCGTATTTTGGAAAGTGGGGCATGACACCTGCAGATCAAGATTGTCCCCTTCCTTCGGTTATCAAAACACAACAGATCCGTTCTTAGATTAAAATATATAAAAAATTGTAGTGTACCAAGATGATGGATGTCATAGTAATAATTAGCAACCAGTTGGTAGGGATATTGATAGGTTTGCCTTTTTTTCTCAGTTGGCTTTTGTCTCGAAATCCCCTACCAGTGTTATTATATTTTTATCTCTAATACTATAATTGGAGAAGGGGTTAGTGTTATTTGTGAATCTATCAATACGTACACGCTGCACGTATAATTAAACTCTCTAATATAAATTCATGAAATCCGTAAATTGCCTGTGCAAATTAATTTTTCTCTCTCTATCTTTCAAAACCCATGTCTGTTCATCTCTCTCTCTCTCTCTCTCTCTCTCTCACACACACACACACACACACAAAACCCAGGCCGACTATTCCTCTCCCTCTCTCTCAAAACCCACACACCACTGCAACACTACGACGTCGCTCTACCGCCCACCGTCGCTTCGCCCTATCGTCGTTGTACATTTTCTACCCACGAGGCACCATCAGGCAACGAGCAATACGGATAGGCCTTCAGATTTTGACAGCCTGCATGTGAAGTCTTCAACCAGGTATGAAAATTATAAGGAGCCCCCTCCGCCAAATTCTGTGTTTAATTGGAGTAAAGGAATTCACAATGAACTTTATGTCCATCTAACTAAACCTAACTTCAATTATCCAGAAATCTAAACTTGATGCATGTTCAAGTGATAAATATTAAACAGAAATGATACATCGTCTCCACATATTTGTGGGGCTGCTTTTCTGCACCAAATCAAACCAATAATCAGCATCCACCTACAGCTCACCAAAAATATAGTAATTAAGCAAGGAGCTAAGGAGCAAGGTGTTAACAGAGTGTAGATTGATTATTTGCAGCCTGCATTTGTTGTTACTTACACGATCTGGTGGAATTATCTTCACTACACAACCTATATTTTCCTCTGAAATCATGATTCTGCCTTGAGATAGGTTCAATGCACTACCAGCAGCTTTGTCTTCTCATTCTGATTTTTTGTGGGATTAAAATTCAAATTTATATCTTCATTCTTCATTTTTATCAACTTAGGGAACATTAGATTTGTTATTTCAAATTCATTGTTTTCCTCCAAGTATCTGTGCATGTTGTTGTGTCTTCTATACATACTGAGGGTGAGTTTTTTATTTTTACAACACTTTGTTTGTAAATTTTAAAATTTTGTATATAATAGAATTAGTTCATGTAGTCAGCTACTTAATAGTTATTTTGCCATTGTTCAAATGTGGATGGAATTGGCACGCACAAATGGCCATAGAATTAGTTTAAGAGAATGGGTAAAGGTAGGAGTCTGAAGGCTATTTTCCCACTAAAACACCAAGAATGATGAATTACTATATCTTTTCTTATGAGCATTTTATTTAATTTAATGACTATATCTTTTGTATTTGTATATCACACGTGCATTATACTAGTAATTTTTATTGTGAAATGCCAAGAGATTGTTTGTTGCATAAGAAATGCCGTGGGATTTGTTTCTCAATTTCCTCCCTTAATCTAGATTTTGCTCTAATAAAACTCAACTTATTGATGGTCAATACTGGATCATGACAAGTCACTAGATTGAGAAAAGAGAATCACTTTTTTAAGGTGAATTAGAATAAGAGTAATGCCTCATCTACTATTAATTTACACACGTGCGAAGCACGTTTTAATAATTTCAAAAAATAAAAATAAAAACTCTGACGTGGGGAGGATTTGAACCGGAAATCTCCTTTATATTAGTTATGTACGTGCGTTGCACATGTTGGTAGAATGACAAAATGACAAATGACACTAAAGCCTTCTCCCATTATAATATTAGAGATTCTCATCACTATCTTAGGTGGCATATTTCTATTTGAGAGTTTCTTCATCTGCTCTCTCTTCCTCCACCTATTTGAGTGTGCCACATAAGATAGGAGTGAAATAAGTAGTGGATGTAGCATTACTCTTATAAATTAAGCTAAATAATAAATAATAATAATAATAAATTATTTAAGTAATCATCAAGTGAAGTATGAACAGGCGCATTATTCAAGTCATTTGCGGAATTAAAGGTGCATTACTGTCTGGGTCTTTTTAGTATTACTACATTAATACTTTCCATCTTAGGGATGGCAATCGGGTCGTACCGGCCGGGCCGGGCCGGGCCGGACCCATCCGGGTTCGACGTTGACTTGGGTGGGTTCGGGCCGGGTTGGAGATTTTATCGGGCCGGGTCGAAAAGTAGTAATGGCGACCCGCCTAACCCGTGAACCCTTTCGGGTCCAACTCGGGTCGGGTCGGGTCGGGTTGCCGGCTGGCCCGTTTAGATAGGTTTGTTTTTTTTTTTAACCTTAAAAAAATAATAATAAAAATAGATAAACACTAAAAATCGTAATAATAATAATAATAAGATTGTAAGAGTGAAATGGCCAAAAAAAAAAAAAAGAACGGTAAAGTGGGCCAGGTCGCGGGCTGACGTTGTTGAATTTTGATTTCGATACGATCGGAATTTGATCGTGTGTATGCCCTGAAGACTTGCTTGTTAAATACTTCAATTGTTCACAAATTGCTTAGAAATGAGTTATAATAGTAGAGAGAATAAGAGAGTTTTTTGTGAATTTTTTTATGGATTTTGGGGGGTATTTATAGGGTTAAAATAACAAAAAAACCAAAAAAAACAAAAAAAACAAAAAAAACCCAAAAAAATGGTCATTAGAGCCGTTGATGGGCTCTGGACAACAGTGCCGTTGGGCACAGATTTTTTGCGACCCGTTCGACCCTCGGGTCAACGGTCGACTCGGGACGGGTCGAACGTTTGGTTCGCAACCCACAGGTCAACCCGCGGGTTGGCGGGCGGGTTGGGATTTTTAACCAGGTTTGCGGACCGGGTTGGACGGGTTGGATTCGCTATTTCGGTGACACGGGTCGACTCGTTATTGTTTACAGGTTCGATCCGAAATCAAACCGCCGTTTCGTGGATCGGGTTATACAGACAGATTACGAACTGGTCGGCGGTTGACCCGGCCAACTTGCCATCCCTATTACATCTTATAAGACTCAAGACAAAAGGCTGGACTTATAAACAATAGTACTAAAGTAGTAAACCGGATTAGTATGTTTAATATTTTTTTATTTTTTGTGGTCCATTTGTCTTAGACAAAGAGATTGTGATTTTGCCTCGTTATATTTTAAATTTGTTAAGACTTTAAAGTGAGAATGACACAGATTTAATTTTCATTTACCAATACTTTTTCTTCATCATTTCCCAACAAATAACTCCTAATCGGACTGATGGTCTACAGTTGAAAGCTCTAATTTTTCTAATATAAAAAATCATAATCATCTCAACTCAAAATCCATGTCTTACTTTTTCACGACTTTGATACTACTGCATTCATAGAATTGAAGCCCACAAACAATAATTAAAATTGAAGCCCATAAACAATAATTGCAGGAAGATTTCACGTGGGCTCTACTTCTATGAATCTAGTAATATCAAAATAGTAAATAAAAAATAATACACTTAGTATTTTTCTTTATATTTTAAAAACTTCTTACAGAGGTGAAATTTCTATCTCTAATCTCTAATCTTTAATACGAGTATTTTTCACAAGTTTTGATAATGAGTTTGAGTTAAACGTATGATACACGTAAGTCAATAATAATTAGTACGTACAATGAATGTCTTAATTTTAAAAAATGAAACTGAATGGGCGTTACCCGTATTTTTTTTAATTTAAGAAAAAAAAACTTTAATGTGTACGTGGAATGCATGTATTGAAAAATAGATTTGGAGTTGCACGCGCGATGCACATGTTTATTTGGTGACAAAAGTGGTGTTTCTTTTGTGACAAAAAAAATATTTAAAATTGTTTATTTGTAATAAACTCTTCCATTAAATAGTAGGTAAATTTACTATTTTATAGATATATAAATAGATAGTAATTTACACATGTGATGCATGTTTAACATTTTAAAAAAAATTAAAGTAAAAATTCTGACATAGTGAGGCTTTAAACCTGAGACCTCCTTCATATTAATTATACACACGCGATGCACGTGTTGATAGATTGGCAAATGACATTAAGGCCTTCTCCATAGAGATTATAATGGGAGAAGACCTTAGTGTCATTTGTCAATGCATGCAATACACGTGCATAACTATTATAAAGAATGTCTTAGGTTTAAATCTAGACTATCCCAAAATTCTTACTTTAAAAAATATATTTATTAATACGTGTGCACGTGTAAATTACTAGTAATAATTACTAATTAATGTCCGAATTGTCTGTAGCAATAACGAACGAACAAACAAACAAAAATCTCTAAATTGTTATGGAATGCAGAGTAAGAAAGAACAATGGCAGTGATGCAGATAGTAGACTTCAAGAGCTAAGGAGGGAAAAGAACAGTAGCACAGCCGACCAGATTTATGAACTCATCCTTCCACTGGGGACCAAAGTCCATCATCCCAAATAATTGACACTCACCTTCCAATGCTCTTAAAAGGCATTTGCTCTGGCTGACTATCCATTCTATCTCAACAACTTAATAGGCTTCTTTATAGCATTCACAGTCATAAAAGATAAAAAATAAAAAAATACATAGTTTAGATATGGCAAAGTGGTGTTTTCCTGCGGTCATGAAATGCTGTAATATGCATAGGTGAACAAAATTTAATCGGACAGAACTTGATGTATCGTTCCGTGAAAAAAATGCTTTTAAAAATTAATCCCCACCGAGCATTAAAAAATAATAATAAAATAAATAATAAAAAATAAAAATTCTCTCCCCCATCGGACGAAACTTCAAGTTCCATCCGTGGGGGAGCTCGGGAGCTGTCACTTTCAGCCACCATTAGCGCACTTAATTACCCCCCTAATTACCCACTAGTTAATATAACCCCCTAATTACCTCATAATTAATTAGTCAAGTATATTTAACTAAGCCTAATTAGTATACCAAGTATAATTAATCATGGAAGTTCCGTCCAAGGTCCATATTTCATGGAACGGAACTTGAAGTTCCGTCCAAGGTAAAAATTTAATTTTTTATTTGGAACGGAACTTGAAGATCCGTTCAATATAATATGCATATTCTTATATCGCCACTCAAATATAGCCATCTACTGTAGCAATTTTGCCAAAATATGAATATATAGCAAACGACTACAGATGTGCAATTGCTAAAATATAGATAATATGGAAATTAGGAAACGACTGTGGATGCTCTTAAGTTAAGCAATATACTAACCAATGTTATTAATCTTACTAGATTTCCCCGTGGCCACGTGCTTACGACACATTTTCAGAACGATACAGCATATGAAAAGTCTTGTAAACAGTAAATCAACAATTATGTAGCTGAAGTTTGAATAGTATGACAATGATTAGTTGTAAATATAAGTCCATATTTCCATTAGTATACAGTGAAAAATAAGTATAAATTGGGGTATAAAAGTTAATGTTTCTATATATATATATATATATATATATATATATATATATATATATATATACTATTTTAATGGGAGAGTTGGGGTTGTAAACAAACAAACCCTAATTTTGTAACTGAGCAAACCCGTGCAATATACGGCCAAACTACATCCACTAAACATCCCCGTGTTATGCACGTAAAATAAAAAAACCCGTCATCTTTTCCGTAAATCCAAACCTTCAACTCATCTTCACCCACAGTCGTGTCGCCGCAAAACACCATCCTCGCCGCAAATCACCGTCGACGCTGCAATTCACCGTCGAATCCCCACCGTTTCGCCACCGTCTCACCGTCAAACCAAGGGTTCGACAAACTGCCGTCGATTCGTACAATCCCGCAGGGCGTCGCCCACCGCAGTTCGCCGCAGCTCGCCGTCAAATCCCCACCGCAGTTCGCCGCAGCTCCATATTTGTACCTATCAGAACAGTATATTTGCTGTCGGCATGGTTTGTTGTGATGCAGAAGGCTGTCTTAACAAGAAGTCTATCCTGTTGCAAGGCCGGTAATAAGACACTTTCTCCTTACAGGGTTATAAAAAAGCCAGTTCAGATTTCTGGTAATAGTACTTTTGGGAATAAGTATTTTTTGTTACCTCTAAAATTGAAGTTTGTTCTCATAGTGTTGAGGATTCTGAGGGGCAACAAGTGCGTCTTGACCTGCAGAAAGTAGACCAATTTTCTGTGTTCCCTGGCCAGGTAAATTATCTTTAAAAAGTGTAAAATATTATGAATGCATAGATATTAACACTCTTGAGTAATTGATGTTGGGAAGTGTGATTTCAGGTTATTGGTGTTGAAGGTCATTTCCCTTTTAAGTGTTTATCATTTGTGGTTGAGCCAATTTCTTCTTCTGCTTATAGATAATTAAGTTCCCTATACTCAAGTTTCACACATCCATTACATGCAGGCATCTATCAGATGAACACAACAACAACAAAGAAGGCTTCCTTGTACACCTCACCGTTTTTATGAGAGGATGGATTTGGAATCATTAAACTCATTGTCAACTCCTACAACAAATAAAAAGCCTCCACCTTCACTTGAATAAAAAATAATCAACAATCGTATAACTTCTTTTGGACAACGAGTGAACAAATTTGTATCACAATTTACTTTTAATGATCAAAATCAAGTGAACAGCTCTAGAAGTCTAGAGCTTGAGAATACTGAAGATGATGTTATTAGAAGAGTTCAACATAGCGAAAGGTGCTCCTTGCACATTGTAGTGCACAGCCAAAGTCGGGATGCAGATTCATGTATGATAGAGTTGAAGACCCGGGTAACTAAATCCCTTTCATGTATGCAATGCAGATTATATGTACATCAATGCTAAATTTATAGCAAATGCATACTGACCTCAGTAAATGTGCACATATATATATTGAGCTAAGTATGTTGTTCATGTTTATTCAGTCCTTGGTTAAAAATCATTCGTATGAATCGACCAAAGAATAGTGGTAACATAATAATTTTGATTTTTCTCCTTTATGTATTGTTAAAGTTTGATTCTATAATCGTTCACATTTATTTTATTATTGAAGCCTGCTATTTTGCAAGTTAAGTGTTTTACTATTTATTTTCTTATACGATATACAAATTCATTTAATTTAATGACTAAATTTTTTTATAGACGTGCATTGCACGTGCTTTATACTAGTATATATATATATATATATATATATATATATATATATATATATATATATATATATATAGAGAGAGAGAGAGAGAGAGAGAGAGAAATAATTAAATAAATAAATGAGTTGTTTTGTGGGGAGGGGGGATTTGAATTTGAGTTTTGGGAGGAAAATGTGTTTTGTGAGGTTAGATCCGGGCCTTTGATTTTGGGGGATTGAAGGAGAGCCACTTGATAGCTTTCTTTGTGCCTTATTATATAGACTAGGTATGCCGGTGGACACGTGCCTACGGCACATTTCCGAGAATGATGCAGTATATAAAATCCCTGTAAAAGGTTAAATATATGCACGTCTTCGTGAAGAATGATTTATATATGTATATATTTAGCAGTAGACATTGATATATTCTGAATTAAGTTGTTTATTGGTTTATATCTTGTAGGATCATTTGTCAGGAGCTCGGAATTGAAAAAGAGTACTGTGAATCTACAACAATAGTGGATCAAAATAACTTGCTATGTGTGACTTCAACATAAGAGATTTCACATTTAATTTGTAGCCTGCCATAAGTAGCAATTCAGTTGCTAATGCAATTATCGCCTCAAACTGCATGAGTTAATTCCCCATTGTCATATTTTCATGTAGTTAACCATGTATGATTTTAGAAGAGGTTAAAAAAGAGAGAGGGAGAGAGAGATAGAAAGCTTGTTGTGATGTACATGTTAAGACCTTTTGTTAAATGTAATCAAGTACAATTACGTCTCCGTATTAATATATCTATATCCATATACTGGACAGCGTACTGCAAATTTGATCTGAAATCTACTTGTTGGCCCCAATTTTTTATATATTTTAGTGTATGAGATATTTTACATTCTTGAATATAGTTATAGATTAAAAAAAAGGTACATGCTAATAGAACTAACATTGGCCCCAACCCCTCAAAATAATTACGGAGTGATTCACACAAAATACATAAGCCCAACTATCAGGCATAACAAACATTCTGAGAACATGAAAATTGCAGATATATAGATGACTAAACCCACTATAATGAAGAGACCTGGAAAATTATTTTAATGAAAAAGGAATCAATCATGTCAAAACCATTAGAACTTAAAAAAACCAACAATAATAGTTTGTAGGAAAATGCATTTTCAAACTAATACCTTTCAAAATGACTGATGTATAAAAGAGATTGCCTTCAAACTCGACGGTTCGAACCCAAAATGCTCTTCATCACCCTAACTGTAACGCCCATGCCCCTAGCTCAGACAATTTATAAAATTTATAAGACAAATTAGATACTTTGTACTACAACTGCCCACCACAGGCTGCCTCTCAAAAGATGGTTAACCGGATTGGTGACTCTTGATCATTGACGATTATAATTTAATATTATTATACTATAGTTCAAATCCGATATGGCTACAACTGCCCACCACAGGCTGCCTCTCAAAAGATGGTTAACCGGATTGGTGACTCTTGATCATTGACGATTATAATTTAATATTATTATACTATAGTTCAAATCCGATATGGGATTATAATCACATACACTCGATTATATAGACATGCCCCACACCCGGTGTCGAAAGTCGGCTCTGATACCATTTGTAACGCCCCTACTGCCCACCACAGGTTGCCTCTCAAAAGGTGGTTAACCGGATTGGTGACTCTTGATTATTGGTGATTATATTTTAATATTATTATACTATAGTTCAAATCCGATATGGGATTATAATCGTCTACACTCTTACCTTTTTCTTTCTTCACCCCTGGCGTGAGAAGACACCCGTGGGCCCCCTTGAAGCCACGTCATCCCTTTTTTGACCGAAGTCAACCAACAAAGGTTGATGTTGCCTTTCAAACGTGGACCCCCCATTCCAAATCAATTCAATTTCGAATTTTTTTCCAAACCGACCTATTTTTTGAAAGTATTTTCCAAACCGACCTTTTTTTTTTTAATTCCCAAAACGACCTACTCGGTCTTTGAAAGACCGAGTCTTTCAAAGACCGCGCAGTCATTTTGATAAATACTTTCGAAAGTGGGTCAGTTTGGTAAATACTTTTAAAAAGTGGATTATATTGGTAAAAACTTTCAGAATTAACTATAATTATTATAGTGAATATTATTGACCAATGTGAGTTCTTGTCCTTCATTTAGGTGCATATTTCGCTCCACTAGTCACTGGAAAATAATTGCATCTTTTTCTTTGATTAACCGACTGAAATATTTACTGTTGCATATCCTATCTCTCAATTCTTATCTACTGGTGTGATGTGTGTTGTCCTAAATCTAGAAAGAAAAGCATTATTGGGTCTAAAATCATAACATGCACGTGTTTAAAACTTTCAAGATCGTCTGAGCTAATTTTCTTAGTAAAACTCTATACTTTGTATGGTCTTTTTATTTTTTCATCTTTTGTTGTTATCTATTTGCCTTTTTATTACCAGGTTAATAGCTGAAAAATAAGAATACAATGATGCAGGTTATTTATTTTTCTAGTTGTAATCTATACAATATATTATGCTAACTCACTTTCGGTTCAAGTATTTTTCTAATTTTTTTCTTTTTAAAACAAACAAAAAAAAGAATAGCAAATATAAGAGGCAACTTCCCACTCCTTCTCCATCCAAATTTTGAAGTGCAATTATATTTCTTAATCAAACCTTAAAAAACATGAAATATTGTATATATGTTATTGGGAGAATTTTTTTTTTTCAAAAATAGTCCTCATAATTGTTCAGTTTTCAAAAATTATGTGCAATGTATTATTGCATAGTGTTATATTTAAAAATTATGTGTAATACAGTGGTAATTATGAAATTTGAATCCTCTTGGTGAATAATTCACTAGAGACGTTCACTGGCCCATTTAACCATGTAAAATGCTAGACATACATGAGTTTTTACCCCAAACATACATTATAAATGTAATGGGGGACACTTCTCACTAAAGGACAATGTTAAACCTTGTCTTTTAGTGAGAAGTGGGCCCAATGCATTTATAATGTATGTTTGGAATAAAAACTCTTGTATGTGTAGTCATTCTCTTTAACCATACACTCTTGGTGAATAATTCAAAAAGTGGGTCAGTACGGCAAAATTTTCTATTCAAGAGAATACAATATTATGACCCTCAAAAGAACACTTGCAAAATAAAAATATAGGAAAGTGTAGGTAATAGTGGCTTAATAATAAAGAAAATAAAGCAGCAATACTGATATTCAAAATCGCCACCTTTAAGTTTTAACTAACCAAGCAAAATAATATAAATTGAAAATTATGTTGAAGAACATGTGAAACAATGGCACTAATGTACCACAATTACGGATTTGAATCCTATCCAGTGAAATACTAATTCACTAGAGTCGCCCATCTAACCACACATCTTGTTGATCATTTGTTGATCATAACAGAGAGCACACATTTTGATGCAAGATGTATGGTTAAATGGGTCAGTAAACGTCTCTAGAGAATTATTCACCAAGAGGATTCAAATTCCATAATTACCACTGTATTACACATAATTTTTAAATATAACACTATGTAATAATACATTGCACATAATTTTTAAAAAATGAACAATTATGAGAACTATTTTTGAAAAAAAATTCTCCCGATAACATATATACAATATTGCATGTTTTTTAAGGTTTGATTAAGAAATATAATTGCACTTCAAAATTTGGATGGAGAAGGAGTGAGAAGTTGCCTCTTATATTTGCTATTCTTTTTTTTGTTTGTTTTAAAAAGAAAAAATTAGAAAAATACTTGAACCAAAAGTGAGTTAGCATAATATATTGTATAGATTACAACTAGAAAAATAAATAACCTGCATCATTGTATCCTTATTTTTCAGCTATTAACCTGGTAATAAAAAGGCAAATAAATAACAACAAAAGATGAAAAAATAAAAAGACCATACAAAGTATAGAGTTTTACTAAGGAAATTAGCTCAGACGATCTTGAAAGTTTTAAACACGTGCATGTTATGATTTTAGACCCAATAATGCTTTTCTTTCTAGATTTAGGACAACACCCATCACACCAGTAGATAAGAATTGAGAGATAGGATATGCAACAGCAAATATTTCAGTCGGTTAATCAAAGAAAAAGATGCAATTATTTTCCAGTGACTAGTGGAGCGAAATATGCACCTAAATGAAGGACAAGAACTCACCTTGGTCAATAATATTCACTATAATAATTATAGTTAATTCTGAAAGTTTTTACCAATATAATCCACTTTTTAAAAGTATTTACCAAACTGACCCACTTTCGAAAGTATTTATCAAAATGACTGTGCGGTCTTTGAAAGACTCGGTCTTTCAAAGACCGAGTAGGTCGTTTTGGTAGTTAAAAAAAAAAGTAGGTCGGTTTGAAAAATACTTTCAAAAAATAGGTCGGTTTGGGAAAAAATTCTTCATTTTCACCTTTTAGCCATCATGCACATCTTTAATATAACCATCCAACTACATATTCTTATCAACATATATTTACTACATATATATAGTCTTTTTTTTTTTTTTGAAAACTACGGGGTGTTACACAAATATATATGTATAATAAAGCTTACTATTAGTTAACTATTACCATGTATGATTTTATTTTTTAATTTTTTCTACACCTACTCAATTAAATCCTTATTTCTATTATAGAATACTAATAAGAATTTTAGTAAAAATTTCAGCAGAATCACCCCTAAAATATTAGCCCTTTTACATCTATTCCTTACGGAATTCTACTAACAATTAAAAATATCACATCACAGGCAGTTAATATTAGTCCTCCACAGGCCAATCCAAGCATCATCACACAGACATCATATATATAGGGCACTGGGGGCAAATATCTTCACATGATGCAAGATACAAAATAAAAACAAAGATTTCGTTTGAAACGTAATGGACCTTTAGAAAAATCTTTGAAAAAACACACACAAAGCCCAATACTCTACCACTTTGCGGGTACAGGTTTTAACATACTGTATCCCATCACTATATATCATCATCACATACAGTACTTACAAAATCTCACAAAATACTAAATATTACACAGATGTTCTTAACTACCCTCATTCTACATAACTGAAGTTAACTACCAAAAAAAGTAACACTACGAAAAAAAGATTCTCCATTCATTTTTCCTTTCTCTTTCCTTTGCCAGAATAACTCGTTGCTTCCTTTCTCTACATTGGTTGGTTAAAAAGAAGTAGGAATTAAAAAAATATCAATAATGAGCATCTAATACACATGAGGGGTTGAGCATACCTTGTGAAGGGATATCAGATTAAGCACGTGCTCATCTAGAATGGTAACCCCTATATTTTTTTGTCGTAGGAATTGTATCTATAATGGAAAAAAAACAATTTTGAATGTAATTGGAGCATATGAATATAGTCAATCCACCAGAGTGACCGTCAAAAGTAGAAGCACTGAATGTTAATGGATCATCTTGATTAACAGAAATGCGGAAAATGTATAATCTTATTGTGCTTGCTATGCTATCATTCTGTCGAGGTGGTGGGAAAACAAAGAATATAATATCGTCTAAAATGAACGAACCGTAAGTAGGAACAGCACAACAAATGCCTATTCAAAAAATAAGGATTATAAAGCGAAATGAATCACAAATTTAGATAAAAAATTGAGGCTCAAATGAGGTTCAAGTTAACGTATAATCACTGCCCTTATTTCTAATAAAGTATCTCTCCTACGCCTGAATAAACTACAAATATTACTGCTGACTCACTAGCGTTATAGATTACGTAGCAGCAGAAAGAACTAAACAGGCAATAAGATTGCATTGATATGTTTGAACAAATAACCAAAAATGCAATTCAGTTGCAGAAGCAAAGGCAGAAACAAAAGCCAATGCATCAGTTGTTTATGTTGCCCCACCTTTTGCTGCAGCTGCAATTATGGAAGCACTGGAAGCTGAGCTTGACCTTGTTGTCTGTATAACACAGGGAATCCCTCAGCATGACATGATAAATGTTTTCATCCACCTGACATTTTCTTTCCTAGTTCCTCATTCTAGCTTGATGCATTTATCCATGTCCCTATATTGTGCATGTAACACCTATATATTAGTAGCTTAGGCGTCAGACATGTTCTTTTTCGTTCAAAACATTCACTGGAAACTTACCTTGACCTTGTTGTCTGTATAACTGAGGGAATCCCTCAGCATGACATGGTAAATGTTTTCGTCCACCGGACATTTTCTTTCCTAGTTTCTCATTCTAGCTTGATGCATTTATCCATGTCCCTATATTGTGCATGTAACGCCCATATATTTGTAGCTAAGGCGTCAGACATGTTCTTTTTCTTTCAAAACATTCACTGGAAACTTAGCACACCTTAAATGCCTTATGTTTGGTAATGACTCCATGTGTCTGCTTATAATTGATTTAAAATGTACAATACATGTGGTGCACGCTAAAAGTCTATTATATGATACCCATAACCTTCAGAGTTTAATGGATAGCAATTGATGAACAGATAAAAAGAACTTAGGTGCTTTAGTAATCATGCATTCAACATTCGTATGCTCTTGTTGGTTTGTGTCTTACGTATTTGTGTACCAGTGTATCATAATCCATATTGTGCTTTAAATTCAAACTAATCAATCTTGTTACTATTTTGTGCTAGTTCTATTGATTTAAGCTTGTCAGTTGCATTTAGATTACTTCTTGGGGTAGATTTGATAATATGGGTGTGGTTGCAGCATAAGTTTGTCATTTTAACTTGTTTCATTTTCTCATAATTAAGGCCTCTTACACAAATGCATAATTAATATTAATGATCAAAAGAAGCGAAAACATGAAGCATAGAGCCCCACATATGGCCTATTAATTAGAAGAAACTTAATCGGAGCCAATTGCAAGTATCAGGAAAAAAAATTGAATAAAAAGAATTTGTTTCAATTATAATTTTCAACAAAATAATTAAATTAAGTGAGGGAATAATATCGGAGAAATTCGATGATTTGGATGAGATTTAATCTTCTTCTTCTTCTTCCTCCTCTTCCTCTTCTTCTTGTCTTGTAAAATATGGGGCAGCGGGCGGCAACAGGGAGGCGGCAACACCTATAAATTTTGAAATGATCAAAACTTTATCATCCAAGTTTAAATTTAGCTAGAGACTAAACTTAAAATTGTTTAAGAGAGAGATTAAACTATATAAGCGAAGATTATTTTAGATTAGTCTAACTTTTGTATCCTAAGTTATGAGGCTAGAAACATTTCAAATTAGTCAGAGTAGTTATGCCAAATAAATATATAATGAATTTAAGTGGATGACTTTTTTATCTCTATACAGTCTTTACCGTATATATAAAAGGCAGTGGCGGGCACACACCCAAGGCAAATGCCTATACTCAAATTTTGATATGCCAAGAAGTTGGCTATGCATTGAACCGTATTTGGTAACTTTTATATAGTTTTGCTAAATTTGTCCCTGCCCCTTCCACATAAATCGAAATGCTAATCCCAACAGATTCTATTTAATCCCAACAAATTCCCTTTCCTTCCACTCTATGGTATTCAACTCTAAACTGAAAACCTTTTTCAATCTAAAATTCCAGGACATAATCAAATTCCACAGTAACTTCAGAGATAAAACAATCCTGATAATTAAGGTACATGGGAGAGTATAAAACAAAGATAAAGAGTTCTTAGACTACTAATAGGAAGAGCATCATAGTTGTGAGGAAACCTAAGCTTGTTGCCGATGTAACCCATAGCACCCACACCAACAGTGGAATTTTCAAATTCTAGATGCGATTCATGCCGATACTTCCTTTAAAAGTACACTGCAAAAATATAAAGAATAGAGGCCATAAGAATTTTTTATCAATGGTTACAATATCTAGAGAACAAAAGTTATAGACACTCGGTGTCGAAAATTGGCTCTGATACTATTTGTAATGCCCCATAGACCATTTCTATACGCTCCTTTCATTAATCCAATTAATCCATAGCCCACTACCACTTCCATAGCATACTACACTATATATATATATATATATATATATATATATATATATGAGTGATCTTCGGTTGCAAACGGGCCGGAATGGGTCGGTTCGTACGGACCCGTGCGAACTTCGATCTCGACCGTTGGATCAAAGATCTAACGGTCTAGATTTTTTTTGATCAGATCTTGCCTTAACCCGTCGTTGGGAAGAACGGGTTAAGGCAAAATTTTATTTAAAAAAATAGCCTTAACCCGTTATTGGGAAGAACGGGTTAAGGCTATCTTTTTCCATTTTTGTTGACATACAATTCGTCTTCTTCTTCTCTCCCAACTCCAACGACGAACCCAAACCCAACGACGAAAAAAAAACCCCTAAAACCCTAGCTTCGACGATCGACACGTCCGCTCTCCCTCTTCTCTCCCCACTCCGAAGATCGAAACCCTCGAACTCCGACGATCGAAACCCTAGCTTCTCTTCCCCTCTTCGACACGAATTCGGAACCCTAGTTCTCTTCCAAAACCGTTTGCTTGGATTGATTTCGAACTATTCCGTAAGGTATACACTATTTCTTTACTCCAATAATCTACATTTGTAATTTTTTGATTGAATTTGTGTGTAGTAATTTATTTAGAAATTTGGAAAAAATTTAAATGCGTTAGTAGATTTTAGATGTAAAATCGGGTTGACCTCAAGTATATTCAATTGCCGAATTATGTTGCTTGCATTAGTAACTTGTAGAATTAGAATTGTATATACGAAATTAGTTAGAAACTTTTCAGTGCGGTTATGGTTGAAAACCCTGCGAACGACCGTAAAAAAATACGAAACTTTTCGAGTAGGTTCGTCTCACGTAGTACAAGCCACACCAACTTGTAGAAGTGAGTTTCGAGTCACGGTTCGAGAGATACGGCCGCGTATCGCTTTCGGTTGGAAAAAACCAAGTATAGCGGTGCACGGCCGTATATCGCAAACCGTGACTCGAAACTCGCTTCTACATGTTCGGGTGGCTTACCCTACGTGAATGCGACCAAGTCGGAAAGTTTTAAAATTTTCGGATGCCGTTTGTGCAGTTTTCTCAACTTCCTCGCATTACAAGTTTCAAAACTTAGAATTTTGTAAGTGCGGTTAGATTAGATTAGAAAACCCTTCAAACGACCTCCAAAAAATACGAAACTGTGCGAGTTGGTTGGTGTCACCTACGAGAAGCCAAACCAACTTGTAGAAGTGAGTTTTCGACTCACGGTTCGTGAGATACGGCCGCGTATCGCTTACGGTTGGGAAAAAACCGAGTAAAGCGGTAGACGGCCGTATCTCGCGAACCGTGACTCGAAACTCGCCACTACAAGTTCAGGGTGGCTTGCCCTACGTGAATCCGACCAAGTCGGAAAGTTTTATAATTTTCAATTTTCGGATGCCGTTTGCGCAGTTTTCTCAACTTCCTCGCATTACAAGTTTTAGCCTTAGAATTTTCTAAGTGTGGGTAGATTATAAAACCCTTCAAACGACCTCCAAAAAATACGAAACTTTGCGGGCTGGTTAGTGTCCCCAAGGAGAAGCCACCCAAACTTGTAGAAGTGAGTTTCGACTCACGGTTCGAGAGATACGGTCGCGTATCGCTTTCGGTTGAAAAAAACTATTATAAAGCGGTATACGGTCGTATCTCGCAAACCGTGAGTCAAAACTCGCTTCTACAAGTTCGGGTGGCTTGCCCTACGTGAACCCGACCACCTCGGAAAGTTTTAAAATTTTCGGATGCCGTTTGTGCGGTTTTCTCAACTTCTTCGCATTATAAGTTTTAGACTTAGAATTTTCTAAGTGCGGGTAGGTTAGAAAACCCTTCAAACGACCTCCAAAAAATATGAAACTTTGCGATTTGGTTGGTGTCACCTACGAGAAATGACCCGAAGTTGTAGAAGTGAATTTTGACTCACGGTCCGAGAGATACGGCCGCATATCGGTTTTGGTTGGAAAAAAACAACTAAAGCCGGTACACAGCCGTATCTCACGAACCGTGAGTCGAAACTCACTTCTACAAGTTCGGATGGCTTGCCCTACGTGAATCCGACCTAGTCGGAAAGATTTATAATTTTCGGGTGCCGTTTGCGCGGTTTTCTCAACTTCCTCGCACTACAAGTTTTAGACTTAGAATTTTCTAAGTGCGGGTAGATTAGAAAACCGTTCAAACGACCTCCAAAAAATACAAAACTTTGCGATTAGGTTCGTGTCCCCTATGAGAAGCCACCCAAACTTGTAGAGGTGAGTTTCGACTCACGATTCGAGAGATACGGCCGCGTATCGCTTTCGGTTGAAAAAACTATTATAAAGCGGTATACGGTTGTATCTCGCAAACCGTGAGTCAAAACTCTCTTCTACAAGTTCGGGTGGCTTGCCCTATGTGAATTCCACCTAGACGGAAAGTTTTATAATTTTCGGATGCTGTTTGTGCAGTTTTGCTTCATTTCCTCGCATTATAAGTTTTATAATTAGAATTTTCTAAGTGCGGGCCGATTATAAAACACTTCAAACCACCTCCAAAAAATACGAAACTTTTCTCCTTTTCAAGTTGTGGTAGCCTGCGCACTTATAAAAATACCAAATACAACGGTTTAGTTCCCCTAACTATTCTCCTTTTCATGATTTCTTAGGTATGGACAGTTTCGAAGGAAGTTCTGTTGTCGGGGATAAATTTGTTCGTGCACAACAACTTGGCGAGTATCTTCCTCATGTTGACGAGCACCTAAAACCGAAGATTGGTATGACATTTCCCACCCTTGAGGATGCAGAAAAATTTTATTCATCATATTGCAAATGTGCGGGATTCGCTATGCGTAAGGGTGGAAATAAATATAAGGGAAACGATGTAGTGGATAAATCATACGTCTGTAATAAAGCCGGGGAGTCACCGAATAGCCATAATGAAACTAGACGAGGTACAACTTCTAGAACGGGTTGCAAAGCTTTCATCCGTGTCAAACTAAACCCACATAGTAATTCACAAAGTAATTCGTGGATTCTTTATTCGTTAAATGAAGCACACAATCACAAATTTACTTCACCCGGTAGACGTCACTTGCTACCTCGAAACCGTGAATTGAGTAAGACAGATAAAAATGTAATTGGTCAACTTACCGAAGCTAATGTCCCTGTATGCAAACAAATGCTATTCTTTGAAGGTGCAAGTGGAGGTAATGAGAAAATTGGATTCACCGAAACCGATGTAAGAAATCTCAGGAGAGATGAGATGGAGGGTTTAAAAGGACACGACGGACAAATGCTACTTGAGTTTTTTGAATCCAAAAAGGCGACCGATCCCTTATTCTATTTTGATTACCAATGTGACCCCGAAGGGCGATTGACACATTGTGTCTGGGAGGACGGTATCGCTAGAAATAATTACAAAGTATTTGCGGATATTCTCTGCTTTGACGCTACCTACAACACAAACCGATACGGGATGTTGTTCGTACCATTTGTCGGATTCAACCATCATTGGCAATCAATATTCCTAGGTTGTGGGTTCATCCCCAATGAGACGACATCCTCATTTGAGTGGTTCTTTCAAAAGTGGCGTGCTGCAATGCCATGTGATCCGATCAACATCGTGACAGATGAGGATCGCGGGATAACTTCTGCAATTTCCAAAGTTTTCCCAATCACGTCACACAGATATTGCATTTGGCATATTATGGATAAGCTACCGCATGAAGTTCGAATGTCGAATAACGTTGATGAGTTCAGGGATGCTTTGAAGACTATCATTTATACGGCGGAATTTAAAACAGAATTCGAACAGAAGTGAAAAATTTTGATCTCTCAGTACAAACTAGAAAATAACAAATGGTTGAAGGAAAAATTTGAGATCCGCGAAAAATGGGCCCCTGTGTACGCAAGAGACTCATTTTGGGGGGGCATGTTGAGTACCCAACGTAGCGAATCGCTACACTCAACCTTGAAGTACCATACTCATAAAAAGTACTCACTACATGAATTTGCCATCATCTTTGACCGACTCTTAGTAAAACAAAGACACGATGAACTTAAAGAAACACATCGTAATCGCGAGGAGCGGCCAAAATTGAAGACCGAGTGGGCATTGGAGTCACAAATGGCAGGGACATACACTTTGAAGATTTTCTACAAATTTCAACAAGAAGTTGTCAAAAGCTTATTACTTAATGTGAGTTTAATTGCGAGTATGGATACACCGGATAGTGCAGCTTATTCTGTAACAGT
Organism: Hemerocallis citrina; assembly: GCA_017893485.1. Taxonomy (NCBI): domain Eukaryota; kingdom Viridiplantae; phylum Streptophyta; class Magnoliopsida; order Asparagales; family Asphodelaceae; genus Hemerocallis; species Hemerocallis citrina. Next base: position 43,331,961 of record CM030367.1, read on the forward strand.
TTGTGGAAATTCAGAACCGGGGAGGGTGATTTCTTATTGTAAAATCACTAAAATTGCTAAATGCCCTTGTTCCATGTACTACTTCGTAGGCATTCCCTGCAAGCATCTACTTGCAGTTATTCGGTTCACAGATCACACCGCCCTACCCGAACAATATATTTGTAGGCGATGGACCAGGGATCAAATGAGGAGAAGCAGTATACCGGTTCCCAATAATATGGGCGACAATTTTGCTTCGCGTTATTGTGAACTGAGTATGCACTCAAGACATTTGGTCGATCTTGGTTGTTCTTCAGAGCGAGGATACAAGTACATGCTCGACCACATGCTGAAGGGAATTGAAGGCTTTGCTAAGATTGAGTCAGTGAATAGCACACCACACGAAGGTAGCGCACAACCTGAGAGTGGTGGACAAGCACATGCACATGCACATGTAGGTGACCCTGTACAGTGCACCACAAAGGGAAACGGTTGAAGTCGGTAAGAGAAGGTCAAAAAACGAAGAGGCCATGACTTTGCAGGACATGTCTTCGTGTCGTAGGCCACGATTCACGGAATTGCCCAAAAAATGTAGCAAGGTATTATATCAGAGATTTTGTATTTGTTAATTGGACTCAATAAATGTTAATTTGGTTGGTACTAACTCATTCTTCTTACTTTTTTTAGTGGATCGGTGGGGAATGAAGAAGCTCCAAACGCTGTAGAGAGTGATGATGACGAAGGCGAAGGTTCGTGCTAAGGGGGTTTTAAGAAATTTATAAATATGTATGTCATATCAAACAATTTCAAAATAATCACCGAATAATTGCTAAAATTTTATATTTATTCGTGCAGATAATTATTAATTTCGACTGGATTGTTAACTTTTTGTTTTTTTAATTTTCTGGTATAGGTCAGGAATGAAACAAGAAAAACGTGCCCAATGGAAAGAAGCAATGCGTTGAAAAATGTGTTGCTTTTGGATTGTATATTTGTGTGGATAATTGCCGTAGGCTTATTTGGTGCAAGTAAATTAATGATGTATTTAATCATAATGTAATGTCGGCCAATGTCAGTTTTTTGTGTTATTGGTATATGTGTGCAATTCGAAAAATGTGAAATTGGTATATGTGTGCAATTCGAAAAATGTGACACAGTCTGTCTGTGAATTTTGTGTTAACGAAACTTGTCTGCATGCCGATGCGAACAGATTTGTTATTTGTGTTGGAGATTGTGTATTTTGTGGATGATATATCTATATTGTGGAAAATTGTGAAAATGTATGCAGTATCCAGAAGAATAAAGACAGTCAGATATTGTATACCTTAACCCGTCATTGGCGATAACGGGTTATGACACTTAACATGTTTTCCCCAATAACGGTTTAAGAGGATAGATATTGCCAGTCCTTAACCAATACTTCACATGCAAGGGTTTTAGTTCGGCCAATATCTCTCCACTTAACCCGTTATTGGCGTTAACGGTTAAATATGACCTAACCCGTTATCAGAAATAACGGGTTAAAAAGATAGATATTGGCAGTACTTTGCTCCAATACTTCACATATAGGGGTTTAGTTTGGCCAACATCTCTCTACGTAACCCGTTATTGGCGTTAACGGTTTAAGATAACCTAATCCGTTATTGGCAATAACGGGTTAAGGAGATAGATATTGGCAGTACTTTGGTCCAATACTTCACATGTAGGGGCTGAAGGGGAGGCCAATATCTCTCCACTTAACCCGTTATTGGCGTTGACGATTTATATCCCATAAACCGCTATTGGGAATAACGGGTTAGGTTAAGAATTCCTTACATTGCTTTCAACTCTGTGCTATCTTCTTTTGTTGATACATATACATATTTGTGCATTCTCCGCTTAAAAATATCCCGAATAACTTTCACGGGTGTTGGACATATCTTCTTTTGTTGATACATATATAAGATATTGCATTCACAACAAGCCATTTGCAAAACAAAATTTATTCATATAAAGGAACATTACAAACTGGCAATAACATATTGTTTGAAGAAACAGAAAATTGAAGTTGAAATTAATTTAGTATACAAGTGCATGCTCGCTTTCTTCTCGGAAGTGGAAGGAAGGACTGCTGACTCTGCCTTTTCTTGAATGCATAAGTAGCCAGTTGTACCCCCTGCATACAATTTCGTTCTCTACTGTTATACAGAATGTAAAAATTCTCGGCTTCCTTCGAAACTTAGTAGTAGTGGGTATAACCGTATATTAAAAGTACTTAACGACTTCTTGACACGCACTCCTCATATTCATACTATTTGTGGCACGATTGTGAGGTGTGCATGCCAAGAAGTCGAAAAGTACCATGAATACACCGTGACACCCACCACTACTCTGTCCGACGAAAGCCGAGAATTTCTACATTCTGTGTAATAATAGAGAACGAATGTGTATGAAAGGCGTACACTTGCTACATATGCAAACACATCTAAAAGCTAAAAAAATAGAAGACTAAGGAAAACACTGTGGAAAAAAAAGGCAGAGCCAGCGGCCCTCCCTACCGCTTGAGAGAAACCGAGCATGCACTTGTACACTGAAACAAGTCTCTCTGCTCCTGCATCTCCATACACAAGAACAGTTGTAGGCGACCATCCTTGAACTCAAGAGATCTTGAATGCATAAATAGCCAGTTGCACCCCCTGCATATAATTTCGTTCTCTATTGTTATACAGAATATAAAAATTCTCTGCTTTGTCGGCCGGAGTAGTAATGGGTGTAACCGTATATTCAAAGTACTTAACGACTTCTTGACACGCACTCCTCATATTCGTACTATTTGTGGTACGATTGTGAGGTGTGCATGCCAAGAAGTCGAAAAGTACCATGAATACACCGTGACACTCACCACTACTCCGTCCGACGAAAGCAGAGAATTTCTACATTCTGTGTAACAATAGAGAACGAATGTGTATGAAAGGCGTACAAATGCTACTTATGCTAACACATCTAAAAGCTAAAAAAATAGAAGACTAAGAGAAACACTGTGGAAAAACGGGTAGAGCCGGCAGCCCTTCTCTAATCTTGCCATTCTTCATACACAAGCACAATTGTAGGGATCTTGAAGAGAAGAAGAGAACATTGATTACACCTCAATTTTCTTCTACAACTCAAACTTTGTCTTCCCTATTGGGAAGAAAAGAGGGGTCTTGAAGAGAAGAAGAGAACATTGATTACACTTGGTCTTGAGGAGAAGAAGAGAAGAAGAGAACATTTATGAAGATTGAGGAGACTCCACTTGAGTTCTCTTGAAGAGAAGAAAAGGAGACTCATTCTTGAAGAGAAGAAGATCAATGGTCCATCATATAGGCTAGAAAAAAGGAAGGGGAGCATGATAAGATAGAAGATTGTAGCCTATGCTGCTCATCAACAGAGAAGGGATCAACACAAAACGAAGAAGGACAAAGATGGATTAGGTGATAAAGAAGAAGAAGACAATATGAAATTACCTGTTAGTCAACGAAGTCCTGACAAGTCTCTTTGAAAAAGGAGCAGCAAGGACAACAATTGTCCCCACCAAATTGATACACATCTCAACTTGTACAGTGTCTGTAAATTAGTCCTGGTTAACCCGTTATTGGTGATAACGGGTTAATTACAACTAACCCGTTCTTGGCAACGACGGGTTAAGTACTTGTGAACTTCTGCCAATATACTTTAACTTAACCCGTTAATGATGATAACGGGTTGAGTACTTGTACCCGTGATCGTCAGTAACGGGTTAAGTGTACCTAAATCAGTTGTACTTGTATAGTATTAAATTGCATGAAAAAAAAATGTGTAAACAAGTATGTCAATATAACTTATAGTTCGCTGAATCCGCGAAAAAATTTATGATAGACTACAAATATTAAATACGTTAAAAAATTTATGATAGACTACAAATATTAACTTATAGTTCACTGAATTTTAATATTTTTTTTTAATTCCATTCCTAGCCACATAACTAACCAATATAAAATTGATAGACTCTCACTTCTGCTTGTCTTCATAGTAGAACAAGTTCAATATTAGAAAAACCTAAAGTGCAATAAGTTTCTAATGTGGAGTTTATAGATATTTAAGTTCTATCATTAATCACATACGCCTCTCCACTCTTTACGTACATTTCCTTCTGAACTCTACAAAATAGACAGTCATATGTATGTGCTTTGTTTTTTTATATAAATTTTTTAATTTCTTGGCTAGCCACGTAACTAACCAATATAAAATTGATCACATCAAACGGATATTAAAATTAACACAAATTTATTTGTATTTTGGTTCATAAAAAACAATATAAAAAATGTTGTAGGTTAGGGTTAGGGTTAGTCTAGGGTTAGTAGGGTTACGGTTAGGGTTAGGGTTAGGGTTGGAGTATCCACTCCTTTTCTCTTCGTAGCAGACACTTTAATATGGAAAAAACCTAAAGTGCATATACAAAAGTAGATCGCCACATGTAGCCTATATATTGGCTACATCCACATGTATATCCCCAAATGTAGAGTCTCCACTCATTTGACTTTTAATAGTGTCTGCTTTGAGATTGAGTTCTACTTGTTTAGCTTGTTATGGGGGAAAAAACCACATGTAGATTCCACATGTACCCTATACAGGGGAAAAACCACATGTAGATTCCACATGTAGTCTTTATGGGGGGGAAAAACCACATGTAGATCCCCACATGTAGTCTATGTATGGGAAAAACCATATGTAGATTCCCTAACGTGTGTACATGAGGGATGCACTTATTGTGGAAGGACTAATAAGATTCATTTTAGGCTTTCTTGCTGGTCCTCATTCTAATTTGCGGTGCTGAGATCCCTAATGGAAAGGCCTAACCAGATGCGTTACGTGATTCGCATCTCGTCATCAGATGAGATTAATTGGCGATCAAGAACTGGATCTGTACATGGGATCCGCATCCCATATTAAATAGTGTCTGCGATAATAGTAGGCGGGTGCTGAGTTATGCTTGTTTAGCTTGGTGCTTTTTCCCACTTAGGTGTATGTTCAAATTTTTCGGACTTGTGGTGGTCACTTGGCTTAGATGACAACACCACTTCTTGTGTGAAGATCACATGTAGATTCCCACATGAAGTCTATATGGGTGAAAAACCACATGTAGAATCCCACATGTAGCCTATACAGGCAAAAAACCATATGTAGATTCTCACATGAAGTCTATATGGGTGAAAAACCACATGTAGCACTTAATATGTAGCCTATGTATGGGAAAAACCATATGTAGATTCCCTAATGTGGGTACATGAGGCATGCACTTATTGTGGAAGGACTGATAAGAATCATTTTAGGCTTTCTTGCTGGTCCTCATTCTAATTTGCCGTTGATAGACTCTCACTTCTGCTTTTCTTCATAGTAGAACAAGTTCAATATTAGAAAAACCACATGTAGATCCCACATGTAGCCCATATGGGAGGAAAACCACATGTAGATCCTAAAATCCACGTACAAAAAGATCAATAACGGGTTTGGATCAACACTGATGATGAGGGTATTCCTAATGGAAAAGCCCCTCTGTGTTATTAGAGCGCAATGCCACCAGATCTAATATAGATGGCTAACAAAAACTGGATAGGATCACATGTGTGGGCACGAGTTCACATGTAGTACACAATAAGTGCATGTGGGAGAAGATATATTTAATTGACTGATGGATCGATGGATTCATTAGTGTGGAAATTTAGAACGGCTTGTTAATGTACTACAAGTTAACGACTCGTACCACAAATTAAGATACTTGCCATGTTTTACATGTGGTTCCACATGTTACGAAGTCAAATATAGATGTGGGGATCCACAAATATGAACCGAATTAACCAAAACAAAACACATGCACTCACCAATAACACTATCTTAACCTAACCCTAACCCTAACCCGACACTAACCCTACCTTAACCTAACCCTAACCCTCGGTACAAAAAAACGCGTAATTTAATTTTTTTACTTTCACAAAACTTATTATGGTAACAAATTTAGAGTGGTTAGTTACGGAAGAATAAATGGAAAATTATAAAAATAATAAACAATTTATGGGCATATTAATATCACCTTGCACACTTCTGGAGACAGTTCTCGCAAAGAGTGAAGAGAAATTTGTAGAAAACCCAAAATTTCAAATGCCTTAAATCGTTATTCACAACAACGGGTTAGGTAACCTTAACCCGTCACATATAAGAACGGGTTAAGTATGTAGATTTTGGCAGTATAATTTTAAAAGCTTGTATAGGGTCCTGGCAATAACTCTCTACCTAACCCGTTCTTGTGAACGACGGGTTATGGAACTTAACCCGTTATTCCCAAGAACGATTTAGAGACAGCGATATTGGCAGTAGTTTGGTCTGTATGAATTATATTACTGCCAATATCGCTCTACTTAAGCCGTTGTTGTGAAGAACGGGTTAAGTTCACTTAACCCGTTGTTCATAGTGGCGGGTTAAGGAGATCCATATTAGTAGAACTTAACCAAGACATGGTCTGTAGGATCCCAACAGACTGTCAATATCTCTCCACTTAACCCGTCCTTGCTGATAACGGGTTAAGTTAATTAACCCGTTATCGTCAATAACGGGTTAAGTGTTTATATATGTGCAGCACTCAGCCTATGTTTTGGGTGGTGTAAAATGCTACTTATACAGAAACGACTTCATCAAATGTTGTTCACAAATTCACAAATGAAAGCACATCAAAGTAAATAAGACAACAGATATATTCACAAGAAACTTGAAGGCGTACAAAAGTCCAATAACGACCAACCACTTAATTACTTGAAATAAATTCAATATTCACAAAATCCAAAAATTTACAACAAAATTATACATATAAGATTGCACATGGCCAAAAGACAATTATTCACAAATGATGCCGTTCTCGAATTTGGCTTGCATCCCACGCCCCAAAATTCACCTACAACAGTTTATCAACGTAGGAACAAACAATACATTAGTTACTGCAGTAACAAAATCACCAACCAAAAGATACGCTATTACAGAGTATTACAGATTACCGTCTACGGCCACCCCGCTTGCGACAGCTTGGTGTGAACTGATTGGGAGGTTGTCGCGTCCTTTTAGGATTTTGCCGTGCGCCATGTGTTTGGGGAGAATCAGAATCATCCGACGACTGTTCCTCATCAGTACCTTCAGGATTTGGCTCTTCTCGTACTTGTTGTCGCTCGCGGAATACAAATCCCCTACTAACAGTTTGTTTTCGCCTTACACTTATTGGCGGCACGTTGGCGCTCAAATAGGCCTCAACCTGTGGACCTTCACCCGCGTCCTCCAGAGTACGACGGCACGGGGCTAACATCTCCCGGATTATCGTCTTGAAGCTGTCGGGTATCCTAGTCTTCAGGGCGCGAGCAGCTGTTCGAACAACCTCCCATGCGTTTTCAATCTACAGTTGGTGAAAAATTCCAATTTAAACATCATTCAAAATTAGTGTACATCAATTAAACACGGTACATGCGTACAAACTATATGAAATTTGCCTGACCGCTTTTCGATGTGTCTCAGCCCTTGGTTGGTACATCGGCTGGGAGGAGGAATATGCTGGAGGTGGTTCTACCTGGTGGGGGGAATCGGAAGTTGCACCCCAGCTGGTACGGCGGCCGTTGGAGAAACGAACAACCGGGTTATTCGCTTGTACCACATCATGTATGCCTGCTAGAGGGAGCCATCGTATGGTATCGCGACATACATCAAATTCGGTGTCATTTGACGCCGCATGGTGTTCCAGTTGGCTACATGATAACGATGAAAATCAGCCCAATCGAAGTTGGGAACCCGTCCCGTTACCCTGACCTCGTGCAACTTTTTATCGTAAGACCTGACATCGGGAATCTTTTGTTGATATCCGAATTGCCGCAAGACCCGATCAGGATACTGGAACTCCACAACCGAAAAGTTCACAAGAGGTGCAGCCGTCAACCAAAGGGATCTGTCTAGGCAGACTGGAGGAACGCGTTGCAACCTGTCGGCCGAGTACGGTTCCCAGTTGACGAACTCGTCCCGCAGGTTGTCCAACTCATCTCTGTAGTAGGTCAGCGATTGGCGTGGGTTATCGGCCCACATGTGTCGGCCAGCCCAATATGCTCCTACAGGAGGTAACAACTCTGCTGCCCCCGGGTCGGCCAAAAATTCCGGTGTAGGCTGAATAATACGGGGACGTCCGATGTGGATGCGTTCCCAATTCCATATCTGCATCAGCACCATTGGGCCACCCATCTGTACGCCACCTAAAGAACATGTGCACAAATTCCTGTATAGTAGCGCCAGTGCCGCACTCCCCCAACTAAAGCGACCCGCATACCAGGAAATCCTCCAACAACCGTAGGTACATCAGCGGCACGGTTGATTCGGATGAGTTCGGGAAGATAAGCCCCCCTATCAAACTAAAAATGTATGCACGTGCATAGTACGTCAGGTCATCCTCATCCGACTCGGCATTCAAATATCCCTCCTCGAACTGAAATTTTAACCAGGTGATGTAAAGTGATTTACCCTCGAAAGCGTCATCCATCACTTCTTCCTCCGCTTTATCTTTCGCAGCTTCTATTTGTTCATTCAATACATCTTCATCAGAATCTGCGGGGGCATTTTCGTAGATAAGTAATTTGGCGGCCTCTTTCCGTTGGAGAACTACCAACTGCAGGTCGATACCGAGTAAGTCCCGAACAACTTCAACTCGATCGAAGTCCATGTTCCCCGTCACGGCAAACCCATCGACTGGTAGTCCTGTTATCATTGCTACATCCTGTAGGGTCACAGTCATCTCACCCACAGGTAGGTGGAATGTGTGGGTCTCCGACCTCCATCGCTCGACTAGAGCTGTAAGGAGTGGCCGATCTAGCTTCACAGAGTGAATGAATCTTGCTCCGTAGAAACCGGCCTCTACCACATATGGCGTGATACGGTCATCCCAAGGAAGAACTGTGTGCTTCCAGAAATTTAATTTTTTATCGGACTCATTCCACACGGCTTCCGATCGGTGTTTGGGTTGCAGGGTGAGTACGCTTGTGTCCACAGATCTGGGTGATGTAACCAAGGACGACAGACCTGCCTCAGCCGATGTGGATTGACGGCCACCAACCTACACGAATAAATATAACAAATGTTATTATTGAGATAATGTTACATGTTTGTATTTATAACCAATAATAGTAATCGATCTTACCTCAGTAGTTGGTGCGCCACTAGTGTTACCGGACTCGATTCTCAGTTGCCTTGTTCTAGCCATTTAGCTACCTGACAAAAAAATTAAAATGTTGTTGATAAAGATGACAACAAAACAAACATACCGAGATTATACTGAAAAACGCACGAATGAAAACAAAAAAATCTATAAAACTTTCCGAACTAGGTCGGATTCACGTAGGGCAAGCGACCCCAACTTGTACAAGTGAGTTTCGACTCATGGTTTGCGAGATACGACCGTATACCGCTTTATTAGGTTTTTTTCCAACCTTCAACCGATACGCGGCCGTATCTCTCGGACCGTGAGTCGAAATTCACTTCTACAACTTCGGGTCACTTCTCATAGGGAACACCAACCAACTCGCCAAGTTTCGTATTTTTTGGAGGTGGTTCGAAGTGTTTTCTAATCGGCCCGTTTTAAAAAAATTCTAAGTCAAAAACTTCTCACTTGAGGAATTGACGCAATACCGTGCAAACGGCATCCGAAAATTTTAAAACTTTCCGTCTAGGTGGAATTCACGTAGGGCAAGCCACTCGAACTTGTAGAAACGAGTTTCGAGTCACGGTTCGCGAGATACGGCCGTCTACCGCTTTACTTAGTTTTTTCCCAACCGTAAGCGATACGCGGATGTATCTCACGAACCGTGAGTCGAAACTCACTTCTACAAGTTGGTTTCGCTTCTCGTAGGTGACACCAACCAAATCGCAAAGTTTCGTATTTTTTGGAGGTCGTTTGAAGGGTTTTCTAGCCTACCCGCACTTACAAAATTCTAAGTCTAAAACTTCTCATTTGAGGAAGTTGAGAAAACCGCACAAACGGCATCCGAAAATTTTAAATCTTTCCGAGTTGGTCGGATTCATGTAGGGCAAGCCACCCGAACTTGTAGAAGCGAGTTTCGAGTCACGGTTTGCGAGATACGGCCGTCTACCGCTTTACTGGATTTTTTCCCAACCGTAAGCGATACGCGGCCGTATCTCACGAACCGTGAGTCGAAACTCACTTTTACAAGTTGGTTTGGCTTCTCGTAGGTGACACCAATCAAATTGCAAAGTTTCGTATTTTTGGGAGGTCGTTTGGAGGGTTTTCTAACCTACCCGCACTTAGAAAATTCTAAGTCTAAAACTTATAATGCGCGGAAGTTGAGAAAACTGCACAAACGGCATCCGAAAATTTTAAAACTTTCCATGTTGGTCGGATTCACGTAGGGCAAGCCACCCGAACTTGTAGAAGCGAGTTTCGAGTCACGGTTCGCGAGATACGGCCGTCTACCGCTTTACTTGGTTTTTTTCCAACCGTAAGCGATACGCGGCCGTATCTCACGAACCGTGAGTCGAAACTCACTTCTACAAGTTGGTTTGGCTTCTTGTAGGTGAGACCAACCAGCCCGCAAAGTTTCGTATTTTTTGGAGGTCGTTTGAAGGGTTTTCTAAGCTACCCGCACTTAGAAAATTCTAAGGCAAAAACTTGTAATGCGAGGAAGTTGAGAAAACCGCGCAAATGGCATCCGAAAATTTTAAAACTTTCCCAGTTGGTCGGATTCACGTAGGGCAAGCCACCCGAACTTGTAGAAGCGAGTCACGAGTTACGGTTCGCGAGATACGGCCGTCTACCGCTTTACTTGGTTTTTTCCCAACCGTAAGCGGTACGCGGCCGTATCTCTCGAACCGTGAGTCGAAACTCACTTCTACAAGTTGGTTTGGCTTCTCGTAGGTGACACCAACCAACTCGCACGGTTTCGTATTTTTTGGAGGTCGTTTGAAGGATTTTCTAATCTAATCTAATCGCACTTACAAAATTCTAAGTCTAAAACTTGTAATGCGAGAAAGTTCAGAAAACCGCGCAAACTGCATCCGAAAATTATAAAACTTACCGACTTGGTCGGATTCATGTAGGGCAAGCCACCCGAACTTGTATAAGCGAGTTTCGAGTCACGGTTTGCGATATACGGCCGTGCACCGCTATACTTGGTTTTTTCCAACCGAAAGCGATACACGGCCGTATCTCTCGAACGGTGAGTCGAAACTCGATTCTACAAGTTGGTGTGGCTTGTACTAAGTGAGACGAACCTACTCGGAAAGTTTCGTATTTTTTTTACGGTCGTTCGCAGGGTTTTCAATCATAACCGCACTGAAAATTCTAACTAATTTTGTATATACAATTCTAATTCTACAAGATACTAATGCAAGCAACGTAATTTGGCAATTGAATATACTTGAGGTCAACCCGATTCTACATCTAAAATCTACTAAAGCATTTAAATTTTTTCCCAATTTCTAAATAAATTACTACACACAAATTCAAAAAAAATTACAAATGTAGATTATTGGGGTAAAGAAATAGTGTATACCTTACGGGATAGGTCCAAATCAAGCAAGCGATCGGTTTGGAAGAGAAATGTAGTGCTCCGATTTCGTAACGAATTGGGGAAGAGAAGCTAGGGTTTCGATCGTCGGGGTTCGAGGGTTACGATCTTCGGAGTTGGGAGAGAAGAGGGAGTTCGAGGGAGTTCGAGCGTCGGAGCTAGGGTTTTTTAGGGTTTTTTTCATCGTTTTGGGTTTGGGTTCGTCGAAGAAACAAGAAGAGAGCGGAAGAAAGAAGACGAACTGTATGTCGACGAAAATGAAAAAAGATAACCTTAACCCGTTCTTCCCAAGAACGGGGGAAGAACGGGTTAAGGCTATTTTTTTTAATCAAATTTTGCCTTAACCCGTTCTTCCCAATGACGGGTTAAGGCAAGATCTGATCAAAAAAAATCTGGACCGTTGGATCTTTGATCCAACGGTCGAGATCAAAGTTCGCACGGGTCCGTGCGAACCGACCCGTTCCGGCCCGTTTGCAACCGAAGAACGCTCTCTCTCTCTCTCTCTCTCTCTCTCTCTCTCTATATATATATATATATATATATATATATATATATATATATATATATATATATATATGCACTAGGCCTCCGTGTGCACCCGGCCTTCCCGCCTTCGTATCAATGATCCGAACCATTCACATTGATCTACACATATAAATTAGTCTAAATATGTAAAATCAAATTATTTGAAATTTGTTTGCCATCCATCATGTGACTATAAAAAACAACGATTTTCAGCCATACAGTTTTGTAACACTTCAATGGATGAGCAAATGAATTTTAAATGATTTGATTTTACATATTTAGACTAATTTATATGTGTAGATGAATATGAACGGTTCGGATCGTTGATACGAAGGCGGGAAGACCAAGTGCACACGAGTGCACACGGAGGCCTTGTGCACAACGGAACATATATATATATATATATATATGTATATATATATATATATATATATATATATATATATATATATATACATATATATATATATATATATATGTTATATTTTATTTTAATATAATATTATATATATACACAAATTATGTAATACCCCATATTTGAGGAGTATGTATATATGGTATGTATATACATATGTGGGCCATGTATGGGCATTAAAATGAAGAAAGAAAGAAAGGTGGTGTGTTGTGCACTTGGGCGTGGGTGGGATGAATGTCCCACATCGGAAATAGCTTAGGAAAAATGAGTATATATATATATATAGTTGCTAATGATCAAAGGGTACCTAAATGACTATATCCGCTTTGTGAAGCACGGCCGTGGTGGGCAGTTGTTAGGATTTTATTTATTCGCGTATTGCGCACACGTGTAGCCGCATGCGCAGCTGAACCGGGCTCAGAGTGTTACAAATGGTATCAGAGCGGACTTTCGACACCAAGTGTGTGCAAGATGCACGTCTGAGAGGAAGCAAGGCCGTACAGGTCCCGGGTAGGGACTATACTAGTAAGCTGAATCAGGGTAATCCTCTCCATATCGGCTAGAAAAGGATCCTGTATTAGGATGCAGGTTCCGAGCTCAGTGAGGACGCTGAGATCTCAAGATCGGATAGATGTATGTAATACCCTGTATTTGAGGAGTACGTATATATGGTATGTGTATACATATGTGGGCCATGTATGGGCATTAAAATGAAAATATAAAGAAAGGTGGTGTGCTGTGCACTTGGGCGTGGGTGGGATGAATGTCCCACATCGGAAATAACTTAGGAAAAATTAGTGTATATATATATATAGCTGCTAATGATCAAAGGGTACCTAAATGGCTGTAACCCCTTTTATAAAGCACGTCTGTGGTGGCCAGTTGTTAGGATTTTATTTGTACACGTATTATGCGCACGTGTAGCTGCATGCATAGCTGAGCCGGGCTCAGGCGTTATAGTGGTGGTGGTGTTAGTGGAAATCAAGACTCTCAACAACAGCCCATGGTAAATCAGAAATTTTTGAAGGAATTTGTTCAAAAAAATGTTTTTGTACAAAAAACGAAACATCTGTCGAGGTAAACATTTTCTGTCGTAGGGCAATAGCAAAGATAACCTTTCAAAAAATACAAATAGCAAAAAAAACACATTTAGTAACACGTGGGTCAAGTTTATCAATACTTGGTTGGAGGTTTTGAACAAAATAAATGCATCAAAAAATACGAGGTGGTAAAATAAATTTATCTTTAGATAGAAATACAATGTTGAAATATGACTGATTTTGAAGAAGAGGAGTAGGCATACGGTTAATAAGAAAACAGGCAGTGAGAACCGCAAATGTCACGCCCCGCTTCCCAAAAAGAGATACGGAATACGGATACGTGACTAAGTCCAGCGAATGATTTTCATCATCCATAAGCTGTCAGGATCTTTACAACATTTCACAGGAATAATCAAGAGATAACAAGAAGAAATCAACCACGCATGCATAACTGAATCAATATAATCAACAAGATTACTTAAAACAAAATTTAATAATCTCAAATAAACCAGATCTGAACAAGTCAATAATTCTGGGTCGTACTGCCCAATATAAAATAATCCAAGTAGCAAATAACATTTATTCAAGAATAGCAGAAAAATAAATTATAGAAAGAACTCCAGCAACTAGAATCTCAGATCACCTGTAACACCCAGCAAAATAAAATGATTTATTTTGAATTATTAAATAATATTAAATTGGTAAAGTTGACTATTTTGACTATTTTCTTGAAATTGTAATTTTGCACGTGCAACACACATGCAAATTTAGGAAACTTTGAATTTTTAAAACTTTATGGTTAATGATTGATTTTTCTTATTTTTTTATGATATTTTAATTTTCATATTTATTTAAATTAATTTGACTATTTTATGAATTTATTAATTTTACACGTGCAAATGTTTTTTTGGTGCAAATATCCACTTTTATATTTCTGATAAATTCTCCTATTTATAATTAATTATATCCTAAATTTTGGGATTTTTCTAAATAAAGAAACTATTTTTATAAATATTTCGAAAGAGATGGGCTTTTATGTAAAAAGCCGATTTGGATCTCAAACAAATAATGAAAATTTATTTTTGCTGCTTTTTAGACTAGCCAAGATCATTATTAAAGATAAAATTTATTTAAAATATATTTAGAGTTTATTTTGTAAAGATTTAAACAAATATGGTATTTTTTTAAATATGAAATTTAGGTTGGATCTTGTGCAAATATTTTTCTTGGAAAGTAAAAGTCATAAATTTTGATTGGAAAATCTAATATGTATTAGTAGATATTTTTTCTGAATTTTCTGGACTTTTATGAATATTTTATGACATATTTGCAAATATTACAAAGAGAGGGACTTTTGTGCAAAATTACAACTTTGAGTATAAATCCGATTTTTTAAAAAAAATTCTGGGATATGCTTGATGGTTGGATAACTTAGTAGTAAAAGAATTTGGTTTTATTATAATTTATTTAACTTATTTGACTACTTAATTAAAGAAAGGTTTATATATGTAAAGTAATAATTTGTTAAGGGATATTTCCATAAACTTGTAAAACCCTAAAAACTCCAGATTTTGGCCTATATTATGGCCACTACAGCTGTCTCTCTCCTCTGCAAAAATAAAATATATTTTTTTATTATTGGTTTTCTTGGAGTTTCGAAGCAATGATCTTGGATTTTGCAAAAGAATGACTTTTTCTTATTCTTAATTAATTCGGTTGATTTCTTCATTGAGGTAGTGACATATGTTGATTTCTTTTTATTGTATGTGATGATTTATCTATTAGAAAGCATGTTAGGGGGTCGTATGATGATATAATGAATTATTGAAAGATGGATGAATAAAGATTGAATCTTTTCATTAAAACTATGCTATTGATGATTAAAACCCTACATGAGGTCACAAGGCTCTCTCATTTTGTGATATCATTTTCAGCATGTGACTAAATTTGTATATGTTTTGCTCGACCTCAATTTTCTAATTTCAGCATCTCTTTTCTCTTTTGATCTCTTGATAGATTGTCAGTATCTTTAAGAAGCTTCATCGATGACTTGGTGATGGCGAAAGACCAATCCAGTTATGCAACCTAAGATCGGATTCATTGATTCTTATAAGCAATTTAATAATAAGTGATGTTGATGTGAAGAAATAAGTTTAGTTAGAATTTGATAATGATAAGAACTTTGTCTTGAAACCCACTGAATCTGACAATCACTGAGCGAAACTTTAGTTAGTCTTTTAGTTGGGGCTTTTGACTTAGTTAACTTGGATGCTGGCGTAATTATGCTTAGAGAAAAGCAATAGTTCAATTTAGATAATTGAAGATTATTCTTCATCTAGATTCTATTGGTTGTTGTTTCACTACATTTTATTCGTCTATTATTTGATGAAAATGATATCCTGGTTATATTGTTTAGTGATCATAAGTAAGAGAAAAGCTTCATAGGGGAGTCCAAATTGCCTAATCATCCTAGAGTTGTTTCACACAAGAATACGATGCTTGTTTATCAGACAGTACAATCATAAAAAATGAATTAATAGTTGGTTATGTTCTCATTAATAAAATACGGTAGGCTATTCTCTCATTAGTGAAAATGACTTGAGATTGTTAAGAACCTAATAGAAAATATGGGTAGGTTATTTTCTTTCATATGCTAGCTGATTTGAACATATACTATGAGATTCTATGATGTTGATGCATAAAAGTGAATAAAGTAGGGTTCTTTACTGTATATGTATATACATGATCTGTTCTTGATGTTTGGGAGAATAAAACTTGAATAATACATGGGGTAATTACTTGTAATTAGGGGGTGAACTAATGTAATTAGTTATGGTATGTGCATAACAAGTTGTGGAAGGAGTTATTGGGTCAAAAATATCAGTTCTTGATGTAAAGAAGGGGTTGTAATCTTTGGGCCTGATGGTGAATGGTCAAAAGTGGAATTTTGATATTTTTATGAAGTTTTCAATTGGATTTTGATTGTTTTAATGCTGAGATTGAATCTAAACATTATACTACTCCTATTTGATGGATTTGATGCTTTAACTAATTCTAGAACACACCTATATACATATGTACATATTCATCTCACTATTTTGAAGATTTGTTAAAAAATTCTCTTTTATGATCTTGATGTGATTTTGATTTGTTTTATGAACTCCTATATGTTATACAAGTTATATTTAGTCATCTCAGGAATTTGGTTTTGCAAATTTAAGATTTTACAAAGAATTATAGAAGTATCAGTAAAATGTGCGCGAAATTTAAAGTGGCAGATTTTTGAACTTGACAGTCGACCGACCACTTTTGAACTAAAAGTGGCAGTCGACTGGCAATTCTTGAGTTTCGAATTTTTGCAGGACAGTCGACCGGCCATTTCGACAGTCGACTGTCATTGTTCTGGCTGATGGGTTTCTTAAGTTTTCTGATGTTTGCTTTAAACGTTTATTTCTTCGATATTATGGATTATTGATCTACTGTTCTAATTAAATTTTTTACTACAGATTACAGTATTTTACAGAGAGTTATAATTTGATTATAATAGAATTTAAATTGTATTTCTACGACTTTATGAAGTGAAATATATACAGTTTCCGAAAGGATTGGTATTTTGTGATTTTTTATGACTTTAAAATATGATTCTCAGTTATTTAACGAATTTAATACTTTATTTCAAATTCTGAAATCTGTGAGTATATTAAGTGAATTTGGATTTGTTGATTTTTAGAAGTTTGATAATGGAATTGAAAGTTTTAATGAAAGTTTTGGTGTTGATGGTTGAGTTGTGAGTCTCTAGAGGGTGAGTGGGACCCTAGTACACCGACAGTTGAGGTTTTGTGGTTTGGCCAGTTGTAGGCTTGTTGTTGATCAGTTGAGTTAAGTCCGGCAGGGTACACCAACTCTAGAAGATACGTAAATAATTAATTAACTTAACAAGATAAGGACATGCACTAAATGGTGATATGATAAAATGAGAGCAAACGTGAGTTATGGACTCTAGGATGATCCAAGGAGTGAGATATTCCCCAGTATTCCAGGACGATGGACGTATGGGCCACAGAGTGATCCACAGAGTGGGATTGATCTCCAGTATTCTGAGGATGAGAGCGACGCTCATGGGATGTTTGTGCAATAAGGGTTCCAGGATGACCTACGGAGTGAGGCAATCCCCAGTTTTCTGGGATGATGGACGTAAGGGCCACAGAATGATCTGCGGAGTAGGATTGGCCTCCAGTATTCCAAAGGCAAGAACCGATACTTGCAGAATGTCTAAATCTCGTAGTAGTCATTGTAGTAGGATTAGTTGCATAACGAGGGATTAAACCCTATCAAGTGGAGAATGTTAAGGGCTTGCACCTGACCTATGTAGAGTGGGATGCATAGAATCCGACAAGTGTGCATTAGAGAGTTAGCATATAGCATTGGTGTTTTCTTGACTTGGTTTTATACATGTTTGTTTTTGTTTTCCTACACTTGACACTTAGTCTAGTTTCACTTGATATTTTTCATGCTTTATTTATTATTATTTCATATTCCTTTTGTTACAAATGTCGGTATTTTTTGATGTTACTCACACCGTTATGGCTGACCTCTATAGTTTTGGGGATTAGGGTTATCTCTAGCCACATGTTTTACATGAAGGTACCATTAGCATGGGATTGGATGCATATGGTAGAATGATAATGTGTCTTATGTAAATTGTCAAAGAATGTGTTGTAAAAGAAAAGAAAATGTAATTCAAGGTGTTTAATTTTCTGCTGTGCTTTGTAAACAATTGATGTAATAAGAAGTTTTAATTTTCCCTGTATTTGGTTGCTATGTTTATGATTACATTGAAGTTGATTCTGAAAATTATGCCACGTATTTCTAATTTTATTTATTGGAAATTTGGGGCGCTACATCACCTACTCTGTCGGGCAGCTGATCACCACAATCTGCAATTTATTAAATTGCAGGAAGAGAAAAAAGAAAACAAAATGCCCATCAATTCAAGTTACGGGCTTCTTGTAGTGCAGGAACAAGTACAAGAAAAGAATAAACAAACATAGAGTAACAGCGGAAGCAACATAGCATGGAATAGTTATGGAAACAAAACAGAGCAACTAGCATGAATCAGGAAATAAGATCAAGTAACATGGTATACTAACAGGGTAAAGGGTACACGTAACAGATGCAAGTATCTTGCAAGCAGGTAAATGGTGAACAGGTAACATGTACAGGTAAGCATGTAGTAGGTATCATGTCATGTCAAATCTTGTATTTATTTCTATCTAGGTAGCACTTCATGCGTCCTAGGTTTTTACCACATGGTTGCTACTTACATGCATATTTCGTTTAGGTCTAGTGGTGGGTTTCTATAGGGCCGTGTACTCAGGCATCATATAACAGGTAACAGTCACGAATCACATAGTCGTGAAATCTCGACAACAGGAACATGCATGAATTATGTAGTCATGAAACATGACAACATATAATCATATATTAGTAACAGACATGAATCATCACGCATCATGGCATCATATAATCAGGTAATAATAACAGGCATGAATCATGTAATCATGAAACATGGTAACATATAATCAAACAGTAATAACAGGCATGAATCATGTAATCATGAAACATGGCAACATATAATCAGATAGTAATAACAGGCATGAATCATGTAATCATGAAACATGGCATCAAGTAATGGAAAACACGGGCCCCCTTCTGAGTACACATACCTATATTGTCCACTACTAAGGTCTTTCCCTTAATCCCAGCTTGGTTATTTGTTATTATTATCAAACAGGCATATACGTGTACAAAACATGGCAAGAAATACACTGTATGATCAAGTAACAGGTTCAGGTTGGAAGATAAACATGCACGGGTGAACGACAACACATAAAAGAATAGGACAACGAAAATTCTAGTTCAGGACAACAAGACAGTACTGCACCAAATCTATGATTTCCGTTGTCACAAACATGTAAACCTGGATCCGTCAGAGAATCTGAAAAATAGACTCTTTGACAAGTCCAGCAAATATATATAAGTCATATGGTATTTTACAAAAACAAGTCTCAAAACAGATTTGTATCCAGAAAACATGTTCAGCCAAAAATCAGAGGTTTGTATTCATAAACAGGAAAACGGCATCAAAACTTACTGATCAAATCCAATAAAAATCTGGGGTATTCTGTAGTATGTCTAGTATCAGAAAATAAAGTTTCATAATTTTCCAACAAAGATAGAATAGTCAATTAAAATCAGAATACACCCTCCAGATTGTGGAATGATATACATTCTCCTTCAAAAGGGCTGGGATTTATGGATTCCCCCACATAAAAAATCGGTGAGATTATTGCATACCCAAAACACCCTCCAGATTTATGGCTTATCATACTACCCGCTCTTGTTCCCTCCAACCAACTTCTACTGCTGAACGCTCTTCTTCTCCTCTTCATTATAACCTCCAATCATCTCTTTCTCTTCAATCTCTCTCCCATTTCCGTGGAATCAAAGGTATATATATATATATATATATATATATATATATATATATATATATATATATATATATATCAGCCCCGTACGACTGTCTCTCTCTCTCTCTCTTTGGCCGAATCAAGTAAAGCTCCAATGTTCATCAATTAGACCAAAACCCCGATGTTCATCAATCTTTCCTTTTTAATATGAATCTTTCTTTTCAAACTCAAGTTCTCTAACTAAGCATTTTGCCCTAATTGCAGTTTTATTTCTTAGGGGGCATTTGGGGTTCTTCTGATAGCCATTAGCGATAGAGGTAATTTCTCATGTTGAAAGAGAACATTTTAAACTTTCATTTGTGATGGACATGTTGTTATTGAACTATTATAGAATTGTATAGGATTAAGGAGGTGTAGAGTATTTTGATTGTTTGCATAGCATAGGATTTGGATGTTTCTATTTCCATTTTGATGTTTCTGTTAATAAATATTACAAAACTCTGACGAAAAATTTGTGGAGGTTTAGTACATATAGTAGTAATAGTATGGGATATGTTTGCTATGAATTTTTCTGCTTGTTTTCATTTTTTTCAACTTCTGTTTTAAAAACACCTTGAACATCAGCAAAGAATATATACCATTTGTAACTGAATACTCACCTCTTTAGACGAACACTAATTCTATTCATTTTTATTTGGGAGTATTTCCCTTGGCTTTCAGTGCCCTGTAGAACTTCAAAGAATAAATTTTGATGACAGCTAATAGGAATGGTTACTCTTAACACCCAGAAAATAGGTATCAATTGTAGATTTAAGTCGTTAAAACCTATATTATACATTCAAGTAGTTGATTAGCAAAAGGTAAGAACAATGCATTTTTATTTGTAAGGATGGTGATTTAGTATTTACCCATTGATGATATAGCTGCATTAGAATATTGGCCATTAGACTGACATATATTTTAACTAACACTGTACATATATGTTCTGAGCACACAATTACACCAATTATGGAAGTGTAAGTTTATTGATAACAGACTTATACAGATCCAGACCGCATAAACACTACTTGTTAACAGACTTGGGGTTTATTGATTTGGAAAAACAAAAACATTATGAGAGTTTATCCTTTAATTTGGTTTTAGCCTTCTGAAGTTTCCATTCAGTGTTTATGGTAAGAACAACCTTAATTTGAATGTTTTGTTGTTTCTATTGAATTTAGCCTATGATGATCTACTTCTATTTGTTCAACATATGATAGATTATAATATTTATAAGTTCAGATAGTCATGAACTCAAATATTTCCCCTTTAATTAAATGAAGAAGTGATAGAACTAATTCTCCTTTAAGTTAATGAATAAGTAACAGATTGCTATCATATGGATTGAACCTTTTTTCCTAGTATGAAATTATGCGCTGATCTTGATGTAAGCTCTTATCAAGTTTATGTACGCAAATAGGTGTACAATAGAGTTACTGAAATGAGGTATGCCAAAAGAACATGTTAATATGTTGAGAATATTAACAATAATACTATTGTAATACCCAGATTTTTAAATATTGTTTTAAGATTTATAAATGAATTAAAATGATTTTTTTGGAGATTTAATAAATATTTTTCTGAAAATTTATCTTCTTACACGTGCAAAACACGTGCAAATATTTTCTTGGAAAGTTCAAAGTCAAAGATTATTTTGGGAAAACTCATTATTTATTATTTGAGATTATTTGTGATTTTTCTAGATTTTTTCGATAATTATTGGACCTATTTGTAAATATTACGAACAGAAGGACTTTTGTGCAAAATTACCAATAGGAGTGAAAACTCCAAATTTTTGGATTTTTGGGCTGGGTATAATGCCTAGTCAACTCAGGGTTAAAAAGTTTAATTTTTGTTTTGATGAATTTGATTTATCTTACAAGTTCTGATAAAAGATGATCTTTTTGCAAAATTGTCATTTTAAAGGGTAAAAGTGAAAATTCGTTTTCTGGGTTTTTCAAACAGTGCCAGCTGACTTTATTTTAAATCTCAAATAAATTGGTTTTATCAAGTTTCCAAGTATATAGATCTATATATGTAAAGATGTGTTTTAAAAGGAGTATTTTTGCAAATGTGTTCAAAACCCTAAAAACCTATATTCCGGCCTATTTAAAAGGTGGAGTGCATCTGTCTTTTGCTGCACAACACAAAGAACTTTATTATTATTATTTCTTGGAGTTTTAAAGAAAAGATCTTGGATTTCTTGCGAAGGAGAAACTTTTCTTATTTTCTATTTGTCTCCGTTCGATTTGTTCAACAAGGTGAGTGATATAATTTATTTTGTTTTGTTCTTTGGATGTTTTATGTGGTGTTTCATGTACTAGAAAGCATGCTAGGGTTTGGGTATGAATATATATGATGGATTGGACGAATTGGTGAATTAAAATTAGATCTTTTATGTAAACCTAATTATTTATTAGTAGAATTGCATGTGGATGACTTGAGATTTGTTGAATGACCCATTATAAATCATGGGTAGGCTATTTCTTTTGGATTAATGCTGATTTGATTGAGTATGGTGAATGTCATGTATACATTGATTAAAGATGAGATTTTTATTGAGTTTGGATGAATGCAACTTGGTTATGGTAATGTTAAATTTGTGTATGTTTATGAGTCAATAATGGTAATTGAGTTTGAGGAAGTTTAAGAATGACTAATGAATTAAGAGCTCATGTCTTGAGAATTAGATTTGTGATAAATCGAATTGGGTTTGATGCGATATGACTAAATTAGGGATTTTGTGATTTTGTGAGAGGTTTTACTTGAATTTGGATTTCTCCAATACTAAGATTTAAATCTGAAAACTTTGTTAATTTTAACTGATGGATCTGTGAAGCTCTTTTGGTGCATAAACATTTTACATGAAGATCGTATTTCATTGCTTTTGAAGAAATTGTGTTTTGGTGTGTTTTCGGATGATTTGACTTTATCTCAACTTATTTTTGTATTAATATGGTTTGGAACATAATATGATGTTAATTTGACGTATGATCGATTTTTAAAAACTCTATTTTTGGATATGTGCACAAATTCATGTTCTAATTAGAGTAAATTAACAAATTGTAATTTTTATTAATTCAAAGTGGTTTTGATTGTTTTTATGGACTCTTATATATCCTACAAGTTGTATTTGATCATATCAGAAATATGCTTTTCACAGAATTCGTTTTTATAAAGTAAAACTCCGTATCGGTTGAAATGTGCACAACTAAAAACTGCAGTCTGCAGGTCGACGGTCGACAGTCGACAGGTTGAATTTTACAGTCGACCATCGCTACTTGACTGCTGTAGTTTCTCGTTTTCTTGAAATTTTGCGCGGAACAGTCGACTGGCCCATTTTTACAGTCGACTGCCTCTGTTTTGTTTTGATGTTTTCTCAAAGTTTTAAATTTTCGCTCTGGACAGTCGACCGATGACTTTTTACAGTCGACTGCTACTACTTAGAATTATATTTCTTGAAGTGTTGGGTTTTCGCTCAGGACAGTCGACCGACTGCTGTTTACAGTCGACTGTTACCGCTTTGACTGATGTTTTCTTGAGTTTTTCTGATATTTCTTCGAATGATTGTTCCTTTAATATTATATTATTTCAAAAGATGTTTTACTACAGATTTAAGTGTTTTATAGAGATTTATGTTGGAACTTTAAATGTATTCTTTTGGACCTTATTGAGCTATACGTGTTTTCAAAGGAGTTGATGTTTTGTGATGTTCTACAACTTAAAAATATGGTTTTTAGTTATTCAATGGATTTAATATTTATTTGAATTCTGGAATTTTATATAAGATTTGGATTTTATTGGTTTAAGATGTTTTCTTCGTGCAATCGTTTTGACGATAGATTTGTGAGGTTTATTGAAAGTTTTGGTCTTGATGGATGACTTGTGGACCTCTAGGAGTTGAGTGGGAGTCCTGTGAACCGAGAGATGAGATTTGTTGATTTAGACCTGCTTGGTTTGGTTGTTGAGGAATTAAATCCAGCAGGATACACTAACTCTAGAGATGGGGATTTTGTGTTTTTAATAATAATCAACTTAAGGACATGCACTAGTGGAGATGTGATGGAACTTGGTAAACGTAAGTATATGCTCTTGGTTTTGTTAGTCCAACGGATGCATTCCAAGACTGTGTGTTGTTCTGTCTCGAGAGGACATTTGTATGTTCGCGTGTTGAGGATCTGCAGGCCTATTCACAGAGCATGCAGGGTGCATTCGCGTGTCGAGGGTTGGCAGGCCTATTCACGGAATGTACCTGGTATATCTGCACGTCGAAGGCCTTACAAGCCTATTCGTGGGGTACACGATTGGGAGATGAATCTCCAGTTTTAGAGCAATTCTTACATGATGCTTGCGCGTCGAGGGCTGTGGTGCCTATTCGTGAAGTATTCTGCATCTTGTTTCCATCACCGTAGTAGGACTAGTTGCATAACGAGGGATTTAACCCTATAAAGTGGAGATCGTTAAGGGCTTGCACCGGACCTATGTACTGTGGAATGCATAGAATCCGACAAGTATGCATTAGAGAGTCAGCATATAGCATTAATGTTTTCTTAATTTGGTTTTATGCTTGTGATTTCTGTTTTCCTACACTTGACACTTAGTCTAGATTCACTTAATGTTTTCATGTGTTACTTATTATTATCTTATATTCCTTGATGTTTTCATGTTTTACTGATTGTTATTTCTCATTTCATTTATTCTTGTTGTTATACAAGTTGTTGATGACTCTATACTCAATGTTTTATTTATGTTGTTTTCTTTTATGTCACTCACACCGTTATGGTTGACCCCTGTAGTTTTGGGGGTTAGGGTTATCTCTAGCCTCATGTTTTACAGGTAGGTATTTATAGCTTGGACTTGGAAGCTTGTGCAAGAATGATAATAGAGCTTATGTAAATTGTAAAAGATATGTTGTAAAGAAAAGTTTGTAATTCAAGGTGTTTTGTATTCTGCTGTGTTTTGTAAACTAGTGATGTAATAAAAGTTGAAATAAAAATTATCTGTGTTTTTGGTTATATTTACTAGTGCAATTGAAGTTGATGCTGGAAATTGCGCCACGTATTTCTAAGATATCATATTGGAAATTCGGGGCGCTACAACTATTTCAGACAAATTAGAAGTACACTAAATATTTGCTTTATGTCTACAAACTATAATCTGCTTCACCACTGTTACAGAAATGGAAAACAAATTAGATTACTTGTAACGCCCCTGCCCCTAGCTCAGACAATTTATACAATTTAGAAGACAAATTAGATACTATGTAGTACAACTGCCCACCACATGCTGCCTCTCAAAAGGTGGTTAACCGATTAGGTGACTCTTAATCATAGGCTATTATATTTATATATTATTTTATTATAGTTGATTTCCAATATGGGATTATATTCTCAAACAATTCCCGAGTACACCCGAAACCAGAGTGCCACATCATCATGAACAGTACCCATGTTGTTCTGAAATTCTTTACAAATGGCGGTGGGCCCCAGTGGTGCTGCCATGTCACCCTTGAAGTCAACAGCTCCAAGTTGATTTTCCACTACAGTATATACAAGTGTTGACGGAGGCCAATCTGCAGTTTAATAAAGAGCCCAGATACAAAGTTACAGTTGCAAATGGTGAGGCAATGTACAGTGAAGGAAAGGTGGATTTGGTCAATTTCTCTGTTGAAGGTGTGAATCTACAGGCTGGGATACTATTACTCTAGGGTCAACTCAGATGGTGTTGGGAGCGAATTGGTTGAGGTCGTTGGGTCCTGTCACGATGGACTTCAGTCGCATGACTATGGATTTCAGAGTGGATGGCATGATAAGGAGATTGCAGGGAATTGTCAACACCCCCTTACAATTGATGACTGCAGATGAGCTTGGGAGAATGGGTAGCTGTGTGTGTTAGGCATATATCATCCAAGTTCAAGAGCTCAGTACTCATGTCGAAGAGTTCCAGAGTTTGTCAACACTCAGTTTCTTCCCTGATGAAATTCAGCAGGTATTAATAAAATTTCCTGAGGTTCTCTCTTAATTAACTGCATTACCTCCTGAGCATGAAGGTGATCACCAAATACCTTTAGTTAAAGGGCAGAAACCTATTTGTATCAGGCCATACAAACAACTATACCTGCACAAAAATGAAATCGAGAAACAGGTTAGAGAGATGTTGTCCTCTAGCTTTATACGGCCTAGTAATAGCCCTTATGCATCCAAGGTAATTTTGGTTAAAAAGGGTGATGACAGTTGGTGCATGTGTGTAGATTATAGAGCTTTGAATAACCAAACCATCAAAGCCAAATTCCCAATAACAGTTTGTAACCTCTGTTCCCGATTGTATGGATTTCATTTTCTTTTCACTTACGTATTCTTGTATTTCGATTATTTACAATTCTTATGCTCTTTTGAACCCAATTGTACATACTAGAATAATCAAACCATTGTTAAAATATTTTCTTATCAACAATTATATTTATTTTGAATAATTGTATATTTCAACACAAACCTTATTTCAGTTTCTAAGTATATTTTATTTTCCTAATTGATTGATTATTTTTATTTTGTACAAGAAGCCCAATCCCAATTTCTAGTTAATACTATATTCTACTATTTAACTTATTATTTTTAAAAGCCCAAACCAGCCTGTAAATTATTTAGCTATTTATTTTGCAAGCCCACATTTTAAATCCTAATCCATAATATAAATTGTTTACTTACTTAATTGGTATAAGCCTATAACTCAAGCCCATGCTCTATTATATTATTGTTTTGACTATTAAATTTTGAGTAAGCCCAAAGCTTATATATATTCTCACACCCAAAGAGGAGCCAACATTTAGATCCAAGCCCCAATCCTATTGAAACCCAAACCCGAAACCCTTTACTAACCCACTCCCTACACTAACTGCATACACCCCACTAAATTACCCCCCATCATCTAACTATGATGTAAAACCAACCCTAAAATAGAGAATTTTCAAGAATTTTAATGGGTTAATTTTACCAACATGAAAGTGCGGATCTAAGTTGGAAATTTGTAACAGTTAACAAGTTCGATGGGTTTTCAAGAATTGAATAAGTGTAACAGTCCCAATTAATAAATCAACCTTACAATCAATTAAATCTCTACGTGTTTTAGCAAGTACGAAACTCAATACTGATTCGTACTCTATTCAAGCATGTGGAACACTCAATCTCAATTATTTTTGTGGACGACAGGCAAATCAGATAATAGGCTAGATGATAAGGTAGTAGAACACAAATATTAAGAATGGAAAGAGTATACCGAGAGTTTGAAGAACGCAGTGTCGATCTTGAAAGAGCACAGCACTCCAAAGAGTCAGTACGAGCAGCAACTTCAAGGGCAATGGCGGGGTTGGTCGACGACGTCACTGGTTGACGATGGCGACAGCGGAGGGCGGCGCGAGCAACGACGGTGAAGGCGTCGAGGAGGCAGGGCGAGCGGGAGGAGCACGGTAATAGAGGAAATCGGGGCTTTTAATGGTTGAGGGCAGTGGTGGCGGGGACGAGGGGAAGAGGCAGCGGGAGAGGGGTTATTGGGTATGGGACTGTGGTTGGGGTTCGGGGAAGGGATTTGGGATCGGGAGTGGAGGAGAAAAAGGGGGCGATGCTGATGGAGAGAGGATGATCGACGGGGAGTGGGGAGGAAGGAGCGACGGCGTATGAGGGTGAAGGATTTGGTCGGGAGATGGGTTCGAAAGGGGGTTAGGGATTTTGTGAAGGGGATTTTGGAGGAGGTCGGGAGATGAAGAAGAAAGGAGAAGAAAGAAGGGGAAGGTTGACGGCTGTTAGGGTTTTTGTGTGGAGATTTGGGAATTAGGGTTTGGGTAATTTGTAATTGGGGAATTTTAATTTGGGGATAGATTTTGGAATTAATCACTAACTCTAAAATTGATTAGGATTTATCACATACCGTAATTTTAGATCTCAGTTGTATCACACAAAAGAGAAAGAGGAAGAGCAAAACTCAACTCAGATTTTTTTAATCAATAATGGCATGCTTTCTCATTAATCTCAAGGCCTTTAAATAGGCTCAAATACATCTTGAAACACATCTCCAAAATATTCTCAAAATCTAAAAAAAATACAAAAAGATTACATATGGCTATAATTGCCAGAAATAAAAATGGTAATAAAATAAAAATCCTAAACCAAATAATGCAGCTGATGACGACGACGTCTGCGCTGATAGAAACGACCAAATCGTCTGGAATCGATGCCCTCATCATTCTCCCCGGGTGGGAGAGGGCTCGACCCAGTCGAGTCAAAACCAGTCCTCCTGTCATAGTGCTCCGAGAGGTCTGGATCCAAGCGCTGGAGCTCTCCGCGATCTATCCAAGTGTTCTCCGACTCCGGCTTGTTTTTCAACTTACCAAATATCTATGAATACCACCATCTCTAGTAGAGATTATCTGATCATCTAAAATATTATCCAACTCTTCTGTCGATGGGTAAGTAGTATCTGGTAGTGGGGGTAATGGGGGAATCTCACCAGTAGGCTGCAGGGTAGGCTCATCTATAAGAGGATTTCTAGGGTTAAATTCTGGGCCTTCATAGGGTACTAGATCCTCAATATTGAAAGTTTTACTGATGCCAAAGCCTTCGGGGAGGTCAACAACATTGGCATTATCATTGATTTTATGAAGAATTTTAAATGGACCTACTGCACGTGCGTTCAATTTCTTAACGGATCCCGCTGGGAACCGTTCCGGACGAATCCGAACCATCACTTCGTCACCCACATTAAAAGTTTTAAATTTCCTTCTAATATCAGCTCTTAACTTGTAGTTAAAATTATTTTTATTAATTTTCTTGGAAATTTCTCTATGTAAGTCATGAATGCGGCATGCAAATGCAGATGCAGACTCGGAGACTCGGTGATGTTCTAACATGGGGGCAAGATCTATAGGCTGCCTAGGACAATAACCGTGTACAACTTCGTGTGGACTCATGCCAGTGGTTCTATTCCTAGACGTGTTATAAGCAAATTCAGCAACCGTTAATTTTAAATCCCATGTTCCCAAGTTCTCTCCCACAAGAGTACGTAAGAGATTGCCAAGACTCCGACTGACAACCTCAGTCTGTCCATCTGTCTGTGGGTGGAACGCAAACGAAAACTTTAATTTTGTACCTAACTTGTGCCATAGGGTCTTCCAAAAATAACTCGTGAATTTCACATCCCTATCAGACACAATGGTTTTTGGCAACCCGTGTAGCTTCAAAATATTATCAAAGAAGATCTGAGCCACATGGGATGCATCAAAAGTTTTCGAGTGCGGGAGGAAGTGGGCCATTTTAGAAAAACGGTCCACGTCGACAAGAATGGAGTCGTGTTTCTTTTGTGTTTTCGGTAAGCCTAACACGAAATCCATACTCACGTCTTCCCAAGGGCGGCTGGGAACAGGTAAAGGAGTATACAGGCCTGTGTTCTGTTTTTGTTGCTTGGCAAGTTGACAGGTGTGACATCTGTTAACAAGTCTCACAACGTCTCTATTTAGCTTCGGCCAGTAAAACCTATGTTCCACATCGTCAATGGTCTTGCTATGCCCAAAATGTCTAGCAAGGCCACCAGCGTGCAATTCCCAAATAAGATACTCTCGTAAAGATGTACTAGGAATGCACAGTTTGGAGCGATAGAATAGATAACCATCTTTCAAGAAATAATCATCTATCACTCGAGTTATGCCATCCTTCAAAGAAGTGTAGATCTCGTGAAAATCTGGGCATGAGGCATACTCATCTCTCAATCTCTCAAAACTAATAATTTCGGTGCGCAGTGCAGATAAGATCATGTGACAACGACTTAGCGCATCTGCGGCCTTATTATAAATCCCTTTTGTATGCCTAATGGTATATGAATATTCTTGTAGGAACTCTACCCATCTAGCATGTCTTGGATTCAACTTTTGTTGAGAATTAAGGAATCTTAAGGCCTCATGGTCTGAGAAGATAACGAATTCTTGCGGCAGAAGATAATGTCGCCAATAGCGAAGTGACTGAATGACCGCGTAGAACTCCTTGTCATAGGTGGAGTATTTTTGTTTTGCTTCATTCAGCTTTTTACTGAAATAAGCAATAGGATGACTCTCTTGACTGAGGACTCCACCTATACCAATACCAGAAGCATCACATGTTACTTCGAAGACTTTAGTGAAAGCAGGCAACCTCATGACAGGTGTCTGAGTCATTCTCTTCTTGATCTCTTCGAAGGCTTTCGTGACTTCTTTTGACCAGACAAACTCACCTTTCTTTAAACAGTCGGTTATCGGAGCCATGATTGTGCTAAATCCTTGCACAAACTGACGATAAAGGTGGCAAGGCCATGGAAACTCCGCACATCACGAATATTGTGGGGCTCAGGCCACTCTGTAATAGCTCGTATCTTTTCTGGGTCAGCAGATACTCCTCTGGCAGACACAATAAATCCCAGAAAGATAGTCTGATCGGAGAGGAAGGTACATTTGGTAGGATTAGCATAAATCTGTTCCTTCCTTAAAACACCGCAGACCTGTCTCAAATGGTCAAGATGTTGCCCAACGGATCGGCTGTAAATGAGAATATCATCAAAGTACACCACAAGGAACTTGCCCATAAAGGGGCGGAGTACTTGCATCATGATTCTCATAAACGTGCTCGGGGCATTTGTCATTCCAAATGGCATGACCATCCATTCGTACAGGCCATCCTTCGTCTTGAAGGCGGTCTTCCACTCATCACCAGGACGAACATGTATTTGGTGGTAGCCACTTTTAAGATCAATCTTGGAAAAGATTGTGGCACCAGACATCATGTCCAACATGTCATCCAAACGAGGAATGGGAAAACGGTATTTCACCGTGATCTTGTTTATGGCACGGCTGTCCACACACATACGCTAGGTTCCATCTTTCTTTGGCGTCAATAGAGCCGGAACAGCACAAGGACTTAAGCTTTCTCTGATGAAGCCTTTTGCTAATAACTCATCAACTTGCCTTTTCAACTCAGCATGCTCTGTCGGATTCATCCGATAATGTGGCAAGTTAGGAAGACTCGCTCCCGGAACCAGATCAATAGCGTGTTGGATGTCACGCAATGGGGGCAACTAGTTGGGAAGGTCAGCAGGAAACACATCTGCAAATTCCTGTAGGACAGGAGTAACTTGGGGCAGGATGAGTGACTTAGGATCTTTAGGGACTTCTCTCGCTGTGAGTAAAAGAATGGTCGCCCCCTTTTCAATTTCTTTTGTAAGTTCCTTTTCACCCATATACGTTACCTCCTTACCCTTTCTCGAGGGAGCCGGTGTTGTTTCAGCTGGACTAGTTCGTGGTCTCACGGGAATGAGCTTTATTTTTAGTCCATCGTGCTGGAACACACATTGGTTGGATCGACCATATATGGTCACATCGTGATCGTATAACCAAGGTCTCCCTAAAATGACTTGACCCACATCCATTTTAAGCACATCACACCAAATTTCCTCTTTGTAAGCTTTGAAGTCCACAGGGACTAAGCATCGATGTGTTACTTGGAGTGCTGTTGCATCAATCCAAGATACTTTGTATAGGCGTGGATGGGGTTCAGCCTTAAGTCCGGTCTTCGCTAAGACCGCAGAAGAGACAGCGTTGACGTAGCTCCCACTGTCAACAATCACCTTGCAGTTTTTTCCACCTATAGTCGTAAAGGTGTGGAATATAGCAGTGCGCTTCCAATCATCTTCTTCTTTTGGTTGGGACAAAGCACATCTGACTACATTCAAGTGAGGTGATTGGATAGACCGAATACAGTGGAGATACTGGTCATCCTCTTGCTCACCGAAGTCATCGCCTTCAATAGGCTCATACGAAAACTCATTGTCTGAGTTGTCAGCAATGACAGCGGTACCCTCAACTATATTGATCCTACTAGGACTGGGACAATTGTTAGCAACATGACCATATCCCTTACATTTATAGCATTTAGTGAGAGGGTCAATCTTACTGTAATCTCTTTCGGTGTTCTCACCCTTATGTTCATCTCTATGTGAATTAAAATTTGAATTAGGTTTGCTGGGGTAAGATTTGTTGGGGTGCTGAGAGGGAGGCTTAGGTCTAGGTGGGTCAGTAGAGGTCATTCTAGAGGAATGATCTCTCGAGTCGCTGGACCTAGAATGAGAACTACCTTTAAGGGAATCCATGTCAAGGACTAGGGCGTAGGCTGCCGCTATTGAGTCCACGTTTCTATAGATTAGCTCGTTCCTAAGGTCAGCTCGTAGTCAAGCTCTGAACTTAGAGAGAGTGTGTTTCACTCTTTTTACCTAACGCATTGCACCGAATAAGGAAGTCATCAAATTTATCAACATATTCTTGTGTGAATTTACTTCCTTGATACAATAGGTTCCACGAATCTAGCAATCGGGTGTGGAACGATAACGGTACATACCTCTCAGTGAGCTTTTCTTTCATGGCCTCCCAAGTGGCTATGGGTGCCAGGCCTCGACCTCTACGGGCATGTTCAAGATTGGTCCAATGTTGTTAAGCTTTACCCGTTAATTTCATAGTGGCAAATTTAACTTTAAGGGCTTCGCTCATGTCGAACCACACAAAGTAGTGGTCCATGGCACGGATCCAATCGAGGTAAGCTTGGGGTTCCATGTGGCCTTCAAACTGGGGAACGTCAGCCTTAACGTTCTTTTTATATTGTTCGTCAGGGTCACGTTCTTGACGTCGATCGTCATGAACATTCCCTTAAGGGATCTGACGATGGGCATGAAGCTCAGGGACAATGGTTTGATTTAGCTCCACTTTCTCAAGCCTCTGATTGATATTGGCAAGAGTTGCTTGGATGGCAGCTAGGGTAGCAGAGATATCAGAGTTGTCCATTTCAGGTCTGGGAAGTCTAGGGTTCCTAATTGGGTGATTGGGAAGGGATAGGAAAGGCTCTTCAGGGTCTGTGATGGTGCTGCGAAGACGCATTCACCAAAAGTGGAAACTATGGGGTGTGTATCCTAATTTTTTTTTATTTTATTGAATCAGAAATAAACTAAAATAAAAGAAAGAAAATAAAAGACTACACAATCCTAAATGAATGTAGAATTGATGCCTACGATGCAAGAACTAGGGTTTTAAGAACCTTCGCTCTGATACCCAAAATGATGTAAAACCAACCCTAAAATAGAGAATTTCCAAGAATTTTAATGGGTTAATTTTACCAACATGAAAGTGCGGATCTAAGTTGGAAATTTGTAACAGTTAACAGGTTCGATGGGTTTTCAAGAATTGAATAAGTGTAACAGTCCCAATTAATAAATCAACCTTACAATCAATTAAATCCCTACGTGTTTTAGCAAGTAAGAAACTCAATACTGATTCGTACTCTATTCAAGCATGTGGAACACTCAATCTCAATTATTTTTGTGGACAACAGGCAAATCAGATAATAGGCTAGATGATAAGGCAGTAGAACACAAATATTAAGAATGGAAAGAGTATACCGAGAGTTTGAAGAACGCAGTGTCGATCTTGAAAGAGCACAGCACTCCGAAGAGTCAGTACGAGCAGCACTTCAAGGGCAATGGCGGGGTTGGTCGACGACATCACTGGTTGACGATGACGACAGCAGAGGGCGGCGCGAGCAACGACGGCGAAGGCGTCGAGGAGGCAGGGCGAGCGGGAGGAGCACGGTAATAGAGAAAATCGGGGATTTTAATGGTGGAGGGCAGTGGTGGCAGGGATGAGGGGAAGAGGCAGCGGGAGAGGGTTATTGGGTAGGGGACTGTGGTTGGGGTTCGGGGAAGGGATTTGGGATTGAAAGTGGAGGAGAAAAAGGGGGCGTTGCTGATGGAGAGAGGATGATCGACGGGGAGTGGGGAGGAAGGAGCGACGGCATATGGGGGTGAAGGATTTGGTCGGGAGATGGGTTCGAAAGGGGGTTAGGGATTTTGTGAAGGGGATTTTGGAGGAGGTCGGGAGATGAAGAAGAAAGGAGAAGAAAGAAGGGGAAGGTTGACGGCTGTTAGGGTTTTTGTGTGGAGATTTGGGAATTAGGGTTTGGGTAATTTGTAATTGGGGAATTTTAATTTGGGGATAGATTTTAGAATTAATCACTAACTCTAAAATTGATTAGGATTTATCACAAACCCTAATTTTAGATCTCAGTTGTATCACACAAAAGAGAAAGAGGAAGAGCAAAACTCAACACAGATTTTTTTAATCAATAATGGCATGCTTTCTCATTAATCTCAAGGCCTTTAAATAGGCTCAAATACATCTTGAAACACATCTCCAAAATATTCTCAAAATCTAAAAAAAATACAAAAAGATTACATATGGCTATAATTGCTAGAAATAAAAATGGTAATAAAATAAAAATACTAAACCAAATAAAGCAGCTGATGACGACGACGTCTGCGCTGATAGAAACGACCAAATCATCTGGAACCGATGTCCTCATCAAACTAACTACCCCATTTTCTGAACTAAACCCCTATTTTTAATCTACCTATTATTAAATCCCCCAAACTCTCCCCTACTCTCTATCTCCCCCACTCTCTCTCTCTCTCTCCCTCTCTCCACTGTTTCTTTTGAAACCTGAACCCATCTCCATCACCACAACACTGATGCTCTCGCCATTGCCGTTGCTACTGTCCATCACTGTTGATTGCCTCCGTCGTGTGCACGTGATTGCTTGTTACGTAGTGTGCACGTGTTGTTGTTGCTAAGTTTGTCGTTACTTGCTTGGCATGTATCTTTGTGTACGTCATTACACGGGTGTGGTCGTCCTTATTTCAGTTTCTAAGTATATTTTATTTTCCTGATTGATTGATTATTTTATTTTGTACCAGAAGCCCAATCCCAATTTCTAGTTAATACTATATTCTACTATTTAACTTATTATTTTTAAAAGCCCAAACCAACCTGTAAATTATTTAGCTATTTATTTTACAAGCCCACATTTTAAATCCTAATCCATAATATAAATTGTTTACTTACTTAATTTGTATAAGCCCACAACTCAAGCCCATGCCCTATTATATTATTGTTTTGACTATTAAATTTTGAGTAAGCCCAAAGCTTATATATATTCTGACACCCAAAGAGGAGCCCACATTTAGATCCAAGCCCCAATCCTATTGAAACCCAAACCCGAAACCCTTTACTAATCCACTCCCTACACTAACTGCATACACCCCACTAAATTACCCCCCATCATCTAACTAACTACCCCATTTTCTGAACTAAACCCCTATTTTTAATCTACCTATTATTAAATCCCCCAAACTCTCCCCTACTCTCTATCTCCCCCCACTCTCTCTCTCTCTCTCCCTCTCTCCACTGTTTCTTCTGAAACCTGAACCCATCTCCATCACCACAACACTGATGCTCTCGCCATTGCCGTTGCCACTGTCCATCACTGTTGATTGCCTCCGTCGTGTGCACGTGATTGCTTGTTACATAGTGTGCACGTGTTGTTGTTGCTAAGTTTGTCGTTACTTGCTTAGCACGTATCTTTGTGTACGTCATTACACGGGTGTGGTCGTCCTTATTTCAGTTTCTAAGTATATTTTATTTTCCTGATTGATTGATTATTTTATTTTGTACCAGAAGCCCAATCCCAATTTCTAGTTAATACTATATTCTACTATTTAACTTATTATTTTTAAAAGCCCAAACCAACCTGTAAATTATTTAGCTATTTATTTTACAAGCCCACATTTTAAATCCTAATCCATAATATAAATTGTTTACTTACTTAATTTGTATAAGCCCACAACTCAAGCCCGTGCCCTATTATATTATTGTTTTGACTATTGAATTTTGAGTAAGCCCAAAGCTTATATATATTCTGACACCCAAAGAGGAGCCCACATTTAGATCCAAGCCCCAATCCTATTGAAACCCAAACCCGAAACCCTTTACTAATCCACTCCCTACACTAACTGCATACACCCCACTAAATTACCCCCCATCATCTAACTAACTACCCCATTTTCTGAACTAAACCCCTATTTTTAATCTACCTATTATTAAATCCCCCAAACACTCCCCTACTCTCTATCTCCCCCACTCTCTCTCTCTCTCCCTCTCTCCACTGTTTCTTCTGAAACCTGAACCCATCTCCATCACCACAACACTGATGCTCTCGCCATTGCCGTTGCTACTGTCCATCACTGTTGATTGCCTCCGTCGTGTGCACGTGATTGCTTGTTACGTAGTGTGCACGTGTTGTTGTTGCTAAGTTTTTCGTTACTTGCTTAGCACGTATCTTTGTGTACGTCATTGCACGGGTGTGGTCGTCCTTATTTCAGTTTCTAAGTATATTTTATTTTCCTGATTGATTGATTATTTTATTTTGTACCAGAAGCCCAATCCCAATTTCTAGTTAATACTATATTCTACTATTTAACTTATTATTTTTAAAAGCCCAAACCAACCTGTAAATTATTTAGCTATTTACTTTACAAGCCCACATTTTAAATCCTAATCCATAATATAAATTGTTTACTTACTTAATTTGTATAAGCCCACAACTCAAGCCCATGCCCTATTATATTATTGTTTTGACTATTAAATTTTGAGTAAGCCCAAAGCTTATATATATTCTGACACCCAAAGAGGAGCCCACATTTAGATCCAAGCCCCAATCCTATTGAAACCCAAACCCGAAACCCTTTACTAATCCACTCCCTACACTAACTGCATACACCCCACTAAATTACCCCCCATCATCTAACTAACTACCCCATTTTCTGAACTAAACCCCTATTTTTAATCTACCTATTATTAAATCCCCCAAACTCTCCCCTACTCTCTATCTCCCCCACTCTCTCTCTCTCTCCCTCTCTCCACTATTTCTTCCGAAACCTGAACCCATCTCCATCACCACAACACTGATGCTCTTGCCATTGCCGTTGCTGCTGTCCATCACTGTTGATTGCCCCCGTCGTGTGCACGTGATTTCTTGTTACGTAGTGTGCACGTGTTGTTGTTTCTAAGTTTGTCGTTACTTGCTTAGCACGTATCTTTCTGTACGTCATTGCACGGGTGTGGTCGTCCTTATTTCAATTTCTAAGTATATTTTATTTTCCTAATTGATTGATTATTTTATTTTGTACAAGAAGCCCAATCCCAATTTCTAGTTAATACTATATTCTACTATTTAACTTATTATTTTTAAAAGCCCAAACCAGCCTGTAAATTGTTTAGCTATTTATTTTACAAGCCCACATTTTAAATCCTAATCCATAATATAAATTGTTTACTTTCTTAATTTGTATAAGCCCACAACTCAAGCCCATGCCCTATTATACTATTATTTTGACTATTAAATTTTGAGTAAGCCCAAAGCTTATATATATTCTGACACCCAAAGAGGAGCCCACATTTAGATCCATGCCCCAATCCTATTGAAACCCAAACCCGAAACCCTTACTAACCCACTCCCTACACTAACTGCATACACCCCACTAAATTACCCCCCATCATCTAACTAACTACCCCATTTTCTGAACTAAACCCCTCTTTTTAATCTACCTATTATTAAATCCCCCAAACTCTCCCCTACTCTCTCTCTCTCTCCTTCTCTCCATTGTTTCTTCCGAAACCTGAACCCATCTCCATCACTACAACACTTATGCTCTCGCCATTGCCGTTGCTGTTGTCCATCACTGTTGATTGCCCCCGTCATGTGCACGTGATTGCTTGTTACGTAGATTGCACATGTTGTTGTTGCTAAGTTTGTTATTACTTGCTTAGCACGTATCTTTGTGTACATCGTTGCACGAGTGTGGTCATCAGGATGGTCGTTCCGTTATTCTTTTATTATTATCAGAATCGTCGTCATCTCTAAGGCAATTACCTTGTACATCTTTATCATTTCGTACAAGCATTTTATTTGAATCCTCGCATTTAGTAATTTAATCATCATGTTGAAATCCGTTATTCTTGTAGCACCCATGCTTCGTAATATTTCATATCTAGTTTAGTTGAATCAAATTCTTTTACCTCCATGATTCGATGCCCTCAAAAGATCATAGTTTCCATTCTCCCCACATTAATTGCAGAACATGAATTTGAAACTATATGTTTGCTAGGAAGAATCGTTTTAAATGGAACCGACAAGTTGCTGCCCTGCTATCTGCCGTAACCTGTAGCCAGGTTTTGACCTACTTGAAGTTTAAACCAATTGGAACTTTATAAATGAATGTCGCAGCTCTGTGAATCTAGTTTCTAGAACATTCAACGGATTCAGATTCAGAGTTATAGACAATGAGATATCATATTCTTCGTATTGCTAGGTCTGCACATTCCATATTGTCACTTATAGTACATCATCATGTTTCACAAATTAAAATGTCATGTTAATGGGTGAATTAGGACTTGATATTTATCAGAATGTTACTAGAAATGTCGATTTATAATTTTTGTAAGATTTTTTAATGAATTTAAAGTTAATTTTTACATATAAAAGTTGACCCTGCTCTGCTTCCTGAACAGTAGATTAGCAAAGAACTGTCTGGTTGACCTAGTTCCTGCTTTTATAATGTATCGTATAAATATGTTTCGGGACCAGCGGGGAGTCTATTTTCTGGAACCCCTGACGGAACCTGATTTGCTTTCCTGTAGCAACGGAAAAGTAAGTTTTTGTACAACAACGTTGTGCTTTCCAGAATTGTATATTTATGTTTTTAAAATATAAAATGTTATTTTCGTATCTAATAATTGAATTGATACAGTAGATAGATCGAATGACTTTATATCATGTACTGCATGTTTTATTATTGCAAATGTTTCACTGATTATGTCGACTGCCTATATACCGATTACATGTACATGACTGAATCACATTAAAAGAATGATAAGCCGAGGTAATAAGATAAAACCTAGTAGTGGATGATATAGGGGACTGTACTCGGAAGGGAGCTCGTGGTTTTCCTACCATTACTGAATGACTGAATGACTGAAGAGTTACCACACGAGGAAGACGGTTGAATATCGAGGAGAAAAAGAATTAGTCCGAAATACATAAAGAAAATAGATCGATTTTTTTATTCCCGAAGAAGTCTATTGAACTCATAATTCATTAGATACTTTTTCTGAATGTCTCCTTTCAGGAAACAGTAATAAATTCCTGTTTTCTGATCGGGATTTACTTACTATTTCTGATATATTTCTCACTGCTAAGCTAACTATATAGTCGTCTTGCCTTTTTCACTTTGCCTCTTTTTTGACCACCGAACCAGCCCAACCAGAAACTAGAGTGTTTCCACGACTCTACCACCCGGCCAATTCTGGTCACAACTGTTGTATTGTAGTAGGTCGAGGGAAGCTACCGCTTCTACGATAGCTTCGCTTCCTCGTCTTGCTTCTGGCAAAGCTTCTACTTTGCTACTGAATAACTGAATAACTCAATGGCTAAACACTATATATTGTTCATTGAACATTGATACGGAATACTAAATGACTGAATGACTGAATGACTGAATAACTAAATCATGTTTTCATGTCTACATATTTTCCCGGTACATGATCCATAGAATTCACCACTAGAGTCAAACATTCACTTGATTGTATGCACCCGAACCTGTGGTATGGGACGCAGGATTGCGTGCATTAGATAGGACTGATTTGATGGATAGACTTTAGATTAACACTAAGCACATGCATAATTCTGTTTACCTGTTATATGTCCTATTTACAAGTTATATGATTCTGGTTTATTCATGTTTACAAGCTATATAATTCTGGTTTACATGCTCCCTGTTACAAATTTACATGATTCCTGTTTGCACGTTTGCATGATTCCCGTTTACATGACATGTGCATGTTAGATGATTCATTGTTTCCCGATTGGTTATATTTTTGAGACTTGTTCAGTTTTTGTCTCTTTCTTGTTACGTATACTTTTTCATGCTTGTTTCATAATTGAATTGCCAGTCTTTATTGCTTTCCCTGTTATGTCAGCTTCTTGTCCTTGTTTTGCTTGTACTACTTGAGGCACGTAGCTTGCTCTAACGGGTACTTCATCCATCTTTCTTTTGAGTTACATTATACAGGTATAGACGATGGGTTACTAAAAGAACTTGTTGAACTGTTATTTCATTGCATATTCTCTGGCTAATTGGATAAGTTCTTGCATTCTAGATGTTGGTTATTGCATTATATTCTTGTTCCCGTGATTATTATTGTATTGTTGAGCTTACCGGTATTGTACAACTTATGGATGATATGAGTTGGCATACTTATATCATTCGTTGGGCCTCAGTTACACCTCTGTGTTTCCATATAACGAGAAGCGGGGCATGACACAGTTATAGAAGAATTGCTTGATGAACTACATGGAGCAAGGTTCTTCTCAAAAATTGACCTCAGGTCTGGTTACCCCAAAATTAAAGAAAACAACTCCGATATTCCCAAGACTGCATTCCGCACTGTAACCCCTGTTTCCGTAAATATATATTTTCTAAATATTCTCAGTACTTTGATTATTTATAAATTCCTTCTTTTTTATGTTAAATTCGTTTTGGATTCTCTATTAAAATATTTTCTAATCAGAAATTTTTATTTATTTTGAATAATTGTATATTTTAATTTTAATCTCTATTTCTATTTAGTCGACTATTTATATTATATATTGTTTGGATTATTTTAATAAATCTGTTAAACTCGAATTTGCATTTTGATATACATATATTATTATTATTACTATTATCAGTATTATTTTTGTTAGTGTTGTTATTTGTAGTATCATTATTTTTATTATTAATATTAATATTAATATTATTTTATTTTAAGCCGAACATACTCTATTTTATATGTATTCATTATTTGACTTAATGTATATGTATATGTATGTTTTACAATCCCTGTAATCCTAATTGTTTCCCTATTGGATTTTTAAACCCAATACCCTATAACCTATCTCTTATTGGATCTAAAACCGTACCCAATAACCCCAAA
Source organism: Hemerocallis citrina (assembly GCA_017893485.1). Classification (NCBI taxonomy): domain Eukaryota; kingdom Viridiplantae; phylum Streptophyta; class Magnoliopsida; order Asparagales; family Asphodelaceae; genus Hemerocallis; species Hemerocallis citrina. The sequence goes on from CM030367.1 coordinate 43,372,943, forward strand.
ATCCATTAACCTTAAATATATAAACCCTATCACTCTAACCTAACCCAGTGCTAACCCTATCTACTATACAGACCCTACAGCCGCCAACCCTTACCCCCTGTTCGCCTTCCCTACTTCTTCACCTCCCGTCTCCTTCACCCCGTTCACCCCTACTCACCCTCGACTTCGCCAGCCCCATCGACTACTCCCCATCACCCCGTCCACCTCAGTCGACTCCCCGAGCTCCGCCATTACATCGCTCCCCTACATCATCCTCCAACCCATCGACTCCCTCGCTCCGCAACCCATCCCTCCTCATCGAGCTCCCGACCTTCTCCTCCACCTCGTCTTCCTCCTGCCATTCCATCGTCGCCCTCCGTCGTCTTCTCCACAGCCGAGCCACGTCGTCTTCTTCTTCCTCTGGGTTCTCATCGAACCTATCGCCTGTCGACAGCACCTCCCCCGCAGTCTCGTCGACTCCCTCTTCTCCTCACCGTCCGCCTGCCGCCGCCCAGCCTCGTGCCGCCCACAGTCACCGCCAATCCCCACCACTACCTCTCTCTTCGTCGCTGTAAGTGAGGAAGGAGGAGAGTTTGGCTTTGAACCTCAGCCACCCGACCTCATCAAGATCGTGACCACGATCTGATCTGATTTGATCTCCATCATCTTGATCAGATCAGATCTGATCTGAGCCGTCGATCTTCATCGATCTTGATCGCCATCAAGATCTGCACTGATCTGATCCATCCGATCTCAATCGTAGATCAACGCCTCTCATCCAATCAAGGCAAGTATCTTCTTGTACAATTTATTGTTCCAGTACAAGTGTTTAATTAAAAATACTGCAAGTAGATCGTAAATGTGACTCCCCTTTGGCTTATCGTTTGATGATCTTATTTACTCCTTATCAATTCCATAATCATAAGAGTCACAACCCTTCATTGATATGTTTGTTTCAACACTAGTTGGATCCATTTTATCTCTTAATTACTTGAACACATGAAACTAGAAACCACCTTGACTTGTAGATGCATGTTGTATGATGTATGTGTTGATCTTACTTTCCTTGCATTAAGAAACAATTGTGAATTTCTGATTTGATATCCATTACACCCTTTTGCATCACACACTAATCTAGACTCATAATAGTCATTTATCATGCCACTTGCTGTGTAAAAGAATTCACATATGCTGCAATTCGTGTCTTTGCATGTAGTTTCAACCCTGTTAACATCAGAATCTGGACTTGTGTTCTAAACAAGAAATTTAGCCCCAGATATCTAGTTTACTACCCTTTTGACGAAATTGAATTCTAAGTTATGGTTTGTGAGTTATCGCAGTTTTGGTACTATTGTGTCGTAAGATTTCAGATTCACAAAATTGCTGCGACACTTTGTTTTACAAATAAGTTAACCATACTACCAGTAAGATAATGACTTGAAATTTTTCATGCTGATACTAGACACACTAGAGAACATTCCATAATTTTTCTAGAATTAATTAATTAAGTTTCAAACCTGTTTCATGTTTATAAACACCATTTTACAAATTCTGGCTAAACACAAATCCTTTGTAGTTTGCTTTTTTGGCACCTGATGCTACAACTTTTTATGTCGTGTTTATATGCCCTGGAACCGGCAGGGAGTCTAGTTTCTAGAACTTCTGACAGATCCAGATTTGCATTCTCGTAGTGGCGGGAAATCTCAGTTTTGGTGCAGTAACGTCATGCTGTCCAGATTTGGAATTCTGTCATTCTTGATATTTTGATTTGTTTGACCCTCGAACATGTATCTGACCTAGCCTAGACTTGTTCCCTATTTTTGATCATGTATACTTGACCTGTTTCGCACACTTTCATGCTTGTCTTGATGATAATAATAAATAACGAGCCGGGGTTAAGGGAAAGACCATAGTAGTGGACAATATAGGTAAGTGTACTCGGAAGGGGGCCCGTATTTTCCACTTGATGCTTGTTTCATGAACTAGTTATGTATTATTCGATTCATGAACTAGATAATATTGATTCATGAACTAGTATATCATTACTCGATTCATGGACTTGTTACTACTTGATTCATGAACTAGTATATTATTTGATTCATGACTTTTCATGTTATTACTTGACACATGAACTAGTTATATGATTACCCGATTTTTGAACATGCTTGCTTGATACTTGATGCCTGAGTACACCGCCCTATAAAATCGACCACTAGGCCTAAACATAACTATTTGTAAGTAGCAACCATGTGGTAAACAGTTGGGACGCATGAAGTGCTACCTAGATAGAATTAAACATTAGACTTAAGAATAACTTGTTACTTGTTCACACTTGACGCCTGTCTTGCTTGATACTTGCTACTTGATACTTGTTACTTAATGCTTGATATAAATTACATGCTCACTTGCCACTTGTTCCTTCCACTAGTATTTTTTACCCAATCCTGTTACCTAAGTTATCTTACTTGCTAGCTAGTCTCTTGAACTTCACTACTTGTTGCATCCTTGTCAAATCATATTGTATACTCTTGATTCCATATCTTGTTTCATACTTTCTTGTACTTATTTTCATACCCTTGCTTGTACTACTTGCGTCCTTAACTTGCACTAAGGGCGTTTGTCTTTGTTTCTTTATTTTTCCTTTTATATGTATATATACAGACTTCGGAGACGATTTGTTTGCTGGAGTTGGTGAGCAAACCTTCTAGGCTTCACTTGGGAAAACTTGCTTTAATTATTTGTATTTGAGTTTATTTAAAATTTGTTGCTACTTGAAACTTGTAACGGGCTTGTAGTCCCGAAGTTCTTACTTTTGATCCAGATTTTGAAATTATTTGGGATATTTATATCTTTTTCAAATGTTTTCTATTGATTAATAAATTATTCATGCATGCATGGTTGAATATATTTTTGCTATATTTCTTGTTATGATGCTGAGTCGATCCTACAGCTTATGAATGATGAAAATCATTCACTGGGCTTTGTCACACACTCGTATTCCATTTTCCTTTTGGGAAGCGGGGCATGACACGCACCCACCATGGACACGTTGAAAATTGAGTAATGCTCTTTGGGCTTACCAACGCACCCGCAACATTCCAATGCCTTATGAATGAGGTTTTTAAAGACTATCTCCGTAAGTTTGTGTTAGCATTCTTTAATGATATCCTCATCTACAGTTCTACTTGGGAGGCACACCTCAAGCATTTATCTTAAGTTTGGTAGTTCTAAGCTCAATTCATCTGGTAGCGAAGGAGTCTAAATGTAGCTCTGACCAAGAAAGGGTGGCATACTTGGGTCATGTTATAAGTGCAGATGGAATTTCAGTAGATAATGAAAAGATCATGGAAATTGAGAGATGGCCAACACCAATGACTGTGAAGGAGTTACGGGGATTCCTTGGCTCAACTGGGTACTATCGAAGGTTTTTGAAAAACTATTGAGGCATACCAGCTTCCCTTACTCAGTTACTCAAAAAGAATACTTTTAAATGGTCATCTGTGCTGCATTTGATAAATTGAAGAGGGCTATGACTACTAACCCGGTTCTAAAGGCCCCTAATTTTTCCAAAACTTTTGTGGTGGAGACTGATGCTTCATAAGAGGGTATAGGAGCTGTTTTAATGAAAGAAGCACATCCAATAGCATATATGAGTAAAGCTTTGAAGGGCAGGACCTTGACTTTCTCCATTTATGAGAGGGAGATCTTAGCTTTCATACAAGCCATCAAACACTGGTGTCAATATCTGTTAGGGAATTCCTTCATTATCAAAACTGACTAATGCAGCATCAAATATATTCTTGTTCAGAAAATCCACACAGAGATGCAGGAGAAGTGGCTGTGGAAGTTGCTAGGATATACTTTCACAGTAGAGTATAAACGAGGGATAGATAATGCCGTGGCAAATGGCCTATCTAGAAGAGACGGGGAATAGGAACAATGTTTTGAGATCACTTTTGTAGTGCCGCAGTGGTTGGATGGAGTGAGATTAATGGTGATACATGATCCATACTTTGCCAAACTGCAAGAGAAGATGAACAAGGGGGGGCATGATCCTGTAGTCTATAAATTTGTGAGAGGAGTCTGGTATTATAGAGGAATAATATTGATCAGTCCCTCTGTAGATGTAAAGAAATCAATTTTCTTGGATCACCACTCCTCAAGAGAATGGGGCACTCTGGATTTCATAGGACATTGCAGAAGATTAGGAGAACTTTTGTGTGGGAAGGGATCACAAAGGATGTCAAATTGATGATACGTGAATGTTTGATTTGTCAGCAGAATAAAAATGATATCTTGTTACCTGCAGGATTGTTGAATCCACTGCCTATTCGAGATCAAGTTTGAGAGGACATCTCGATGGATTTTGTGGAGGGTTTTCCCAAGAGTAATGGCAGGAATGTGATCATGGTTGTGGTGGATCGTTTAACAAAGTATGCACACTTTATCGGAATCACACACCCTTATACAACTCAGTCAATTGTTCAAGTCTTTATCGATCATATTTACAAACTCAATGGAATGCCAAGGAACATTGTGAGCGCTAGGGATCTCATCTTCATAAGTAAATTTTGGAAAGAGTTCTTCTCAATCCAACAATGCAAGTTGAAACAGTCGATCGCTTATCACCCACAAAGCGATGGCCAAACTAAATTGTCAACAAAGCACTGGAGATGTACTTGCGTTGCTTTTGTGGACAAAAACCCAAGGAATGGTTTAAATGGCTTGGATGGTGTAACACCCAATTTTTTTTTTTTTTGAAAACTACACCTCGAAATTCAATTCTATTAATTTCTATATCACTTTAAACATAAACAAAAATAGTTATATTTCAATAAAAATTTGGGCAGAGTTTTCCCTGTAATTTTTTGCCCCGAAACACAATTGGCTTACAGAATTCTGCTCTAAATTCGTAGCTCACATCACAGGCAATAATATCACGGGCTCCCCAAGGCCAAAATGAGCAGAATCACACAGGCAATATAATATCATGCTCTGGGGGCCAAACTCATAATGGATTATCAAATATTAAATAAAAACCATAAATTCCTTTGAAAACATATAATATTTTTGTAAAAATTTTGGAAAACCTTTTTAAAAGCCAACCACAGAACCCAATACTCCACAACGAGGTGGGTACGGGCTATCTTACCTCATCACAGCACTATATACATATACCTTTACCATAATACAGAATAATACATCAACCATTCACTTTTCTACATATACTAAATACATAAATAATCTATCATCTCGACAAAATTAAATTCCTAACTCTATAACTACCTCGCCATGCTGCTACCAACCTGCAGGAGAGTTAGGGTTGTCCTCTCTTAGGGAGGGACCCCCCTAACCCCAAGAAAACATCAGGGATTAGCCATTTCTGGTGTGAGTATAATTTAAAAATCTAACAAATAAATTAAATTGTATAAAGAAAATAATTTAACTTACAAACATCAAGTAAGAAGATACACCTTGAGCATCTGAACTTAAAAACATCATCAGTACGGTTTTATATCAAAATACTCTTCAAATCTGCCTCGAATTATACAATTACCCATAATTCACACATTCCACTACATACTTCACACCAACCTCATATTTATCCTTATTTTATATTCGCGCAATACAAATTTCTATTCAATCCATTCCCTTTCAATTTAAATCACCTAACCCGAATATTCATTCCTCCACAATTTTCATCATATTAGCATTTCGCTATTTATATAAATATCACTTACTTGATGCTATTATATCTTTCTTTGATAACCCTTTATATGAATACAAACTCATAACACAACATACTTTCTCCGCTAACCATTTTCGTAACCTTTCTCCAAATACGAGTATTTATTTTATTGTAATATAACAAGTATCACTTCTTACATATATACTTCTATTCTCATAATGCCACATTCATTCATGTCTTATGACGCAAATATAACATCTTATTGCTTAGTGCAATGCTCTCACATTTCATCACATCATTAATTAGAATGCTGACACTTATTGCATCAAAATATGTTTTATAGCTCATCCTCGTCGCATCATACGACTTTAGTAATTCCCATTCTTATAAGTAATACATCTTATTATTATTTTCACTTAATCCCCAAACACAATTTGGGACCACAACATATCACACCCCATAGCCGATAGCTTGGGTAATAATCACTGCACCTCAAACACACAGTTTGGGTAATATCACATCACATCTCAAGCCGATAGCTTGGTTATTAATTCACTTTAATCACTTATCATCTTCACTTTACTTAATTATCCATTTCCATTAATCATTACCAGTATCATACCAGCTCACCCTGCGAATTATGCCAAGGCAGGTAGTTCCCACAATTTCCACAGAAATAGCGGGCAGGTAGTTCCTTGACACAATTCCAAGGTGTAACAACTTACATCACACTGTATTTTACTTCAATAATCACTTACATAATACAATTACTTCGTGCTATTCATATTAACACATGTCTCTTTTATTACTTTCATTATAAATTAACCACGTACTACATTCATCACTTCTTTTCATACACTAACTCATAACTCATTTTCTTTCACATTTACTTCATTCACAACTACTTTCTTTCTCATCCACAATTCACAATTCACTTTCTATACTTTCACATTTTTATCAACACTTAGTTATTTTATTAGTTTGTCGACTAGTAAGCCACAGTATCCCAACATACTGAAAGCCGACAGCCCAGTAAACACGCGGTCCGATGCTCACACAGAGTCTTACTCGTCCGAGGCTACGTCTTCCTCCTAGCCGAACTAGCGAGGGAAAAACAACATCCCAGGTAAACTGGGTGCTTCCTCGCGACGGCTGTCATCGAGGGAAAAACCACGTCCCAGGTAAATTGGGTACTTCCTCCCAGCCGATAGCCAGTAGGAAAAAAACCACGTCCCAGGTAAACTGGGTGCTTCCTCCCAGCCGATAGCCAGGAGGGAAAAAACCACGTCCCAGGTAAATTGGGTACTTCCTCGCTACAGCTGTCATCGAGGAAAACTGGGCCTCAAGCCGATAGCTTGGGCGATAAAATCCACTTACCCCAAACATAGTTTGGGTCCACTATTCCCAAGCCGGTCCTTGGGCATTAGGAGGTCTAGCCCAAACCCCCAGGATTGCTGTAGGTACTGGTCAACAAAACCTATCTGTTATTAGCATTAATCATTGCATCTTTCATTTTACTTTATCACACAAGCGCTTCACTTATTAATTCAAGAATAGCTACCACTTTGATTTGAGTCACGTATAATGACAACACATTTAATTAGCACTTACCATCTTATCTGTTATCTTGCATTTGATGCACATCTGATGTCCACGATATAATTATCATCTCAGTATATCACATATATACACACACCTAGTCATTTAACATATAAACCAACATGTCATATTATTGCATATCACGAATGCACCATGTTATTTTTTTTTCCCATAACATTACCCATTATGAATACTATGCTATTTACTACTTCATTAAATCAAATATAGGCATACACCAAGTCATATCATAAATAAAAGAGTTATAAGGTGTTAGTCTGTATCGTAAACGTATCAAAATATATAATTCATCACATGATAATATCATATTATTGCCCATTAACTCACTTCGAACTTAAGTATAATGTAAACATATACCCACTCACTAATTTCATCAATTATCACATCACGAGTCAACATCATGATATATATATATCTATATAATAAAACACAAAGAAAGCTATCAAGTGGTCCTTCTTCAATTTTTCAAAAATCAAAGGCTCAGATCTAACTTCACAAAACATATTTTCCCCCCAAAAGTTTTCCCTCAAAACTCAAATTCAAATCCCCCACCCAAAATAAAACACAAAGAAAGCTATCAAGTGGTCCTCCTTCAATTCCCCCAAAAATTAAAGGCCCAGATCTAACCACACAAAACATATTTTTCTCCCCAAAAGTTTTCCCCAAAACTCAAATTCAAATCCCTCACCCAAAACAACTCCTATATTTATTTAACTGTTTTTCTCTCTCTCTCTCTCTTCCTCCCTCTTCTATTCAAAAAATTAAGAAAATAAAAGTTTTAAAATTTTTTTAAAAATTAAAAATTAAAAAACTAAAAAAAATAAAAAAATAAAAAAAAATTTAAAATAATTATAAAAAATCAAAAAGACCATATAATATGTTTTTTTCTGGACTCCCAAAAGGTTCTCATATAATATGTTTGCTACTTCAATTAATTTGTTGAACCTCCAAAACTATTTTATATGATCAAACAAGGTGCACCGTTCCGAAGACGTGCCGTAGGCACGTGTCAACGGGCAAACCTAGTATATATATATATTGCAAACATACACCACATATGTGGGTTTCTAAGAAAAGGGGCCAAAATCACTTATTTCCTCTAATTAAATCTCATAATATCCCATCATAGCATACTAACTCATATCCAATACTCTATGTGAGTAAAATCACCTATAAGGGTCTATATGCCCCAAAATAAGCATAAAACCTGCACTATATAAACGCAGGTCTCCAAAACATGACCACAATTACTAATTTCGTCTAATTACATCTTATAGCATCCGTCCATAGCAAGCTAGCCCATACACAAGGCTCCACATATACCAAATCACCTATATCGGCTTATTCACCCAAAAACATGCACAAAACATGCACGGGGTAGTTATATGCATAACCCGTCTAATATATTTAATTTTTATACTTCAACACGTCACATTAACCCATAATATAGGTTTTATATACTTAAAATAGTTAATTTCACCAATTATCTCAAAAACCCATTTTGGACCCTTTAAAGATCCGTATTTTCATTAAAAATCAACTTTTGGCACAACTTCCACAAAATATATCAAAAAGCTACGAAATTCGGCCACAATATAAAATATTTATAAATACAACATACTCACCTGACGGATCGAGCAAACGATGTCCCATGTCCGCCCAGTAGCCTGTCGAAGTTTGACTTTTTCCACCTAAATTGGAAATTATAGGGCCGATTAGCTTAAAACCCAAAACTCGGCCTACGAACCTCCAAACTCGAATCCGTCTTCACCCACACGTTACAAATGACCTAATTAGCCGAGCTACATCGACGGATTTCTAATTCGGGTCACAATACAAACATTCCCTTATTGATCGGAGGCTTTCTAATAAGAAAAATTCATATTTTCTAATTTCTTTAACCCTCTTTTTCCTAATCTCACATATTAGGGTTAATAATAATGAAACTTAACTACACCTCCGAACCCATCAAATTCTCACCTCTACATCGCTCAGGCATTTCACCGAATACCCGGCATGCACAAAATTTATACTTTCATTCTCCATCTTTTCCATTAAGTTCTAATCTACAAAATCCTTTCTAAATTCATATTAATACTCTCACACTACTCCACAACCTCCCATACATTTTCTAAACTCGCTAGAAGCAAGTTTCTTACTCTACTTCACATATTCTAAAATTTGGCTTTATGCCAAAATTAGAACTTCATGATTTCACCATGATATGCACCAATCCTAACTTCTAACATGTTCTATATACTCTCTTTTACAAACCCAAAATCCTAATTTATTAACAACTTACAATTTATCTAACAATCCACTAATTCCTCAAATCTACCACTTCCAACATCTCTAAATCTCTCTACCATAATAATCCTACTCCATAGAAATGAACCCAACGTAATTTTATACAATAAAATAAAAGGGGATATACCTTTCCAAAGTCCTCTCCGAAAATCGATGCTACCACTACCTCAAAAATAATTTTCACCACTCAAAATATATAAAAACAGGCATTTTCGGTATTTTGCAAATTCGAGGTGTTACATTCTACACACCTCAAAAGAAGCCCGTCCTCGAGCTATAAGGTTTAAGAAAACTCCCCAAATGATTTCAAGATACCTCCTCCACATCATTACCTAGGATTTCCAGGTACATTACCAACATCAAACCTTCATTGCACCATTAACAACTACCCAGCTGGTCGTCGGGTTAGCTGCACTATGGCTTTACAATAACCACTACTTTGATAGGATATATCACATCCAATGTCACCTCTAGTTGGACTTTAATCTACCACGACTCCACCACTTGATAGATCTTTCACACTTTTCTCGACATAGAAACAAGAAATATATCAAGAATACCCGATATCTTCAAGATAAGCTTCAAACAATATACCACAATTCCAATTCTTTCTATAACTCTGAAGGGCCATCATACCTTGGGTCTAACTTTTTTCCAGTTCCTATAACGACGTACTCCATGGATAAGGGGTACCTTCAAAAATACCTAATCTTCAACTTTTAATCTTCAAAAGACTTTCGCCGCTGATCTGCATAATCATTTTCTTTTGTCGACTACACACCTCAAAAGAGGCTTATCCATGCTCACCTGATAATTAATATTCTTCCTCGTTCCGGACTACTAAAATATTCTCCTGGAACCTTGATTCATCTTCATTCCACCAGGATAGACAATATTCTGAGCATAAGGAACATTCTCCATCACCCGCTACCACAAGCCATCCTCATCAAGTACACCAAATCTACGATAATAACAAGAATTTCTTACTGCCTACTGACCAATCTGCATCACATTCATTAACCTCATCCAGAATTCAACCATGCATCCTCTGTCATAAACAGAAATTTTGAATTCAAGTTTGACTGGTCAACTGTAGGATAAACAACTGTATTGATAAACTACCGATATATAGGGTCGGATCAACCTCTACTACTGAAACAAAATCAAATTGATCTATTTAATTGAACACCGTCCACTCCTGGGACAACATTAAGACAAAACCTTCTTTCCATTTATAGCATTCATCACCTTATTTCTTCCCCGGGTGGTATTTTATTTCCATACCAAGCTACCATAGTACTCAAGCCACGTTTAGTGCCTCCTGCTCAAATCATTTACACGAACAAATGTTCAAACTCTTACGATCACAGAAAAAGCTAAAACTATTTTTTGAAAAACAAATTTCTCAACATCTTTAATGCATGCCCTACTGTCACTAATTTCAAATCTGCGTAATTCACGCGCCCCGTATAACCACAACTGCCTCAAGATATAAGCCACAAGCGTGCCTTCAGGCATCAAACTCCACCTGATCCCGTACTACATGCACTCCCTTCTCGGGATGATCAAAACATGAGTTGTCGTTCATCTTCCTTTAACCCTTGAAAATATCTTTCCACGCTATTCGGATCATACCAACGGCTCATTCTTTATGATAAAATGAGTTATCAATACAGTAATAATAGAAAACCGACGAATAAACCTCCGATAATAGCCACTTAAAACCAAGAAACTTTGAATTTCCAACACATTCGAGGGTTATTTCCCGTCTTTTCACCTTTTGTAATTTTCTTCGGATCCACAAATATGCCTTCAACAGACACAATGTGTCCCAAAATTCACACTTCTCACCCCCAAAAATAGTAATTTACAGACTTGTCATACCACTTCTAGTCCCGACGAGTCTACAACTCAGTTCTAAGGTGCCATTTATGCCCCTCCATACCGCGAAAATACACCAAATATAATCTAAAAATACAATCACACCCTGTTAATATAAGGGTGAAAGGTCCAATCCGTCAAATTCATGAAAACTACAGGGGCGTTCGCCAACCCATAAGACATCACGGAGAACTTATACAATTCATACCAAGTATGAAAAGCAATCCCTGGAATACTTTCCTCTTCAAGGATTATTTGATGGTACTCGGTGTGCAACTCTAGCCGGGAGATTAGTAGCACTCCCCGCAACTAATCCAACAAATTATCTATTTTCAACAACGAAAGCTTAATAGTCACCTTACTTAATACACCTTCTCGGTGAACTACCTTCTTTGTTACAATACTGCAGAAGCGTCCTACGGCATATCACTTAATCTGATAACCTTTTCCAAAACATCATCTCAAATTCTCTTTCATCTTTTTCCATTCCTTAAGTGCTATAACACAAGCTGATTTAAAAATTGGAGTCATACCAAATATCAGATCGATCTTGAACTCCAGAGTTCGCTAAGGTGGGGGACCAAAACCTCTTCAAATATATCAAAAACTTTGCAAACCCCATCAACAATCTCAATCTTCGCCTTAGATATTTCCACCAAACCCAACGAGCATAATTTCATCGTCCAAGGCATTACATACAATCAAAACTGGGTTTCATCGGGCTGTCTCACCCGAATCCTCCCTGCACCATACCCCAACTATGCATAAGGCCTTCACAACCAATCAATCTCCCTAATATGGAATAAAAGCCATAATCGCATATCACTCCTCAGTCCATAAAATATACACCTATAGGACATACGTCCATAGGACCTACACAAGATCACCAGGAAATAGCCCCTTACGGCACACAGCAATCAATATAATAGAATACTCCAATAGTACACAAATTCACACCGGAATTTCTATAGAGGTCAACCCATATGCAGGGCCATGAAAGATAATGCTGACTCAAAGTCAGACCAAGGTCTCATGAGGATCGCACCAATCCACGATATAATCTATTCTTCAACAAAACACCCGCAGAAAATACACTCTGTATCTCCAACTAAGCAATAATGAACCCATACTCACATGGCAAGATCACTAGGATTAACCGAATTCCTAGTTAACCTACGCTCTGATACCAATCTGTAACACCCCAAAATTTTTTTTTTGAAAACTACACCTCGAAATTCAATTCTATCAATTTCTATATCACTTTAAACATAAACTAAAATAGTTATATTTCAATAAAAATTTGGGCAGAGTTTTCCCTGAAATTTTTTGCCCCGAAACACAATTGGCTTACGGAATTCTGCTCTAAATTCCGTAGCTCACATCACAGGCAATAATATCACGGGCTCCCCAGGCCAAAATGAGCAGAATCACACAGGCAATATAATATCATGCTCTGGGGGGCCAAACTCATAACGGATTATCAAATATTAAATAAAAACCATAAATTCCTTTGAAAACATATAATATTTTTGTAAAAATTTTGGAAAACCTTTTTAAAAGCCAACCACAGAACCCAATACTCCACAACAAGGTGGGTACGGGCTTTTTTACCTCATCACAGCACTATATACATATACCTTTACCATAATACAGAATAATACATCAACCATTCACTTTTCTACATATACTAAATACATAAATAATCTATCATCTCGACAAAATTAAATTCCTAACTCTATAACTACCTCGCCATGCTGCTACCAACCTGCAGGAGAGTTAGGGTTGTCCTCTCTTAGGGAGGGACCCCCCTAACCTCCAGAAAACATCAGGGATTAGCCATTTCTGGTGTGAGTATAATTTAAAAATCTAAGAAATAAATTAAATTGTATAAAGAAAATAATTTAACTTACAAACATCAAGTAAGAAGATACACCTTGAGCATCTGAACTTAAAAACATCATCAGTACGGTTTTATATCAAAATACTCTTCAAATCTACCTTGAATTATACAATTACCCATAATTAACACATTCCACTACATACTTCACACCAACCTCATATTTATCCTTATTTTATATTCGCGCAATACAAATTTCTATTCAATCCATTCCCTTTCAATTTAAATCTCCTAACCTGAATATTCATTCCTCCACAATTATCATCATATTAGTATTTCGCTATTTATATAAATATCACTTACTTGATGCTATTATATCTTTCTTTGATAACCCTTTATATGAATACAAACTCATAACACAACATACTTTCTCCGCTAACCATTTTCGTAACCTTTCTCCAAATACGGGTATTTATTTTATTGTAATATAGCAAGTATCACTTCTTACATATATACTTCTATTCTCATAATGCCACATTCATTCATGTCTTATGACGCAAATATAACATCTTATTGCTTAGTGCAATGCTCTCACATTTCATCACATCATTAACACATCATTAATTAGAATGCTGACCCTTATTGCATCAAAACATGTTTTATAGCTCATCCTCGTCGCATCATACCACTTTAGTAATTCCCATTCTTCTAAGTAATACATCTTATTATTATTTTCACTTAATCCCCAAACACAATTTGGGACCACAACATATCACATCCCATAGCCGATAGCTTGGGTAATAATCACTGCACCTCAAACACACAGTTTGGGTAATATCACATCACATCTCAAGCCGATAGCTTGGTTATTAATTCACTTCAATCACTTATCATCTTCACTTTACTTAATTATCCATTTCCATTAATCATTACCACTATCATACCAGCTCACCCTGCGAATTATGCCAAGGCAGGTAGTTCCCATAATTTCTACAGAAATAGCGGGCAGGTAGTTCCTTGACACAATTCCAAGGTGTAACAACTTACATCACACTGTATTTTACTTCAATAATCACTTACATAATACAATTACTTCGTGCTATTCATATTAACACATGTCTCTTTTATTACTTTCATTATAAATTAACCACGTACTACATTTATCACTTCTTTTCATACACTAACTCATAACTCATTTTCTTTCACATTTACTTCATTCACAACTACTTTCTTTCTCATCCACAATTCACAATTCACTTTCTGTACTTTCACATTTTTATTAACACTTAGTTATTTTATTAGTTTGTCGACCAGTAAGCCACAGTATCCCAACATACTAAAAGTCGACAGCCCAGTAAACACGCGGTCCGATGCTCACACAGAGTCTTACTTGTCCGAGGCTACGTCTTCCTCCTAGCCGAACTAGCGAGGGAAAAACTACGTCCCAGGTAAACTGGGTGCTTCCTCGCGATGGCTGTCATCGAGGGAAAAACCACGTCCCAGGTAAATTGGGTGCTTACTCGCGATGGCTGTTATCGAGGGAAAAACCACGTCCCAGGTAAACTGGGTACTTCCGCCCAGCCGATAGCTAGAAGGAAAAAAACCACATCCCAGGTAAACTGGGTGCTTCCTCCTAGCCGATAGCCAGGAGGGAAAAAACCACATCCCAGGTAAACTAGGTACTTCCTCGCGACAGCTGTCATCGAGGGAAACCGGGCCTCAAGCCAATAGCCCAGTAGCCAGTCGAAGTTCGACTTTTTCCACCTAAATTGGAAATTATAGGACCGATTAGCTTAAAACCCAAAACTCGGCCTACGAACCTCCAAACTCGAATCCGTCTTCACCCACACATTACAAATGACCTAAGTAGCCGAGCTACATCGACGGATTTCTAATTCGGGTCCCAATACAAACATTCCCTTATTGATCGGAGGCTTTCTAATAAGAAAAATTCATATTTTCTAATTTCTTTAACCCTCTTTTTCCTAATCTCACATATTAGGGTTAATAATAATGAAACTCAACTACACCTCCGAACCCATCAAATTCTCACCTCTATATCGCTCAGGCATTTCACCGAATACCCGGCATGCACAAAATTTATACTTTCATTCTCCATCTTTTCCATTAAGTTCTAAGTCTACAAAATCCTTTCTAAATTCATATTAATACTCTCACACTACTCCACAACCTCCCATACATTTTCTAAACTCGCTAGAAGCAAGTTTCTTACTCCACTTCACATATTCTAAAATTTGGCTTTATGCCAAAATTAGAACTTCATGATTTCACCATGATATGCTCCAATCCTAACATCTAACATGTTCTATATACTCTCTTTTACAAACCCAAAACCCTAATTTATTAACAACTTGCAATTTATCTAACAATCCACTAATTCCTCAAATCTACCACTTCCAACATCTCTAAATCTCTCTACCATAATAATCCTACTCCATAGAAATGAACCCAACCTAATTTTATACAATAAAATAAAAAGGGATATACCTTTCCGAAGTCCTCTCCGAAAATCGATGCTACCACGAGCTAGAGCACCCTCCAATTAGCCATCCCTCCAAATTAATTCGAAAATCATGAAGGATTTGAGTGGATTTGGGAGGGAGAGAGAAGGGTCGGATGGGTTCGGTTTTGATGGGAGAAGGGAATGGGAAGGAAAGGAAAGAAAGGAAGAAGGAAAAATGGGGGGGGGGGGAATAATAAAAATATATTATATATTAATAATAAGAATAAGGGATATTTACATATAAACCCTCCACATCCAAAATATTACAATTAAACCCCCAACTCTTTTCTATAATAATTCAAACAATACGAAACACATTAAAATTATCTTATAATAATCCCCCATAATGATAAAATAAAATAA
Organism: Hemerocallis citrina; assembly: GCA_017893485.1. NCBI lineage: Eukaryota > Viridiplantae > Streptophyta > Magnoliopsida > Asparagales > Asphodelaceae > Hemerocallis > Hemerocallis citrina. Next base: position 43,389,140 of record CM030367.1, read on the forward strand.
ACTATATTTCCTCATGCAAAATCTCAACTCTTAACTCTAATATAACAATAAGACCAATCTACCACAAATATTCATACTAATATCAATATTTAATTAAAATACATCAAAAATAATTTTCACCACTTAAAATATATAAAAATAGGCATTTTCGGTATTTTACAAATTCGAGGTGTTACAGATGGGCGGAGTTTTGTTGTAACTTCAATTGGCATGTCTCTACGGGTTTAACATCATTTGAAGGGGTTTATGGTAGGCCTTCTCCATCACCTCTGCATTATACCTGGGGAACTTCAAGTGTTCCTACAGTGGAAGAAGAGTTAATGTCAAGAGATGACATTTTGAAGCTGCTCGGGGAAAATATCACACAGGCACAGAGTCGAATGGAGCATTATGCTGATCGAAGGCACACTGAAAGAGAGTTTGTTGTTGGTGATTTGGTTTTTCTTAAACTTCAGCCTTATAAACAAGCTACAGTAAGGAACTCAACCACCCAGAAACTGTCAAGTAAATTTTTTGGTCCCTATAGGGTTCTGGAAAGGATTGGATCAATCGACTATCGCCTAGAACTTCCTCAAGGAGCTCCTTTACATCCAGTATTTCACGTTTCCAAACTGAAGAAGTGTTATGGGGAAAATTTTCTTAACATCTCAGCTGACATGCCTCATTGGTGGGTGGATGAAGCTTCACTGGAGGAACTTGAAGGGATTTTGGATCGCAGGATCTTCAGGAAGGACAATAGAGTTGGAATACAACTCCTGATCAAGTGGAAAAATGCTAGTGATGAATATGCATCTTGGGTGGATGTAGATGTCCTTCGCACCAAATTTCCCCGTTTCGAACTTGGGACAAATTTGCTATTAAGGGGGAAGGAGTTATCTGGGATGCCCGACATTGCTGCCGGAGCTATCGGAAGGGAGGCACAATCGACGGAGCATCCAAGAGTGTCAACTGCAAGTGGCCGAGTCTCTGTTTAGCATTTTTTTTTTCGTATTAGTTGTATCAGAGTTTCACGCGCTATGCGCACCTTGAAGCATCAAGGAAGCTTTAGTGCCTGTTGTACGTATTTTCAGCTTCTTTGTCCTGCAGCAAAACTACCTAGCTCGATCCTATAAATACGATTTGTAATGAGTTTTGGGATATAAAATAAAAATCTAAATCTCGTTCTTCACCAAATCTAAATCTCTAAAATCCTGGTAAGGTTGCGTTTGGTTAGTTGTTTTGAAAACAGTTTTCTGAAAATAGTTTTCTGAAAACTGTTTTCTGCAAATGAGAGTGTAAAAACTATTTGGTAAGTAATTTTTTTTTAAAACAGTTTTTTGAAAATGAGAGTATTATGTATGTATAGGTTTGGTTGTATGTATATACTGTATGTAGTATATATACTCTGATTCATACATATTGTATACATATACATACATACTGATATATAATAATATAAAATATTTTATTATAATAAAAATATTTAACAATATACATATATATAATAATATATAATAATTATAATAATATATATGTGATAATAATATATTCAAATTATATATTACACAATTCATTATAATAATAATAAATTATATAAAAATATATAATAGAAATATATAATAATAATAATATATATTATAATAATAACAGATTATTATAATAGTATATATAAAATAGTATATATGAAATAATAGTATATATAAAATAGTATATAAATATAATATAATATAATATATATAATAATAATATTATATAATAATATTATATATAATTATAATATAATGTAATAATAGTATATATAATAATAGTATATATAAAATAGTATACATAAAATAATAATATATTATAATAAATGTATATTATATAATAATTTGAAATAATTTATTATAATAAACATATTTAATTATAATATATATATGTAATAATAATCTATTATAATTATATATTAAACAATTTATTACAATAATGATAAATTATATAATAATATATATAATAATATATAATAGTAATATATAATAATAATAATAATATATTATAATAATAGTGTATGTATATATATATATATATATATATATATATATATATATATATATATATATATATATATATATATTAAAAAATAAAAATACTATAATAATAATAATAATATAATATATAATAATAATAATAATAATAATAATAATAATAATAATATATGTAACAATAATATATTATAAATATATATGTAACAATATATTATAATAATTGTAATGCCCCGACTTTCATTTATGAAAATTATTTATTTTGCACGTAGTGTGTACGTGCAATATTTTGGTAGTATTAAATTTTATGATTTATTTTCTTCATGATGAGTATATGTAAGTAAATATGTGTTCTTTAATTATTTTTATATAAAGGCCTTTTTCAAATAAACGAAAGCCTTTCTTTTTAAAGCCGAAATTGAATTTATTTATCTATTTTGGCCCATAAACTAAAGTCCATGAGCTATTTTTAATACAACTTGTAATATAGAACACATTTTAAAGATTATTTTTATGAAAAATATAATGTACAACTTTTGTTAAATGGGGACAAATGCATGCACGTGCAAATTGCACCATACATGCATGGCCGGTTTTTAGCTTTAGGAGGGAAAAGGAAATTTTCAAGTGGAGTCATGGGTGATGGTTACTTGATCATGGTTGGTTATTGTAACTCCTCCTTGAATCCTAGCCCTTTGTTTCTAACTCCTAGTTTAATCCTAGCCTTCCATTTACCCAAATTTTTAGTATAAATACCCCCCCCCCCTAGCCTAGTTATTTTTGTGCTAATTAATTCTCCAAGTCCTATAGTATAGAATACATTATTAGTAGTTTAGTAAGTGAGTTAAAAGATTGAGAGTTGCGTGGGGAGTTTGTGCTTGCATCAACAAGAGGAAGGCCGGCAATAAGGGAGTGCTCGGGTTTGGCATCTTGGAGCTCGTGTGCGCATCGACAAGGAGGAGGATCGCTCTCTTGGCAAGGACATTTGTTTAGGAGGTGTTGCTAATTGTACTTCTCTCCAAATAAGGTGGGTAATTTTCCGTATTTCTAATTAAAAAGCATGCTAGAATTAAAATGAAATGATGATGCATGAAAAAGATTAATAAGAGTACATGTTAATTGGAAAAATTGGCCTATTAGTTGATTGGAATGTTGATATATAACTTGTATGTGATTCCATCATTAAACTTAAGTTGTGTGTAAATAAGTTATAGCCATGGATTGCCTAAAGAAAAATTTATTGTTAGCATCAAAAAAAATATGCAAATGTTAGTAGGCGAAAATGTTGTTTTCATGCACTTGAACGTACTTTTTGTGATAATGTTGCAATGAATGATTTAAAATATGATTTGTGGATTTGTGGAGTGAATAAATACAGATTATTAATGCAGAGATTATTGATGTTAAATTTTGATAAGGAATGTCGAAAACGAAACATATTAGTCGTAGCATAAAGTTCGGACCAAATTGTATGGAAAATATGTGTTAATTATTGGGAAAAATTATTTTTATATACTGGAGTGTAAATTATGTTGGGAATAACTAATCTGGAAATTTACAGTAAGTTTAGTAAGAGTAAAATCAAAGGAGAGCTTCTTGAACATCGAAGTGTTTTACTAAACAGAGAGGATTGATTTAATTAGAGTTCGAGTTGAACTATGACAACCTGAGCTTATAGCTCAAGTGGTCGGGATGCTCTTAATTGCTACAGTGGGTTCGGGTGCCTCACAGGTTGCTGGTTCGAATCCCGTTAGCACCATATATTTGTTTTGTAATTTTTTTGAAAAGAATAAGGTTGCAGCCGAGAGCATGTATAGCTCTCAGTGCCCTTTTATATCGCCTAGCGCGATTGGCCTAGTGGTCTGTGCTTGCGGCTTGTTTCTCGGGGGTTGTTGGTTCGATCCTTGGTCTCGGCTTGTGTTTAAATTGTGGGGAAAAAAAATATTTTTTGGGTGTTTTGATGATTAAAAATTATGGAAAAAATATGATTATTATTCTAAAAAAATGTGGGACTTATGAAAAATAATTTGGTTGTTATCGAAATAAAATAGAGTATATTTATGAGAACAAATGTACAAATTAGAACTATAGTTCCACACTTGTATTTTTATGAAAGTTGTACCTTGAAAAAGGACTCGAAAAAAATGTTAGAAAAGAAATACGAATAAGAAAGAAATTATATGAAGTGATGTGATGTGAATTATTCTCATTGGAGAATAGTGTGAAAATTATGAAGTGTGAATATTCATTTTGGCCATATAAATTGGTGATGTGATTTTAATGTGGAAATAGATATTTCATGAATTACTTGATGAATAATTGAATTCCATATATGGTTATGGACTCATGAATAATTTAGAAATCATGATTGGAAAAGAGAAATATTATTGAGTATGAAAACTCAAATATATGAATTATGAATTGAAATTGAAATTGAAAATTAGAGTGTAGCCAAAACTCACACCGGCAAGTAAAAGTGATGAATAATTATGATTATTGAAATTAAAAAGACCAAGTTGGGTCATTGTGAAATGAAAGAAATAAGACCGGTAGTAGTGAGAGGGCTAACTCTAAGAGATTGATTTTGTTCATGATTTCATTAAATTTAAGGATCTAGTACATAGTGAAGAGGTGATGAAAGTGAGAGAAAAACACAAAGTTTACGATACAGGGATGAGCCACAGAATGCATGCTTGATACGTCAAGACATGGCGTGGGCACTACTCAGAATGATCGGACCTTGACGACGCTTGTGGGATGGTTGGTGACTACAAGAGGATCGTGTGCCATGAAGGAGGCTGAATTGCCACAGAATGCATGCTTGATGAGTCAAGACATGGCGTGGGATTCTCCTCCAGGTTTTCTGTACACGAGCTTGTACTCATAGATCATCTAGGATACTTACCGTAGTTACAGTAGTAGATTAAGTTATGACGAGGGATTGAACCCTACAAGATAAAGAACGATTAAGAGGCTTGCCCTCGGACCTATGTAGTATGAGATGCATAGAATCCGAACAAGTGTGCATTAGTGTCATGTAATATAAATAACTGTATTAAGGACTAAGTGCACAATCACAACACGACATTAATAGGGTATTCCCTTTAGTTTTGATATGTGACAAGTTTGTATTTGTTAAATATGGAAAATCAGTTATACTGTTTCCGGCATAGAGAGGATGACCGTGTATAATGTTCGTCGGTTGAATAAACTGACGTACCCACAGTTTTGTATGCAGGATAAATGACATGATAAAGATTAAAGAAGCATAGATGCTTAGAGATTATTCAAATGTTGATTATTCAAATGTTGATGTACCTTTATTTAAATGTTGTAAATTTGTTTCCGCTGTAAAATGTAAAGTATAAAGTTTCATGTAAACTCCGATGTAAAGTGAAAAGTTTTAATTTCCTTGTAAAATTGTACTAAATGAAGTGTAAAGATCCTATGGAATCTCGAATTCAGTGTATTTTGGAATTCGGGGCGTTACAATAATAGTATATTATATGATAATATATATAATAATATATAATAGTAATATATTATATATTAATATATAATAGTAATATATAACAATAATAATAATATATAATAATAATATAATATAATAATAGTTTAAATAAAATAGTATATATAATATAATAATAGTACATATAAAATAGTATAAATAAAATAATAATATATATAATAATAATATATATAATATTAATATATATAATATTAATATAATTAGAATATAATAATAATAATAGTATATATAAAATAGTATATATAGAATAATAATATTTTATAATATTTGTATATTATATAATAATATAAAATAATTTATCATAATAAACATATTTAATAATATACATATATATATAATAATATATAATAATTATAATAATATATATCTATATAATAAAACACAAAGAAAGCTATCAAGTGGTTCTCCTTCAATCCCCTTAAAAATCAAAGGCCCAGATCTAATCTCACAAAACATATTTTCCCCCCAAAAGTTCCCTCCAAAACTCAAATTCAAACCCCCCCACCCAAAACAACTCTCTCTCTCTCCCTCCCTCCCTCTTCTATTCAAAAAATTAAGAAAATAAAAATTTTTAAATTTTTTTAAAAATAAAAAATTTTAAAACTAAAAAAATAAAAAATTTAAAAGCTTTAAAAATAGTTCAAAAAAATCAAAAAATAAAATAAATCATATAATATATTTTTTGCTGAACCCTAAAAGTTTCTCATATAAAATGTTTGCTACTTCAATTAATTTGCTCGACCTCCAAAACTATTTTATATGATCAAATAAGGTGCACCTTTCCGAAGACGTGCCATAGGCACGTGTCAACGGACAAACCTAGTGTAATAATAATATATTCAAATTATATATTAAACAATTTGTTATAATAATAAAAAATTACATAATAATATATATATAATAATATATAATAGTAATATATAATAATAATAATATATATTATAATAATAATCAATTATAATAATAGTATATATAAAATAGTATATATGAAATAATAGTACATATAAAATAGTATATATAAAATAATAATAAAATATAATATATATAATAATAATATAATATAATAATAGTATATTTAAAATAGTATAAATAAAATAATAATATATATAATAATAATAATAATAATAATAATAATATAATAATAATAATAATAATAATAATAATAATAATATATGTAACAATAATATATTATAAATATATATATAACAATATATTATAATAATAGTATATTATATAATAATATATAATAGTAATATATGATATAATAATATATATAATAATATATAATAATTTATTTAATTATATACATTATAAATTAACATAAAATAATTATAATAATATATATGTAATAAAAATATTTTATAATAATATATTAAATAAGAGCATCCACAATGGCAATTCTTATTTTTTGGCAAAATGGGACGAATAGAAATGGAATAGGTCGAAATGTCTGCAGTGATCGTTTGCTATATTTTGCTAAAAGTTGAGTAGGACGAGACAACTTGTTTCGTCCGTTTTTTTTATAGATTTAATTAATTACCGATTAACTATTAAAATATCTTAATTAAATAAATTAAATATTAAAATATAATCCTAATCCTTTTTAATCACTTACTTAACCTAAATTAAACCAACTAAACCAATATCTAATACTCCCTGAATACCTGGACGGGACATGTTGTCCCGTCCGAGGTGTTTTTGAATTTTTTTTTTCCCGACGAATCTGATCCATTGGATCATTTGAAAAAAGAAAAGAAAAAAAAAATCAAAAAACGCCACCACGAACGGGACAACATGTCCCGGCCGACGGGTTTTTAAGAAATTTTTTTTTTGGGAAGGACGATACAACATGTATCGTCCGACCCTATTTTAAAAAATATATATATATATACGGGACGAGACAAGTTGTCTCGTCCGATTTTAATAAAAAATATTAAATATATTGAGACGATACATGATGTATCGTCTTCTATATTCTCAAATTCGCTAGCCCACTTCTCAAATATGAGAATCGACTGTAGCTCGTTTGCTATTTTTTAACAAAATAGCAAACGACTACAGATGTCGATTCTCATATTATTCTCATAATATGAGAATTTGAGAAATATAGCAAACGACTGTGGATGCTCTAATTCAATATAATAATAATAAATTATATAATAATATATAATATTGATATATAATAATAATAATAATAATATATATTATAATAATAATAGAATATTATAATAGTATATATAAAATAGTATATATGAAATAATAATATATATTATAATAATAGTATATATATATATATATATATATTATAATAATAGTACATCAAAAAAAGAGAGAGGAGGGTTAAGAAATAACCACTTTGGATTTTTCTGAAAGAAGAAGCAAAAAATCGCTTCGAAAAAGAGGATAACCAAAAGCTTTTTTTGGTTTTAGAAAATGAAAAAAAAGGATATAAAACAACTATCCAAACACACCCTAACTTTGTCATCAATGTTGCAATCCCTATCCAATCGCAATCAAAACCCTGACACATAAATTTGATAAAGTGGATTCAGTTCTAATCTCCCTTATTTTCTGATATTAGGCACTTGGAACATGGAGATAGATGCTTGGGATTGCAGGCGTTCCTGCTCTGTTGCAATTTTTTTTTAAAGTTTCTTCTGCCCGAAACGCCTCGTTGGCTTCATCGGAAGGTAATAAAGTTAGGCACATCTTAAAGCTTATGGCTTATATTCAAGTCCTGTTTTAGAATGAAATTAAATATGAAATTGTTCCTTTTATCTGGATTTCATGGAAGAGAAGAAGAGGCCATAGCCATTCTCAGAATGATATACCCAAGCAATGAGGTCGATGCTGAAATCCAAGCGCTTCAAGATTCAGTAAACTGAAATCAGAGAAAAAGGACTGAAGAAATTGACTTCATGAAACTCCTGAACACAAAAACAGTGAGAAGAGGGCTAATGGCTGGAGTAGGTCTTCGAGTGTTTCAACAGTTTGTGGGTATAAACACTGTCATATATTATAGCCCTACCATAGTTCAACTAGCTGGCTTCTCATCGAATTAGACTGCCCTGGCTCTCTCACTTGTCACATCCGGGCCGAATGCTCTTGGATCCATTGTCAGTATATACTTTGTTGATAGAATTGGGAGGAAGAAGCTTCTGATCATAAGTTTAATTGGCGTGATTCTTTCTCTTGGAGTTTTAACGGGAGTTTTTCAGCAGAGTACATCTCATTCGCCGGTAATTAGTCATACTGAGACTGCAAAGATTGATTCTTTCACCTGCCCTGATTACAGTACGGCATCTAATTGGGGAGCTAATTGGCTTTTTAACCTCCTTTTTGTTTTTATTTATTGAAATGATCCTGTTTAGAAAATATATAGTGAAATGATCTGGTTCTTAATTAAATTTTTATAGTATTCTTTCTATAATAATTTTTATAGGATGTGTGACATTTCTTTAAATTCTAAAAGTTTTTGGGTTTTAAGATAATTTCTATTTTTATTATTAGATTTTAGTTTTTTTATTCTATACCTTATAAATTAGTAATAAATTTACGGAATATTATAGTAATTGAGTAAAAATAATTACTTACTCTGTACTGGCTCTGATACCAAACTGTGTGTGCGAAGCGCGTAATCTCCTAAAGACCTGAAAATCAAAATGAAGAGAGTATCAAAAACTTGAAAATTCTAAAGATAAAACTTTGGTGTAAAATAATATTCGTCGAAATAATGGATATTGTCTATTCTGAAAAAGTAATAAGGAATGTCAGGAATATCGTCGTCAAGTTCTCTCATATATTCTGATTCTGTCTCATATCCTTCACTATTACTATCATATGAGGGTTCTTCGAGTTCTTCCGTATGTCTATTTTCTCCTCCATTATGTTCATTTTCTTATAGAAATTGTCTGTATGCAGTCGTAGGACTCCAAACATAACTACTAAATATATTATTTTCATAAAATAACAAAGATCTTTCATGATAAGTTAGGTCATCAATTATTTCAATATTTATATTACTAGTTTCTCCAGGATTTATTTGGTTTATTGTTATAATTATTACTCGTTGTATACTAAAAAATAATAATTAGTGATATGGCTAAAAATAGGATTAAATCGGGACCGTTCACATCGGACACGAATCTCAAAGTTCAGGGGTAAAACGGTAATTTCACAAACAGATGGGTCCGAAACGGGCACTGGGCCTCCTTCTCACAGATCCAATAACCCGCGAACAGATCCACCTCAACTGGGTACGGGTCCCGACCTGATACAAACCCAGTCCGACAGGATAGAATTAGGGTCTCCGATTGAACCAAATCAACGGACCAGATTCACGACTATCCTCTCACCGGGAATTAAGGGATTACATTCCTAATCCGATTACGAGGATTTTACTCCTTATCAGATCACAGGAATTACATTCCTAATCTGATCCCTAAGGCGGCTATAAATACCCCCATCCACCACTATTAAGAGGTAATCAATCTTTTGCTAGTTAAATGCTCTTTCATAATCATTTCTGGTTACTGACTTGAGCGTCGGAGGGTGCGTCGCCGGGATCAACCCCGGTGTCTCGCACTTCTTTGCAGGTGAACGGCGGGAGTCAGCGGTCAAACTCCGGCGGAACAGGTTAGGTGTTTGCTATTCAGGTTTTCCAAGAACTCACAAATTCTATCTGTTTACCCTCACACCAGATTCAGCGGTAACAGATTGGCGCCGTCTGTGGGAAACATACGAATAGCAGCCTCCCCTCTTCCCGTTGGTCAGATCTCCTCCAGCCATGCCTCCTAGGAAAGTAAGATCCAGAGGGTCCAACCGTGGACCCAATCCCGTTGATCAGCAAGAGGTAGTCCCCATCCAACCCGCTCAGTAGTAGGGGCAACTTCCTCTCCAAGCGGAAGACCCTCTTCAACAAGATCAGCCTCCTCCTCATAATCAGCAACCCCTAAATGGTCCCGCTGGTCCTAACCCGCAGAAGCAGAAGCAAGCTCTCCACCAGGACCATGTTTCAATGCACAATGCCTCTTCAGATTCCATGGCCTCCCACAATCCTCGAGTTTCCGACCTCCGTAATACCGTTCTTAATCGGCAGAAGGATGAGGATCTTCGCCGCCGTCTGGATGAAAAGAGGGCCCGAGAGGGAGCCTCCCGCCAACAACGTCCAGATGAGCAATCCCCTCACCACCAAGATTACAGAAGGTCCCCTACCCGAAGATGGATGAAAGAGTCCCCCGAACACCATAGGAGAAGACATCATCCCCCTGCCGGTCGGCAACATCCGAGGAACGATGAGGCACCCATCACCCATGCCGAGTTCCAGCAGTTCCAAGCAACGGTGTTACAAGCCCTCAACCTCCGACCTAACAATAACAATGCTCAAAGGGCTCCTACCCCTCCATAGGTCCAAAGTCCTCGCCATCGTCCATAACTCCTCCTCCGGCTCCTAGCAACCAACAGCGCATGCCTAGCCCTCGCCGCTCCCAGAGCTACCGTCGTCGCTCCCCTTCCTATGAAGACGAGTCCCGAGGCTCGTTTGACTACCGTCGAAGGGACGATGCTCTCTACCGCCGTCTCCACGAGATGGAGAGGCGCATCGGCCGAATAGACAAGGATGAGGAGTTAAGAGGAAGGACCATCCGCCCGAGCAGACCTCCCTTCTCCCGGACCATCATGGAAGCTCCTATCCCAAGAGGTTTCGAACCCCCGAAGTTCGAAACTTACTCGGGGGAGTCGGACCCCGTGGACCACATTGAAAGCTTTAAGACCCTCATGCTAATCCACCAAGCTTCCGATGCTTTGCTGTGCAAAACCTTCCCCGCCACTCTTAAGGGTTCGGCTCGGTAATGGTACTCCCGCCTCGCCCCGTCTTCCATATTCTCCTTCGAGCAATTCGAGACCCTCTTCATCACTCATTTTCTGAGTAGCAGACGCACGGAGAAGACCAACATCTCGTTACTCCAGCTCCGCCAGGAGAAGGGAGAGAAGTTGAGAGACTATGTGAGGAGGTTCACTGCAGAAGTGAGATCCATCGCTTCCCTGGATCAGCCTGTTGCAGCGGCCGCCTTCCAATCGAACGTCCTCAACTCTAGCCTTCGCTCCTCCCTTGCCAAGAAGCCCCCACATAATTTCGCCGACCTCCTTCTTAGGAGCGAGAAGTACATTTGGGCCGAAGAAGCCGAGAATCTCCCGGGCTTTGAGGAGACATTTTCTGGGAACAAACGGAAGAGCACAAGCGAAGAGGGGTCCCAAAAATCCCAGAAGGATGGCAATGGATAGCGATGCCCGACTCCTCGGTTTGAGAAGTTCACCCCCCTAATTGCCAATATATCAGAAGTTCTTATGGAGGTGGACAAGGAAGGGCTCCTCCACGCTCCCCCGAGAATGAATACACCTGGCAAGAAGAGGAACAAGGATAAGTGGTGCCGCTTTCACAGGGACCACGGCCACGACACGGATGATTGTCGGGCTCTCAAGGAGGAGATCGAAGAACTTATACAGCGGGGGCACCTGATCAAGTTCGTCCAAAAAGAGGGGGCCGAGCTTCCCCCCTGAGGTGCCTACAAACGAATAGAAGGGCCCGCCGAGCTTCAAGACTCAGAATCTCCCAGCTCCTCTCAAGAGGTCTTCACCTTATTATAGCAGCAGGATCTTGATTTTCAATAAGGCCGATGCTTGTAACTCGGCCAATAACATGTAATAATGGCTCGCCCTATTGGAGCAGGCCACTTAGTTTATTTCAATAAAACTTTACATCTTTTCATTGAAAATTATTGCTCTTGCTTCTCTATCTCTCCGAGTCACGACTCTCTTAAATGGTGGGTTCGGAGTCCAGCTTCTTCTACATGGCTGCTCCTGCAACTTACTAACCTTTAACAACGATGGTTCGGAGTCCAACACTTGGCTCGATTTCTCTTCAAATAACTTGCTCTTCAGCGGGTTAGAAGTGATCGCCATTCGGAATTGCTCCCACAACCGTTGAATAACTCTAACGATGGTTCGGAGTCCAACACTTGGCTCGATTCCTCTTCAAATAACTTGCTCTTTAGCGGGTTAGAAGTGGTTCGCCATTCGGAATTGCTCCCACAACCGTGGAACAACTCTACCGATGGTTCGGAGTCCAACACTTGGCTCGATTCCTCTTCAAATAACCTGCTCTTTGGCGGGTTAGAAGTGGTTCGCCATTCGGAATTGCTCCCACAACCGTTGAATCCCTCTAACGACGAGTTCGGAGTTCAACACTTGGCTCAATTCCTCTTCAAATAACTTGCTCTTCAGCGGGTTAGAAGTGGTTTGCCATTCGAAACTGCTCCTACAACCATTGATTTTGTCATTTAAATAGCGAGTTCGGAGCACAACTCTCTCCTAGAGTTCCTCCTCACACTCGCCTCACAAATGGCTCTCTCCTAGAGCCGAGCTCTTCACTCTGCTCTCTCTAAAGCGGACCTCTTCTCAAACGAGTTCGGAGCTCACAACTCTCCCCTAGAGTTGCTCCTCAAACTCGTCTTCCAGATAGCTATCTCACAGAGCCGAACTCTTCACTCCGCTCCCTCTAAAGCGGACCTCTTCTCAACGAGTTCGGAGCTAAAACTCTCTCATAGAGTTGCTCCTCAAACTCGTCTTCCAAATGGCTCTCTCCCAGAGCCGAGCTCTTTGCTCCGCACGCCTCCGAAGCGGACCTCTTCTCGACAAGTTTGGAGCTCACAACACTCTCCTAGAGTTGCTCCTCAAACTCGTCTTCCAAATGGCTCTCTCCCAGAGCCGAGCTCTTTGCTCCGCATGCCTCCGAAGCGGACCTCTTCTCGACAAGTTCGGAGCTCACAACTCTCTCCTAGAGTTGCTCCTCAAAACTCGTCTTCCAAATGGCTCTCTCCCAGAGCCGAGCTCTTCGCCCAGCTCGCCTCCAAAGTGGACCTCTTCTCAATGAGTTCAGAGCACAACTCTCCCCTAGAGTTGCTCCTCAAAACTCGTCTTCCAGATGGATCTCTCCTAGAGCCGAGCTCTTCACTCCGCTCACCTCCGAAGCGGACCTCTTCTCAACGAGTTCGGAGCACAACTCTTCCCTAGAGTTGCTCCTCAAAACTCGTCTTCCAGATGGCTCTCTCCTAGAGCCGAGCTCATCGCTCCGCTCACCTCCAAAGCGGACCTCTTCTCAACGAGTTCGGAGCACAACTCTCTCCTAGAGTTCCTCCTCACACTCGTCTCACAAATGGCTCTCCTAGAGTCGAGCTCTTCACTCCACTTGCTTCCAAAGCGGGCCTCTTCTAAGCGAGTTCGGATCCCAAAACTCTCCCATAGAGTTGCTCCTTACACTCTCTTCAAAGAATGGGTCTTCTCCACCTCTAGGAGTGGAGCTCCTCTTAAAAAATCTCCAAAACCAACAGAGCATCACCTCTTCCATATGCCGACCCATCCTCTTCATCAACTCACCGAGCTTCTCCTCACACTCGAGCTGTCCGAACTCCGAGCTCCACTACACCGAGCTACTACCGACAGAGGGTGAACTACTGAGTCACTGAGCCGAGCGGACGAGGTACCGACCTCCACATACGGAGAAAAATACCGCCGACCCGATCTCACCGTTAGATCATCTCAAAATTCGCACTCAAGCGTGATGGATGGATCAGATCGCACCACGTCACCACAAAACGACAAGATAACATTTTCTCGAAACTCGTGCCTCTTGTCTCGTGATTCGCGCCACGATCGTGATCAACCGTCCAGATGGAGCCACGTAGCTCGGATTTGAAATACAAGCTACCGATCTACCGAGCAGCAAAGTGGCGGAAAATGTGCCTCAAAATCCGTGCTCGGATTCGCCGAACAAGCAAGCAGATAAAGAGGAAGAAAGAAAAAGAGGCTAACGGGTCGGGGTCGGATCCGATACCCACGGTCCGACCCATACCCTTCTTAGCTCCTTCATTCTTCTCCTTCTTTAGTCTTCCTGCCAAAAGTACCCAACACTTCTGCTCTTCTTCACTGTGCGAAAGAACAAGGCAGAGGAGAGAACCCGAATGCCTCTCCTCCCCTTCCTCTTTCTTCTCAGGGCCGAGCTCTTCACTTCGCTTACCTCCAAGGCGGACATCTTCTCAACGAGTTCAGAGCTAAAACTCTCTCCTAGAGTTGCTCCTCAAACTCGTCTTCTAGATGGCTCTCCTAGAGCCGAGCTCTTCACTCCGCTCGCCTCCAAAGCGGAGCTCTTCTCGACGAGTTCGGAGCACAACTCTCTCCTAGAGTTCCTCCTTACACTCGTCTTCCAAATGGCTCTCTCCTAGAGCCGAGCTCTTCACTCCGCTTACCTCCAATGCGGACCTCTTCTCAAACGAGTTCGGAGCTAAAACTCTCTCCTAGAGTTGCTCCTCAAACTCGTCCTCCAGATCGATCTCTCCTAGAACCGAGCTCTTCACTTCCGTTCGTCTCCAAAGCGGACCTCTTCTCATCGAGTTCGGAGCACAACTTCTCCTAGAGTTCCTCCTTACACTTGTCTTCCAAATGGCTCTCTCCCGGAGCCGAGCTCTCCACTCTGCTCGCCTCCAAAGCGGAGCTCTTCTCAAAGAATTCAGAGCTCACAACTCTCCCCTAGAGTTGCTCCTCAAAACTCATCTTCCAGATGGCTCTCTTAAAAGCCGAGCTCTTCACTCCGCTTACCTCCAAGGCAGACCTCTTCTCAAACGAGTTCGGAGCTAAAACTCTCTCCTAGAGTTGCTCCTCAAACTCGTCTTCCAGATCGCTCTCTCCTAGGTCAGAGCTCTTCACTCCGCTCGCCTCCAAAGCGGGCCTATTCTAAGCGAGTTCGGAGCTCAAAACTCTCCCATAGAGTTGCTCCTTGCACTCACTTGAAAGAATGGGTCTTCTCATGGCTCTTACAAATATCTTCCTAGCACCTCTTCTCCCCCCTAGGAGTGGAGCTCCTCTTCAGAAATCTCCCAAACCAAACAGAACAGAGGCAGAGCTCCGGAGCTCTTCACCTCTCCCATATGCCGACCCATCCTCTCGAGCTGAAGAGCAGAGGTAGATCTCCGACCCCTCCTCTACGCCGAGCTACTATGGGCAGAGGGGGGACTACTGAGCCGAGTGGGTGAGGTACCGACCTCCACATATGGAGAAAAATTCTGCCGATCCCATCTCACCATTGGATCATCTCAAAATTCGTGCTAGAACATGATGAACGGCTCAGATCTCGCCACGTCTTCACAAAACGACAAGATAACGTTTTCTTGAAATTTGAGCCTCGTGTCTCGTGATTCGCGCCACGATCGTGATCAACCGTCCAGATTGGGCCACGTAGCTCGGATCTCAAATCCGAGCTACCGAACTACCGAACTGCAAAGTGGCAATAGCGCACCTCAAAATCCGTGCCCGGATCTGCCGAACAAGACGCAGTTGCCGAGCATCAAGGAAGAAGGAGGAGAGAAGAGAAGAGAAGAGAAGAGAGAGAATTAAAAAAAAAAAAATTTAGAGAAGGGTCGGGTCGGACCCGTTAGGGTCCCAGACCCGAACCCTTCCCTTCTTCTTCCCTTCCACTCTCCCGCCAAAACAAACCAAAAAAAAAAAAAAAAAAAAGAGAACCCAGCTTCAAGCCCCCCACAATCCATCGCCGAGCTACTTCATAGCCTCGCCGACCTCGAACGCCATCGACGGAGCACAAAGCTCCACCTCCACTTCTCACGAGCTCGACCTCGACATATTCCGAAGCTCGAAGCTCCGAGCTCCGCTGCCGAGCTCCACCTCCGACGACCACCTTCAAGCTCTCACTCTCGCCGAGCTCCCTCCGTCGTCGAGCCGAACCCATCTTCTTCAGAACCTCGCTGCCGAACTCCAAGACAGCGCTCATCCTCAAAGCTCTGTCGTTGAACCTCCATCGCCAAGCTTCACTCTCCACCGAACCCCACAGAACTCCTCGCCGTCTCCCTCGACGAGGCGACATACCCCACCGTCGAGCTCGCCAAACAATCGCGAGCTCACCTCGTCAAGCTTCGGCCTCGCGAGCTCACCCCGATGCCGAGCTCCCACAATCGACTCCCTCACTCAGTCGCCGATCGAGCTCGCCTTGAGCTCGCCTCCACGTCGCTAGCTCCTCATCCATCTCCTTCATCAACTCGCCGGAGCTACCCCACTATCGAGCTCGCCAAACCATCGCGAGCTCCCCTCGCCGAGCTCGATCGCTCCGTCTCCGTCGTCAAGTCGGCGAGCTCACCCTCACGACAACTGAAGCATCGAGCTCTCCAAAATGCCGACGCACTTCGCCGAAGCTCCTTGTCTTTCCGAACTCCATTAAGATCCCGCACCGAGCTCTCCCCCGTGTACGAGCTCGAGCTCTCCTCAACGCCGAGCACGCCTCAAGCTCTCGCAAGCTCCTCGCCCGCCTCCTTCGTCAACTCGTCGAGGCTCCTCCTCTACAAAGTCGATGACAGTCGATAACGAAGAAGAAGAGCCGAAGACGAAGGAGAGGCGACGAAGAAGGCGAAGAACAGAGGAGAGTCAAAATTGGGCGAGAAGAAAGCGAAGAACAGAGGAGAAGAACAGAGGAGAAGAAAAAAAAATGCCACGTGGTGCCACGTGGCATCATCTGAAGGTTCGGCAGATCTGAGTTGATGAGCCGAGGTGCTGATCCGAGGAGCTGAAGAATCGACCCTCGTATATGGAGAAAATACTCGCCGACCCACACGATCCGTCCGATCGTCTCAAAATTCGTGTCGCGACACGATCGACGCTTAGAAACACGCCACGTGTCCAGAACGTGATCTGCCTTACAATGCGCGCACATCTGATCATGATCGACGCACAGAAACGCGCCATGTGTCCAGATCATGATCTGCTTTGCGATGCGCGCCATCTGATCACGATCCACGTCCAAAAACGCGCCACGTGTCCAGGTAATATTTAATTAATTAATTAATTTATTTATTTGTTTAATTATTTAAAAAATCGAAAAAAATAATTAAAAAATCGAAAAAAATTAATTAAAAATTCTAAAAATAATTATTAATTCAGAAAAATTATTTTTAAATTCTGAAAAAAATAATTATTTAATTAGAATAATTAATTAATATTTTTGATAATTAATTATTTAATTCGGAAAATGAATAAAAAATTCAAAAAAATGAGAAAAAATTCAGAAAAATCTGGAAAAATCACCAAAAAATCCAGAAAATTCTGAGAATAATTTTGGGCATTTTACAAGCCCAGAATAACACTGTTATACCCCGAGCAAGATCCAAACTCCCTTAAGAACACCGATAAAATCCCGTACGCCATTAGAACAGTAAAACTACTCCTCAAAGGCTGATCAAACTCAGTCTTCAGGAGTGGGGGGCTCGTGATATGGCTAAAAATAGGATTAAATAGGGACCATTCACATCAGACACGAATCTCAAAGCTCAGGGGTAAAACGGTAATTTCACAAACAGATGGGTCCGAAACGGGTACTGGGTCTCCTTCTCACAGATCCAATAACCCGCGAACGGATCCACCTCAACTGGGTACGGGTCCCGACCCGATACAAACCCAGTCCGACAGGATAGAATTAGGGTCTCTGATTGAACCAAATCAACGGACCTGATTCACGACTATCCTCTCACCGGAAATTAAGGGATTACATTCCTAATCTGATTACGAGGATTTTACTCCTTATCAGATCACAGGAATTACATTCCTAATCTGATCCCTAAGGCGGCTATAAATACCCCCCATCCAACACTATTAAGAGGTAATCAATCTTTTGCTAGTTAAACGCTCTTTCATAATCATTTCTGGTTACTGACTTGAGCGTCGGAGGGTGCGTCGCCGGGATCAACCCCGGTGTCTTGCACTTCTTTGCAGGTGAACGGCGGGAGTCAGCGGTCAAACTCCGGCGGAACAGGTTAGGTGTTTGTTATTCAGGTTTTCCAAGAACTCACAAATTCTATCTGTTTACCCCCACACCAGATTCAGCGGTAACAATTTGAATTCATAGCAATCATTCATGCTTATTTGTCTATGAGGATAATAAACATAAAAAACTAGCATTCTATCACTTCCTTGGTAAGTAATCATTAATTCAAAAATCGGTGCGGCAATACCAAAATTATTATTATCCATTAGTTCTTTTGAACAATAATCAATTATAAAATAAAGAGTAGAGAGAGGTTTCTAAGGATGCCTAAAAAATCAAAGCAAAACGGCCCATCATGCTTCCGACCTAGTTAAACCTCTTTGAGCTGCTCTGTACCAGTTACTACCAGTGGATAAAATACCTCTGCTATGCACCCCGATTTTTGTGCTCCTTTTACGTTCCTCCCATCTCAGGATTACCATGCCCTCAAGAGAGCTTCATCCGAAGGATACGTCTGGAACAACTAGTAGCACTTCGGTACAGACAACCACAACCTAGTTCATTTCCTTCAGCTAGGTGTACAGTCTAACTATAGAAGGTTGCAAATGGGTCTTTTTACAAGATTATTCAGGCAGAGCCTTACAAAACTCTCCCTAAGGAAAAAAGATTTAGTTATCCATACCTTATTTTCTACAAGATCTGGTAGATGCAAGAACTCAAAAGATAATTTTTATTTCCTTCAAACTTGTTACAAACAGAGACTCTTCAAGATTTTGTGGAATTTTTTTTCTCTCCAAGGTACTCCCCTTCTCTCTTGCTTAGCTTTTCCTTTTATAGACCAAGGAATCAGCTTACAACAAGTTTTCATGCGTCACTGCTTACATCATATGTTCAATAATTGAGATAAATACGTAAGTGCTTACATCAGCTTACAATAATTGTTCTGATTACATTTTGACCTATTCTAGGAAAAGAGATTCCTCTTGACCGACATCTTCACATGCTCCACATTTATGTTGGTGTTCCATCTTCATCACGCTACAGTAATATATAGCTGTCTCTGCTGTCATTGTCATTGCTCTAGTAGATAGTATCTGGTACCAGCTGTCAAACAGCTCATGCTTATCTTGTGGCTGTTTGATCTTTGCTATACTATATATTATTATTTTATCTGAATCTGGGCTGTCATAGATCCATATATTGCTGTCTCTTTGTTTTATATCTTTTAATTCGCAGTACATGTTCTTGAAGCCCATTGCCCTTCTTTCTGGGATTAATTTCTCAAATTCTTCAATTTTAAATGGTACAATATTTAATGCTCCATAAATCATTTGGGTAGTCATCCCTATTTTTATAACATGTTCTTCTGGAAGTTCTTCATCATCATTAAGATACTCGGGGATGGCTGAATACAGTCTGACATATATTTTTGACGCCTTCGTGAGCCCAAAATAACTTTTGGCTGCTTTGTAAAATTCTCTTGGTAGGTGGATTAGTTCTTCACATTCTCTGGATGGATAGATGCAATGATTAAGTCCTCTTTCGAACAATGTCCTAGTTATTCTTGGGTTAGCTCCTGGTAGGATAATGTCCTTGTTCATGTGCTGTTGTGATATGGTCTTGATGAACTGGTTTACCTCTGTTACTTGGCATAGTTTTTGAATATATTGTAAAAATAATATTTTCTTCAATACTTTGGTAGGAGTTTTCTCAGTAAGAAGTGTATCCTTATATGTGGTTTTATTTGAGGATATAATTGCTTGTTCTTTTACTGACTGAGAAGGCTCACCTATCTCACTCATTTTCTCGCTATTATTATCTACTATATTTTCTGCGGTTACATGCTGACTTACATGCTGATAGAACAGACTTTGGAGTCCGCATATTTGTAGTTGTAACTAATTAAATGCTCCTTTTAATTGCTCCATTGTTTCCTTGATGTAAATGACATCTTGTTCTATTTGCTGAACTCTGGTTTCCATTATGCAACAAGTGAAATAGTTAATTTCTTGATATAAAATCAGCTAAAATATTATCTTTTCCTTTTATGTTTTCTATTAAGAAATCGTAATATGCTAACTCCATTTGCCACCTTATCAATCTTTTGTTTGCTATGGTTGGGTCTATTATTTTGTTAATCCAACTCTTTGCATGGGTATTATCTATCCTTAATGTAAATTTTGTATGTATTATAAATAGTTCAAACTTTTTTATAGCTTTTAAGATTGCTAGTAGTTCTTTTTCGTTTATGTGGTAATTTTGTTGGGTTTGTGTGAAAGATCCACTAGTATATCTTGCTAGTTTTTCCTCATTTTCTCCTATTTCAATAAATTTTAATACTGCTCCCCAATTCTTTTCACATGCATCTGTTTCTATTATCCATGAACATTCTTTAACAGGTAATCTTAGCTTATGTAATTCTGAAGTTTGTTGTTTTACTAATTTAAGTATCTCTTCATCCTCCAGGGTCCATTCCCATTTCTTAAACTTTTTTAGTTTTTGTTGTAACCAATTTGGTTTTGTTGATAAATTTGGTATGTAACCTCTTGTTTGATTTAGTAACCCTATTATAGATTGTACTTCTCTTTTTTCTTTTAGGATATTAGGAAAAGTCTTTATTTTTTCTGCTATATGTGGTTGTAATTCTATTCATTCATGTGATAATTTTATTCCTAAGAATTCTATCTCAGTTTTGAATAATTCCATTTTCTTTTTTGATAGTATAATACCTGTATTTTTTACTATTTTTATTAATTTTAGTAGATGTTCTTTATGTTGTTCTTCGTTTTCAGATCCTATTAGAATATCATCTACACATACTAATATAAAATTATTGTATCTTTCAAAAATTTTATCCATATACTTTTGAAATATTTCTGGGCTATTTTTATAACCGAATGGTAATACATTCCATTCATAAAATCCCTGAGGTGTGCTAAATGCTGTTAAAGGTTTTGAATCTTCTGTTCATTGTACATGATAAAATCCTGATTTACAATCAAATTTTGAATATGTGTTCTTATAGTGTTAAGAAGTATTTGCATGTCTGGTAGTGGGTATCCAAATCTCTCAATATTTTTATTTAGCTCCTTATAATTTACTACCATTCGAGATTTACCTCTTTTTTCTTCTGAATGCTTTCTTGCAATGAATGCTGGTGATGAATGTAGACTTTGTGATTTTTTTATGTAATTATTTTCCATTAATTCTTTTATCTGTATTTTGAACTCTTCTAGATCTGTTGGAGTATGTCTTATAGGTTTAATTTTTATTATTTTGTTCTTATCTATTAACTCTATATGTTCCGTGAGTTTACTTAAGTTCCATTTTGCCAAGGGGTCTTCTCTGCACAGATCTTCTAATTGTTTTTGTAAAATTTTTTTTGTAGTTGTTCCTTGAACTTGTTGTATTTTAGTTTTTTTTGGTAAATATTGGTATTCACCACGCTGGGTTGAAGAAACTCTGATGTATGGCAGGTCAGTTCTAGAATAAGGTTGGGTTATTCTAATTACTATTGCTTGGTGTCGGCAAGGTGTTGTAAATACGACTGATTTATGTGATATAGTTATGGGATAGTATTATTGGAAAAAAAATCATTTCCTAGGAGTGCATCATTATTCATATCATCAAACTGGTATATTATAGCTATTTTTAGTATGTAACTTTCTATTTGTATATTAACATTTTGTTGATATTTGTTAAGTATGATAGTTTGTCCAGTTAATTCAGTTATTGCTTTTTTATTATATCCATCTTGTTTCCATTTTGGTAGTATATTTTCGCTACATAGACTAGTGCCTACTCCGGTGTCTATTAGACAGTGATAGTTTCTTGATTTGTATCCTTCGTAAACAAATTCTATTAGAATGTATAATGTGTTTTTTGTTACTCTTAATGGATTCATTTGTCCAATATTCTATTTATTGTCAATCTTTCATTGTTTACTGTTATTGTGATTTTTTCTTCTTGAATTAAGTAAGGTTGTACTGATGTAAGGAAGTCAGTTCCTAATAGCATTTTATTAACATGGTGTTCTGGGTCTACGTGTAAGTGTAATAACATTTCCGTTTTACTATTTATCCTTAGTGGTAGTATAATTTTATGTACAATTGGATGTCTATTGTTGTAATAGTCTAGGTAGTAATATGGGTTTTCTATTGTTATTAATTCAGTGGTTTTTATATTTGTTTGTTTAATATGTGAATTAGAAGCTCCCGTATCTACTAAGGCTATTTGTTTATTCCATTTTCCATTGTCATAATATTCTATTTCTATTTTAAATTGGTTATTGTTTTGGTGTTCTAATGTATTTATTATTGGTATTAATTCCAATGCTTGTTGCTTATTTCTTATTGATAATGACATCTTTCCAAACATTATTTGTGGTGCTTTTTCTTTTCCTGTTTCTTTTGCTTTATTAAAGTCGAATTTTATATAATTTGGTATAGTCATTTTAGAGTTTTCTCTAGCTGGTTTATATCTTATAATTTCGCTGAATAGCTGCTCTATTTTAAAATTATCTGCATTTCTATTTCTTTACTTCAAGTGAAAGCACAAATATTTCTTATTTGTATACTCATAACTTTGCTTTTTTCTAACATTTCTATTCCTGATAATTTATGATACATGACTAGACTTTTGTCTTTATTTTCTTCTGCCATGCTTATAGAAAAATTAGGTTTTATTGTAAACTTTATCTTTTGGTACATTAGGTTTCCTTGTACTATTCCTATTAACGCATCTTGTGTACTTGATATTATCTTATCATCCATTAGGTATATTTCGAGGGGTGTATTTATCCCTTCCTTAAGATAAGCTTTTATTATTATTTGTACAGCTCCTAAATATATGTATCTTAATGTTTTTCTGGTTTATTTATTTATTTTTTTCATTTCTTATCTTATTATTCTTTCGGTTATTAATGGGATTATGATTTTTCCTTGTGCTTGTTCTATATCTATAGGTTGTTCATTATTCCTAGCTATTATGATGATACTTTTCTTTCTTTCGAATATTGGTAGTTTAAAAATTTCTTTTGGATTTATATCTAATTTGGTCGCTCTTATTTTATCGTATTTTTGTATGTCAAACCAAATTCTTTCCATTACTTCTTCATTGTTTTCTTTTCTTTCTGAAGGTTCTCCTATTTCTGTTAAATCTGTCATTATGTTTATTTCAAATTCTTCTGTTTCACCTTCAGTACTCCCACTATCTTCTTTCATTACTATTATTTCTTCATCTTCACTTATTTCTAACCATTCTTCATCATATTCTATGGGTTCATAATTTATGTAATTCATTTCTTCAATTTCTTCTATGTATTTTATATTTTCTTTTTTCATTCTTTTAGGACAAATTGGTAATATATGTCCTAGCTCACCACATATGTAACAATTACATTTCTTAGGATTTTTCGTATACTGTCTATTTTTATTCTTATTCATTTTTCTAAAGTATTTTTATAGGGTTTTCTATATCTCTTAAAACTTATTCTATATTTTGATTTATATTTTTGGAATTTGTGATTATTCTTCTTTGTGTATTTATAGTTATTATTGCATCCCCAATGATTTGGCCTTACATGCTCACAACAAATTCTTTGTTTATATGTTCTATAATATTTTATTGTTGCTCTAGCATCTTAGCATACTTTGTTCCTATAATCTTACGAATTGTGTTCTAAACCCTAAAGTGTCTACTTCTGATTTTACTTTCTCACTTATGTATGCACTATATATGTTTATACTTCATGGATCAGGTGGTTTTAGAAAGAATGAGTCCAAAATTAGACTCCGTTCTTCTTTTTTATAATAACTATCTTGAAAATATTCTCGGAATTCATAAGCATAGTTGTCAAAATAGCACATGTCGCATATTTCTAAGTTACTTAGTCTCCATCTTGCTTGATTCTTTTTATATATAGTGTGTTTTTCTCCTTTATCGTATACACTGAATTCTGTTCTTATTGCTTTTTCGTAATTTGTAATTATTTCTTTTAGACCTAAGGTTCGTTGAGTTGAGCTTTCTTCAGTTCCTCTATCATCAACTGGTCTTGATTTTCTTATAGTATTTATCTCTTCTTCCTCTAGCCCATTCCACCATTTTGCTACTACTCCCATAAAGGTGGTTTCTATAAATTTCTCAAATGCGTTTCCGTTAAGGTTTTGCCTAATGCCTAAATCCTACTATTAGTGAGGCTTTTACCCATTCTTCAATTGTCCTATCTACGTCTTTTACGCAATCTAAGTCTAACCATTCTCCAGTTCCTGCTATTCTTTTTTCGTAGTGTTCTGTAGGTTCAAATTTTGGAGTTTCATTTTCTTTGTCTCTTCCTAACTACATTCTTCTTTTTGTATTTTGCCATTTTCATGGTAATTGGTAAGATTTTTTGTTAGGTGGTGGTATTAAGATTTCGTACATGTTACTTGGAATTTCTGAAAGTTTGGCAATAATCTTATCTTGGTCCATTTTAATTTCTTCATTTGTTATATCTAAATTTTTAAAGTCTTCTTCTACTTCTTCTGAATTAGGATTTACCATTAAATCTTCTATTTCCAAGATATTTATATTAAGTTTTGTTATGGCTTCTAACTCTTTCATACATTCTTCCGTTATGCCTGATTCTTCTTCTGGGTAGTCAGTTATATATCTACCTAATTCTTTTATATTTTTATTTATGATTATTAAATCTTTTCTTATATCTCTTACAATTTTAGGACCATTGTAATCTTCTTCCAACTCTTGTATGTTTATCATATAAATTTCTGGGTTTATGTTAGGATTTAATGCAACTGCTTCGTTGGTCATACTTAGCCTCTTATTTTGTATGCTAGTAGGTGTTGGTAATACCAACTTGCTTCTTCGTTTCTGCAGTCCAATACTTTGTATACTATCTCTTTTTGTATTTCATTAGGTAGTTGATTAGTTACTTTTCTTGTTAGTAACAAATATTCTAATATTTCTTTACTAGCAATATGCTTCCTTTCTATTAATCTTCTGTCAATGTATCTAATTTTAAATTCTGAAAGATTTTTTAATTTAAGTTTCTTTATTTTTCTGTGATATATCAATTTGTAAAGTAGGGTTATATACAAAGTTTTGTTTTTAGGTTATTACATTAAAAAGGGTTGGTTAGTTAAATATTTTATAAAAGTGGGTCGTTTGGCTAAATGTTTTCCAAAAGTGGGTCAGTTGAAATGGTTAACTCCTAATTGGGACTGTATGCAGTGCTTGAAAGCCTCATCTTCAAATTGTGGCTTATGTGCCTCTAGCACTAATAAGGTAATTCAAATGAGAACGTGAGTTTTATAGTCATTTCCATGTTGTTTGGCTAAGGGTTCAGTAATATGTTATTGTTAGGATTGTGTCTTGAATACTCGTTGTTCAGATTAGAAGAAGGTAAGATGAAGTATGGAGGTCAAAGCATCGAAGTGAGTAGAAGAAGAAAACAGTAGCAGCAAGGTGCAAGTATAGTTGCGGTCGACCGCACCCCCCGACCGCACCCTCCTGACCTGCTTGTAGTACAAGGATTGTCCGAGAGAGGTACGGTCGATCGCCCGCGGCGCAGTGTTCGTTTTTGGGCTTCGATTTGTTAGGTCGTTTCAGTCCAATCTTCAACTCCAAGTTAGATCGTATGACTCTTATTCAGTTATTTCTTTTTTCATGTTATGTCGGACGACTGAGAATCAAGATTAGACCTAGTTTTCTCTCTATTCTTCTATATATATTGTAAACTCCTCCAATATGAGAGAGAGTACTTCATAGATTAAATTCTCCATTACAAAGAGAGGCTCGAGAGATAGATAGTTCTTGGTGAGTGAATTTAATTCCTTATATTGAGTGAATCAATAACTCCTTCTAGTTGAAATCAGATCTCCCTATATTTCTCCCGGATTAAGCAAAATCTAACCGGGATAAGTCATTGGTGTGTTTGTGTAAGTTTGGTAGATTTACTTGCTTGCTCAATTTATTCGTCTCATGTAGTTCAACTTACTCATTGTTCTATTAGTTCCGCTGCGACAACGGGCGTTTAATGACACCCCAATCCCAACAGTAACTTAAAGTTACAGATTGGACAAGGGGTTAAGAGATTGATTAAGAGGGGTTTACCTGTCCTTAACTTGCCAAACAGTATAAAGGGAAGGAATCGGTTTGTTCAATCTTAAGTTCGGTTAACAATAAACTTATGATGATGACCCGCTAACAAACCTCCTCAAGCGGATGTTATCTTTCAACCAGTGTTGCTATCAGCTCAAATATTTGATTAACATTTGTTTGCTAAAACACACACACACAAAATGTAATCCCCTGCATTCATTTGTATCCAAACTCTAAGTTGAGATCTTTTCATAGAACAGGCTAACCAACGAAAGCCTTCAACTTTAACTTTCTTTATTAACCCCTTGCCAAATAGTACCGAAAAGTTTAGTTAACTGGTCTAGAAATAAATCTGCCTCTTTATATGGTGTGATAATCCTCCTTCTGTACAGAATTTGTCCGTAGAACTCTTTTCTATCTAAACAGTCCTATGGGCACAAATTTTCTTAAAGTTGGCTGCAAATTTAATTATTTTCACTGTCACTTTCTTAGGGGTCGGTTGACCTATACATTTTTTTATCTTAGTCCAATCCTAACGTGAATATGTTAGGGCAGCTTTTCCCTGGAGCATGCTGGATTTCAAATTCGATGGCTAAATATGAATGTCAAAAAGAAGGAAGAGCTGCGACTGCTAATTGGGTGTCTAATCTAATTGTAGCTCAAAGTTTTCTTTCGCTCACAGAGGCAATTGGGACATCATGGACCTTCTTGATTTTCTCGGTGATGTCAGTTTTTGCACTGATTTTTGTGCTGATATTTGTGCCAGAAACAAAAAGTTTGATGATGAGGACATCTATTCTGTTTAATTTAATATTTTATTTCAGTATCATATTTATTTTTGCCAATTATAGCCACATGTAATCTTTCTTTTATACTGATGTGAATTATTTGCAAGTGTACAAATTCGCAACAAGTAGTATAGATAAGTGAAAAGAGTGTCGTACCCATAAGGACTAATTATTTTATCGAATACCAAAATTACTAGATTAACTAATATTTGGAAAATCGAAATTCAATAAAGAAAACTATTAAATTAAATTAATCTAAAGAACTAAATAAATTAATTAAAAGGAGCGGAATCTGAAATTTTGTTGTTTATTAATTGCAAAATAATTCTAGGGCTTTTGATTTAAGCTAGTTAATCCCACACAATTTATAACTTCATGTGAATAAAAAAATTATTTTTCTATGTTGTAGACCAAAATCTACAAATTATTCAATACTTTCTCTCGTACAACACCAAAAATATCTCCAACTAACAGTTTGTCATATCTCTATGCAAATTTAATTAATTGAAGACTCATTAAGTTATATGGATTTCTTTATAGTTACATCAATCGCGGTAAATCATCTCTAATTTTGCTCAATCAATGGTGTTCAATTTTATAGTTCTAAATTACAAATTACCTCTCGGTCTCTCCATGATCCAATAAATCATACAAAAGTTGGTCAAATAATTGTAAGCATTAAACACATAAATCAAACACACAACCATGGAAAAACAGAAAAATAATATGGAATTAAAAATTGTGTTTTCAAAACTAGGTTACATCGAAAGCCCTAAAATAACAAATTTAGTTCATAATAAATTTGTAACTAACAAAGACTGTCTTGGATTGCATAATAAAATTAGACAAAGAGAAAAGAAATACAGAAAGAACTGTTTTGTAAAAAAATAAATTTGCAAACTGAGATGCCTCGAATCGCGAGCCAAAACAAACATACCACTTCTCTTTTCTCTCTCTTCTCTGTCCCCTTTCTGTTTTGAACACCGCGCCGTTGATGTCACGCTGACGTCAGCACAGAGCCCCCTCGTTCTGCCTTTCTCTCTCTCGTCTAGTCTTGAACACCGCGCCCAGGTCAGCACTTTCTCCCGTCTTTTTCTCTTTCTTCGTCTGTCTCTTCTTGCCTTGAAACCCGAGCGCCCACGTCAGCTGGTGCCAATGCTGCTTCTTCTCTGAGTCCACAAGATAAAGCCCACACTATGTTTTAATTTTTTTTTTAATATTTTATTTTATTGAAGTCAGCTGTCTTTGTTTGTGTGCGTGTCCTCCCTTCTCCTTTTGTTGTTGTATTTATAAGGCACAAATGTGAGAATTAGGGTTTATTTTTGCAGAAAACTCCATCTTCTTCATTTATTTATTTCCTTATGTGATTTTCTATTTATTTATTGTTTTTTTTTCTTCTCTTTCTCTTCGTGAAGTACGTGCTGCATACACACAAAATAAAATCAGATTTTAGGATTAAAAATAAAATAAAATTAATTAGTTTAAATTAATTAAACTAACGAATAATCACATTAGCTCAATTAAACCTTTTTAAATTTGTTTATTTCATTGTCACCCTCTATTGGAAATTAGAATTTCTATTTTGTTTTTCACATAGCCAAATTGTTAAAATGCAAATTCAACCAAACAGTAAAAAATAATTAATTAACTGAAATCTATGGAAACAAGATAAATTATTAACAAGATAGACGAATACAAGCAATTTTTATAGGTAAATGAGTACAAATATTTATATAAAAATTATACACTTCATATGCATTAGAATATTTCTGAGATTTTAGAATATTTTGAGATTTGTATCAAGATTTGTTTTGAGTCTATATATAGGCCCTGAGATTAATGAAGTTATGATATTCTTGATTAAAAAAATTATGGTGTTGAGTTTTGCTCTTCATCTCTCCTTTATGTGATACAATTGAGATCCAACTTATTAGGGTTTGTGATAAATCCTAATAAAATTTTAGGGTTTGTGATATACTCTAAAACTACCCCAAATCACCAAATCCACTTCAATTCCCAAACCCTAATCCCCAAATTAAAATCCTAAACCCTAATCCCCAAATCAAATCAAACCCAAACCCCTAATTCTCTCTCCTCTTCTTCTTCCTCCAAATCCTGACCTCGACCCCAACCGAAACCCTAGCCTCCACTTCGCGACCTCGACAGCATCCTCGAAGCTGCCTCCTCATCCCTTCGTCAACCCCCAGTAACGCCACCACCGCCATCCAGCAACCAAGCTTCGCCACCCCTCCCACACCCCGTGATCTCCCGTCTAACCACCCTCCGTAGAAAAGCCGCCCTCACCTAGATCTGTTAGCCAAACCCTCAACCTCAGCCCTATCGAAACTCTATTGCTTCCCTTTCCCTTCGGCGACAGCAGTAGACCCAACCCCAGGTCGCCGCGCCGCTCGACGCCCCCTGATGCGCCGTCAGCCACCGCCAGATCCAACCACCCGCCATTCCAACAGTAGCTTCTTCTTCGATTGTCGCAACTGTTCTGCGAACTTTTGGTATACTCTTTCCACTTTTCAAATATTTGTATTATACTGTCTTATCATCTCTATTATATTATTTGATTTATCGGTCGTCTACAAATATTGAGAGTGATCATTTCTACTTGCTGATTAGAGTACGAGTCAATATTGCATCTTTTACTAGCTAGTACGCTTAGGGATAATTATTATTGATTGTTAGAACTGAATCGTTAATTGGGATTGTTAAACCTAATTCAATTCTTGAAAATCCATCAAACCAATTAATAGTTATAATTTCTAACTTAATCTGCATTACGTATTGTTAAAATTAATTCTTTAAATTTCTTGGGAAGTTCTCTATTTAGGGTTAGTTTTATATCATTTTAGTATCCGAGCGAAGGTTCTTCAAACCCTAGTTCTTTCATCATTTAGTCTTAAATTTTTGCATTCATTTAGAATTTTTTAGAGTCTTTTATTATTTTTTTCGTTCGTTCTTTTAGATCACTTCAGATTCAAAAAAAAAAAAAAAAAAAAAAACTTAATTGCATTTAGGACACGTTTTTTTTTCTTTTCCAAATATCATCATACACACGACCCCTAGTTTTTACCATTGGTGAATGCGTCTTCGCAATACCATCACAGATCCTGAAGAGCCTTTCCTGTCCCTCCCTAACCACCAAATTAAGAACCCTAGACCTCCTCGAACTGAGATGGACAACTCTAATATTTCTGCTACCCTAGCTGCCATTCAAGCAACTCTTGCCAATATCAATCAGAGGCTTGAGAAAAAGGAACTAAATCAATCTATTGTTCCTGAGTTACATGCTAATCGTCAGATCCCTTCACGGAATGTTCGTGTAACACCCCGTAGTTTTCAAAAACAAAGTATAATATATATATATATATATATATATCTTCAAAAAGTACAAATTGTTGGCTGCGGCCATCATGGTTTATATGAAATGAATATATGGAATTAAAGAATTTTTTCCCAAAACGACCCTTTTTTGCAAAGTTTTTCCCAAACCTGCCCTAATTTTTTTTTATTTCCCAAAGCGCCCTACTCGGTCTTTCAAAGACCGAGTCTAGTGCAAATAGACTCGGTCTTTGAAAGACCAAGTCTTGCGCTTTGAAAAATCAAAGAGCAAGACTCGGTCTTTCAAAGACCGACTCTATTTGCACTAGACTCGGTCTTTGAAAGACCGAGTCTTGAACTCTTGCGTTTTTAACAACGCAGATCCCCTTTCTTCTTCTTCTCTCTCTCTACTTTAACCTATTCTATTTCTCTAACCCATCTTCCTAAATCTAGGGCGACCTCCTACCCACAAAATCTAATCTTAATCTAAATATATTTACCAATATCTTCCTAACCCTCTAACCATCTCCACTATAAAAACCCAAAGCCCTTATTTTGAAAGATCCATATTTTTTATTTTTGCTAAATTTGAAGCGGATAGCAACTTCAACTCTTTTACCCAAATATCTACGGCTCTATCCTTGACGCTTGTGAAGGTATGATGAATATTGGCCTTTAATTTTCTGAATTTTGGTATAGATTTTGTTTGTGGTTAGATAATAACTTGCATATTTTAATAAATATACGTAGGTATGGATCTTGAGATTCCTATTTGGTTATACTTTGGTGGTGAAATAATTCGTGATCCAAAGATTGGTAGTTGCTATAGTTTGTTGGATCCGGAAATAGTTTGGGTACCCCGTACCATTACATTGGAAGAACTAGTTGAGAAAATATATGAAGTTACTAATTGGGATAGGAATCAATGGAATGTGAAGATTTTAGCTCGATATGCAGCAGGAAGAGGAGATGGTCAGTATTTTATGACAGTGCCCGTACCTACTGATAATGCGCTGAAGTCATTGATTACTAGGACATTTGATCCCAATTGTGCTTGGTCTGCATTAGAGTTATATATTCAGCAAATTCAAAATTTGAATGCTCAGCCACATGATATTCCAAGTGCAAGCTTCATACGGGTAGTACCTACACAGCAGACGAGGTCTAACCCCGCTCAATCTTCACAACCAAACCCACTGTCCTCACAAGAAAACACCTTCACAAATACAAGAAATGCTGATTCTACAGATGTTGAGTTCCCCCCCAACCTACACCGGTTCCTGACTATGTTCCAAATGACAGTGTATTTGAACTCTTTCAAAATGCTGTGGTTAACAACAGCTTATTAGATGATGATGAAGAAGAGGAAGAAACAGACGATGATGAAAGTCTAGAAAGTGATGATGGAGAAGAAGATGATGATGTAGCAAATGTAAATCCTTCGAACAACAGTTCTAATGAAGTGAGAGCTACTGATAGGTATGCTAATGTTAATGCTCATGTTACGGAGGAGATGGCTCAAGCTGCTAGAGTACCCCCATTTCCACAAGAGTCTTCTGGTTCATCGAATGTAGATGAATTTTACGTTGGACAGGAGTTTGTAAGTAAAGAGTCCATTCAGCATGCTGTGAAGGTGTATTCTATCAAGAAACATCGTGAAGTTGTCACATTGAAAACAACACCGTCACTATACACTGTTAAATGTAAAATGGCACCTAGAAAATGTACAATAGAGGAGATCGTACAAGGTCCCCCAGGAGTAAGTGATGGTGGATGCCCTTGGAGATTACGTGCTATTGTTCCAAAAGGGGGGAGAAATTTTGTGGTGAAGAAGATAGCTGGCCCTCATACTTGTACGAATCCCACGTTGAATCAAGACCATTGTAAAATTGATGCTAACCTTGTTAGTAATTTGATTGTGGGTGTGGTGAAGAAGGATATTGCTCTATCACCGGGGGCAATTATTGAGATTGTGAAAATAGAATATAATTATCAGATTTCATATAAGAAAGCTTGGAAAGCAAAACAAAAGGCAATTGAGAGGTTGTACGGTACCTTCGAAGAAGCATACACGAAGTTGCCTTTTCTACTAACAGCAATTCAAGCAACAAATCCAAGGACCGTTGTCCACTGGGATAAATATGAGTATAGCCCCAGCGTGGAAACATTCAAGGGAGTATTTTGGGCATTTGGTCCTTCGATTGAAGGTTTCAAGTCTTGCAGACTGGTTATTAGTGTAGATGGAACTCACTTATACGGTAAGTACAAGGATTGTTTGCTAATTGCTGTTTTCCCCGGATGCGAATGGTTGCTTATTTCCTTTAGCATTTGCATTGGTTGATGGAGAGAGTATAAATACGTGGACATGGTTTATGACTTGCATCCGGTATTATGTCACCGATCGCACTGAGTTGTGTGTTATCTCGGATCGTCATGCTGGTATATTGTCTGCTATGGATTTGCAAAACGGAGCTTGGAACGAATCGAATGGATTTCATCGATATTGCAACACGATAACATCTCCCGTACTGTATCCTTCGCCTGATCGGCGATGTTGCTATTCAACATAGAAACACATTTCTTGGCAAGGGACCAAGTCTGGATCAACTGAGAAACATGAAAAGTTGAATTAGATGCACATACATATATAAAAACATATTGATATATAAACTTTGAAACTTTAAAACGAAACATTAAAACTTACAAAGCCACGAATAGTGGATCCCTTTGGTTGGTACATCGGCAACCTCACGGAATGTTCATCTGCTGGTTCGGTCCCTAGTCGACGGATCGGTACAACGACTCCAGCAGGAGTCTGCAACGGTGGGAAAATAAACCGTCTAGTGACTCTCTCGTACCAAGACATGTACACCCCATGCAACAAGAGGTCGAAGGGTAGAATGTCACCGATGATTTCTTCGAAACGGTGAACATTCCATCTCTGAACGTAATCGAAGAAGCAAGTAGCCCTATTGTGTTCGGGTGTACGGCCCATTCCAGTGATGTTATGCATCTCGGCATTGAATGGCGCGGCAACTGGAATCCCCTGGTGAAGACCAAACTGGCGTAACACCCTATCGGGGTAGTAAAACTCAACAACCCCAAAGTTGATTAGCGGTGCTTTCGTGAGCCACAAATTATGCCTGAACGTGCAGATAGGTGGCAGTCGAATCAGTCGCTCCTCTGTGTAAGGGGTCCACACCACACAGTCAGCGGCCAACCTATCGAGCTCATCGCGGTAGTATGTCAAGCACCTGCTTGGGTTGGCTGTCCATGTCAGTTTCCCTGTCCAGTACACACCGATAGGAGGTAGCATGTCAATATCATCAGGAAGAACCCTCCAATGTTGAGATTGGATCCGTACTACGGGCCAACCTACGTGAATCCGCTCCCAACTCCATATCTGCAGTAAAATTAAAGGTCCATTCATCTGGTTCGAACCTATACTACACAGACACAGACTCCGATACAGTGACGATAGTATTGCACTGCCCCAACTGTAACGGCTGACCCAACCTAGATCGGCGATTAAGGGCAAGAACATCAGTGCTACGATATTCCCGATCAAATTTGGAAACAAGACCGTGCCGAATAGCGTTAGAATATACGCCCTACAGTAGCACTCCACCTCCGCTGCAGATGAACCGTCATTCATTCTATCTTTGAAGGTATCCTTCAACCACTTTAAACAGATAAATTTCCCATTTATCGCACCGGCTTCCACTTCAACCCCTAAGTACTCCTCCACTATATACACTGGGTCGAAGTCCATCGATCCTGTGACTACCTCTCCATCGATTGGAAGCCCGGTTAGTATGGCAACGTCTTGTAGAGTCACCGTCATCTCCCCGACTGGCAGGTGAAATGAGTGTGTCTCGGGCCTCCATCTTTCAAGCAGTGCTTCCAAAAGTGGACGATCGCACTTGATGGATGTCATCCTGGCAATACCGTAGAACCCACAATCTCTTAGTATCTCGTGTATACGTGGGTGCACAGGTAGCGGATGACCAGTCCTAAAGCGGCACTCCGTAGCCTCACCGTTCCAAATATTCTGCGATCGATGCATCGGCTGGAGAGTGAGGAGTGAAGGGTCGAGTGGTCCGGGGCCTCCAGAAGGGATATATGACGACGAAGGGACTGAAGAGGAAGTGCCCGCCTCATTTGGATTGAATTCAACCTACATAACAATAACATTTACATCAATAGACCGAAATGTAATACAATTCTATTAGAATCAACATTTAATTACTTACATTAGTAGCCTCGGTAGGAGCACGACCACGACCACAACCACGATCACGTCCACCGCGAGTACGTGCTCTATCGCCACGTGGAGGTCTACTACTTTCTTCTACCTCCATGTTACCCCTTGTGCGTACCATTTACAATAGACTACAAATCCTACAACATTAACAAAAATGTTATTAACTATACATAACCTAGATATAAAAACAAATTCTATATAACAATGCCGTTGATTCTCTAATTTTAGCAAAAAACTAGAGTATAACAAATTCAACAAAGTCTATACATAACCTAGATTCTATAAAATTCTAAAAAACTAGATTCAACAAATACTATATGGAATTCTATACAAAATTAAAAAACGCCTAAGTACAACATTGATTCAACAACAAAATTCTATTCAACAAGGTTATTGGTGCAACGCCTAATTAAAAAACTAGACTCGATCTTTCAAAACAACAAAATTCTATACATAACCTAGATCTTGTACAAAATTCTATATGGAATTCTATATAACAAATTCAACTTCAACAAATTCTAAAATTTCTAACTCTTTCTTAATTTTAGCAAAAAACTATATAGAATTCAACAAATACTATATAACAATGTCGTTGATAGCACCAACTTCAACTCTTTCAACTCTTTCTTTTTGAACAAAATTAATACTAAAAATAACAACAATAACTACTCTACATTGTCAACAATAAGTCAAATTTAACTCATCAACTTCACAATAGCATCAACAGTAACACAAATTTTCCAAAGACGAAGACCAATCCAAAGCTTAAGAAATATACCTTACAAGTAGGAGAATCCAAAGACGAAGACGAAATTGGCGAGAAGAGCAAGATCCTACAATTGAAATCCTCCAAAGACGAAGACGAAATTGGCGAGGTCTACGAAATTGGGTATTCGGGGTTTAGGGTTTTAAGAAATAATCAATTTTGGGGAATATGATTGGGGAAAATCGAAATTGGATTAGAGAGTAATTGGTTTTGGGAAGTTTAACGATCGATTAAGGGAGTAATCGAACAAAAAATTGTCGAGTACGATGGATTCGTTGAGGGACAGAGCGAAGAAGAAAAAAAACTCTCAATAGTCGAGAAGAAGAAGAAAGGGGATCTGCGTTGTTAAAAATGCAAGAGTCCAAAGACCGAGTCTTAGTGCAAATAGAGTCGGTCTTTGAAAGACCGAGTCTTGCTCTTTGATTTTTCAAAGCGCAAGACTCGGTCTTTCAAAGACCGAGTCTATTTGCACTAGACTCGGTCTTTGAAAGACCGAGTAGGGCACTTTGGGAAATAAAAAAAAGTAGGGCGGTTTGGGAAAAACTTTGCAAAAAGGGGTCGTTTTGGGAAAAAATTCTGGAATTAAATGGTTGGAATGGGAGGCCCACGTGAAGGATACAACAAATGGTTATGGTGCTGTTGCTTTCACTTTGGAGGGTGACATCATTCACTTGGGGCCCACGTGAGTATAGGTTACGGAAGAAAGGTTGGGAATATATCCCATATCGGTAAAAATCATAGGAATAAAATAATAGATAAATATAATAGCTTATGATCAAGAGACACCCAATCCAGTTAACCACCTTTTGAGAGGCAACATGGTGGGCAGTTGTACTACATAGTATCTAATTTGTCTTATAAATTGTATAAATTGTCTGAGCTAGGGGCAGGGGCGTTAGAAATGGTATCGGAGTCGACTTTCGACACCAAGTGTGGGTAAGAGTGAAAGAGATGTTTGACTGAGATGGAGCTAGAAGATGCATGCCCCATACTCAGCAAGGACGCTGATTTCTGAAGGGGGGGTGTGTGTAACACTGTAACGCCACGAATTCCAAATACACTGAATTCGAGATGTTCTACAGGATCTTTTCACTTTCTTCAGTACAATTTTACAAGGAATTTTAAACTTTTCACTTTACATCAGAGTTTACATCAATATTACACTTTTCATTTGCACAGCGGAAGTAAAATTTACAACAATTAAATAAATGTACAACAACATGGTATAATCTTTATGAATCCATTCCTCTTTAACCTTTAACATGCCATTTACCTGCATATAAGACTGTGGGTACGTCAGTTTATTCAACCGACGATCATTATACATGGCCATCCTCTCTATGCCGGAAATAGTATAACTTAATTTTCCATATTTAACAAACACAAACTTGTCACAAATCAAGCTACAGGGACTACCCTATTGATGTCGTGTTATGATTGTGCACTTAGTCCTTAATGCAATTATTTATGTTACATGACACTAATGCACACTTGTTCGGAGTCTATGCACACTTGTTCGGAGTCTACATAGGTCCGAGGGCAAGCCTCTTAATCGTTCTTCATCTTTGTAGGGTTCAATCCCTCGCCATGACCTAATCTACTACTGTAACTACGGTAGTGTCTTAGATGATCTATGAGTGCAAGCACGTGTATAGAAACTGGAGGGGAATCCCACGTCATGTCACGACGCATCGTGAAGAACCTATGGACAATTCAGCCTCCTTCATGGCACACGATCCTCATGCAGTCACCAAACATCCCACAAGTGTCACCACAGGGACGGTACCCTGGAGCAGTATCCACGTCATGTCACGACGCATCGTGAAGAACCTGTGAAATACTCTCCGCCGCCACGACACTCTGGAGTCGTATCCACGTCATGTCACGACTCATCGTGAAGAACCTGTGAATTACCCTTCGCCGCAAATCCGATGGCTCTCACTCGTGTTTTTCTCCTACTTTCATCACATCTCCCCTATGTACTAATCCTTAGTTTTTATTAGAATCATGAACAAAATCAAAGCTCTAGAGTTAGCCTCTCCACTAAACCGGACTTATTCATTCATTTCAACATGACCAACCTTGGTCTTTCTTTTCAATATTCATTTCATTTCTTTCCAATTGCCGGGGGAGACTTAGCTACTCTTTCATTTCAATTCCAAATTCACAAATTCTAACATAATCTGAGCATTCCCAGCTCATGAGTTCATTTTTCATTGCCTCAGCATATCATGATCTTAGCTTTCATATTCATGTAATTCTCAATTCAAAGTATGATTCATTTCATGTAAATTCTCAATTCAAAACTATGATTCATTTCATGTAAATTCATGCAGCAACAAATAGAGTTTATCAACACCCACCATAAAGTTCACAATCTTCAAAAAAAACAGAATAATGTTCTATGACATATCAAAACACTCTGGACAGTCGACTTGGATCTCTTCCAGTCGACTTGTTTAGTCAATTCAAGTCCTTCATAACCACTCGGGAGAGTCGACTGCTGCACACGGCAGTCGGCTATTCCGCAGTGTTCCAATTTCAATTATCACCCACAGGGCAGTCGACTGTCGTTCAACACAGTCGGCTGTTCTGCATAGTTCAATTATGTACTTTCTCAAGTTCTATACAGTCGACTGCTACACACATTCGGTCGACTGAACAGTTAAAAATCTCAAATTAAGGAATCACACATCATATTTTGTCACGCTATTCTTCAACAAGAATAATTCACATTTCATGGTTATCACACTGTTCTCAAATGAGAAGTACTAACGAAATTTCATAATTCATATTTTCATACATCTATAATGTCACTTCAATCTTTACTATACTAATCTTCTTCATTTCTAGTTCTTTTGCAAGGTATAATTTCCCAAAAATACACATATCAAAATCATAGTTCTGATTACACCTTTTATTCTCAAATCACATTTTATTCCATGTAACAATTCCCAAATTATCTTTATAAAGTCTCATGTATTTTCAAAAGAGTAGAACATTCGAGTTTATAAAAAATGCATCAGTACCAGTCGACTTATACTATAGTAAGTCGACTGTTCAGGGGAAAAACATCCATTATTTTAAGTAAATAGTTTAAGCAAGAAGTTGACTTAGAAAAGCACAAGTCGACCTAAATGAGCACATAAGTCGACTTACAAGGTCCTAAGTCGACTTACCCGAAAGATTCTTTCTCGACATTTCTCAACAATTAATGCCACTAATCTCTTTATCAGCCAAGTTCACATTCATGGTTATAATTAATCCATATCAACTTAGATTTTTACTAATCCAATCACATACAATTGCATACTCGCATTCCAATCAATTTATAGGTCAATTCTCCAATCAAGAGTGTACTCTTATTAATATTTTTCATGCATCATTCTCAATATGATACTAGCATCAGTAATAAGGAAAATCAAACCCACTATCATTCATTCAATTTAACAAGCATTTCTACTTTAGAAATATGGAGAATTTTACCCACCTTGTATGGAGAGAAACAAACACAATTGCAACTAAGTTCTTGCAACAAGATGCACCTCCTCCTAGACGATGCACGCACAAGCTCCACAAGCACCAATCCCGAGCTCCTCCTAGTGATGGCCGGCCTCTTCTCCTCCTTGTTGAAAGTAATACAATCCCACACAATTCTCTCAATCTTTAACTCACAACTTACTACTAAATTAGACTATAGTTTTAGAAAGGTATAATTGCATCTGAATATAGCCATGGGAGGGGATATTTATACTAGAAATCAAGTAGAATGAAGGGCTAGGATTAGTTGGTTGGTTGTAGGATGGAAGGCTAGGATTAGAGTAGGAGTTATAAAAACTACCCACAAC
Source organism: Hemerocallis citrina (assembly GCA_017893485.1). NCBI lineage: Eukaryota > Viridiplantae > Streptophyta > Magnoliopsida > Asparagales > Asphodelaceae > Hemerocallis > Hemerocallis citrina. Next base: position 43,428,579 of record CM030367.1, read on the forward strand.
TACATAACCACCTCCATGATCACCATGACTAAATTTCAAAACTCCCTCCAAAAGAGTGCCAACCGGCCATGAGAAAGGTGTGCATTGCACGTGTACGTGTAGTGCACGTGCATGCCACTAGGACCGAATTGTACATTTAATTTTGTATAAAAATAAAATAGTTATAAAATAGTCTTCTACATGACAAGTTTAAATAAAAAAGAATATTAATCCATGGGCTTTATTTTGGGACAAAATTGTTATTAAAAATAAATAAAATAAAATACATTTTGGGCTTTAAGAAAAAGGGCTTTTCATTAAATTAAAATAATGCTTTCTATTTATTAAAGAAAAGGCTTTTGTATAAAAATAACTTGAGAACACATATTTAAATATTTATACACATCTAAATAAAAATAATTCAACCAAAATATTGCACGTGCACACTACGTGCAAAATAAAATAATTTTTCATTAATTGAAAAATCAGGGTATTACAAACACCCCGTAGTTTTCAAAAATAAAGTATATATATGGATATATATATATATATATCTTAAGCTAATAGGCTTACCCCATCTCTCCTTTCTCTATTTTGAAATAGAGAAAGGATAGCAAAAGTAGCAATTAACACGTGCAGCTCACATCACTTGCCAAAACAGCATTAATTAAAAAAACACAAAAAAAAAACATTTCTTCTACCACATTTCCTCCAAACCCACAAACTCTAACCCTCCCTACCCCAAAACCCACCCAAATCTCCTCACCCGCCCGTCGCTGCCCTCGCCCGTCGCTACCTTCCATCGCCACCCTTTGCTTCCCCGTCGCCGCCCATCCATCTCCTCGCCGTTGCCGCCCGTCGATCATTCAAATGTACGTTTAATTAAATTAGCCTTTTCCATTTTTTTCGAGATGTTAAATGATTGTGATTTATTTTGGATAGTCAAGATCTATCACTATTTCTAAAGTTGGTAACTGAAAAACAAGAGAAAAAAATCCATTACTCATATTCAAAGAAAGGTCATACCTTGAGCCTCATCCATTTGGGATCAAAAGAGGAAAAGAAGCAGAGATGAATGATAGAGTATATGTAGGAGAATGATTTAATACAGTATATCAATAAATTAATTAACAGAAAAGAATTCTTGGAATTAAAGAGAATGAATCTTATTTGGTTTAACAGAGATTGAGTCCAAAATAATAATAATAATAATAAAGAGATGAGAAGAAGAAGAAGATAAGAGAAAGTGAGCAACACAAAGTCTCAATCCAAAAATCCTTTCTTTCTTTTGCACTGTTTTTTTTAATAGGGGTAATCCTCTCTTTATTTATTTCTATTTAATTTAAAGAAAAATAGAACTCATGAAATTAAAGAGAATGAATCTGCAAATATATATACTAAACAATAATTTATTAAAATTTTGGTGAGTCTTTTTATTTTTCTTCAAATTTCGCAGTATTTTTTGCAAATTATTTGTTTGTGTTTGCTTTGATTTTTAGGGTTTAGGGTTTAAAATTTTGGGTGATTGAAGCACGCGATTGTTATAGAATTGGGGGGAAATCAAGTCTTTGGAAACTTTATGCAATATGATTCGAAAAGAGTTTCTCTTTTCATGTGTATTTATGTAATTCTGCTTTGATTTTATGTTAGTTACATTGTTGTTTAAAATTAAATATTTGGGTGGAGTTTTTTTACTCTATGTAAGTATAAATTTCAAAAATTATGGCTCTATCTGGTAAATGAGATTTGTTTTACCTTTTGTAGGAAGTAAAAAGTGATGGTTTTAGTTTTTGAATGGTACAGGGTAAATATCATCTTTTCTACATCTTTTGTTTTGTTTGAAAAGTTTTTGTGAATTATAGTATTGTATATGTGTTTTATGGTTTGATCATTTTGTAGAGACACAACTAAGAAGTAATATAGAACAATTCGAGGTAAATATTGAGGAACTTCGCAGACAATATGAGTCTTTGCAAGCAAGTTTTAGAATGGAGGAGCTGATAAGATTGCAAGTGATTTTTGAAAATATCTATTTTTTTGGTATTTCTAAATTTAGAGACCTAGGGTTTACCTATATTTAGTACTGGAATTGTTGGAAAGTTACACACATCGAGAACTTTTGGTTTCCTTTCAACTGAATAGAAAATATAGAATGATGTTGGCTTGGAAACATGAATTGGTAATCTATACATTTATCATCTTTTGATATAGCTAATTATTAATTATTGTTTCCTCCATGTGTTTCTGATGTTGGTTATATTTGATTTGAGAGGTAATGCTTGATTTGAGAGGTAAGACGGATGAGAAGCACACGGTCAATAAGGAGATAACAGAGTACATCAAGGAGTTTGAGAAGAGCCACAACCCAACTTCGGTAATTATTCGACCTTTTTTTTTTCTTTCCTTCAAATTGAATGAAAATATAGAATTATGCTGGTTGGTTTGGAAGTGTGAATCTATTAATTTATAGATTTGTCATCTTTTAATTATATTTTGATCGAAATAATTAAAGGGCATCTCTAAATTTTTTAATTACATATAATTTTATGATTCTCTCAAAATTATTTTAGTCTGTGCAATTTTGCACAGGGTAAGACTAGTATATATATATATCTAATATATATCTTCAAAAAGTATAAAGTGTTGGCTGTGGCATTCATGGTTTCTATGAAATGAATATATGGAATTAAATGGTTGGAATGGGGGGCCCACGTGAAGGAAACAACAAATGGTTATTGTGCTGTTGCTTTCACTTTGGAGGGTGACGTCATTCACCTGGGGCCCACGTGAGTATAGGTTACGGAAGGAAGGTCTGGAATATATCCCATATCGGTAAAAATCATAGGAATAAAATAATAGATAAATATAATAGCCTATCATCAAGAGTCACCCAATCTGGTTAATCACCTTTTGAGAGGCAGCCTGTGGTTGGCAATTGTACTACATAGTATCTAATTTGTCTTATAAATTGTATAAATTGTCTGAGCTAGGGGCAGGGGTGTTACAGTTCGTGAAGATCGACGTCAAGAACGTGATCCTGACGAACAATACAAGAAGAACGAGTCTTATAAATTGTATAAATTGTCTGAGCTAGGGGCAGGGGTGTTACAGTTCGTGACGATCGACGTCAAGAACGTGATCCTGACGAACAATACAAGAAGAACATTAGGGCCGACGTTCCCCACTTTGAAGGCTACATGGAACCCCAAGCTTATCGTGATTGGATCCGTACGATGGACCACTACTTTGTGTGGTTTGACATGAGCCCTAGGTTCAGAGCTGGATTACGAGCCGATCTGAGGAACGAGCTAATTTATAGAAATGTAGACTCATTAACGGAAGCTTATGCTCTAGTCCTCGATATGGATTCCCTTAAAGCTAGTTCCCATTATAGATCTAACGATTTGAGAGATCATTCCCCTAGAATGACCATTCCTGATCCCTCTAGACCTGAGCATTCTTCTCCTCAGTACTCAAACAAGTCGTATCCAAGCAAGCCTACATCAAATTCATATCCACTTAGAAATGACAACACGGGTAAGAACACTGAAAGAGACAATTTTAAAATTGATCCTCTCACTAAATACTATAAATGCAAGGGATACGGCCATGTTGCTAGCAACTGTCCCAGCTCCAGTAGGATCAATATAGTAAAGGGTACCACTATCATTGTTGGTGAGCCCGACAATGAGTTTACCTATGAACCTAATGTGAGCGACGACTTTGATGAAAAAGGGGATGACCAATCTCTCAATTGTTTTCAGTCTGTTCAGTCACTTCCATTGAGTGTACCTGAGTCACCCATCCTTTCTCAAGTCACTTGGCAACCTATAGATTTTACCCTTGTCTTAGAACATCATAGAGTCTGCATCCACATTTGCATGCTGCATTCACGATTTGCATAGAGAAATTTTTAAGGAAATTAATGAGAATAATTTTAACTACACGTTAATAACAGATATAAGAAGGAAATTTAAAACTCTTGATGTTGGTGATGAAATGATGGTTCGGATTCATCCGGAACAGTTTCCAACTGGATTCATTAAGAAATTGAACATACGTGCTGCAGGCCCATTTAAGATTCTTCATACAATCAATGATAATACCTATGTCGTTGACCTTTCTTGAAGGTTTTGGTATAAGTAAGACTTTCATTATTGAGGATCTATTACTCTATGAAGGCTCAAAATTCAACCCTTAGAAATTTTCTTATAGATGAGCCTACCCTGCAGCTTAATGGTGAGATTTCCACATTTACCCCTCTACCCGATACTATTTACCAACCGACAGAAGAATTGAATAATATTTTAGATAATCAGATAATCTGTACAAAAGATTGTGGTATGCATAAGTACTTGGCGAGGTGGAAGAACAAGCCAAAGTTGGATGACTCTTGCAGTGATTGTGAAGAACTCCTGCAACTGGATCTAGATCTTTTGGAGCACCATGACAGGATCACTTGGGTTTTGACTCGACTGGGTCAATCTCTCTTCGACCCGGAGAGAATGATGAGGACATCTATTCTGTTTAGTTTAGTATTTTATTTCAGTACCATATTTGTTTTGACAATTATAGTCATATGTAATCTTTCGTTTATGCATTAGAATATTTCTGAGATTTTAAAATATTTTGAGATTTGTATCAAAATTTATTTTGAGACTGTATATAGGCCTTGAGATTAATAACAAGTTATGCTATTCTTGATTAAAAAAATTATTGTGTTGAGTTTTGGTGTTCATCTCTCCTTTGTGTGATACAATTGAGATCCAACTTATTAGGGTTTGTGATAAATCCTAATAAAACTTTAGGGTTTGTGATAAACTTTAAAACTACCCCAAATCCCTAAATCCACTTCAATTCCCAAACCCTAATCTCCAAATTAAAATCCTAAACCCTAATCCCCAAATCACATTAAACCCAAACCCTTAATCCTCTTCTCCTCTTCTTCTTCCTCCAAATCCCGACCCTGACCCTAGCCAAAATTCTAGCCTCCACTTCGTGACCTCGACAGCATACCCGAAGCTGCCTCCTCATCCCTTTGTTAACTCCTAGTCATGCCACCACCGCCATCCCACAACCAGGCTTCTCCACCCCTCCCACACCCCGCGATCTCCCGTCTAACCACCCTTCGTCGAAGAGCTGCCCTCACCAAGATCCGCCAACCAGACCCTCAACCTCAACCCCATCGAACTCTGTTGCTTCCCTTTCCCTTCGGCGACAGCAGCAGACCCGAACCCAAGTCGCCGCGCCGCTCGATGACCCCTGACGCGCCGTCAGCCACCGCCAGATCCAACCACCCGCCATTCCAACATTAGCTTCTTCTTCAATTGTTGCAACTGTTTTTCGAACTCTCGGTATACTCTTTCCACTTTTCAAATATTTGTGTTATATTGCCTTATCATCTCTATTATATTATTTGATTTATCTGTCGTTTACAAATATTGAGAGTGAGCATTTTTACTTACTGATTAGAGTACGAATCAATATTGCATCTTTTACTTGCTAGAACGCTTATGGATAATTATTATTGATTATTAGAACTGAATCGTTAATTCACTACTAATCGGAATAGATATAACGGCATATCTATCCCGGCGTGTACTCCCAAACGCCGCGATAGATCGTCGTTATAATATTTTTTTTAATATCGGATGTCTATGACAGCGTTGTTATAACATGCCGTTATATATATAATATATAACGGCGTTTATGAATATAGCACGCCGTTGTAAACTTGACTAATGGCTATGGGATACATTCCATGGCGGTTTTATTGGAACCGCCGTTATATGTGTCAAATATTATCCCGTCCCGCTCCACTATTCATTTCCCCCCAAAAAAACCCTCTAACCCTAACTATTCATCTGCTCACATCCATCTCGAAAATTACTCTCTTTCTCTCTCTGACCACTCGCCCCTCTCCTCCGTCTTACCGCTCGTCCCCTCTCCCCATTCGCCGCCATAGCAGAAGTCTTGCCAGTCGCCATTCTCCATTCGCCGCCGCCCTTCCCTTGCCGCCGCTACTTAGTCCGTCGCCGCCGCCCCTCCCTCCGTTGTCGTGTCTCCCTTGCCGTCGCCTCCGTCATCGTCGCCACCCCTCTCTCTGCTAGTATAGACTCAAAAATTTACATATTTTAGGGCATTTAATAATTTTAGGGCATTTGATTTGTTTCAAAATTTTCATGCCCCTCAGTCGATCTGGTTTGGTTAATGATTTAGGGCATTTCGAAATTTTACAGATTTTGGTATAGACTCAAAATTGATTTATCCTAAATTTTACAGATTTTGGTATAGACTCAAAATTGATTTTGGTGATTTCTTCTGTTGTCCTTAGTCTTTTATTTTGGAATGTTTGTTCTACTGTTATGAGGATTTATGTTAGGTTGACAAACAACTTGTTGTACAACTTAGTCAGATTTCATAGCAACCCCATTTTTTATGGAAGAATGGTGGATAATGGGATTATTTGATAGAGATGAAAACCCCTAATATATTAGATACTTTAGAAATACCTATATTTTAGCTCTAACGATTGCAGCGATACTCGTTCTTCACCTCCTTCTTGCATATATTGAGAATTAGTGTCCCCTGTATTGCTTGAAATTAATATATATTAAAACATGTGCGTGCGCACCGTATATGTAAAAATATATCTAAGTATAAATAACTGAAATATGGAGGAGCACTGAACATACCATCAATCTTGTGGAGCACCTTCTTCACCTCCTTCTTGCACCCATCACAGTGAATATTCACTTTAAGTACGCAGGTCTGAAATTGTGTATTGAACCCGAAAGTTAGAAAACCATCCAAGCAAGTTGATACTTAATTTCATGAACAAAATTGAAATAAAATCCTAACAAGTAGAACAACACTCACCTATATCTTGAGAAAATTGAGATTGTCTTCTTTACTCTTCTTGCTCTACATAGTTTGGTGGGAGCATGGATAAAATTTTGAAAGAAAAAAACATCAAATGTCTTAACTCAAGAAGAGAACATTCTCTTGAGCTTAGAGTAGAGCTGAAGCAGAAGAGATAATAAGAAGGGAATGGTAGGTACTCAGATGATGAGGGGGAACCTGCAGTGCCATGTAATGGATGATTACACTTACACACAGAGATAAGATGATTTGAGGCTTTCTAACTACAGGCACATCTACAGCTTCTCTGTCTCTCTTTCTTTATTTTTACTTCTTTTTATATGCATGCATTAGACTATTAGCTGTAGGTTAATTTTCTAGCAAAACAGTGAAAGACTATTAGTTGTAACCTTATCTATTAGAGCTAAATTATCCTAATATATTGACTTATTATAACCACAAATCTGATAATTGAGCAAAGCCATCAATTATTAGCTTAGACAAAGCATGTGCCAAGCTTCCAAAATTTTAGCAAATTGTGATGGAATGTGAAAACTCCACTAGTTGCTGTTGGTGGACTTGAAAAGGAAAGAATGGAAAAAAAAACCTTGACATTGGATAAAAGGTTATTGATGTTAGATAACTAGTCAAAGAACATAGATTGGGTAATATGCAATTATTGTGACCGAGACCAAAATTGATATGGATGCATAGAGTGGGGTATGAGTCTGTGAGATAAGGGATGGACATTTGCCCAATTGCAACCAGTACAAATGCAAATGGGTGATGATAGTTTACAAACAATGGAGCACTGTATTTTTTATTTTTTTTGAGTGATAGGGATTGCATAACTATTTTTGATAAGATGATGATAGATAGGTAGCAAGCAACAATATATATGATGTTAATTACACAGCTATCTGAAGTGGACAGGCCATGCTTGTTAGGTGTTAGCCTGTTGTTCTCATTTGGAAGAAATTAATGTATTTTTTGAATGAATTATTGAAACTTGAAAGTTAACATATTATATTGTATAGTGCATGAATCTTGTAGCATCTATGTAGGAAGGCCTAATAGAAAGTACATGTAAATAAAGTTAACATATTATTTGGGGGACCTAATAGAAAGTACATGTAAATAAAAGGACTCTTTTGAAGAAAACCTCTTTTTACTATCTTGATGTTGATTTAGGATGAAGAAAAAATCATGATGTTGATCCTAACCTACTTATATTTCAGATTGACTCATATTTTTCAAAATGGATAAAAGTTGGATTAATAAGCCACGATTATCCAAAGCGTATCGGGATGGTGTTAAAGAATTTATTAACCATGCAAAGAGCAATTCTCCTGATCCAAACATGATTTTATGTCCATGTGTCCGATGTTCAAACTGTGATTTGAGGACGTGCGGCGTAGTTGGGACACACTTGATTTGCAATGGTTTTCTACCAGGGTATACACATTGGTTTTGTCATGGAGAGTCTCTTCGTTTAGCTTCTACTACTCCGGTTGTGAATGAAGACGAGGCTTTATTTACAAATGATCTAAATATTGTTGATGAAATGCACTCTTTAGTGCGGGATGGGTTGGGATTCCATAACTTCGAAGCTCACATTAATAATCCAATCAATCAAGTCCTGAATGAGTCAGCAGAAACATCACATCAAGGCGATGGGGGTGGCAGAAGAAATGCCCAGACCCGAAACTAATAAAGAATATGAAGCCTTTCATAAGTTGTTAGAAGATGCAAATACTCTGTATCATGATTGTCACAAGTTCTCTAAGTTTTCATTCATTGTTAGACTGTTTCAGATTAAATGTCTAAATGAATGGTCTGCCAAGTCTTTCACTTTGCTTCTTGAATTGTTGAATGAAGCTTTCCTCAAATCTGTATCCCCAATTTAGCCCAAGCCACAAAGAAATTCCTCAAACTTTTTGATTTAGGGTATGAGAAAATACCATAATGTCCATATGATTGTATGCTATTACAGGGAGATAAGGAGACTCTTGAAGATTGTGAAGTATTTGGTACTTTAAAATGGGTGAAAACTCCGACGGAGGAAGAGCAAACTGATGAGCCAATTACAACAAATAGGAAAAAGAAGCCGACAAAAATACTGCGTTATTTTCCTCTAATTCCTAGGCTACAAAGGCTGTTCATGTCATCTAAGACATCTTCTGATATGAGGTGGCATGCCGAAGGTTGCAAGAATGATGGAATTCTCAGGCACCTAGCTGATTCCGAATCATGGAAAATTTTTGATGAAAAATATACTGATTTTGCTGCAGATCCTCGGAATGTGAAACTTGGATTGGCCAGTAATTGTTTTAGCCCATTTAGGCAAATGAGCAGCACTTACATCATATGGCCCATTGTGTTAATTCTATACAATCTACCCCCTTGGTTGTGTATGAAGCAGTCATCCTTCATTTTGTCCATGATAATTCCTGGACCAAAATCTCCTGGAAATGACATAGATGTATATCTGCAGCCGTTGATTGATGAAATACAACTATTGTGGGAGGGTGTTCCAACATATGATGCAACATCTAAAGAAACTTTTCGTCTCCGGGTTGCCTTGACTTGGACAATCAATGATTTTCCTGCATATGAAAATTTATTTGGTTATAGCACGAAAGGACGTTATGCTTGTACTTGTTGTGTTGAGCAAACTATTTCAAAGTGGCTATATAAAGGCAGAAAGTTCTGCTACATGGGGCATAGGAGATGGTTGCCTACCACACATTTTTTCAGGGCTGAAACAACGACATTTGATGGTACCGATGAGTGGAGACATGCTCTTATAGTTAATTCTGGGTCAGATGTGTTAAGACGGTTAGAAGGCCAGCAGTTCACTTTGTCAAAGGAACCCGAAGTCATTAAAAATGCCAAGAAGCGAGCTAGAGATGAGCAACAGAACACTGATGAATGTGATGCAGATGAATGTGATAGTCCTATCGGTTTAGGATCATGGAAGAAGAAGAGTATTTTTTTTCCAGTTGCCGTACTGGGCGTTCAACTTATTGCGCCATAACATTGATTTGATGCATCTTGGAAAAAACATTGGTGAAAATTGTATAGGAACAGTTATGGAGGATGACCGGAAGACAAAAGACAATCTTAAGTCTCGCCTTGATTTAGTAGAAATGGGCATAAGGCATGAGTCGCACCCTGAAGAATTACCCAATGGCAGAGTACGACTTCTTCCTGCAATCTACTCAATGTCAAAAAGCGAGTTGGAGATGTTTTGCAAAGTATTACAGGATCTTAAGGTCCCTGATGGTTATTCATCTAATATATCAAGATGTGTCAACTATAAGGATAAAAAGTTGCAGGGTCTAAAGTCACATGACTATCATATCTTGATGCAGGATCTCCTTCCCGTTGCTCTGAGGTCTTCAATGTGTGAGCAAGTCACTTCCGTCCTGAAAGATTTATGTAGTATATATAAAGGATTTTGCTCGAGATTGCTACGTGTTGAAGATATTGAAAAATTAGAGCAGCGTGCTGCATTGACACTTTGTCAAATGGAGAGGATATTCCCCCCATCATTCTTCACTATAATGGTTCACTTGATAATCCACTTAGCCGATGAAGCAAGACTTGGTGGACCAGTACATTATCGGTGGATGTATCCCATTGAGAGGTAGTACTTCATCCCTCATTAAGTTCATTAATTATGTACTTTTTTGGTGTGTAATTTCCAAACATTTTCCAATCCAAATATTCTTGTTTAGGTACCTTTATCGACTTAAGGGTTATGTTAGAAATAAAGCTTATCTGGAAGGCTCTATAGCAGAAGGTTATCTTTTGGAGGAGTGCTCCAATTTTTGTTTAAGGTATCTTCAGGGTGTGGAGACATGTCTGACTAGACCAAGGAGAAATTCAGATATTTCCAACCTCAATGGCGCTAAATATCTCTTTCAGACTGCGGGCACTACTTTTGGAAAAATCAATGCGATTGAGTTAGATGACTTAACATGGGAACAAGCACATCGATATGTATTGGATCGCCATGCATCTTGTGAGCCTTATTGAGCGTAAGTTGGATTTGTCAGTAGTGTGAATTTATTTCTGTCAATTAATGAGTAGTTAACCTAAATTTTAATTTACATTCGTTCTTATCTTGTTCCATCAAATTTATCAGGAAAACGACAAGAAGATATAGACCAAAAAACTTGAGGCCACGTGAGCAACATAAATTAATAAATGAGGAATTCCACAAATGGTTTGAAACTCACGTAAGTGACCAACCAAGGTTTGAATTAAAGTGCTACAAAAAATAATTTAAAGTCTTATGCTAATACCGTTTACTATATAATTGTAGGTTTCCTTGTTGGGTAATGATGATGTGTCATGTGAAGTAAAGATTCTTGCCAAAGGTCCCCACAAAATGGTTGAAATATACAATGGATATATATACAACGGTTTCAGATTTCGAACTAAGAAGCGTGAACGCAACTTGAAGTCTCAAAATAGCGGTATTGTAGTGACTTCAAAAACAAGAAGCTCTGCCTCTAATAAAGACCGGAATCCTGTAGACGGGGATGTTGACTATTATGGGGTGCTAACAGATATCATAGATTTGGATTATTACGGGCACTTTCGAGTAGTATTATTTCGTGGTGATTGGGCTATGTTAAATAACAACCACCATGATAAGTTGGGCTTTATAGTTGTAGATTTCTCACATCTGATTCACACTGGGACACACATTAGTCATGAACCATTTGTGTTCCATCTCAAGTGCAATAAGTTTTTTATATTCAGCACCCAGTAGTGGAAAAAAATTATGTGGCGCTACCTATGCAACCAAGAGATGTATTTCAGCTGGGGGATGATTCAGATGATTCAGATGATGATATTGAGAACAATTTCACTGCTTCTGAATTCCCTACATTTGATGTAAACATTTTTGATGTTAATAGTTGCCCTACCTAGCTCCGTACGGATGGAGAAGAGGGAGATCTATTTGATGATGTTGTAATATAGTATCTTATACACATTTTTGTAAATTGTGCCAGTTCATTTGTTTGTCCATTGTTTTCATGAATTCCATTACAGTTAATTAGTGGAACTTATTGTTTTTATGATTATAATTAATGTTATTTGACATAAAAGCTTAAAATTATTGGCATATTGTGATGATTTGTGGTTGTTTTAATTTACTTTTTGTTTTAATGTCATTATTTGTTCATATGTTTGATTTGTTGATTAAATTATAATTAGTCTGAATTTTCTTGAAACAGGTGACATATGGCTAGAACAAAGAGAAAGTTGCAACAATAACTGTCGACCAAGACGAGGCCGTAGAGTAGCCTAGCAGAGGACTTTCTACTGAGCACCCGACTGAAGAGCTTGGAGGGGTGGCGGATGGGGGTGCTACTACAGTCGAGGGGGGTGAAGGTAGCACTCCCACTACATTGAGGAGGTCGAGGGGGCTGACGAAGATGAAGGAAATATGGAAGCTCCCAAACAATAAAAAATTATTGGCGGAATGCAACGAACACAATCAACCAGTTAGAGATGGCGGGAGTAAGCTCGGGAAGTTTTGCGGTGTCATAGCAAGAAATCCTCGTATCCTTCCACTAAGCTACGAGAGTTGGTCGAAAGTACCAACGATGACCAAGGCGACGGCCATCGATGCGGTTAATGTATATATTTAAAATTTTTTGTTCTTTTCCATGTGATTTGCTTTGTAGAATATTTCTTATTATCCAATTCATAAGTGTGATCCACTTCCTCGCATGGTGCACCAGTTATTGATGCCGGATTCTTATAGCAAGCATTGGTACAAGTGGTATGAAGATTTTACAAACATTAAGATACATATTGTTCTTTTCTCTTATTACATTCCTGATGGTGCATATCATAAAGTAAAATTTATATTTGGATGATATCTTGGCACTTATATCTTTCCTTGATTGCCACGGAAAATGGTGAGTAAACCAACGTCAGAATGGACTAAATAAATTTAGTGTGCAAATTAATTTAGAGCCTAAAAAAGTTTTAGTGAAGTCGAATTATAATGCCATAAAAATAGTCTATTCTTCTGCCTAATCCACCACCATTATCGTTTAAAATACCACATAACTCAACCTAACAAAGAAGCAAGTATTTAAGAAAACAGTTTTAAGGAGATCAAATTTGACCTCCTTAATTGTTACATACCCTGTAAATTTTGGACCTTCAACTGCTGTCTCTCAGAAGATATTGGCCAGAGTACATAGTTGTATTTTATGAATGGAAGTTTGTGTTATCTTGTCATTAATTATTCTGTTCAGGATCAAACTCCATTTCTTGTTAACAGTATTTGCCACAATTTTGATCTTATTGTGGGCTAGCTTGTGGCTGAGGATACATACACTATCTTGCTAACTTTTGGTTTGTTTAAATATTTGGAGGGCTATCCTATTTGTAAAAATATTTCTCTATTTAAATGTCTTGAAAATCTATGTTATTTTAATAGAATAATTGAAAGCCTATTAGTAAAGATGCGTCCTGACCTTTTATCATGTCCATACACTGTCTTGCTAACTTTTGGTTTGTTTGCATCAGTGGCATGTTGTAGCTTTTGGTTTGTTTGCATCAATTATTGCACTATTTGGAGGATTCTTTGCAAGCCGTTTCAAGCGAGCATTCTAGATTAAGGTTATTTCTCTGTTACAACTATCATAAGAGTGTAATCTCGACCAACCAGTAAGGTTGGGAAGGATAAATATTTCAACCAACAATAGGTTGCTGTTACTATTCTTACTAATGAAGTGTGCTTTTATATTTCAATGCGGTACAAATCATCACTATGTTTGCCAAATAATTATCATATATATACTGTGTGTATATGTACCAAATGAAATATTTTAGAAGTGCCTATATGTATAACCCATACCGAAGCCTTACTAGCTCCATCATCTTTCTTGTTTTGCAGCAAAAGTTTGCAATCCCTGACGCTGCTGAAGGATGGCTCAATAAATCAACTTCGAAAAAATGGAGGGATCACAAGAGCTTCTTGAAAGGGAAGTACTATGACGAGGAGAAGACCGAGGTCGAAAATGCAAGGTCAGTCCCCGAATGCGTGACGCCACAAGATTGACATTTTCTTGTCAAATATTGAAAATCGAGTGCTGGAAAGGTAATCATATTTCATTGTTTATATCTTCCATTGATGATATAAATTATTAATTTTGGTAAACATAAGCATTTATTCCAATTATTAAAATGGTATAGAGGAAAGCTGAGATTGGTCTAAGCAGCCGTAGGCAGATGAAGGTCAAGCACACTAAGGGGAGTTGCAGCTTTGCTGTTGTGTGGGATGATATGGTAATGGAAATTTTATTTTATAGCAAGTATGTTTTAAAATGGTGGGAATATTTTTTTTTGCCAATTTCTGCGTTGGTATGCTATTTCATTTAACTCATATATAGGATACGTCAGTCGAGGGAGAGAGTGTCGGTGAGGTAGATTTTTTTGAATCGACTCACACAAGTAAGGATGGGACCTTTCGGGATGAATTTGCAGCTGATATAGTGGTAAAAGTACATGAAACTTTCGAACTCAAATTTCCATTTTGCAACTCAAATTTGAATATTATTCACAACTCAAATTTGGATTTTAATTTGGTCATAACTTACAAATTTTCAAACTAATTTTCAGCTCAATTTTTGGTATTAATGTCGTGTTTGCTCTCTTTTGTAGAAAGAAGCTAGAAAACTGATTGAAGAGAGGTCGACATCTTCTACAGCAGACGATACGATCCAGCGTGAAGCTATGACTGATGTAAGGGGGAAAGAGCGACCCGGTCGTGTGCGGGGAATGGGATTGGGGCCAACACCCTCACAGGTACATTAGCATTTAGTCTCACTGTGTTATTGTGTGGTTATGTTCTTGTATTGCAATGGATGGAATTTTCGTGCTTGAATTTTAAGACGCCCTCTCCGTCAACTAAACCTTTTTTTTTTTTTCTGTATGTCGTGTGTGCCGCTTTGTGCAAAACGAAAGTTTTGATCTTTGTATTCTGATTTTTGTGTTCTGATTTTTGTGGTTCACTACTCTTTTAACTGGGGGCTTGGGAAATTTAAATTACCACTATGATCATATACTGCCTTATTCATATTTGGTTACATGCAACATGATCTTCATCCATGTATTAGCCAGTTGATTATTGGGCTACAATCAGCTCCTAAGTCGACACACATATTTTTGGTGCATAGTGTTTGTTTTAATTTTTTAAACATGAGGGAACATATAATTTGTTAACACACTAGGTTTGTCCGTTGACACGGGCTTACAACACGTTTTCGGAACGGTAAATCTTGTTTGATCATATAAAATAGTTTTGGAGGTCCAGCAAATTAATTGAAGTAGCAAACATAGAGCAAAAAACATATTATATGATTTTTTTTTATTTTATTTGAATTATTTTAAAATTTTTTAAATTTTTATTTTTTTATTTTTTTAATTTTTTAAATTTTTAAAATTTTTTATTTTCTTAATTTTTTGAATATAAGAGGGAGGGAGAGATAGAGAAAAAAAATAATTAAATAAATATAGGAGTTGTTTTGAGTGGGAGATTTGAATTTGAGTTTTTTGGGGAACTTTTTGGGGGGGGGGGGGGGGGGGGGGGGGGGGAATGTTTTGTGAGGTTAGATCTGAGGCCTTTGATTTTTGGGTGGATTAAAGGAGAGCCACTTGATAGCTTTCTTTGTATTTTATTATATAGATAAGGGATTACTGCATGGTCTTATTCTCATTCAAATATTTTCGCTCCTATTCCACAACTCAAAAAATGTGTCATCTAAATGTCAGACTGAAACTATTATAGATAAATTATAATATTCTATACTTTGATTCATTTGGGAAGTTCATGATTTGTTGACCTGAACTTGATTTGTATGTTTTCTCCCCACACCTTCTTTCATAAATACTACCTTCTCCCCACACTATCAGTTTTGTATGTTTTCTCTCAAGAAGAGAGAAAAATCGTCATGTAACATATACTATATCTCCCTCTATCTCAATCTCAGTCTATAAGTTGCAGTGCCGATATGATAATCAGAGGGGGTTGGAAATGAAGATGCGTGCATCGTTCCCCAGTTATAGCCTGTACCTTGAACAACCGTAATCGGAAATGGAGCTACTTAAGTGGTATCATGTGTAGTAGCCCATACTTGGTTGCATGGCAGCTGAGTAGGAGTAGGAAAATTATATGAAAAAGAAAAAGGTCCGTGGATATTTCCATCTGGGTCCTTATAGTTCCATATTTTCTCTGTTTTGAAGCTATCGGATATTAGAGGTGATGTTGAGCAACTGAAAGTCCAGTTCTTTCTACAGGTTCGTTGTTATTAGAATCATCAGCCTCAAAGCTAGTTGCTTTTGGTGGTCTTGCTAGCTCTAGTTTCCGAAGTGTTAGTTAGGTGAACATCTTGTACTTGGCTCTGTGTGTTCATTCATTCTATCAACCCAATTACTTTCAGGAGGTAACAATTCTCTTCCCTTTGATGAAGATTCCCTTGGTCTACGGTAGATATCTGCATTGATGGAAGATAGACTTGCATTGTTAAAATATGTGCAGAATAGCATGAAAATTAGCATGTACATTGTTGGAATATAAATCCCTCAACTCTCAGGACAACATTTCATGAAATAAAAAATATGACTAGAGTTCATGAAGTAAAAACAACCTTCTTCTTTATCAGAGAAATCGTAGTCCTGATCCATTTTTGGGTCAGAATGTTTTCCGGAACTGCTTTATGTCGACGGAGCTCATCAGTGTTCAGTAGCTGCAGCTTTTCTACACATTCAATTATATTCTTATTTCTGTAGAATTGCTGGGTTCATAAAAGACTGCAAGTATGCTTGATTATTTAATACAACATTCTTATATGGCATGCTATGCTCTAGAAAGGGGGAAAGAACTTGGAGAAAAACAAAGCTTAAAACATTACACACTGGGAATTTCAGTCATTTTGGAGTTATAATTACAAACTTAGAGTCAGATTTATGGATAAGTCCGATCGATCTCCATAGCGATCTTGTGCAAGTATTTTAAATTGTCGATCGTTGGAGATAATTTAAATTGTTTCTGTTATGAAGTATTTTTTTCTATTGATCGTTGGAGATAATTTAATTTTAGGTATTCAATCACAGGTATTTGGTTCTTGTGCATCTAGCTCCAGTCGTACATCCTATCCGGACGTGTTCAAGATGCAGGCCAAGATGCAGGAAGAGATTGACGGCTTGAAAGATATGATTGCTTCTTTAATCTCCCAACAAAACCTCAACTCTGACAATCCAGTACATGGAACTGTAAGTATTCAGCAAAATTTTATGATATCAGTATGAAATTTAACTATTGCATTTGACTGGTGTGGTGACTAGTATGGTGAATAAACTAATAAATGACATTATTGTGAATTATACAGGGCCAGCGAATTCCATCTACTTCTAGTCACGCACATACATCTGGGCGAAATATCAATGGAAATGACAGCAATGCCGAGCCACACCAGTAGATTTTGTCATAGTTTAGTTTTATTTGGACTTTAGAGCATCTGTAGTCGTTAGCTATTTATCGATAATATCGATATTTGGATTAAAAAGCAGCTGCAGTCGTTTGCTATATATCGATATTATCGATAAATCGCTACAGTAGATTGCTATAAATGAGAATCGATATAGCATTATCGATAACTGAGGGACGGCGTTCGAAGAGCCGTCCCACTAAAAAAATTCTTATTATAATCGTCGGACGGCACTTGAAGTGCCGTCCGTTTGGAAAATTCTAATTTATCCGAATTAATAAAACCCCAAAAATCGAATTAAAATCCACTGTATTCACCCCTCGGACGGCACTCTAAGTGCCGTCTGTCCCAAAGCCGCTATTCTCGGACGGCACTCTATGTGCCGTCCGTTGGAGATTTATATAAAAAAAAAAACCTAGTTTGTTGGAAAAGTGAAATCATAGATGGAAACCACCATCTTGTTTCAGCAGGTGGATGAATCTAGAAGCAAATCCAATGGCTGGCTTTTAAAATTGAATAAATAGGCTGTTGAACTAAGTATTAAGAACAATGAATATTCCATAATTCCGCGAAATTTGGAATTATATTGAAGTAGTTAGGATGTTTGGACAGGGTGTAACAATAGTTTTTAAAAAAATTTTTATTTAATTTTTTTTTTAAACTGGTTAATTTTTTATTTTTATTAGTTATTTTTTTAAACGGACGGCACTTCATGTGCCGTCCGACGATTCCGTCCCCATATTTCGCTTTTCTTCCCTCCGACGGCACATCAAGTGCCGTCGCTTAATATTAAATGATTGATTGCTATATTATAGCTTTCGACGAGTGCAGCGAAATCGAAATTCCTATTTCTATTTATCGATATATGGATAATTTTAACATTAATGACTACAGATGCTCTTAGTCTTTTTATGTTTTGTCGAAACTGAATTTATGTTTTGTTAAAGAAACTGATGTATAACATATATATTTCTAACTCTTCGTATGCTAGATTTTAGATAAGTAATTATTGTTTATTGTGGTCCGTGATTATATAGTTGTTTATTATTCTGCTATTAGCGATTTTAAGATTTGAACTTTCAAATTTGATGTGACTACAGATATTTTGAATTTGTGACTTATTTTTAAAATAATGGGAAAAACCTGAAACCCCCTATCTCGGCATTTTGAAAATATGCCGGGATAGATAGCAATCCACCAAACGCGGCGAATTATTCAAAAAAAAAAATTTGAACCCATCCCGGCGTTTTAGAAACGCCGGTATAGGATGCCGAAAATTATTTTAAAAATATACAACGACGTTCAACAAACACCGGCGCATGTGTCTATTACGGCGTTTTGGGTGCGCCGTTATAGACCTACGACTTATAACGGCGGTCTATATAATCGCCGTTATAGACCTATGGTTTGTCCCGATGCTCGATACAACGGCGTCACGCGCGGTGTTATTATTATCGCTGCTATCATCTATGGCGGCGTTTATAAACGCCGCCAGAGACCAAAAAAAACGTCGCTATAGCTCTTGCCGTTTGTAATGATTGCGCTTGTTAAACCTAATTCAATTCTTGAAAATCCATCAAACTAATTAATAGTTATAATTTCTAACTTAATCTGCATTACGTTTTGGTAAAATTAATCCTTTAAATTTCTTGGAAAGTTCTCAGTTTAGGATTAGTTTTACATCATTTGGCCATTGAGGAAGTGGAAGCTATGTTAGAGCAGCGGAGCCTTCATTTCAAGTTTTGGACAAAGAGCCCTAAAAGAGCAAGTCAAGGCTCTGGATCCTTGAGAATGAGGAAGTGGGGGTGTTCGTCAAATTTATAGTATTAAGGATCAGATTGAGCCAATGTAATATACTTGTTCGGACAAATTCAATGAAAGCTTTTCACTGATTGTTGATGAAGTGGAATATCTTTCAAGTTTGGGTTTGGTTTCAATATAAGTGAAGGAGAAAGCGAGCAAACGAATGAATGTATTTTCTATCCTTTTGACTGCATTGAATTGAAGAACATTTATGGATTTCATAATCTGAATTGAGGACTTAGGCTTAGAACATTTGTGGGGGCACAGCTTTTTCTATTTTAGTTTTGTTTCGTGTTCTCCTTATTCAAGTCCTGAATTTTAAACGGGAAGTCCTGAATTGAGAAATTTGGTTCAGAAATGTTTGTGAGGTATTGACATTCCTCGCTTTATTCATCTCCCCTCACAACCCGAATAAACCTTGTTTTATCTTTCTTATTCTTGAAATTATAGTGCAGGAGCTCTAGCTCCCCATTCATCTTCAATATTATCATAATCCAGAGTTTAACTTATACAAATCCTTGTACTTTTGTGAAGTTCCATCCTATAGTTCGACTACATTTTGGAATAAAAGTTCGGCCTAACACCTTCACCGGAACAAATTAGTCATATGAGTAAAAAGTCAAGTCAGGTCAACGGGTGGTCTTAAATGATTAAAAAGTTAAATGTAAGAATTTTTTTATGGTGCAAAATTTCAACAAACTCAACTTCTTAAGTTTATTTTAAACTTTGCTACATTTAATCTTAGATCGTATAATCTGCAATATCAAATTTGAGACTTTTTTATATATATATGAAATTACATTTTGGTCTTGTCGTGCACCTGATGAGAATATCAAATCTGTTTTATTTTATTTAGAGATTAAGCAATATATAGTATATTTGAGAGATTTATTTGAGAGATTTGTTTTAGATTTGAAAGATTTATTTTAGATTTATTTGAGATTTGTTTTGGATTTGTTTTGAGCCTATATATAGACCTTGAGAATAATGAGAAAATATGATATTGTTGATTACCAAAATTATTGTGTTGAGTTATTGCTCTTCATCCTTTTTTTTTTTTGTGGGACTACTGAGAGAATTATTAGGGTTTGTGAGAAATCCTAATATAATTTTTGGGTTTGTGATAAACTCTAAAATAACCCCCAAATTCCCAATCCTTAACCCTAATCCCAACTCCAAACCCTATCCCTCTTCTTATCCACCATCTTCTTCTTCTTCCTCTTGAATCCCGAACCCAACACCCTAGTCCACCATCACCAACCCCCGATTGACCTCGCCACCCGCCGTTGCCACCGACGACCCATTGCCACCCACCCCGCGATCTCGATTGCTGCCACCGCCCTTGTCGCGCGACCACCCCGACCACCCACGGCAACTCCACCCCAACTCCTAGTTTTCCACCATTTGTGAATACGTCTTCGCAGAACCATCACAGATCCTGAAGAGCCTTTCTTGTCCCTACTAAACCACCCAATTAGGAACCCTAGATTTCTGCGAACCCCTCCCTGAACTAAGATGGACAACTTTGATATTTCCGCTACCCTAGCTGCCATTCAAGCAACTCGTGCCAATATCAGTCAGAGACTTGAGAAAGTAGAATTAAATCAAACTGTTGTCCCTGAGCTTCATGCTAATCGTCAGATCCCTCAAGGGAATGATTGTGATGGCCGACGTCAAGATCATGACCCTGATGAACAATACAAGAAGAACGTTAAAGCTGACGTTCCCCATTTTGAAGGTCACATGGAACCCCAAGCTTATCTTGATTGGATCCGTGCCATGGACCACCACTTCGTGTGGTTTGACATGAGCGAAGCCCTGAAAGTTAAATTTGTTACGATGAAATTGACAGAAAAAGCTCAACAACACTAGACCAATCTTAAACATGCCTGTAGAGGCTGAGGCCTGGCACCCATAGACACTTGGGAAGCCATGAAAGAGAAGCTCACCAAGAGATATGTACCTTTATTGTTACACACTCGATTGCTAGATTTGTGGAACCAACTCTATCAAGGAAGCAAATCCACCCAAGAGTATGTTGATAAGTTTGATGACTTTCTTATTCGGTGCAATGTGTTAGGTAAAGAGAACGAAGAACAAAGTCTCTCTAGGTTCAGGGCTAGATTACGAGCCGATCTGAGGAATAAGTTGATTCACAGAAATGTGGACTCATTGGCAACAGCTTATGCCCTTGTCCTCGATATGAATTCCCTTAAAGCAAGTTCCTATTATAAGTCCAGCGATTCGATGGATCATTCTTATAGAATGACCCCTCCCGATCCCTCTATACCTGAGCACTCCTCTCCTTAATACCCTAAGAAGTCTTACCCAAACAAGCCTACTTCAAATTCCTATTTACTTAGAAATGACAATACGTGTAAAAACACTGAAAGAGACTATTCTAAGATTGAAACTCTCACTAAGTGCAATAAATGCAAGGGATACGACCATGTTGCTGGCAACTGTCCCGATCCAAGTAGGATCAATATAGTAGAAGGTACCAATGTCATCGCTGATAAGCCCGACAATGAGTTTACCTATAAACCTCTTGTAAGTGATGACTTTGATGAAGAAGAGGAAGACCAACCTCTCAACTGTATTCGGTCGATCTAATCACCTCCATTAAATGTACCTGAGTGACCCAACCTTTCCCAAGTCACTTGGCAGCCCATAGATTTTACCCCTGTGTTAGAACATCACAGAGTCTACATCTACATTTGCATTCCGCATTCATGATTTGTATAAAGAAATTTTCAAGAAAATTAATGAGAATAATTTTAAGTACAAGTTAATAGCAGATACTAGAGGAAAATTTAAAACTCTTGATGTTGGTGACGAAGTGATGGTTCAGATTTGTCTAGAACGGTTTCCAGCTGGATCCGTTAAGAAATTGAACACATGTGCTGCAGGGCCATTTAAGATTCTACATGAAATTAATGGTAATACCTATGTCGTTGACCTTCTCTAAGGTTTTGGCATAAGTAAGACTTTCAATATCGAGGATCTAGTACTCTATGAAGGCTCAAAATTTAACCATAGAAATTCTCTTATAGATGAGCCTACCCTGCAGCCTAATGGTGAGATTTCCACATTTCCCCCTTTACCTGAAACTTCTTACCTATTGACAGAAAAAATGAATAATATTTTAGATGATCAGATAATCTCTACCAGAGATGGTGGTATTCATAGGTATTTGGTGAGGTGGAAGAACAAGCCGAAGGCGGATGACACTTGGAATGATCGTGAGGAGCTCCCGTGCTTGGATCCAGATCTTTTGGAGCACCATGAAAGGATCACTGGTTTTGACTCGACTGGGTCGAGCCCTCTCTCACCCGAAGAGAATGATGAGAACATTAAATCTATTTTTTTTCTTGAGATTTAACAATATGTAGTTTATTTGAGAGATTTATTTGAGAGATTTGTTTTAGAATTGAGAGATTTATTTCAGATTTGTTTGAGATTTGTTTTGGATTTGTTTTGAGCCTATATAAAGGCCTTGAGACTAATGAGAAAATATGATAATCTTGATTAACAAAATTATTGTGTTTAATTATTGCTCTTCATCTTTTTTTTGTGTGAGACAACTGAGAGAATTGTTAGGGTTTGTGAGAAGTCCGTATAAAATTTTGAGGTTTGTGATAGACTCTAAAATTACCCCCAAATCCCCGAATTAAAAATCCTTTACCCTAATCCCAACTCCAAACCCTACCCCTCTTCTTCTCCACCATCTTCTTCTTCTTCCTCTTGAATCCCGAACCCAACACCCCAGCCCACCATCGCCAACCCCCGATTGACCTCGCTACCCACCACTTCCACTGACGACCCATCACCACCCACCCATCGATCTCGATCGCTGCCACCGCCCCTGTCGCGCGACCTTCGCGACCACGCCACAGCAACTCCACACTGACCACCTCGTCCTCCTTCTGCTACCTCTCGACCACCTCGTCGAGCCCCCATACCCCCTCGTCATCTCCCCTTTTTGCCCTCGTCCTCCCCTTTTCTCTTCGCCCTCATCCCGACTGATCATCCTCGTCACTGCTCGCAAGCCCAAGTCAGCCATCCCGCAGCCGACATCTTCGCTATTATTTGCTGCCGCTGAAGTTCTTGTTCGCAGCCGACAACTCTCCTCACTGTGTTCTTTGCTGCCGACAACCCTCATCTTCTACCCCGGTAAATTCTTTCCACTTCTCATTTATTTGTGATAGCATCTATCATATTTATAATATTATTTGATTTATTTGTCATCTACAAAAATTGAGAGTGTGTTCCACTTGCCTATTAGTGTACAAGGAGAAAGAAAAGTAGACAATCGAGGGTGAGGGAAAACAACAATGCAGGAAGATAACAGAAAGAAATAAAGCAAGACCAAGAGAAAATAAGGAAAGGAACAAAAGGAAAAGCAAAGCAACAAAACAACAAAAGCAAAATATACCTGCCACAACTCCATCAGCTATCTTAGCATCCACAACAGTCAAGTTAAAAGCCTGACCTCTCCTCGGAACAACAACCCTCTGACTGGCAATCTGTCGTTGAGGAGGAAGCGGTGACCTAACTGGACCACTAGCTAGAGCTGCTTGCTGGACAGGATCCCTGGCTGAAAGAGCCACAAGCTGCTGCGGGCAATCCCGCACTGAATGATCGGTAGCACCAAACCTAAAGCATCGACGAGAGGCACGGAAATAGTTCTTACGCTCATGCCCAGAGATCTGGCAAAAGTCACAAAAAACCACCCCTCGGAAAACTAGCAGAAGGATACGGAGTTGTCCTGACAGGATGGGCAAGCGTAGGCCTCCGAACAGGACCAACAGAAGGCCTAGCAACAGCAGCGGGAACAGTCCGCTGAGAAGAAGTCGAACCACCACGAGCCCGCTCTTGAGCTCGAGCTGCCTCAAGAGCTTCAACATAAGTACGCAAACGGAAAGAGGCAAGATGCCTCTTGATATCCTGATCAAGCCTATTTGTGAATCTACGAGTCTTATCCTCTTCGGTAGCCACAAGAATGGCAGCGAAGCAGCTAAGTCTAGTAAACTAAGCGGTGTACTCATCTACAGACCTGAAATCCTGTTGCAAGAAGTCTCATGTTACAACATTGTTTAAACAATTATGTAACAAATTCCAAAATAGAATAACAACTTAACCTATTTAAGGGCCAGGAACTGCTACTCCATCTCAACTTGAGTACTACTGGGGAAGAATTTCTCCAAGAATCCCCGATTGAAGGTAGCCTAAGCAATAGGCCTCTCAAGTTGCTCGGACTCGGCCATCCACCAGATACCAGATATGAGCCAGATCTACCAACTGAACAGAAACCACATCCACCCTATTAGCCTCGGCAATACGAGCCGCTGACAGCAACTGCTCAGTCTAGATCAACCACTGTTCAGCCTCCAAAGGTGTCTCTGTGCTAGAAAAACGATCAGGATGTAGCCTCATGAAATCCATGACTGTACCTGGACGAGGCGGAAGAGCAGCCTGCACAGGCACAGCGGGAATCTGACCCCGAGAAGCTTCCAGAGCAGCCATCACTAGATCACTGTGGTTCTGCTGCTGATTAATCATCAGCTCGAACACAGTAGTGACAGCCCCAATCAGATCAGGCTGAGACTGAGAAGAACCCCTACGAGCTATAGTCTGCACAAAAATCAAAACAATCAACATTCGGATCTGAGTTGGTAAAAATTTCATTTTGCATATATATATATATATATATATATATGTGTGTGTGTGTGTGTGTGTGTGTGTGTGTGTGTGTGTGTGTGGTTAATGAAATGTTGTGCAGATCCCAGTACGAGCCAAACTTGTCTAATATATTAGGCAACTAATACATTGGCCAAACCTGAGCTCTAATACCACTAAAATCCTTGTCACGTCCCGCTTCCCGAAAAGATTACGGAATATGGATACGCGACTCAACCCAGTAAATAATTTGCATCATCCATAAACTGTTCAGAATCTTATAACAAGTCTAAGAATAATCATCGTCGGAAGCCAAAAGAATCATCCTCACACAGACATATATATCTCAAAACAAAACAAAGTGCCAACAGAAATTAATTGAAAACCAATAATATAATAGTCTCAAGTAAACATATCCGAACAGGTTAATATCCTGGGTCACATTGCCCAAATACAAATAAAATCCATATACTCAATTACATTGTTCAAAAACAACTGATAATAATAATAGCAAAAGAAGTCCAGCACTAATATTTCATTTCTCCAATACCATCGGGCAAACGACCATCCTGATATGCAATCAATAAATTGCAGGAGAAGGAAAAAGAAAATAAGTACCCGTCAATACAAGTTACGGGCCGCTTGTAATGCAGGATACAAGTACATGGAAAACTAACAAATCTAAATAATAGTATAACAGATATAGCATGGTATAGCAGAATCAACTAGTATGGTATATTAACATGTGTCAAGTGTCAAAAGTTAAAGAGCATGCAGACAGATATACAGATAGTGTTAAATAATGATGTCAAGTGATAGTGTCAGACAGATAACAGATAATCAAATAATCAGATGATCAAAAAATCAGATAACAGATTTAGATATTAGATACAGATACAGATTCAGATTCTTATAAGACTTGTATTAATTGCTAACTAGGTAGCAATTCATGTTCCATCCTTTTATCACATGGTTTCTACATTCAAAACAGTAACGTTTGTAGATTTCGTAGGGGATCATATAGGACCGTGTACTCAGGGTTCAGACAGACATATATCATATAACAGATCCAGATAGACAGATAGAACCTAGTGGTTCTCTTCTTCCCTACACCTTCCTATAGGAAGTAATGTAGACATGGTACAGAATAACAGATAACAGATAATCATATGGAAAACACAGGCCCCCTTCTAAGTACACATTTCTATGCTTTTCCACTACTAGATCTTTTCCATAAACCCCGACTTGGTCATTTTACAATTATTATCAGATAGATGTGTATGTGCATGAAATAGAGTAAATATAGCATGATATAATGACCCACAAGTTCAGAATAACTGATAAGCATGTACAGATGGTAAGGTAGTCACATAACAGAACAAAACATAGTACTTCCTAATTTAGGACAGCACGATAGTACAGTACTAAAACATCGATTCCTGCTACCACAAATATTAAAACCTAGATCCGTCAGAGAATTTGAAAAAAAGACTTCCAACCGAATCCAGCAGATATAGATAAGTCATATAGTGTTTTAGAAGAACATAACCCAAAACTGATTTGAAACCAAAAAATACGTTCAGCCAGAAATCAGTAAATCGTATTCACAGTCGGGAAAACAGCATCAAAACACCTCAAATAAATCCAAGAAAAATCTGGGGTATTCCACTATATGTCTAGTATCAGAATATAAAGTTTCATAATTTTTCAGTAAGATTAGTTCAGTCAACAGAAATCAGAAAACATCAAGAAACGATAGTTTGGCAAATCTGGAATTCCCAACGCTGCTGTACGAAAACTTTAATATCTTGCAAATCGTGAAACGAAATCCAAATCCACCAACGAGAGATAAAAATAGACAAAATAAGTTAACTTTCATATTTCACAAATATTTTTCATGCAGGAAAAGTCCAGCAAGTATAGTTTTTATAAACAAGCATGAAACGGTATATAAAACTCATCAATAAAATCCACCAAAATTCTGGGTAATCCCTAAATAGGTACAGAAACACTGTACAAAATTTCAGATCAAAATAATATGGTTAATAATAGTATCAAAATAGTTTAGTCATCGAAATCATCAAGAAATGAAATTTGGAAATAAAATACACTCCTGTAGTAAAACAATCATATCTCACACATACGAAAAAGAAATCAATCAAGGTCAGAAAGTTTGGAAAGAAGACAGATTTCTCTAAAAATCATGTTTAATACTGAAGTTAAGATTCTGACCTTAATATGGTCTAAAATACCAATCAAAACTGATCACTCACAAAATATAGATTTTCCTTTTAACAACAAATCAACATACAACATAGGAAACTCGTTCCAAACACAACCAGACATGTTATAGAGTCTACTAAGTGTCCAGACATCATGAAATAAGGTATATGGCATGTCAACAATAAGTACATGGATCCAAACAAACACCCAAATTCTTATAATCATCTCACAAATATAATCACCTCAAGAACGGTCAAAACTTAAGTTGTTTCATGTCAAATTTGTGTCGTGAGACAACTATGGTCAAATAGTACTATAGAGACAATACTCATCAAACATACATCACACGCGAGTTGTCTCTAGAACCCAACTACACTACAAGCGGAATTTATGACATGTATTATACAAAGGAGTTGAGTACAAGTTACTTGTCTTAACCGATGACAAAATGAATACCAAGAATAATGGGAACGGATCCCGGCAACGAATGAAACCCATGAAAAAAAACCACGAAACAAGCAATCACACGTGCAAACTTCGTGCACGGGCAATCCAACAACCAAAGAGAGGGAGATCGGGAGTGGGCACGGTGGCAGCGGCGCAGCCAAGTGCTGACACTACTGCTGATCCTACTGGCGATGTCGGAGGACGGGGAGGAGCGGGAGAGATGGACGATGGGGATGCTCGGGGTGATGGGGTAATGGCCACTAGGGTGTTCGGGTTGGGCTGGCGACGGGAGTAGGGTGAAGCGGCTAGGGGGGTCGGAAGAGGGGAGGTGTAGTCAGGATGGGCTTGGGGTGTTGATCGGGGTTAACGGCGCAACAGGGAAGGAGGGGATCGGGGGTTAAGGTTTGGTTTATATAGGGTTTTGGTTTTTAGGGTTAAAGATATAGGGTTGTGGGTATTGGGTATTGGGTTTAATTAGGAGTATGAATAAGATTAGTAAAATAGGAGTTGTATGGAGTTTGAAATAGGATTTGCAATAGGGTTTATAAGCCATTATGATTTGGTAGTTGATTAGGGATCAATAGGCAATAAGATTATCAATAGGATTTGGCAAAACAAAGAACCACGAGCACCCACCACACGAGCAAAAAGAAACAAAGCAAGAATCCAATAAAAAGAAAATCACAATTGATAAAGAATGAAGCAAAAGACAAACAATCAGGCTCAAAGAGATTAAAAATGAAATAAAAGAATATATATTGAAAACAACTCCAATATACGGTCCAAAAGTAGGAGTATGAATACTCAAGAAAAAGAAAAATACACCAAGAATACGAAAAATAAAAAACAGGGATTACACATAACATCAACGTCATCATCATCTGAATCGTCCCCCAATTGAAATAAATCTTTTGGTTGCATAGTTAGTTCCACGAATGATTTTGGCACTATTGGGTCTTGAATGTAGAAAACTTGGAGCACTTGAGACGGAAACACAAATGATTCATGGCTAATGTGTGTCCCAGTGAGAATTAGATGTGCAAAATTTATAATTGTAAAACCCAGCTTATCCACTTTCATGTTATTAAGCCCAGCCCAATCTCCACAAAATAAGACTACTCTAAAATGCCCGTAATAATCCAAATCTATAATATCTGTGAGCACCCCATAATAGTCAACATCTCCGTCTACATGATTCGTGTCATTTTTAGAGGCATGACTTCTAGTTTTTGAAGTAACTACAATGCCACTATTTTTTGAGACTTCAAATTTCTTTCACGATCCTAAGTACGAAATCTGAAGCCGTTGAATATGTATCATTATATCTTTTAACCATTTTATGGGGACCTTTGGCAAGAATATTTATTTCGAGTGTCACCTCATCATCACCTAACGAAGAAACCTAAAATTACAAAGTAAATCATATTAGTATAAAACTTAAACTTTAAAAAATACAATCATCCAAGCCACGGGACGGTGACTTACATGAGTTTCAAACCACTTGTAGAATTTTTCATTCATTAACTTATGTTGCTCACGTGGCTTCAATATTTTTGGTCTGTGCCTTCTTTTCATTATCCTGATAAATTCGCTAAAACAAAAATAAAACGAATGGATATTAAAAAATCTTTTACTACTTCCTACTTGTCAGTAATAAATTCTTATTAATCCAAATTCAACTTATACTCGATATGGCTCACATGATGCACTATGATCCAACACATATCGATGTGCTTGTTCCCATGTTAAGTCATCTAACTCAAATGCATCAATTTTTTCGAAAGTAGTGCCAGCGGTCTGGAAGAGATATTTAGCCCCTTTGAGGTTTGAAGTGTCTGAGTTTCTCCTTGGTCTATTAAGATATGTCTCCACACCATGGAGATACCTTGAACAGAAATTGGAGCACTCCTCTGAAAGATACGCTTATGCAATTGAACCTTCTGGATAAGCTTTATTTTTAACATAACCCTTAAGTCGGTAAAGGTACCTAAACAAGTATATCTGAATTACAAAACGTATGGAGGAATAGCATAGAAGAACTAACAAAATTATTGGTTTAATGACGCATGAAGAATTACCTCTCAATGGGATACATCCACCGGTAATGTACTGGTCCACCAAGTCTTGCTTCATCGGCAAGGTGGATTACTAAGTGAACCATTATAGTGAAGAATGATGGGGGGAAATATCCTCTCCATCTGAGAAAGTGTCAAGGCAGCACGTTGTTCCAATTTGTCAATATCTTCAACACGTAGCACTGTAGAGCAAATTCCTTTATATATGCTACATATATCTTTCAGGACAGAAGTGACTGGCTCATACATTGAAGATCTCAGAGCCACGGGAAGGATATCTTGCATCATTATATGGTAGTCATGTGATTTTGGACCCTGCAGCTTCTTCTCCTTATAATTTACACATCTTGCTATATTAGATGAATAGCCATCTAGAACTTTAAGCTGCTATAAAACTTTGCAAAATATCTCCAACTCCTTTTTTGACATTGAGTAGATTGCAGGAGGCTGTCGTACTTTGCCATTGGGTAATTCATCAGGATGCAACTCATGCCTTATTCCCAATTCTACTAAATCAAGGCGAGACTTAAGATTGTCCTTCGTCTTCTGATCATCCCCCATAACTGTTCCTATAATATTTTCACCTATGTTCTTACCAAGATGCATCACATCTATGTTATGACGAAGGAAGGTGTACTCCCAATACGACAACTGGAAAAAAAATACTCTTCTTCTTCCACGACCCTGAATCAACATGATTGTCACACTCATCCGCATCACATAAATCGGTGTTCTCATGTTGTTCATCTCTAGACCGCTTCTTAGATGCTTTAATTACTGTCGGATCCTTTGACAAAGTGAATTGATGTCCTTCTAGTTGCCTTAACACATCTGACCCAGACAAAGATCTAGGAGCATGTCTCCACTCATCGGTACCATCAAATATCGATGTTTCTGCTATAAAAGTATGTGTGTCAGCTAACCATCTCCTATGACACATGTAGCAAAACTTTTTGCCTTTATACAACCACTTTGAACCTGTTTGCTCAGCACAACATAGACAAGCATAGCATCCTTTCGTGCTATAACTAGATAAGTTTGCATATGCATGAAAATCGTTTATTGTCCAAGTCAACGCAACTCGAAGACGGAAACTTTCTTTAGATGTTGCAACATAAGTTGTAACACCCTCCCACAATTGGGATAATTCATTAATCAACGGCTGCAGATACACATCTATATCATTTCCTGGGCTTTCTGGTCTGGGAATAATCATTGACAAAATGAATGATGATTATTTCATGCACAACCAAGGGGGAAGATTATATGGAATTAATACAATAGGCCATATGCTGTAGGTGTTACTCATTTGCCTAAATGGGTTAAAACCATCAATGGCCAATTCTAGTCTCACATTCCAAGGATCTTCAGCAAAATCGGGATATCTTTCGTCAAAATTTTTCCAAGATGCAGAATCAGCCGGGTGCCTAAGAATCCCATCCATCTTGCAACCTTCCGCATGCCATCTCATATCAGAAGATGTTTTAGAGGACATGAACAATCTTTGCAGTCGAGGAATCAAAGGAAAGTAACGCAGTATTTTTGCATGCTTCTTTCTCCTAACTGTTGAAACTGCCTCATCTGTTTGCTCATCTTCTTGGCGTTTGTACCCATTTTGAAGTACATCATACTTCACATTCTTCGAGAGTCTTCTTATCCCCTCTAAATATCATACAATCATATGGGCATGCTGGTAACTTCTCGTACCCTAAATTAAAATACTTGAGAAACTTTTTTGTGGCATGGGATGAATTTGGGATTTGGATTTTAGAAAAAGCTTCATTCAACAATTCAAGAAGCAAGTTGAAGGGCAAGTTGAAGGACTTGGCAGACCATCCATTTAGACATTTAATCTGAAATAGTCTAACAATAAATGAAAACTTTGAAAACTGAGTGCAATCACGATATAAGGGAGTATTTGCATCTTTCAACAACTTATTAAAGGCTTCAAATTCTTTATTAATTTCTTCACCATGCATTTCTTCTCCCACCCTACTACCAGGAACAAATGTTTCTGCTGACTCATCACAAACTTGGTTGATTGGATTGTTTGTGTGGATTTGAAAGTTATGAAATCTCATACCATCACGCACTAAAGAGTGCATCTCATCGACAACACTTGGCTAACTTGTAAATAAAGATGCATCTCCACGTACAGCTGTACCATTAGAAACTGACTGAGCAGACTCTCCATGACAAAACCAATTTGTATACCCCGGTAAAAAACCATTGCAAATTGCATGTGTCTCAACTACGTCACATGTTCTCGAATCACAATTTGAACACCGAACACATGGACACAAAATTAAGTTCGGGTCAGGAGAATTCCTCTTTGCAAAGTTAATAATATCTTTCACACCATCCCGATACTCCTTGGATAATCGTGACTTATTAATCCAACTTTTATCCATTTTTGAAAATATGATTCAATCTGAAAATTTAAATTCATAAATTAAAATGAATATTGCTTTTAGAATATTTCTTCCAACAAAATATTTGTACTAAAATTCATAAATATTTACTCTTCTATATATTTTGATAACCTCTGGTGCTAAGTTAGATTTACTATGTTAGAACATTAATGTAATACTTTAGCAGGTTGGAACTGCCAATAAAGAAAGTGCTAACACATTTTTCCTGTGGTTTTTTACAAGTATGCAATTATTTCCTATATCACATAACGAATCTTTTACTCGGACCATTCATATATTTATTAATCTGTTAATGCCATAATCAGAGTAACAGAAAGAAAGAAATACTTAAACAATTTTAGTGTACTTCAGTTAAGAGCTACGGATAACAAAATCAACAATTTCTACAAATCATCTCAGAAGCAAGATTATGTATAAAAGAAATGTCCAGCATGAAGGTAGAGTAATATTAATGAAATCTTTTAGTGCAATATTACCAAGTGACAGATCATTAGGTGATGTTTCATATCTATAAATAAGAGCATTAGTTGATGTTTCCCTCTACCTTTTCCTAGAACTTCCTACGACTGGCATATTCTTACTATTAACAGCAAGAAAACCATGAACCACCCTTAAAAAGTGTAGAGGTATCTATTTTTCTTTACTAGCAATTTCACAATAACAAACTACATTTACAAAACTATATATATTCTTAAATATCTCCAAGAATTAAAAGAAAATTATCTTATGCAATATCAATTCACAACGGTAAATTGTTTCCCAGTATAATTTTCTTATATCCATATATGTCTGCATATATGTCCGCAGTCGACAATTAGTACCAAATCGTATACTCAGAAATACAATCAATAATGAAATATGTTATATCGAGAATGCACTTTAAATAGTAAACTAAAACCTAAACTTTACAAATGTATTGATTAGAACCACTTGTTGAATTTAAATGGTTAGAGCCATGGTTTCAAATTCAGTATTGATATTGGTTAACAGCTGACTTGTCTTCCTATTGCCAACAAGACAACAGGGAACAATCCTCAAGAACTGCAGTTAATATATCAATTTCATGACAACAAACTAAGTTTAAATGCTAAGGTACCACCAATAAGTAAAGCTAAGAAATATAATCCAGTGAAGAAGTTTCCTTTTTCTCTTTCCAATATCAATTGCAGATAACAACTAGTTTTTTTTCACTTCACCCTTTTCTATGATAAGTGGCAAGTTATCCGATTCTTTCCCTCTACACAACCTTTCTTATCTTTCCTCCATTTTCTTACCGATACACTATACAACATAACTATACTATCAACGAACACACTAAAATTATCAATATCCTACCACCATTGACAATATGTGAAGGGCTATAAGGGCCATTAAGAGTCTCATGTTCTCCTCAATACATAATAATGCCCACCAATTAACAGTCTGTGTATTAAACTTGAGAGGAAAATCAGGTTCGAAGAAGAATTCTTCATTATTTTCATGTGCAGGTTGAGTTTTTCAAAATTTATACTTGAGTAAAAATTCTTATAAGATTGATTTTTGGTCGAGGCTTGAACTAGCAAAAACTAGGTATGGTTTGTCCATTGCATTATTGATCTATATATATACACACACTGCTTTCATCATGAAGAAGAATTTTTAGACTCATTTTTGTGCATATGCACAGTATAGATGTAGGTTTCCCCCTTGCTTTTAAATCCTTGTTCAAATTATGGTTGGAACTCATTGTCTATGTATGCTAAATTTGTAGACTACTGTATATACCTGTATGGGTATATATACATATATAATTAGTTATATTAGAGTAAGTTTACTGATGCATTTAAAAGACCTATTCTACTTATCAATCATCAGGGAACCAGTTATGGCTTGGATTAAGAAATAGGTTGCTAAGGTTTGAGTTGGGTATTAGTTCTTCCAAACTGCAGATTACCACTACTGCACTGTTGTGCATGTGCAGATTCATCTTCACTTATTCATCCAGTGTCTAACTAGTTTCTTTGTGACTTCTTATGGACCATCTTTTATATAGACACATATGCTTCCATTTCAATAAAAGATTAGCTTTTATATATATATATATCAGCATATCTACATATAGCTAATCTTTTACAACCTGCAGACCAATTGCTATGCTTACTGCATATACTTAGATTCTTATAAATATCACGTTCCTATAACCTGCGTATTGTTTATAGTTAAATTCCTATATCCTGCATAGAGTTCAAACTTCTATAACTGCATATATATATATATATATATATATATATATATATATATATATATATATATATATATATCAGTAAAGATACTATATGCATATCTTGTGTTTTTTTTTTACTTCAACTCAGTGAAAAGGGAATTCTATATATATGCTCATATTTTTTTCAAATTAGTGAAAAGGGGTTTCTTCTACATCTACTAAAACCTGCACATGCCTCAATTCAATGAAAGAGATTCTTCTACATTTTCTACATCTGCATATGATACATTTCAGTTGAAGACCATCATTATATCTGTTTATGTTTCATTTCCAATTAAAGGGCTTCCTTTCACATCTTGCATACACTCCTATTTAAGTAAAGAAAATTATAAACACATATGTTTCAACTCAGTAAGAGATATTTTCTACATATATCATAGGTATATATATACATATACTACTCTTCAGTAAAGAGGTTTATACTTGTATCAGATATGTAAACACATCAGTGTAAGGTCTTCCTATATATATACCTTATATATATAACCGCATATGTTCATTTTCTATATATTTCTGCATATGTTCATTTTCTATATATATCTGCATATGGTTCATTTTTTTTACAACCTGCATTTACTTCATCAAAAAGTATTTTCCCATAACTGCATATATTTCAACTCCTATAACCTGCATATAGATCATCTTTTATATAACTTGCATAATGCTTCATTTTCAACAAAGAGCATCTTCTTTATAATCTGCTTATGTTTCACTTCACAACAGTAAAGGGATTTCTATATGTCTATCATATATATATACATCTATATACTTCACTAAAAAGGTTTATCTATATCAGATAGATACACATATGGGTATTTCATATCAGTAAAAAGGGGGGTTTTCTATATATGTTCAACTCAGTTAAGAGGTTTATATATACACCTATGGACACTTCTTTTCAATAAGAGGATCTCCTATCTATATATATACTTATATACAAACATTATGAATGAGTGAATTTCTATGAGTAAATTAACACTGTTATAAAGTGACTAAAATGAAAGATTTATTTTGTGTTGATGGTTGAGTTGTGAATCTCTAGAGGGTGTACCCAGTTTTTGCTAGTTCAAGCCTCGACCAAAAAATCAATCTTATAAGAATTTTTACTCAAGTATAAATTTTGAAAAACTCAACCTGCACATGAAAATAATGAAGAATTCTTCTTCGAACCTAATTTTCCTCTCAAGTTTTATTATGTGTGATTGTTAAATTCAAACACAAGTTATTTTATCAATTTAGTTTATGTATTCATCAAACCCAATTGAAAATAATCACGAAATTCACAAAACTTCATTTGGCCGAGAGTAGAAAAACATTTACAGTGCAATCCATGTTCAAATCATCTAATAGTTAATTATGTTGCTCAATTACAGGGCTCGCGAAAAGTCTACAATAATGAAACTAAGGACATCTAGAAGAATTCATACCACTAACCACCCAACAATAGTTGAAGAGCACTGGCAACGGCAAGGGCGGCGGCAATGGATAAGGGCAGTCCAAGGAGGTGCAGCGAGGAGCGACGAGGGTGGTGCAGCGCGAAGGAGGTGAGGCAGTGAGTGGTGAGGGGAGAGACAGTCGTGGTTAGGTTTAGAGCGGATGTAGGTCAGGTCATCAGTGGTGAGCAGGATTATTTCGGAAGTAGAGCGGCGATCGAGGGTTTATAGCGAGATTATTTGGGAATTAGAGCGGCGAATGAGGATTTAGGTTAAAAAAATTGGGGGAAATAAAAAGGGGGGGCGGGGGTTTAGAGCGGGGGTAAATTCCAGAACATTATTTACCCTACCTTACAACGGCGCGTTTACATAACCGCCGCGATAGGTGATAAAAAAAACAGCGACTGTGCGACATAGAGGTCTGTCCCGGCGTTTATATTAAAAATGCCGCTACTGCTTAAGCCTATAGCGGTGTTGTTGTCCAACGCCGTTACAGAGAGTGTTTTTTTATAAAATAAAATTATTCTATACCTATAGCAGCATGTTGTGGAAACGCTGGGAATGATATGCCGCTAGAGGCCTAGCGGTTTGTAGTGGAAGTGCTATGCAACTATTTTTTGGGTGTGGGAGAAACAAATAGTGAGTTCTTTTGTTGGAGAGAAAAAATAGATCTCAGCCGCCGATCTGGTCCTGATGAGAGGGAAATATGTGGTTGGATGTTGTCGATCTGGTGGTGGTTGATCGCCGTGGAACAACTGTGAAAAGCCTAAAACACTGGGAGTATTCCGGTGATAGGCACTCCAACGATCAAGTCAGTAAGCCAAAATTTAAAGTGAGATTAGGTGGTAAAATTGTGATAACCTGGTACTAGTGGAGGTAGGCTTGTATTTATAGGCTAGTGGGAATCTGTTAGGGATCTGCCTAATTA
Organism: Hemerocallis citrina; assembly: GCA_017893485.1. Taxonomy (NCBI): domain Eukaryota; kingdom Viridiplantae; phylum Streptophyta; class Magnoliopsida; order Asparagales; family Asphodelaceae; genus Hemerocallis; species Hemerocallis citrina. Next base: position 43,465,225 of record CM030367.1, read on the forward strand.
GATTCCACAGATTAGGGAATTAATGGGCCAGTTAATCCATTGATTTTAAGGGAATTGATTATTGGCCATAAATGACTAGTCAACTACCTCCTGGTGGGCTGAGTGGAAATGGCGAGCCGTGGAAGGCCCATAAACTGTCATCGGGCTTGAGGCTGTTCATGAAAACATTATCTTATCCCTGTCAGGATTGTGATCCGTACTGGGATTGAATGGTGGGGATCAGCCACAATTTTTATCCGTATCACAAGCCCGTTACTCTCGGAGGCGAGTTCTTGGTCGTCTTCGAGGAGTAGGTAACTCGTAGGGAAAAATTTCGGTGACATAAGACATGTTCGCTGCGATGGTGTCGGGCTCCCTTCAAGGGCCCAGAATCCGAGCTTGCCGGCCGAGGCTCAATCTATGAAGGACAAGGCTTCGGGTGCGGTCCTCAGGGTCGGAGTACCTAGCCGAGGGGTTAGGCCCGATGAGGGAGTTAAGAAGAGATGAGCGACATGCTCAGAGTCGGAGCACCATTTCGAGAAGCTAAGACGAGGGCAATGTTTGCATTGAAATCTACGATGGCCTTGGAGTCAAAACGTCATTTCGAGGAGATAAGACGAGTGCCAAGTTTGCAGAGAAATTTGCGATGGCCTCGAAGTCGGTGGGCCATTTTGAGGCGCTAAGATGAGAGCCATGTTTTCAAAGAAATCCGCGATGGCCTCAGAGTCGAAGCCCCATTTCGAGATGCTAAGACGAGGGGCATGATTGTGGAGAAATCTGCAATGGCCTTAGAGTTAGAGTGCCACTTCGAGGTTATAAGACGAGAGCCGTGTTTGCAAAGAAATCCACAATGGCCTCTGGATCAGAGCACCATTTTGAGACTTTAAAATGAAAGCCATATTCGTGGAGAAATCTGTGATGGCCTCGGGGTCGGAGCACCATTTTGAGAAGCTAAGATGAGTGTCATGTTAGTGGAGAAGTCCACGATGGCCTCAGGGTTGGAGTGCAATTTTGAGACACTAAGATGAGGGCCATATTTGCAGATAAATCTGCGATGGCCTCGGGGTTAGAGCACCATTTCGAGAAGCTAAGATGAGAGCCATGTTTGCATAAAAATTTGTGATGGCCTCTGGGTCGGAACTTCATTTCGAGACGCTAAGATGAGAGCCATATTTGCGGATTTCCACGATGGCCTTGGAGTCGGAGCGCCATTTTGAGATGCTAAGACGAGAGCCATGTTTGCCGTGAAATCCGCAATGGCCTCAGGGTCAGAGCGCCATTTTGATACGCTAACATCGAAGCGCCATTTCGAGATGCTTTGATGAGAGCCATGTTTGCAAAGAATTTTGCGATGGCCAAAGGGTTGGAGCACCATTTTAAGATGCTAAAACGAGAGCCATGTTTGCGGAGAAATCCGTGATGGCCTCGGAGTCGGAGCGCCATTTCGCTACGCTAAGACGAGAGCCATGTTTGCGGATTTTCGCAATGGCCTTAGAGCCGGAGCACCATTTCGAGATGCTGGCCCCGAGGAGATATACTTATTTAGAATTCTGTGTAAACAGTTTGAAAGACGATGAACTGTTGCGCACATGACTTCGCGTGCCCTTTGAGTAGCCGCTTCATAATTTTGCAGTTATCGAGGAGGCGGCACATGATCGGGATCATTCAAGAAGTCTAGTTCCCTTCTATATGTTGACTTTTCCTTCTCATTTTATAGGGTTTCTCTCTCTCTCTCTCCACAACCAGAGTTTCTCTTTCTAGAACGATATTCACTCCCAACATGTCTTCCGTTCAATCTCGTGGCTCGGCTTCGTCCTCTGGCTAGGGCGATTCATCTTTGGGGTCTTCTGGTCAGTTAACCTCGTGGGTGGACGAAATCCCTCTTCTGAGGCCAGCCCGTGTTCCTTCTCCAAAAGTGGATGTTGAGATCATGTCAATTTCGGGTCCAAAAGGGGAAGGTCTTGATCATATTTAGGGGACGATCTAGACCGGAGTAACTCAAGGGAGTTCTAAGAGGGAGGAACGTGAACCCTCCACTGTGCCAGAGACTAAAAAATATCGGGAGAGTTGCAAGCGGGCGACGGAGGACGATAACGAGGTCGAGGATGAAGAAATAGAAGGGAGTCGCCAGGAGGCGACAGAGAAGGTCGGACAGGGGATTCTTGCTGTTCGGGAAGTAAGGACCCCATCGCTTGGAAACATTCTAACTGTCCCTCCTCTTCACGAGCCTCGAGCTGCGAATAAGAAGAACTCTAATCTTTCCCCTGACAAGGAGTACGTGCCAATGTCATATAAGCACGAAGGATGTTTAGCCCACCCGTCCATGAGCACAAAACCCTTCTGAATGTATGTAGATAATCTGCAGGGCAAAGTTCGCTTCAGTGTTCTATCGTTGTCACCTAGCAAGCTGAAGATCGACGCTGATGAGATGATGAACATCTTGGTGGGTGGCGACCTCGATCTCCTCTGGTTGGTATACCGGATTCCAACAGTTCGAGCTATTTCTTCCAAATGCTGGTGTTCGGCCAACAGACAACCTCCCGGGGTGTATGTTTAACTCCGATGCATTTTGTTCGGGCCTATGTCTCCCCTTCCACCCATTTATCAAGAAGGTTTTGAATTAGATGGGGATGAGCCCTACGGAATACGGGCCAAACTCTTGGAAGCATCTGACTAGCTTCATCATGCTTTGCACGGAGAAGAATGTCCTTTTGAAGCTCAAATACTTTCACACGTGCTTGGGGTTGAGCGCCCTCCTATGTTTTCAGCATCAGTGGTATATCTCTCCTCCTTACAAGTATTGGGTGGTGTAAAATCACCCCGACTCTATCAAGGAGTGGAAGTCCAAATACTTTAATGTCTATAGTCCTGAACCTTGGAATATACCCACTAGATGGTTATATGGGTACCCACCGAAGAAGAACCCGAAGCTTAAGGACTTGACTTCAGAAGAGTACACCGAGTTTTCAAGGTTGTTCGAAGGTAGCAATTTTATACACTGGACAAAAGTGATGGAAGGAATGCTGTCCAAGTGTGGTCTGAGCCCCTTCATTCCTCGTAAGTCCTTTCTTCCTGTCCTCGTGTATTTTTTCTTATTTGATGTTAACACATTCATTCTCATGTAGCCATGGTTGATGACATTGCTGCCTTACTCCCGGATTCATCGGGATGAGGATTGAGGACCTCAAAGGTAAGAAGGTCGCTGAAGAGCCTACTGAACGACAACCAGTTACAGCGAAGAGATCGAAGGCCCTGAAAATTCATGACCTGGAGGATTTTTCGAGAGACCAATCAAGCGAGAGATCACTGAGGTTCACAGAATTAGCAGAGTCTCCACTTCCACCGTTCCACTCGGTGCTACAAGTCCTTATCCCTGGGCAGACCAAGGTGACTTTCAGGCCTGATTGGTCTTTGACGGTGATAGATTCTCTAATGGAGTCTCAAGTGGCTCTCAAAGTGGTGGACAACATCGTGCCGACGAGGGATAAGAGGGATATCATTCAGGAGACAACTGTCTCAAGCTATTTAAGGTTCGCCCAAGGTTCCGTCGTGGTAGGTGTTTAACATAGGTGGCATGTTTCCATTTTCGAATTTGGGATCTTTTCTGAATACTTTATCTTCTTGCATGCCATGCTCTATGGCGCCGAGATGAAGAGACAATACAAGCACCAACCGAAGTGCATCGTTCGGAGATCTCAACGGCTCGAAGTGAAGTGGCCGGATGACAATCTCCGTGCCGACATGGTTGGAAAGAGAGTGAAGGAGTTGGAGGGCGACATCACGGTTTTGTTCATGGACTAGGAGATTCTGATAGGAGAGAAAGAGGCTTGTGAGGTGGAGCTTGCGAAGCTGAGGGCGGAGCTGGTAGGTTCTGCAGACAAGATAATCGCGGGGGAGGACCGAGGCTATAAGCAGATCCTCAAACACATCAGTTAGAGGTATCCCGACCTGGATCTCAGTGGCTTATCTTTCAAGCTGAGGTATGGTAGCACTCCTTCAACCCCTGCAGAGTTGCATTCAGATGAGAGAGATGTGTGACCGTCTTTAAGTACTGCCTTCGTTACTGACAAGCGCGAGGTGGTCAGGGACAAGGATCCTCACTTGTCTTCCCAGGAGGTGTCTCCTTCACCTTAGAAAGTATCTTTTCCCGTTGTTTTTTGTACTGATGCCGATTGCGGACTAGCCACCGCCTCTTCTAACTACGTCGCTTAATGAGATGCCATCCATTTTTTTGAAAATCTTGTGTTTCACACATTTGTCTGAGTCTTAAGTTGGCTATTTTGTTGATTCAGATCATAAAGTATGAGCCTCGGGAAAGCAGGTATGAGGAAGAAGTCTGAGCCCTCCTAGGTAGGTTGCATGAGGCCTAGGACATCATCATCCATTTTCGGAAGGAAGCGAGCGAGGGGGCATTCGGGTACCATATTCGAAGTTCGCAAGAGGTGGCTGAAGAGTTGGCTTGGTTGAAAGCATCTATTCCTGATATCCATTTGGCTCTCGCCGGAGCAGAGGAGAGCATGATCCCTGGCCTCATTGGAGGGCAGTCTTCGGACATCATCTTCAGGCGGATGCTCGTGGAGAAAGACTTGGAGATATATCGGTTGAGGATTAACCTCGGGGAGGTGCGCGCGACTTCTAGCTTTTGGATTCTGTTCTCAAGATTGGACCCAAATTCGGGGACCCGTTCCTGACTGGGAGCACTCGGGGACGCCCAAAGTGGAGTAGCTGGATCTTCCAATGTCACAAGCATCCAAGGGAGTCTCTAATTTTCAGGGTTAGGGGCCCTTCCCACGGGGGGAGACGTGGTGGAACCGGGATCATAGTCTGCCGAAGGGGGTCCCGATTACGGCCTTGAGCCTTGAGTTTGTAAAGGCTTATGTAGCCTCGATAATGTAACCAGTTTTTGTCAATAAAGAATGTTTTGTTCATATCTTGATTCTCATCGATGTGTGCTAGTAATCGAGGCACAAGGCGCAAGGCGTGAGCCGCATTGTGGAGAAGCTCGTGATGGCCTCGGGGTTGGAGTGCCATTTCAAGGCGTCAAGACGATAGCCATGTTTACGGAGAAATTTGTGATGGCCTTAGAGTCAGAGTGCCATTTTGAAGCGTCAGGACGAGAGTCGTTTACGGAGAAATCCGCGATGGCGTCAGAGTCAGAGCGACATTTCGAGGGGTCAGGACGAGAGCCATGTTTGCAGAGAAATCCGCGATGGTCTCAAACTCGAAGCACCATTTCGAGGTGCGAAGATGAGAGCCATGTTTGCGCTTGCATACTTCATGTGCGTGCTCATGTGACATCACATGCCCTCACAGTTCAATGTCCTCTTTCTTCTATATATAGTGTCCCTTGTCCTTCATTTCTCATTGACTTGATTCTCTTCTTTGTTATCTTCAGCATCGTTACTTTCTCTTCTTTGTTTCCTTCCGAAAAACAACCGTGGTTTCTGTCGAATTCTTGAGGGCTAGGCATGCGACTCTAAAGGCCGAGGAGAAAGGCTAAGGCAGAGGTCAAAGCACCTAGGTAGAAACATCCTCCTTCCCCGGGGTCGGAGGAAACTTCAAGGAAGAGGAGAACCAAAGACGTCGACCACTCGAGGAACAAAGCGATCGAGGATGTTAAGAAGTAGGCCCCAAAGCCTAAGACCGCATCCTTGAAGGAGGCCATGGTGACTCCGAAACCATCCCCACCCTGTGAAGGTATGGGCTTCTTCCTGGTCTGTCACGAAGGTGGACTTGTCGACCGACCGCCCTAATGCGCTGCAGCTGGTCGACCACCTCACCACTCCCCACGATGGGAAGGTCTGGCAAAAGAGTTAGAGGACAAGGTTTACACTAATTGGGCTCAGGATTTCGTTCTAGTGAGGGACCTGTTCTGTAACACCACAAAAAATTGAATTGTGATAATTTTGCCCCACGTGTGTTATACACATGTATTTTGTACCATTACGGGTAATATCTGTAACATTTTTAATATAAATATTTTTACGTATTTTGTATTTCGATATTTTATAAGTATCTTTCCATTTTCTCAAATTCATTTTTTGTATTTGAAATTCATTTTTGATCTCCTATTTGAACCCAAAACAAATATTATCTAATCCATTCTAATTTTCTGATTTCTCAAATTGAGTTTAATTTAAATTCTAACTCTAATTAATCATAACCATATCATTAATCTTAATCCTAATCCCCTAATCCTAACCCAAACAACACTGAAGCTTCCCCTCTCACTGTCTTCACCCCCATCTCCCTCCTCCTTCCCACTCCACAGCAAATCCCACCCCTCCCCTACTTTCTACTCCCTACATTCACTATACTTAACCCGTTCTTCATCTCACCTCATTCGCAGCCCATGCATATTCCTATTCAGTAACCCTAATCCCTTTCTCTTTCTCATTCTACACCCTCTGCCACCTCCACTCAACTCCTACACTCACTATACCATTACCCAACACTCACTCTTCTTCTCATTCTACATCCATTCACTATCCTTAACCCTAAACTTATTCTACTTCTCATTCTAAAGATCTCTCTCTCTCTCTGTCCACTCATTCACTTATTTCCCTTACTAATATAAAACATACATTCACACTACTGCCTATATATATATATATATATATATATATATATATATATACACACACACACTTTCACCCCAGCTTCTTCTCCGCTTGCCACATAAACTCCAAACCCAAATCATGGGGCGAATTGATCCGACCTATCGCGAGCCGAATGTATCCTGAGAGCCTGCAGCGGATCAGAGTCCGAGGGCCTTGTCGAGAGGCGGGGCCCGAGGCATTGTCCTTGATGGAAATTCTCACAATCGATTTGGAGTTGGAACGGTACTTTGAGGTGCTAAGATGAGAGTCCTATTTGCGAAGAAAAAAAGTGATGGCCTCAAAGTCGGAGCGCCATTTCGAGGAACAAAGGCAAGAGCCGTGTTTGCGGAGAAATCCATGACGGTCTCGGAGTCGGAGTACCATTTCAAGGCGTGAAGACGAGAGCCACATTTGTGGAGAGTCGGAGCACCATTTCGGGGAACGAAGATGAGAGCCATGTTTGCAAGGAAACCACAATGGTATCAGAGTCGGAGCACCATTTCGAGGCGCAAAGACAAGAGTCATGTTGGCAAGAAATCCGCGATGGTCTCGGAGTCAGAGCACCATTCTGAAAGGAAGGCATGAGGCATTAACCATGCAAACCTTTTTGAATTTGAAAAAGAAATTTAGAAATTTAACTTTATTCGATGGTCACGAAAAGGTGAGCACTTGTTACATTTGTCGGCTTCTAGGGCCTCATTATAAGTACAGACCGCTAAGGGCCTTGAAGGAACTTCATCAAGTGTTCAGCATTCTAAGTCCTCTTAACTACCTTGACCCCTGGGTCTTCAAGTCGGTACGTACAAAGGCGTACCACTTTAAAGACCCTGTATGGGACTTCCCAATTGGGAGCTAGCTTTCCTCTTTTGCTAGGTTCAGAGATCTCGAGCCTGCATAGTACTAGATCACTCTTTTTGATGTTGGCTGGTCGGACCTTCTTGTTGTAGAAGTGCTCTACTCGTTGGTACACATTCCTCCAGATTATTGATCTTTCCCAGACTTCATCGAGTAGGTCCAGGTTGGCCCTGAGGCCATCTGAGTTTGAGTTCTCATCGAAACTCAAAATCCGAGGTGAAGGTAATCCGACCTCTAGGGGGATGACGACTTTGGTTCCGAAGGTTAGATTGAAGGTTGACTTGCCCATCAAAATCCTCTTGTTGGTTTGATAGGACCACAACACATTGGGTATGTAATGCTCCGAATTCCAAACACAGCTAATTCATAGCACAACCAGGATCTTGACTTCAATTTCGTACAAAAATCACAAGGAAATTTAAAATTTTTAATTACAAAGTTATTCTTTACAATACGCAGCAGAAATTTACATATAAAATACAACTTATATCATCAAAAAATCTTTAATCTTACGACATCCATCGACACCAAATTCATGCCCACGTCGCTCGCCAATTCAAATCCTGCAACACTTGAGAACCATGGGCACGTCAGTTGAATACAACTGGCGCAATGCTATAACAAAACGATCTTCAACTTTAACAATCACAAACTTGAATGCAGAAATAGAATATAAAAGTGACTATCCCTAAGTTTGTTAGTGTATGATATGAACCTAGTGACTAATGCAAAACATCTATGCACACAATGCAATTCTAATGCAGACATATTCAGATTCTATGTCGCCCATACAACATAGGTCTGAGGGCAAGCTGTAATATCCCGATCGGATATTATATTTGTATTATAATTATTTTTAAAATTAAAATATTTTTATGGAAATTACTTTGTTTTACTAATAAAAAGTTATCTATATATATATACAAGTAAGTATATATATGCATTGTATCGGTTTTGTGCACTTGTACAAAATCCTGTAAAATGCATTTTTGAGAAAATATCTGAAATATTCAGGTCTGATATTAAAAATTATTATTTTATTATTATTTTTAGAATTAAAATATCGGTTTTGTGCACTTGTACAAAATCTTGTAAAATGCATTTTTGAGAAAATATCTGAAATATTCAGGTCTGATATTAAAAATTATTATTTTATTATTATTTTTAGAATTAAAATATTTTTGGTGGATATTACCCGGTTTAGTTAATAAACATTATATATATATATATATATATATATATATATATATATATATATATATATATATATATATATATATATATATATATATATATATATATATACCAGTCTGTATACATCTGTATTGTATCAAATTGGTACTGAAATCTTCTGAGCCGGTAATAAAATTATTTTTATTATTATTTCTGAATTAAAATATTTTTGTTAGAGATTATTCATTTTAACTAATAAAAGTTATATGTATAGACAGATATATGTATATATATGTACTGTATCGATTTGTACGAAATCATGTAGTATGTGATTTTGGGAAAATATCTCTTATTTTTTATCAATCATGATCAAATGGAGTGTAGGTATTGGATTAGGGTGTTGATTGCAATATTTATTTGCAAATTGATCATCCAATTGATTTACCACAAGAATGAGAACACTTGTTCTCTCCTTAACCACAAACTCACCCTCACTCTCTCTCCCTCTCCTATAAGTGGCCGGCCATTTCCAAGGGCAAGGCCCTTTTCATTTGTTCGTTCATCCCATCTCCATCTCATCTCACTCCATCTCTTCTTCTCATACTTCTTCTAGTTGTTTTAATTTAGAAAAAAAATTGAGAGGAAAAAAGAGAGAATAGAGATTAAATCAAAGAAAGAAAAGAGTGGGTTTCTCTCATGAGGTGATCTTGTGAAGGGGAGCAAGAACAAGGAGCACGAAGGAGAAGGAACTAGCAAGTTCTTCCAACAGATTTGGGTGGGGGTTTCTTAACTCAAATTGTATATATTTTTTGTTGTTGTTTTATTTGCTTGTTATGTGGACAAATTGGACTATGTTCATGTGCATATTGAAGAACATGGACGAGAATAAATTGCATATAAAGATTGAGGGGATAGAACTTAACAAGAAACCTAAAAACCCAATCTTAAAACTAGTATGTTGTTTTAATCCTTAGGAATTAATTACTTGTGCTAAAGTTGAAATCTTGAGCCCAAATTAATTTGAGAGCTTCTTGTATGTGTTAATACCATGCTATAATTTTTGTAGATTTTTTGGGGTTAATTTGATAAATCAAACAAACGTTTCCCCCAAAATAGCGAGCTTTTAAGCAAAATGCTGTTTTGGTTAATTTTTGCATGTGTTCAACGAGCTGGATTTTGAGTTCCAAATGGAATCTGAGAAAGTTGTTAACTAGGAAGTTGTAGTAGATGTTCTGAGCTTTCCAAAAAGCCTAGTTTTGTTAGATTCCGGTAAGTATAGCAAAAGTTGCGAGATTTACAAGTTTGAGCTTTTGCTGTCCTTTTTGTTGTTGTTCTTTAATTGTGTTCAAGGAGCTAGATTTTAAGTTCCATAAGAAATCTGAACAAGTGGTCAGTTAGAAAGTTGTATTAGATGTTCATAGCTTTCCAAAAAGTCCAATTTTGTTAGATTCCGTCAAGTATAGCACTGGCTATGATCTTTACAAGTTTCAGCTTTTTGCTGTCTTTTGTTGTTCTTAAATTGTGTTCAAAGAGCAAGGATTTGAATCCCATAAGGAATCTGAGAAAGTTGTTAACTAGGAAGTTGTAGTAGATGTTCTTAGCTTTTCAAAAATTCTAATTTTGATAGATTCCTACAAGTATAGCACTGGCCATGACCTTTACAAGTTTCAGCTTTGTGTTATCTTTTGTTGTTCTTTAATTTTGTTCAAAGAGCAGAGATTTGAATTCCATAAGGAATCTTAGAAAGTTGTTAACTAGAAAGTTGTAGTAGATGTTCTTAGCTTTTCAAAAAGTCTAATTATCTAGATTCCAACAAGTATAGCACTGGCGATGACCTTTACAAGTTTCAGCTTTGTGCTGTCTTTTGTTGTTCTTGAATTTTGTTCAAAGAGCAGAGATTTGAATTCCATAAGGAACCTGAGAAAGTTGTTAACTAGGAAGTTGTAGTAGATATTCTTAGCTTTCCAAAAAGTCCAATTTTGTTAGATTCTGACAAGTATAGCAAAAGTTACGAGCTTTACAAATTTCATCTTGTGCTGTCTTTCATTGTTCTTTAATTGTGTTCAAGGAGCTGGATTTTAAGTTCCATAAGGAATCTGAAAAAGTGGTTAACTAGAGAGTTGTAGTAGAGGTTCTCACCTTTCCAAAAAGCTCAATTTTGTTAGATTCCAATAAGCGGAGTAGGAGTTATGACATTTACAAGTCACAGCAGCTAGCCTTTTGGCTGAAGCTTCGCTGTTTAGAATGTTTGAAATTTTTGTACCTCTTAATGACTGAATCCGAGAAGGTTGTCAACTAGAGAGTTGTAGTAGATTCCGTTACCTCGAACAAGCGGAGTAGGAGTTACCAAGTCACATTTACATTTTCAAAATTTTCTATTTTGTTAGATTCCGATAAGCGGAGTAGGAGTTATGACCTTTACAAGTCACAGCAGCTAGCCTTTTGGCTGAAGCTCGCTGTTTAGGTTGTTCGAGGTTTTTCTAGCTTTTATTGACTGAATTTGACAAGGTTGTCAACTAGAGAGTTGTAATAGATATTCTTACCTTTCCAAAAAGTCTAATTTTGTTGAATTCCGATAAAAGTAACATGTTTAATTGCTTCTAGGTTATTAGAAGGCTTTTTATGTTGGTTTTGTGTATAAAAGATCAAGTTTTTGTTAATAAGCTTATTGTTGTCAGCTCAGTTATCTAAATTAATAGATAATCTGAACACAAATTATAAAACCTCGCAAGTGTACGAATCGTTTTCAGAAGCATAGTGAAAAGCAAAGGTCGATCCCACAGAGATTGTAGTAATTAACTCACTAATCAATAATCAGAAATGCAAGTATGTTTTGAAAGAAAATGAAATCTAGATCAAGTAGTCCTCAATTTGAATCACAAAATATCTATTGAATTAGTTGGGCTTGATTTCCACCTATAGTCATGAATGCTAAATTAACTTCTACACTACTCAATTCACTCATGTTTGTTTATTTAAGGGCACGATATCTACTCCTTAAACTTAAGATTTCCTTAGACTAAGAATTAGGCATGGTATCTACTCTAATTCGTTTCTTTCCTTAAGTATTTAGCATGATATCTACTAAGTTGCACTTGAAAAAAGCATAGGAACGATGGAAATTAACAAACACTCAAAGCTCTAGAAGTTGGTATCAAATCTAGATCCTCCAAGTTGATTAAACCAAGAACCTAAATGATCATTGTGTTACTAGTTATGAGCATAAGACATTGATCATCTCTATTACTCATATAACAGATTCAATTTTATAATTAACAACTTGATAACTGAAAGTTCTTCAGTCCAGTCGACTTTCGCTAGATCTCAGTCGACTGAACTGCGAACTTTCTACACATGTTGATTCATATTATAAGTTTGATCAAGACAACCAGGTTTAATCAATAAGTGATAAAAATAATGCTTTAGAAGTTTTGTAAAACACTACATGACTAAGGTTTCAATCAGCCCAATAATGAATTTAGTTGCACCTAATACAACTTTTATTGACTAACAATTTTGAATACATGACTCTAACCATAAGAACAAAAACTAGAGAAAGAAAAGTATCACTGATTTGTATGATGTTCAGCCTTGAAGTTGACTTGATCTCGTCCTCCAGTGTCACTCGATCTCCTCCTTTGTTTGATTGTACTTGATCTCCCTCGTTGATTCCTTCTCTCTTAGATATATTTCTTTCCTTTTTCGAAATATATCTAAACTGTGTATTCCCACCCTTTTTATAATTTCTTTTTGCCCCCATCTACAGATCTCCAGTTCCAGATTTCTATCTTCTCACACATCAGATATGGATTGAGTCAAATCTTAATACTTGCCAAACCCAGGTCTCTAACTTGATTGTTGGAAAGTTGTTATATGCAGCTAACCTGGATTTTTACCACTCAATCTGATTTATTTGCGGATTTGGATGAGGGTGAATCTCAACTGTTCTTATCTCTAATTCCAGATTTCATGCCCGTTCAGTCGACTCTTGGCTAAGAATCAGTCGACTGTTCCGCGAATTTTTGGGAACTCAAACCAGTCATAGCAGTCGACTGTTGAATAGGAGCCAGTCGACTGTTCTGCAAAACTTCGGCAACTCAACCCACTCTGTTCAGTCGATTGTAGTCAAGGAATCAGTCGATTGTATTCAACAACTTCTCAGAAATTTTTTAATGCAAAATTTGGGTTCTTCATTCCCGTGTATCATCCTCACAGTGCTGGATTAGTCATGAATCTGCTTGGTTTAGTTGCTTTTAGGCTGTTTCCTATAGAAAAGAGAAAAGAAGAGTAAATTACCACAGATAGAGAATTTAACTGTCTAATTGCATTCAGATATAGCTCCAAAATGTGGACATTAACAGATTTATCACTTATACACGAAATTCTAGTTCTTATTAACTAGAGTTGTCGTGAATTGTTAGTAGTTTGAATAATGCACTTGATTATGAGTAATAAGTATTCCTTGTGCTCATAAGTCATGTAATAAGTATGGGTCCGTCTCATATGTAGCTCACCTGGCTCGTATGTAGTTGTTTGTTCATGCGTAGCTCATTGGGATCGTATGTAGTAATTATGTTGAATAGATAGGAGATGAGTGGATCCGAGGAGATCTTGCGAAGTCTAGGTTGATACTTGGTAGATTGTGTCAACAATTGTTACACTCTCTTGAAGATGAACACGTGTGGTACTTTTTCATGATAAGTTGGAAGCACAGTAGTATGTCTCGCTTATTTGAATCTTTTGGTGCCGTCTCATGGCAAGTTGAGACTACAACTCTAGGTTGAGAGTACCTTGTAGCTCGTACGGTCCCATTTGATTGGTTAGGGTTAGTGACATCGTTAGGGTAGTAACTATTTCTTAACCATTTTTATTTATGAATTGCCAAAGGGTGAGTGTTGGTGTTAGGGGTGATACCTTATAATCCGACTTCTCCTATAGGCCGACACTAGGTGGTGTTATTGGGATGTATCCCCCTGTCAAAGGGATACGGGCAGTGCTTTTTCATGTTTAGTTGGGAGCACGGGATCCGTATCTCGGCTGTTAATTCCTGAAGTGCCATGATAAGAACGGAAGGTTTTCCTAGGGAAATAGACCCTATGATTCCGTAAGTTTCTATGCCTTCTCATGATGAGTTGAGGGCACGACTCAAGGTTGGCTAGTATCTTGTGGTTCGTGTTGGCTTTTGAGTGAGGTCCGGTTCACCAGGTAAATAGTGGCAAACATAGATACCACTATTGTACCGTAGTAATGGAACTGGACCGTATCTACAACCTCATCAATCATGTAGTATTGTGTCGGGAACAAGCTGAGTACAAGAGTAGAATTCATGATGCGGGTTCAAATCCCTAAATATGGAGAAACGACTTGATATGGATGTATGTAGTATGGGCTGCATACTGTTCCAGAGTCTCGCTTGCATTAGAATAAGTGCATCATTGCATTAGTTAATCGTGCATTAGAGTCTAAGTCATAGCATACAATGAAACATCAATTATATATACACATTTCTCTTTTCATCAATCTGTTTGTTTAAAGTTGAGAATCGTTGCTAGTCATCAGCCTTAAAGCATCAGTATATGTATTGACGTCCCCACTTCAATAGGTACTGGATTGCAAAACTACAGATACAAGATTTAGGAGGACTCAAGGCAAGAGAAGCGAAGTGTTGGTTCTTATTTTCAATTGTAACATCTATTGTAATTTATTTCATGTTGAGAAGCATCCAAGTGAAAGTACAAAGTGTTATTTGTTATTCATTATACTCTGATGTAAATTTATTGAAAGTTGTAACACTTGGGCTTGTAAGGCACTATTGTAACACTGATGTAATGTATTAAAGTTTTATAACATTCGGACTTGTAATACATTTGTGTTAAATACAAAGTTTTAAATTTTCCCTCTTTTCTGTGTATTGTGGCTAATTGAAGGAAAAGATTCTGGCTTATGTCACGGTTTCCCGGTTATGGAAACCGGGGCATTACACATGCCCTTAGCATTCTTCTCATTACTGGGTTCGATCCTTGGCTATGCAATGCCTAAACCCAGTGATTGTACTCCAACGCGTAATCACATGTATGTTACACCCCAGGATATTGGACCTTTCTCGCATACCCCTAGCCCACACATCGTGGATTTACCGGGCGTATCCTCAGCCACAAACCCCAACAAGTCAATCTCCCGTAACTACGAATTTTACCGGCATACCCTAGCCCACACTGTGGATTTACCGGGCGTATCCTCGGTCCTGAACATTTCTATGAACCGCAAGCTCTTTACCGGCCTTTTCACATACCGAACAGGCATACCCTTATCCCACACACGTGGATTTACCGAGCGTATGCTTAGTCCCGTCCCAAACCCCTAGGAACCACAAGTTCTTTACCGGATATGTTCGTCATTGTTTCTATCATATCTTCTTCTAGTGTCTGTCCTTATATTTACAACATAAGTAATATCACCAAGAGCTAGCTTATCGTCTTACCGGACTTAAATCAACATACGAGAACATTAGCCAACATTGGTAATTCTCTCAAATTTTCACAATCACAAATTTGTCGGCCCCAGGTCTCGCTCAGCCTCTAGAGTCCACACATCCCAAATTCATAAACTTTCTAGGCTATCCTTAACCTCTTTTATAATCATTACAAATTTTATTCATTCATATATCCAATTCATCTCTTATTCATTCCATCCAACTAGTCACCCTCAAATAAGTAGATGAAATTTTCCAAACTGTTCTAATAGGACTTCAAAAAGCCTCAATTCAATCAACATTCTTTATGTTCTAATATTTCAAATCTAATAATGAAATTTATACCAAATTGTTCGTTCTAATATGTAATTTAATCCAAAACATTTGTACCAATTTTCATTAAAATGATATTCCTCAAAATCAATTTCTAATTCTCCAAAATACTCGAAGGATAATATCCATCACAATCAATTCCTTAATCCTCCAAAGTACAACAAAAAAATATTAATTTCTCTTAAGATAATATCCTTAAAAAAATCAATTCTTATTCCTAAAATGCTCAAACAGTAAATAAAAACAATAAACTGAACTCATCGAGTTTCGAACTCATGATCCCCTAAAGTCTTAAACCACATGCACTAACCAAACCCCCAAATCTCTTTCTCTGTCATCAATTTCATCAATTTTATTTGAATTCAAAATGACACCTTTTCTAACTCAAGATAAATTAAAAGAAAAACCAAAGTGAACCTACCACCTGGTTCAAACCCGAGCGCAGTCCAACACCCTAAACAACACCCACAAACCAGGTTTCCAAACCACTAATTGTGAAGAAGTCTTTTCACAAATTAATATATGGCTTACTGACCTATAATACATTTTCTTTATATTAAATCGAAGCACAATATCAACACTTAAGTTGTAAATTCTGAGTTTTACAGTACAATTTACTTAACAGGAATTACTAGCATGGAAATCTAATGTTTATAATAACCTCAAATATACTTATATATATGAGACATCAATTTAATCTACACATACCAAAATGAATGAACCATTTCTATGGCTATATTTCATGCAATCTCCCATTAAAATATACTCAATTCTACTTACAAATTTTGCTAATAAATCTGTGCTTTCTCACACTACAATAATAATTAAGAATTTAAAACATGATATCACATTTTTATCATGATCTAATTATACATGAATTTGTCTAGCATGCATGCAACCCTACTAGAGAAACAATTTGCAACTTTAAAGAGAACTACATCTACGTATAATATAATTTCCATTACACAACATTAACAAAATTATACTCAAGAAAACTATAGAAAATTAAGGAAGCACCCACACATATATATTTCACACACACAATTTACACATGAATTTACACAAAATTTAAAAAGTTAGAGAATACCCACCTCAAATGATTCTCTTGAAATTAAGGATTTCGAGCACTTCTTCGTACAAAACAAGAGTACCAAGCCAATTGATTGTGATTCACAAAAAATGAAAACCCACTTTAACTAGGACGGATGTGGGTATAAATGAGAGAGGAGAGAGAGTGGTTTTATTTATATATAAAAAAACTACCCATGATTTTAACATAACCACCCACTCATCCTACTAAATGAAACCCTTAAACTCATTTAAAATTTTCCCTCTCATCTAGGTTGACCGGCCACACTTTTAGGTGGGGTGTGCACGGGTTGTAGATTGTGCACAAAATAATGTGTACAATCATTCAAAGAAAGTAGCATTATCTTAAAAAAAATAGTGTAATTAAATGTAGTATCTAATCTCGAATATGTTAAAATTAAGCGCAAATAAAAATAAACATACACACTTCATTAGTTTTATATACTAAAAATATTATCAACAATGCATTGAAAGCACATGTATTGCACGTATAAACCAAAATATATTTGAGTTGGTTCAAAATAGGAGAAAATGAATTTCGAGAGAAAGGAAAAATATATTAACAATCGAAATAAAAAATACGTAGGATATTTGTATGAAAATATGTTACGGATATTTTTCGTAACAATACAAAATACATGTATGTAACATATGTGCAGCAAAATTGTAATAACTCAATTTTGCGGGGTGTTACAGGGTAGCTCATCGACCCATAGCCCTTTGGGGGGTTTGTCTAATCGCTTCTTAGATCGTCGAGGATCTGGCGTTTGGCGTTCTGAGCTTGGCCATTAGACCGGAGATGCGAAATTGAAGAGAACCTTTGCTGAATTACCAGGTCCTCGCAGAACTTGCGAAAACCTCTGCCAGCGAATTGGGTACCATTGTCGGTGACGGGGACCCGAGGGATCCCAAACCGGCAGATGATATGTTTCAAAAAGAGTTGCTAGGCCTGAAGTTCAATAATGGTGGCCAAGGGTTCTGCTTCGGCCCACTTTGTAAAATAATTAATGAGCAAGATTCAAATGCGCCTCTGACCTGTTGCTTTAGGGAATGGACCGACCAAGTCCATTCCCCACATGGCAAAGGGGGTTGGACTTGCAAGCGACTTGAGCTCGGCCTGGGGGGTGTGTTTGACTGTCCTTTGGCATGGGCCACATTTTTTGATGAGATCCTGAGAATCTTGTAGAAGTGTCGGCCAGTAGTACCCGTGGTTGAGTACCTTTCTCGCGAGCGATCTGGTGCCCATGTGGCAACTCCCAACACCTTCGTGTATTTCTTTGAGCACATACTTAGCTTCTTCTGGGTCCGGCACCAGAGTTACGGTCGACCATCGACCTTTGTGTATGACCATTTGAATAAAGCATCATTGGTGAGTATGAATATCTTGGACTCTGATCTTTCTGGCTTCTGAACAGTCTTGCAGCAGTGTGCTGTTTCTTAAGAAGTTCACAATCTGATCCATCCATGTTGCAGGTCGCGTCGGCTGCTCGAGACAAAGGACTTTGGGGTCATCTTTGTGGATGCTTGGTCGAACGAGGACTTCCACCAAGACTGTGTAGTCAAGACCCTTGAGGGAGGAGGACACCAATTTGGATAATGCGTCTGCCCGACTAATTTCTTCGCGCAGAATCCTAGCAACAAAGGCTTCTTCGAAACCTACCAACAAGAGCAGGACGCATGTCAAGTACTGGACCATTCGGGTGTCACGAGCCTCGTAGTCCCCAAAGACTTGATTGACCATGAGTTGGGAGTCGCTAAAGGCTTTGACCCGCTTGGCCCCTGCTTTACGGGCGAGTAGGAGTATTAGAGGACGAAGTTGTCCAGTCCATTGAGTATTATGCTTGCCCCGAAGGTAGAACTATCCATATAGAGTTCCCATACAGGCTCAGCCGCTTGGATTTTCGTTGTCTCTGAGATGGTGCACTCGGTTATGAACTCAGCGAGCGCTTCCCCTTAATGGCGATCCTCGGCTTATAGCTGATGTCATTTTGACTAAGCTCGATGAACCTCTTGACCAACCGACCAGAGCTCTCTAGCTTGTTGGTGACTTTCTTGAGAGGTTGATCTGTTAGGACTTGGATAGAATGGTCTGAATATAAGGGCGGAGCTTTCTTGTAGCCATGACATGGGCGTCGGTCACCTTCTCCATTTTAGCATAACAGAGCTCGGCGTCCTAGAGGACTTTGCTGACATAGTAGATGGACCTCTGTGCCCTGTCATCTGCTCTGAACAGGACGGCGTTGAGGACATGTTCATATGCCACTATGTAGAGGGACATGACCTCACCCGGTTCGAGTTTGCTAAGGAGAGGAGGGTTAGTGAGGTAGTCCTTTAACTAATCGAAGGCCCAATGCTGAGGCACTCCCCACTTTAAGTTCTTCGCCCCCCGGAGGACCTTAAAAAAAGGGAGGGATTTCCCCACCAACTTCGAGAGAAAACATCTGATGGCTGTAAGTCGATCGGTGAGTCTCTGAACTTCCTTGACATTCTTCGGAGGGGCCATGTCCAATATGGCCCAAATTTTCTCGGGTTTTGCCTCTATTCCTCGTTGGCTAACCATGAAGCCAAGGAACTTCCCTGAAGTTATGCCGAAGGTTTATTTCGTTGGATTGAGCCTAATGTTATGTGTTCGGAGGACCCCATAGGCCTCCTCAAGGTCCTTGACGTGGTCCCCTCTCCTTAGTCTTTTGAAGAGCATGTTGTCCACGTATAGCTCCATGTTCTAGCCAATTTGCTCCTTGAAGACCCGGTTAACGAGTCTCTGATATGGGGCGTCGTCACTTTTTAGGCCGAATGGTAAGACACGATAGCAGTAAAACCCATGGTTTGTCATGAAGGCTGTCTTCGGGATGTCTGGTGGGAACATCCAGATTTGATTGTACCCCAGAAAAGCATCCTTGAAGTTGATGAGCTCGTGCCTGGATATCACATCAATAAGGGCATCGAAGCTTAGAAAGGGAAAGGGGTCCTTTGGGCACGTTATGTTGAGGTCTGTGAAATCAATACATATTCTCCACTTGCCATTGGATTTCTGCACCATCACAATTGGCCAACCACTCCGGGTAGTTGACCTCTTGAATGAAGCGAGTGGAGATGAACTTCTCCACTTCTTCTTTCACCACTTGATGCCTCTTGAGGGAGAGTTTCAATGCCTCTGCTGTACTGGCTTGGAGTCCGGATGGATGCTCAACTTATGCATAATGAGATCTTTCAAGATCCCAGGCATATCCAGGGGGTCCAGGCGAATAATTCTTGGTTTCGCCAAACACAGCTGATGACGTCATCCTTGAGGCCCGGAGGTAAGGCCTTGCTCACTTGGAACTATTTTGTCCCATCTGCTTCAGAAAAGGGGACCTCCTCCAACTCATCTACTGGCTTGAAACCGATTGAACTCCTATCATATGGGACTCGACTGAATCGAGGGGCAGGACCAAGCCCCCCCACTATTGTAGCGCCCAAAATTTCTAATACATAAATTCATAAATACATGGCACAATTCCCAGCATCTACCTCAATGTAATAGTAAACATAGTCACACACAGAAAAATTTTCAACTTTTATTACATCAATTCTTTACATAGCACAACAGAAAATTAACACCTTGAATTACATTTTCTTTCTTTTACAACCCATTCTTTTATGTCGACGGAGCTCATCAGTGTTCAGTAGCTGCAGCTTTTCTACACATTCAATTATATTCTTATTTCTGTAGAATTGCTGGGTTCATAAAAGACTGCAAGTATGCTTGATTATTTAATACAACATTCTTATATGGCATGCTATGCTCTAGAAAGGGGGAAAGAACTTGGAGAAAAACAAAGCTTAAAACATTACACACTGGGAATTTCAGTCATTTTGGAGTTATAATTACAAACTTAGAGTCAGATTTATGGATAAGTCCGATCGATCTCCATAGCGATCTTGTGCAAGTATTTTAAATTGTCGATCGTTGGAGATAATTTAAATTGTTTCTGTTATGAAGTATTTTTTTCTATTGATCGTTGGAGATAATTTAATTTTAGGTATTCAATCACAGGTATTTGGTTCTTGTGCATCTAGCTCCAGTCGTACATCCTATCCGGACGTGTTCAAGATGCAGGCCAAGATGCAGGAAGAGATTGACGGCTTGAAAGATATGATTGCTTCTTTAATCTCCCAACAAAACCTCAACTCTGACAATCCAGTACATGGAACTGTAAGTATTCAGCAAAATTTTATGATATCAGTATGAAATTTAACTATTGCATTTGACTGGTGTGGTGACTAGTATGGTGAATAAACTAATAAATGACATTATTGTGAATTATACAGGGCCAGCGAATTCCATCTACTTCTAGTCACGCACATACATCTGGGCGAAATATCAATGGAAATGACAGCAATGCCGAGCCACACCAGTAGATTTTGTCATAGTTTAGTTTTATTTGGACTTTAGAGCATCTGTAGTCGTTAGCTATTTATCGATAATATCGATATTTGGATTAAAAAGCAGCTGCAGTCGTTTGCTATATATCGATATTATCGATAAATCGCTACAGTAGATTGCTATAAATGAGAATCGATATAGCATTATCGATAACTGAGGGACGGCGTTCGAAGAGCCGTCCCACTAAAAAAATTCTTATTATAATCGTCGGACGGCACTTGAAGTGCCGTCCGTTTGGAAAATTCTAATTTATCCGAATTAATAAAACCCCAAAAATCGAATTAAAATCCACTGTATTCACCCCTCGGACGGCACTCTAAGTGCCGTCTGTCCCAAAGCCGCTATTCTCGGACGGCACTCTATGTGCCGTCCGTTGGAGATTTATATAAAAAAAAAAAACCTAGTTTGTTGGAAAAGTGAAATCATAGATGGAAACCACCATCTTGTTTCAGCAGGTGGATGAATCTAGAAGCAAATCCAATGGCTGGCTTTTAAAATTGAATAAATAGGCTGTTGAACTAAGTATTAAGAACAATGAATATTCCATAATTCCGCGAAATTTGGAATTATATTGAAGTAGTTAGGATGTTTGGACAGGGTGTAACAATAGTTTTTAAAAAATTTTTTATTTAAATTTTTTTTAAACTGGTTAATTTTTTATTATTATTATTATTTTTTTAAACGGACGGCACTTCATGTGCCGTCCGACGATTCCGTCCCCATATTTCGCTTTTCTTCCCTCCGACGGCACATCAAGTGCCGTCGCTTAATATTAAATGATTGATTGCTATATTATAGCTTTCGACGAGTGCAGCGAAATCGAAATTCCTATTTCTATTTATCGATATATGGATAATTTTAACATTAACGACTACAGATGCTCTTAGTCTTTTTATGTTTTGTCGAAACTGAATTTATGTTTTGTTAAAGAAACTGATGTATAACATATATATTTCTAACTCTTCGTATGCTAGATTTTAGATAAGTAATTATTGTTTATTGTGGTCCGTGATTATATAGTTGTTTATTATTCTGCTATTAGAGATTTTAAGATTTGAACTTTCAAATTTGATGTGACTACAGATATTTTGAATTTGTGACTTATTTTTAAAATAATGGGAAAAACCTGAAACCCCCTATCTCGGCATTTTGAAAATATGCCGGGATAGATAGCAATCCACCAAACGCGGCGAATTATTCAAAAAAAAAAATTTGAACCCATCCCGGCGTTTTAGAAACGCCGGTATAGGATGCCGAAAATTATTTTAAAAATATACAACGACGTTCAACAAACACCGGCGCATGTGTCTATTACGGCGTTTTGGGTGCGCCGTTATAGACCTACGACTTATAACGGCGGTCTATATAATCGCCGTTATAGACCTATGGTTTGTCCCGATGCTCGATACAACGGCGTCACGCGCGGTGTTATTATTATCGCTGCTATCATCTATGGCGGCGTTTATAAACGCCGCCAGAGACCAAAAAAAAACGTCGCTATAGCTCTTGCCGTTTGTAATGATTGCGCTTGTTAAACCTAATTCAATTCTTGAAAATCCATCAAACTAATTAATAGTTATAATTTCTAACTTAATCTGCATTACGTTTTGGTAAAATTAATCCTTTAAATTTCTTGGAAAGTTCTCAGTTTAGGATTAGTTTTACATCATTTGGCCATTGAGGAAGTGGAAGCTATGTTAGAGCAGCGGAGCCTTCATTTCAAGTTTTGGACAAAGAGCCCTAAAAGAGCAAGTCAAGGCTCTGGATCCTTGAGAATGAGGAAGTGGGGGTGTTCGTCAAATTTATAGTATTAAGGATCAGATTGAGCCAATGTAATATACTTGTTCGGACAAATTCAATGAAAGCTTTTCACTGATTGTTGATGAAGTGGAATATCTTTCAAGTTTGGGTTTGGTTTCAATATAAGTGAAGGAGAAAGCGAGCAAACGAATGAATGTATTTTCTATCCTTTTGACTGCATTGAATTGAAGAACATTTATGGATTTCATAATCTGAATTGAGGACTTAGGCTTAGAACATTTGTGGGGGCACAGCTTTTTCTATTTTAGTTTTGTTTCGTGTTCTCCTTATTCAAGTCCTGAATTTTAAACGGGAAGTCCTGAATTGAGAAATTTGGTTCAGAAATGTTTGTGAGGTATTGACATTCCTCGCTTTATTCATCTCCCCTCACAACCCGAATAAACCTTGTTTTATCTTTCTTATTCTTGAAATTATAGTGCAGGAGCTCTAGCTCCCCATTCATCTTCAATATTATCATAATCCAGAGTTTAACTTATACAAATCCTTGTACTTTTGTGAAGTTCCATCCTATAGTTCGACTACATTTTGGAATAAAAGTTCGGCCTAACACCTTCACCGGAACAAATTAGTCATATGAGTAAAAAGTCAAGTCAGGTCAACGGGTGGTCTTAAATGATTAAAAAGTTAAATGTAAGAATTTTTTTATGGTGCAAAATTTCAACAAACTCAACTTCTTAAGTTTATTTTAAACTTTGCTACATTTAATCTTAGATCGTATAACCTGCAATATCAAATTTGAGACTTTTTTATATATATATGAAATGACATTTTGGTCTTGTCGTGCACCTGATGAGAATATCAAATCTATTTTATTTTATTTAGAGATTAAGCAATGTATAGTATATTTGAGAGATTTATTTGAGAGATTTGTTTTAGATTTGAACGATTTATTTTAGATTTATTTGAGATTTGTTTTGGATTTGTTTTGAGCCTATATATAGACCTTGAGAATAATGAGAAAATATGATATTGTTGATTACCAAAATTATTGTGTTGAGTTATTGCTCTTCATCCCTTTTTTTTGTGTGGGACTACTGAGAGAATTATTAGGGTTTGTGAGAAATCCTAATATAATTTTTGGGTTGTGATAAACTCTAAAATAACCCCCAAATTCCCAATCCTTAACCCTAATCCCAACTCCAAACCCTATCCCTCTTCTTATCCACCATCTTCTTCTTCTTCCTCTTGAATCCCGAACCCAACACCCTAGTCCACCATCACCAACCCCCGATCGACCTCGCCACCCGCCGTTGCCACCGACGACCCATTGCCACCCACCCCGCGATCTCGATTGCTGCCACCGCCCTTGTCGCGCGACCACCCCAACCACCCACGGCAACTCCACCCCAACTCCTAGTTTTCCACCATTTGTGAATGCGTCTTCGCAGAACCATCACAGATCCTGAAGAGCCTTTCTTGTCCCTACTAAACCACCCAATTAGGAACTCTAGATTTCTGCGAACCCCTCCCTGAACTAGGATGGACAACTTTGATATTTCCGCTACCCTAGCTGCCATTCAAGCAACTCGTGCCAATATCAGTCAGAGACTTGAGAAAGTAGAATTAAATCAAATTGTTGTCCCTGAGCTTCATGCTAATCGTCATATCCCTCAAGGGAATGATTGTGATGGCCGACGTCAAGATCATGACCCTGATGAACAATACAAGAAGAACGTTAAAGCTGACGTTCCCCATTTTGAAGGTCACATGGAAACCCAAGCTTATCTTGATTGGATCCGTGCCATGGACCACCACTTCGTGTGGTTTGACATGAGCGAAGCCCTGAAAGTCAAATTTGTTACGATGAAATTGACAGAAAAAGCTCAACAACACTAGACCAATCTTAAACATGCCTGTAGAGGCTGAGGCCTGGCACCCATAGACACTTGGGAAGCCATGAAAGAGAAGCTCACCAAGAGATATGTACCTTTATTGTTACACACTCGATTGCTAGATTTGTGGAACCAACTCTATCAAGGAAGCAAATCCACCCAAGAGTATGTTGATAAGTTTGATGACTTTCTTATTCGGTGCAATGTGTTAGGTAAAGAGAACGAAGAACAAAGTCTCTCTAGGTTCAGGGCTAGATTACGAGCCGATCTGAGGAATAAGTTGATTCACAGAAATGTGGACTCATTGGCAGCAGCTTATGCCCTTGTCCTCGATATGAATTCCCTTAAAGCAAGTTCCTATTATAAGTCCAGCGATTCGATGGATCATTCTTATAGAATGACCCCTCCCGATCCCTCTATACCTGAGCACTCCTCTCCTTAATACCCTAACAAGTCTTATCCAAACAAGCCTACTTCAAATTCCTATTTACTTAGAAATGACAATACGTGTAAAAACACTGAAAGAGACTATTCTAAGATTGAAACTCTCACTAAGTGCTATAAATGCAAGGGATACGACCATGTTGCTGGCAACTGTCCCGATCCAAGTAGGATCAATATAGTAGAGGGTACCAATGTCATCGCTGATAAACCCGACAATGAGTTTACCTATAAACCTCTTGTAAGTGATGACTTTGATGAAGAAGAGGAAGACCAGCCTCTCAACTGTATTCGGTCGATCTAATCACCTCCATTAAATGTACCTGAGTGACCCAACCTTTCCCAAGTCACTTGGCAGCCCATAGATTTTACCCCTGTGTTAGAACATCACAGAGTCTACATCTACATTTGCATTCCGCATTCATGATTTGTATAAAGAAATTTTCAAGAAAATTAATGAGAATAATTTTAAGTACAAGTTAATAGCAGATACTAGAGGAAAATTTAAAACTCTTGATGTTGGTGACGAAGTGATGGTTCAGATTTGTCTAGAACGGTTTCCAGCTGGATCCGTTAAGAAATTGAACACATGTGCTGCAGGGCCATTTAAGATTCTACATGAAATCAATGATAATACCTATGTCGTTGACCTTCTCTAAGGTTCTGGCATAAGTAAGACTTTCAATATCGAGGATCTAGTACTCTATGAAGGCTCAAAATTTAACCATAGAAATTCTCTTATAGATGAGCCTACCCTGCAGCCTAATGGTGAGATTTCCACATTTCCCCCTTTACCTGAAACTTCTTACCTATTGACAGAAAAAATGAATAATATTTTAGATGATCAGATAATCTCTACCAGAGATGGTGGTATTCATAGGTATTTGGTGAGGTGGAAGAACAAGCCGAAGGCGGATGACACTTGGAATGATCGTGAGGAGCTCCCGTGCTTGGATCCAGATCTTTTGGAGCACCATGAAAGGATCACTGGTTTTGACTCGACTGGGTCGAGCCCTCTCTCACCCGAAGAGAATGATGAGAACATTAAATCTATTTTTTTTCTTGAGATTTAACAATATGTAGTTTATTTGAGAGATTTATTTGAGAGATTTGTTTTAGAATTGAGAGATTTATTTCAGATTTGTTTGAGATTTGTTTTGGATTTGTTTTGAGCCTATATAAAGGCCTTGAGACTAATGAGAAAATATGATAATCCTGATTAACAAAATTATTGTGTTTAATTATTGCTCTTCATCTTTTTTTTTTGTGAGACAACTGAGAGAATTGTTAGGGTTTGTGAGAAGTCCGTATAAAATTTTGAGGTTTGTGATAAACTCTAAAATTACCCCCAAATCCCCAAATTAAAAATCCTTTACCCTAATCCCAACTCCAAACCCTACCCCTCTTCTTCTCCACCATCTTCTTCTTCTTCCTCTTGAATCCCGAACCCAACACCCCAGCCCACCATCGCCAACCCCCGATTGACCTCGCTACCCACCGCTTCCACTGACGACCCATCACCACCCACCCATCGATCTCGATCGCTGCCACTGCCCCTGTCGCGCGACCTCCGCGACCACGCCACAGCAACTCCACACTGACCACCTCGTCCTCCTTCTGCTACCTCTCGACCACCTCGTCGAGCCCCCATACCCCCTCGTCATCTCCCCTATTTGCCCTCGTCCTCCCCTTTTCTCTTCGCCCTCATCCCGACTGATCATCCTCGTCACTGCTCGCAAGCCCAAGTCAGCCACCCCGCAGCCGACATCTTCGCTATTATTTGCTGCCGCTGAAGTTCTTGTTCGCAGCCGACAACTCTCCTCACTGTGTTCTTTGCTGCCGACAACCCTCATCTTCTACCCCGGTAAATTCTTTCCACTTCTCATTTATTTGTGATAGCATCTATCATATCTATAATATTATTTGATTTATTTGTCATCTACAAAAATTGAGAGTGTGTTCCACTTGCCTATTAGTGTACAAGGAGAAAGAAAAGTAGACAATCGAGGGTGAGGGAAAACAACAATGCAGGAGGATAACAGAAAGAAATAAAGCAAGACCAAGAGAAAATAAGGAAAGGAACAAAAGGAAAAGCAAAGCAACAAAACAACAAAAGCAAAATATACCTGCCACAACTCCATCAGCTGTCTTAGCATCCACAACAGTTAAGTTAAAAGCCTGACCTCTCCTCGGAACAACAACCCTCTGACTGGCAATCTGTCGTTGAGGAGGAAGCGGTGACCTAACTGGACCACTAGCTAGAGCTGCTTGCTGGACAGGATCCCTGGCTGAAAGAGCCACAAGCTGCTGCGGGCAATCCCGCACTGAATGATCGGTAGCACCAAACCTAAAGCATCGACGAGAGGCACGGAAATAGTTCTTACGCTCATGCCCAGAGATCTGGCAAAAGTCACAAAAATCACCCCTCGGAAAACTAGCAGAAGGATACGGAGTTGTCCTGACAGGATGGGCAAGCGTAGGCCTCCGAACAGGACCAACAGAAGGCCTAGCAACAGCAGCGGGAACAGTCCGCTGAGAAGAAGTCGAACCACCACGAGCCCGCTCTTGAGCTAGAGCTGCCTCAAGAGCTTCAACATAAGTATGCAAACGGAAAGAGGCAAGATGCCTCTTGATATCCTGATCAAGCCTATTTGTGAATCTACGAGTCTTATCCTCTTCGGTAGCCACAAGAATGGCAGCGAAGCAGCTAAGTCTAGTAAACTAAGCGGCGTACTCATCTACAGACCTGAAATCCTGTTGCAAGAAGTCTCATGTTACAACAATGTTTAAACAATTATGTAACAAATTCCAAAATAGAATAACAACTTAACCTATTTAAGGGCCAGGAACTGCTACTCCATCTCAACTTGAGTACTACTGGGGAAGAATTTCTCCAAGAATCCCCGATTGAAGGTAGCCTAAGCAATAGGCCTCTCAAGTTGCTCGGACTCGGCCATCCACCAGATATGAGCCAGATCCACCAACTGAACAGAAACCACATCCACCCTATTAGCCTCGGCAATACGAGCCGCTGACAGCAACTGCTCAGTCTAGATCAACCACTGTTCAGCCTCCAAAGGTGTCTCTGTGCCAGAAAAACGATCAGGATGTAGCCTCATGAAATCCATGACTGTACCTGGATGAGGCGGAAGAGCAGCCTGCACAGGCACAGCGGGAATCTGACCCCGAGAAGCTTCCAGAGCAGCCATCACTAGATCACTGTGGTTCTGCTGCTGATTAATCAGCAGCTCGAACACAGTAGTGACAGCCTCAATCGGATCAGGCTGAGACTGAGAAGAACCCCTACGAGCTATAGTCTGCACAAAAATCAAAACAATCAACATTCGGATCTGAGTTGGTAAAAATTTCATTTTGCATATATATATATATATATATATATATATATATATATATATATATATATATTTGTGTGTGTGGTTGATGAAATGTTGTGCAGATCCCAGTACGAGCCAAACTTGTCTAATATATTAGGCAACTAATACATTGGCCAAACCTGAGCTCTAATACCACTAAAATCCTTGTCACGCCCCGCTTCCCGAAAAGATTACGGAATATGGATACGCGACTCAACCCAGTAAATAATTTGCATCATCCATAAGCTGTTCAGAATCTTATAACAAGTCTAAGAATAATCATCGTCGGAAGCCAAAAGAATCATCCTCACACAGACATATATATCTCAAAACAAAACAAAGTGCCAACAGAAATTAATTGAAAACCAATAATATAATAGTCTCAAGTAAACAGATCCGAACAGGTTAATATCCTGGGTCACATTGCCCAAATACAAATAAAATCCATATACTCAATTACATTGTTCAAAAACAACTGATAATAATAATAGCAAAAGAAGTCCAGCACTAATATTTCATTTCTCCAATACCATCGGGCAAACGACCATCCTGATATGCAATCAATAAATTGCAGGAGAAGGAAAAAGAAAATAAGTACCCGTCAATACAAGTTACGGGCCGCTTGTAATGCAGGATACAAGTACATGGAAAACTAACAATTCTAAATAATAGTATAACAGATATAGCATGGTATAGCAGAATCAACTAGTATGGTATACTAACATGTGTCAAGTGTCAAAAGTTAAAGAGCATGCAGACAGATATACAGATAGTGTTAAATAATGGTGTCAAGTGATAGTGTCAGACAGATAACAGATAATCAGATAATCAGATGATCAAAAAATCAGATAACAGATTTAGATATCAGATACAGATACAGATTCAGATTCTTATAAGACTTGTATTAATTGCTAACTAGGTAGCAATTCATGTTCCATCCTTTTATCACATGGTTTCTACATTCAAAACAGTAACGTTTGTAGATTTCGTAGGGGATCATATAGGACCGTGTACTCAGGGTTCAGACAGACATATATCATATAACAGATCCAGATAGACAGATAGAACCTAGTGGTTCTCTTCTTCCCTACACCTTCCTATAGGAAGTAATGTAGACATGGTACAGAATAACAGATAACAGATAATCATATGGAAAACACAGGCCCCCTTCTAAGTACACATTTTTATACTTTTCCACTACTAGATCTTTTCCATAAACCCCGACTTGATCATTTTACAATTATTATCAGATAGATGCGTATGTGCATGAAACAGAGTAAATATAGCATGATATAATGACCCACAAGTTCAGAATAACTGATAAGCATGTACAGATGGTAAGGTAGTCATATAACAGAACAAAACAGAGTACTTCCTAATTTAGGACAGCACGATAGTACAGTACTAAAACATTGATTCCTGCTACCACAAATATTAAAACCTAGATCCGTCAGAGAATTTGAAAAATAGACTTCCAACCGAATCCAGCAGATATAGATAAGTCATATAGTGTTTTAGAAGAACATAACCCAAAACTGATTTGAAACCAGAAAATACGTTCAGCCAGAAATCAGTAAATCGTATTCACAGTCGGGAAAACAGCATCAAAACACCTCAAATAAATCCAAGAAAAATCTGGGGTATTCCACTATATGTCTAGTATCAGAATATAAAGTTTCATAATTTTTCAGTAAGATTAGTTCAGGCAACAGAAATCAGAAAACATCAAGAAACGATAGTTTGGCAAATCTGGAATTCCCAACGCTGCTGTACGAAAACTTTAATATCTCGCAAATTGTGAAACGAAATCCAAATCCACCAACGGGAGATAAAAATAGACAAAATAAGTTAACTTTCATATTTCACAAATATTTTTCATGCAGGAAAAGTCCAGCAAGTATAGTTTTTATAAACAAGCATGAAACGGTATATAAAACTCATCAATAAAATCCACCAAAATTCTGGGTAATCCCTAAATAGGTACAGAAACACTGTACAAAATTTCAGATCAAAATAATATGGTTAATAATAGTATCAAAATAGTTTAGTCATCGAAATCATCAAGAAATGAAATTTGGAAATAAAATACACTCCTGTAGTAAAACAATCATATCTCACACATACGAAAAAGAAATCAATCAAGGTCAGAAAGTTTGGAAAGAAGACAGATTTCTCTAAAAATCATGTTTAATACTGAAGTTAAGATTCTGACCTTAATATGGTCTAAAATACCAATCAAAACTGATCACTCACAAAATATAGATTTTCCTTTTAACAACAAATCAACATACAACATAGGAAACTCGTTCCAAACACAATCAGACATGTTATAGAGTCTACTAAGTGTCCAGACATCATGAAATAAGGTATATGGCATGTCAACAATAAGTACATGGATCCAAACAAACACCCAAATTCTTATAATTATCTCACAAATATAATCACCTCAAGAACGGTCAAAACTTAAGTTGTTTCATGTCAAATTTGTGTCGGTGAGACAACTATGGTCAAATAGTACTATAGAGACAATACTCATCAAACATACATCACACGCGAGTTGTCTCTAGAACCCAACTACACTACAAGCGAAATTTATGACATGTATTATACAAAGGAATTGAGTACAAGTTACTTGTCTTAACCGATGACAAAATGAATACCAAGAATAATGGGAACGGATCCCGGCAACGAATGAAACCCATGAAAAAAACCACGAAACAAGCAATCACACGTGCAAACTTCGTGCACGGGCAATCCAACAACCAAAGAGAGGGAGATCGGGAGTGGGCACGGTGGCAGCGGCGCAGCCAAGTGCTGACACTACTGCTGATCCTACTGGCGATGTCGGAGGACGGGGAGGAGCGGGAGAGATGGACGATGGGGATGCTCGGGGTGATGGGGTAATGGCCACTAGGGTTTCGGGTTGGGCTGGCGACGGGAGTAGGGTGAAGCGGCTAGGGGGGTCGGAAGAGGGGAGGTGTAGTCAGGATGGGCTTGGGGTGTTGATCGGGGTTAACGGCGCAACAGGGAAGGAGGGGATCGGGGGTTAAGGTTTGGTTTATATAGGGTTTTGGTTTTTAGGGTTAAAGATATAGGGTTGTGGGTATTGGGTATTGGGTTTAATTAGGAGTATGAATAAGATTAGTAAAATAGGAGTTGTATGGAGTTTGAAATAGGATTTGCAATAGGGTTTATAAGCCATTATGATTTGGTAGTTGATTAGGGATCAATAGGCAATAAGATTATCAATAGGATTTGGCAAAACAAAGAACCACGAGCACCCACCACACGAGCAAAAAGAAACAAAGCAAGAATCCAATAAAAAGAAAATCACAATTGATAAAGAACGAAGCAAAAGACAAACAATCAGGCTCAAAGAGATTAAAAATGAAATAAAAGAATATATATTGAAAACAACTCCAATATACGGTCCAAAAGTAGGAGTATGAATACTCAAGAAAAAGAAAAATACACCAAGAATACGAAAAATAAAAAACAGGGATTACACATAACATCAACGTCATCATCATCTGAATCGTCCCCCAATTGAAATAAATCTTTTGGTTGCATAGTTAGTTCCACGAATGATTTTGGCACTATTGGGTCTTGAATGTAGAAAACTTGGAGCACTTGAGACGGAAACACAAATGATTCATGGTAATGCGTGTCCCAGTGAGAATTAGATGTGCAAAATTTACAATTGTAAAACCCAGCTTATCCACTTTCATGTTATTAAACCCAGCCCAATCTCCACAAAATAAGACTACTCAAAAATGCCCGTAATAATCCAAATCTATAATATCTGTGAGCACCCTATAATAGTCAACATCTCCGTCTACATGATTCGTGTCATTTTTAGAGGCATGACTTCTAGTTTTTGAAGTAACTACAATGCCACTATTTTTTGAGACTTCAAATTTCTTTCACGATCCTAAGTACGAAATCTGAAGCCGTTGAATATGTATCATTATATCTTTTAACCATTTTATGGGGACCTTTGGCAAGAATATTTATTTCGAGTGTCACCTCATCATCACCTGACGAAGAAACCTAAAATTACAAAGTAAATCATATTAGTATAAAACTTAAAATTTAAAAAATACAATCATCCAAGCCACGGGACGGTGACTTACATGAGTTTCAAACCACTTGTAGAATTTTTCATTCATTAACTTATGTTGCTCACGTGGCTTCAATATTTTTGGTCTGTGCCTTCTTTTCATTATCCTGATAAATTCGCTAAAACAAAAATAAAACGAATGGATATTAAAAAATCTTTTACTACTTCCTAATTGTCAGTAATAAATTCTTATTAATCCAAATTCAACTTACACTCGATATGGCTCACATGATGCACTATGATCCAACACATATCGATGTGCTTGTTCCCATGTTAAGTCATCTAACTCAAATGCATCAATTTTTTCGAAAGTAGTGCCAGCGGTCTGGAAGAGATATTTAGCCCCTTTGAGGTTTGAAGTGTCTGAGTTTCTCCCTGGTCTATTAAGACATGTCTCCACACCATGGAGATACCTTGAACAGAAATTGGAGCACTCCTCTGAAAGATACGCTTATGCAATTGAACCTTCTGGATAAGCTTTATTTTTAACATAACCCTTAAGTCGGTAAAGGTACCTAAACAAGTATATCTGAATTACAAAACGTATGGAGGAATAGCATAGAAGAACTAACAAAATTATTGGTTTAATGACGCATGAAGAATTACCTCTCAATGGGATACATCCAACGGTAATGTACTGGTCCACCAAGTCTTGCTTCATCGGCAAGGTGGATTACTAAGTGAACCATTATAGTGAAGTAATGGGGGAAATATCCTCTCCATCTGAGAAAGTGTCAAGGCAGCACGTTGTTCCAATTTGTCAATATCTTCAACACGTAGCACTGTAGAGCAAATTCCTTTATATATGCTACATATATCTTTCAGGACAGAAGTGACTGGCTCATACATTGAAGATCTCAGAGCCACGGGAAGGATATCTTGCATCATTATATGGTAGTCATGTGATTTTGGACCCTGCAGCTTCTTCTCCTTATAATTTACACATCTTGCTATATTAGATGAATAGCCATCTAGAACTTTAAGCTGCTGTAAAACTTTGCAAAATATCTCCAACTCCTTTTTTGACATTGAGTAGATTGCAGGAGGAAGTCGTACTCTGCCATTGGGTAATTCTTCAGGATGCAACTCATGCCTTATTCCCAATTCTACTAAATCAAGGCGAGACTTAAGATTGTCCTTCGTCTTCTGATCATCCCCCATAGCTGTTCCTATAATATTTTCACCTATGTTCTTACCAAGATGCATCACATCTATGTTATGACGAAGGAAGGTGTACTCCCAATACGGCAACTGGAAAAAGAATACTCTTCTTCTTCCACGACCCTGAATCAACATGATTGTCACACTCATCCGCATCACATAAATCGGTGTTCTCATGTTGTTCATCTCTAGACCGCTTCTTAGATGCTTTAATTACTGTCGGATCCTTTGACAAAGTGAATTGATGTCCTTCTAGTTGCCTTAACACATCTGACCCAGACAAAGATCTAGGAGCATGTCTCCACTCATCGGTACCATCAAATATCGATGTTTCTGCTATAAAAGTATGTGTGTCAGCTAACCATCTCTTATGACCCATGTAGCAAAACTTTTTGCCTTTATACAACCACTTTGAACCTGTTTGCTCAGCACAACATAGACAAGCATAGCATCCTTTCGTGCTATAACTAGATAAGTTTGCATATGCATGAAAATCGTTTATTGTCCAAGTCAACGCAACTCGGAGACGGAAACTTTCTTTAGATGTTGCAACATAAGTTGTAACACCCTCCTACAATTGGGATAATTCATTAATCAACGGCTGCAGATACACATCTATATCATTTCCTGGGCTTTCTGGTCTGGGAATAATCATTGACAAAATGAATGATGATTATTTCATGCACAACCAAGGGGGAAGATTATATGGAATTAATACAATAGGTCATATGCTGTAGGTGTTACTCATTTGCCTAAATGGGTTAAAACCATCAATGGCCAATTCTAGTCTCACATTCCAAGGATCTTCAGCAAAATCGGGATATCTTTCGTCAAAATTTTTCCAAGATGCAGAATCAGCCGGGTGCCTAAGAATCCCATCCATCTTGCAACCTTCCGCATGCCATCTCATATCAGAAGATGTTTTAGAGGACATGAACAATCTTTGCAGTCGAGGAATCAAAGGAAAGTAACGCAGTATTTTTGCATGCTTCTTTCTCCTAACTGTTGAAACTGCCTCATCTGTTTGCTCATCTTTTTGGCGTTTGTACACATTTTGAAGTACATCATACTTCACATTCTTCGAGAGTCTTCTTATCCCCTCTAAATATCATACAATCATATGGGCATGCTGGTAACTTCTCGTACCCTAAATTAAAATACTTGAGAAACTTTTTTGTGGCATGGGATGAATTTGGGATTTGGATTTTAGGAAAAGCTTCATTCAACAATTCAAGAAGCAAGTTGAAGGGCAAGTTGAAGGACTTGGCAGACCATCCATTTAGACATTTAATCTGAAATAGTCTAACAATAAATGAAAACTTTGAAAACTGAGTGCAATTA
Source organism: Hemerocallis citrina (assembly GCA_017893485.1). Lineage (NCBI taxonomy): Eukaryota > Viridiplantae > Streptophyta > Magnoliopsida > Asparagales > Asphodelaceae > Hemerocallis > Hemerocallis citrina. Next base: position 43,500,241 of record CM030367.1, read on the forward strand.
CGATATAAGGGAGTATTTGCATCTTTCAACAACTTATTAAAGGCTTCAAATTCTTTATTAATTTCTTCACCATGCATTTCTTCTCCCACCCTACTACCAGGAACAAATGTTTCTGCTGACTCATCACAAACTTGGTTGATTGGATTGTTTGTGTGGATTTGAAAGTTATGAAATCTCATACCATCTCGCACTAAAGAGTGCATCTCATCGACAACACTTGGCTAACTTGTAAATAAAGATGAGTCTCCACGTACAGCTGTACCATTAGAAACTGACTGAGCAGACTCTCCATGACAAAACCAATTTGTATACCCCGGTAAAAAACCATTGCAAATTGCATGTGTCTCAACTACGTCACATGTTCTCGAATCACAATTTGAACACCGAACACATGGACACAAAATTAAGTTCGGGTCAGGAGAATTCCTCTTTGCAAAGTTAATAATATCTTTCACACCATCCCGATACTCCTTGGATAATCGTGACTTATTAATCCAACTTTTATCCATTTTTGAAAATATGATTCAATCTAAAATTTAAATTCATAAATTAAAATGAATATTGCTTTTAGAATATTTCTTCCAACAAAATATTTGTACTAAAATTCATAAATATTTACTCTTCTATATATTTTGATAACCTCTGGTGCTAAGTTAGATTTACTATGTTAGAACATTAATGTAATACTTTAGCAGGTTGGAACTGCCAATAAAGAAAGTGCTAACACATTTTTCCTGTGGTTTTTTACAAGTATGCAATTATTTCCTATATCACATAACGAATCTTTTACTCGGACCATTCATATATTTATTAATCTGTTAATGCCATAATCAGAGTAACAGAAAGAAAGAAATACTTAAACAATTTTAGTGTACTTCAGTTAAGAGCTACGGATAACAAAATCAACAATTTCTACAAATCATCTCAGAAGCAAGATTATGTATAAAAGAAATGTCCAGCATGAAGGAAGAGTAATATTAATGAAATCTTTTAGTGCAATATTACCAAGTGACAGATCATTAGGTGATGTTTCATATCTATAAATAAGAGCATTAGTTGATGTTTCCCTCTACCTTTTCCTAGAACTTCCTACGACTGGCATATTCTTACTATTAACAGCAAGAAAACCATGAACCATCCTTAAAAAGTGTAGAGGTATCTATTTTTCTTTACTAGCAATTTCACAATAACAAACTACATTTACAAAACTATATATATTCTTAAATATCTCCAAGAATTAAAAGAAAATTATCTTATGCAATATCAATTCACAACGGTAAATTGTTTCCCAGTATAATTTTCTTATATCCATATATGTCTGCATATATGTCCGCAGTCGACAATTAGTACCAAATCGTATACTCAGAAATACAATCAATAATGAAATACGTTATATCGAGAATGCACTTTAAATAGTAAACTAAAACCTAAACTTTACAAATGTATTGATTAGAACCACTTGTTGAATTTAAATGGTTAGAGCCATGGTTTCAAATTCAGTATTGATATTGGTTAACAGCTGACTTGTCTTCCTATTGCCAACAAGACAACAGGGAACAATCCTAAAGAACTGCAGTTAATATATCAATTTCATGACAACAAACTAAGTTTAAACGCTAAGGTACCACCAATAAGTAAAGCTAAGAAATATAATCCAGTGAAGAAGTTTCCTTTTTCTCTTTCCAATATCAATTGCAGATAACAACTAGTTTTTTTTCACTTCACCCTTTTCTATGATAAGTGGCAAGGTATCCGATTCTTTCCCTCTACACAACCTTTCTTATCTTTCCTCCATTTTCTTACCGATACACTATACAACATAACTATACTATCAACGAACACACTAAAATTATCAATATCCTACCACCATTGACAATATGTGAAGGGCTATAAGGGCCATTAAGAGTCTCATGTTCTCCTCAATACATAATAATGCCCACCAATTAACAGTCTGTGTATTAAACTTGAGAGGAAAATCAGGTTCAAAGAAGAATTCTTCATTATTTTCATGTGCAGGTTGAGTTTTTCAAAATTTATACTTGAGTAAAAATTCTTATAAGATTGATTATTGGTCGAGGCTTGAACTAGCAAAAACTGGGTATGGTTTGTCCATTGCATTATTGATCTATATATATACACACACTGCTTTCATCATGAAGAAGAATTTTTAGACTCATTTTTGTGCATATGCACAGTATAGATGTAGGTTTCCCCCTTGCTTTTAAATCCTTGTTCAAATTATGGTTGGAACTCATTGTCTATGTATGCTAAATTTGTAGACTACTGTATATACCTGTATGGGTATATATACATATATAATTAGTTATATTAGAGTAAGTTTACTGATGCATTTAAAAGACCTATTCTACTTATCAATCATCAGGGAACCAGTTATGGCTTGGATTAAGAAATAGGTTGCTAAGGTTTGAGTTGGGTATTAGTTCTTCCAAACTGCAGATTACCACTACTGCACTGTTGTGCATGTGCAGATTCATCTTCCCTTATTCATCCAGTGTCTAACTAGTTTCTTTGTGACTTCTTATGGACCATCTTTTATATAGACACATATGCTTCCATTTCAATAAAAGATTAGCTTTTATATATATATATATCAGTATATCTACATATAGCTAATCTTTTACAACCTGCAGACCAATTGCTATGCTTACTGCATATACTTAGATTCTTATAAATATCACGTTCCTATAACCTGCGTATTGTTTATAGTTAAATTCCTATATCCTGCATAGAGTTCAAACTTCTATAACTGCATATATATATATATATATATATATATATATATATATATATATATTATATCAGTAAAGATACTATATGCATATCTTGTGTTTTTTTTTTACTTCAACTCAGTGAAAAGGGAATTCTATATATATGCTCATATTTTTTTCAAATCAGTGAAAAGGGGTTTCTTCTACATCTACTAAAACCTGCACATGCCTCAATTCAATGAAAGAGATCCTTCTACATTTTCTACATCTGCATATGATACATTTCAGTTGAAGACCATCATTATATCTGTTTATGTTTCATTTCCAATTAAAGGGCTTCCTTTCACATCTTGCATACACTCCTATTTAAGTAAAGAAAATTATAAACACATATGTTTCAACTCAGTAAGAGATATTTTCTACATATATCATAGGTATATATATACATATACTACTCTTCAGTAAAGAGGTTTATACTTGTATCAGATATGTAAACACATCAGTGTAAGGTCTTCCTATATATATACCTTATATATATAACCGCATATGTTCATTTTCTATATATTTCTGCATATGTTCATTTTCTATATATATCTGCATATGGTTCATTTTTTTTACAACCTGCATTTACTTCATCAAAAAGTATTTTCCCATAACTGCATATATTTCAACTCCTATAACCTGCATATAGATCATCTTTTATATAACTTGCATAATGCTTCATTTTCAACAAAGAGCATCTTCTTTATAATCTGCTTATGTTTCACTTCACAACAGTAAAGGGATTTCTATATGTCTATCATATATATATACATTTATATACTTCACTAAAAAGGTTTATCCATATCAGATAGATACACATATGGGTATTTCATATCAGTAAAAAGGGGGGTTTTCTATATATGTTCAACTCAGTTAAGAGGTTTATATATACACCTATGGACACTTCTTTTCAATAAGAGGATCTCCTATCTATATATATACTTATATACAAACATTATGAATGAGTGAATTTCTATGAGTAAATTAACACTGTTATAAAGTGACTAAAATGAAAGATTTATTTTGTGTTGATGGTTGAGTTGTGAATCTCTAGAGGGTGTACCCAGTTTTTGCTAGTTCAAGCCTCGACCAAAAAATCAATCTTATAAGAATTTTTACTCAAGTATAAATTTTGAAAAACTCAACCTGCACATGAAAATAATGAAGAATTCTTCTTCGAACCTAATTTTCCTCTCAAGTTTTATTATGAGTGATTGTTAAATTCAAACACAAGTTATTTTATCAATTTAGTTTATGTATTCATCAAACCCAATTGAAAATAATCACGAAATTCACAAAACTTCATTTGGCCGAGAGTAGAAAAACATTTACAGTGCAATCCATGTTCAAATCATCTAATAGTTAATTATGTTGCTCAATTACAGGGCTCGCGAAAAGTCAACAATAATGAAACTAAGGACATCTAGAAGAATTCATACCACTAACCACTCAACAATAGTTGAAGAGCACTGGCAACGGCAAGGGTGGCAGCAATGGATAAGGGCAGTCCAAGGAGGTGCGGCGAGGAGCGGCGAGGGTGGTGCAGCGCGAAGGAGGTGAGGCAGTGAGTGGTGAGGGGAGAGACAGTCGTGGTTAGGTTTAGAGCGGATGTAGGTCAGGTCATCAGTGGTGAGCAGGATTATTTCGGAAGTAGAGCGGCGATCGAGGGTTTATAGCGGGATTATTTGGGAATTAGAGCGGCGAACGAGGATTTAGGTTAAAAAAATTGGGGGAAATAAAAAGGGGGGGGGGGGGGGGCGGGGGTTTAGAGCGGGGGTAAATTCCAGAACATTATTTACCCTACCTTACAACGGCGCGTTTACATAACCGCCGTGATAGGTGATAAAAAAAAACAGCGACTGTGCGACATAGAGGTCTGTCCCGGCGTTTATATTAAAAATGCCGCTACTGCTTAAGCCTATAGCGGTGTTGTTGTCCAACGCCGTTACAGAGAGTGTTTTTTTATAAAATAAAATTATTCTATACCTATAGCAGCATGTTGTGGAAACGCTGGGAATGATATGCCGCTAGAGGCCTAGCGGTTTGTAGTGGAAGTGCTATGCAACTATTTTTTGGGTGTGGGAGAAACAAATAGTGAGTTCTTTTGTTGGAGAGGAAAAATAGATCTCAGCCGCCGATCTGGTCCTGATGAGAGGGAAATATGTGGTTGGATGTTGTCGATCTGGTGGTGGTTGATCGCCGTGGAACAACTGTGAAAAGCCTAAAACACTGGGAGTATTCCGGTGATAGGCATTCCAACGATCAAGTCAGTAAGCCAAAATTTAAAGTGAGATTAGGTGGTAAAATTGTGATAACCTGGTACTAGTGGAGGTAGGCTTGTATTTATAGGCTAGTGGGAATCTGTTAGGGATCTGCCTAATTAGATTCCGCAGATTAGGGATTTAATGGGCCAGTTAATCCATTGATTTTAAGGGAATTGATTATTGGCCATAAACGACTAGTCAACAACTACCTCCTGGTGGGCTGAGTGGAAATGGCGAGCCGTGGAAGGCCCATAAACTGTCATCGGGCTTGAGGCTATTCATGAAAACATTATCTTATCCCTGTCAGGATTGTGATCCGTACTGGGATTGAATGGTGGGGATCAGCCACAATTTTTATCCGTATCACAAGCCCGTTACTCTCGGAGGCGAGTTCTTGGTCGTCTTCGAGGAGTAGGTAACTCGTAGGGAAAAATTTCGGTGACATAAGACATGTTCGCTGCGATGGTGTCGGGCTCCCTTCAAGGGCCCAGAATCCGATCTTGCCGGCCGAGGCTCAATCTATGAAGGACAAGGCTTCGGGTGCGGTCCTCAGGGTCAGAGTACCTAGCCGAGGGGTTAGGCCCGATGAGGGAGTTAAGAAGAGATGAGCGACATGCTCAGAGTCGGAGCACCATTTCGAGAAGCTAAGACGAGGGCAATGTTTGCATTGAAATCTACGATGGCCTTGGTGTCAAAACGTCATTTCGAGGAGATAAGACGAGTGCCAAGTTTGCAGAGAAATTTGCGATGGCCTCGAAGTCGGTGGGCCATTTTGAGGCGCTAAGATGAGAGCCATGTTTTCAAAGAAATCCGCGATGGCCTCAGAGTCGAAGCCCCATTTCGAGATGCTAAGACGAGGGGCATGATTGTGGAGAAATCTGCAATGGCCTTAGAGTTAGAGTGCCACTTTGAGGTTATAAGACGAGGGCCGTGTTTGCAAAGAAATCCACAATGGCCTCTGGATCGGAGCACCATTTTGAGACTCTAAAATGAAAGCCATATTCGTGGAGAAATCTGTGATGGCCTCGGGGTCGGAGCACCATTTTGAGAAGCTAAGACGAGTGTCATGTTAGTGGAGAAGTCCACGATGGCCTCAGGGTTGGAGTGCAATTTTGAGACACTAAGATGAGGGCCATATTTGCAGATAAATCCGCGATGGCCTCGGGGTTAGAGCACCATTTCAAGAAGCTAAGACGAGAGCCATGTTTGCATAAAAATTTGTGATGGCCTCTGGGTCGGAACTTCATTTCGAGACGCTAAGATGAGAGCCATATTTGCGGATTTCCGCAATGGCCTTGGAGTCGGAGCGCCATTTTGAGATGCTAAGACGAGAGCCATGTTTGCCGTGAAATCCGCAATGGCCTCAGGGTCAGAGCGCCATTTTGATACGCTAACATCGAAGCGCCATTTCGAGATGCTTTGATGAGAGCCATGTTTCCAAAGAATTTTGCGATGGCCAAAGGGTTGGAGCACCATTTTAAGATGCTAAAACGAGATCCATGTTTGTGGAGAAATCCGTGATGGCCTCGGAGTCGGAGCGCCATTTCGCTACGCTAAGACGAGAGCCATGTTTGCGGATTTTCGCAATGGCCTTAGAGCCGGAGCACCATTTCGAGATGCTGGCCCCGAGGAGATATACTTATTTAGAATTCTGTGTAAACAGTTTGAAAGATGATGAACTGTTGCGCACATGACTTCGCGTGCCCTTTGAGTAGCCGCTTCATAATTTTGCAGTTATCGAGGAGGCGGCACATGATCGGGATCATTCAAGAAGTCTAGTTCCCTTCTATATGTTGACTTTTCCTTCTCATTTTATAGGGTTTCTCTCTCTCTCTCTCCACAACCAGAGTTTCTCTTTCTAGAACGATATTCACTCCCAACATGTCTTCCGTTCAATCTCGTGGCTCGGCTTCGTCCTCTGGCTAGGGTGATTCATCTTTGGGGTCTTCTGGTCAGTTAACCTCGTGGGTGGACGAAATCCCTCTTCTGAGGCCAGCCCGTGTTCCTTCTCCAAAAGAGGATGTTGAGATCATGTCAATTTCGGGTCCAAAAGGGGAAGGTCTTGATCATATTTAGGGGACGATCTAGACCGGAGTAACTCAGGGGAGTTCCAAGAGGGAGGAACGTGAACCCTCCACTGCGCCAGAGACTAAAAAATATCGGGAGAGTTGCAAGCGGGCGACGGAGGACGATAACGAGGTCGAGGATGAAGAAATAGAAGGGAGTCGCCAGGAGGCGACAGAGAAGGTCGGACAGGGGATTCTTGCTGTTCGGGAAGTAAGGACCCCATCGCTTGGAAACATTCTAACTGTCCCTCCTCTTCACGAGCCTCGAGCTGCGAATAAGAAGAACTCTAATCTTTTCCCTGACAAGGAGTACGTGCCAATGTCATATAAGCACGAAGGATGTTTAGCCCACCCGTCCATGAGCACAAAACCCTTCTGAATGTATGTAGATAATCTGCAGGGCAAAGTTCGCTTCAGTGTTCTATCGTTGTCACCTAGCAAGCTGAAGATTGACGCTGATGAGATGATGAACATCTTGGTGGGTGGCGACCTCGATCTCCTCTGGTCGGTATACCGGATTCCAACAGTTCGAGCTATTTCTTCCAAATGCTGGTGTTCGGCCAACAGACAACCTCTCGGGGTGTATGTTTAACTCCGATGCATTTTGTTCGGGCCTATGTCTCCCCTTCCACCCATTTATCAAGAAGGTTTTGAATTAGATGGGGATGAGCCCTACGGAATACGGGCCAAACTCTTGGAAGCATCTGACTAGCTTCATCATGCTTTGCACGGAGAAGAATGTCCTTTTGAAGCTCAAATACTTTCACACGTGCTTGGGGTTGAGCGCCCTCCTATGTTTTCAGCATCAGTGGTATATCTCTCCTCCTTACAAGTATTGGGTGGTGTAAAATCACCCCGACTCTATCAAGGAGTGGAAGTCCAAATACTTTAATGTCTATAGTCCTGAACCTTGGAATATACCCACTAGATGGTTATATGGGTACCCACCGAAGAAGAACCCGAAGCTTAAGGACTTGACTTCAGAAGAGTACACCGAGTTTTCAAGGTTGTTCGAAGGTAGCAATTTTATAGACTGGACAAAAGTGATGGAAGGAATGCTGTCCAAGTGTGGTCTGAGCCCCTTCATTCCTCGTAAGTCCTTTCTTCCTGTCCTCGTGTATTTTTTCTTATTTGATGTTAACACATTCATTCTCATGCAGCCATGGTTGATGACATTGCTGCCTTACTCCCGGATTCATCGGGATGAGGATTGAGGACCTCAAAGGTAAGAAGGTCGCTGAAGAGCCTACTGAACGATAACCAGTTACAGCGAAGAGATCGAAGGCCCTGAAAATTCATGACCTGGAGGATTTTTCGAGAGACCAATCGAGCGAGAGATCACTGAGGTTCACAGAATTAGCAGAGTCTCCACTTCCACCGTTCCACTCGGTGCTACAAGTCCTTATCCCTGGGCAGACCAAGGTGACTTTCAGGCCTGATTGGTCTTTGACGGTGACAGATTCTCTAATGGAGTCTCAAGTGGCTCTCAAAGTGGTGGACAACATCGTGCCGACGAGGGATAAGAGGGATATCATTCAGGAGACAACTGTCTCGAGCTATCTAAGGTTCGCCCAAGGTTCCGTCATGGTAGGTGTTTAACATAGGTGGCGTGTTTCCATTTTCGAATTTGGGATCTTTTCTGAATACTTTGTCTTCTCGCATGCCATGCTCTATGGCGCCGAGATGAAGAGACAATACGAGCACCAACTGAAGTGCATCGTTCGGAGATCTCAACGGCTCGAAGTGAAGTGGCCGGATGACAATCTCCGTGCCGACATGGTTGGAAAGAGAGTGAAGGAGTTGGAGGGCGACGTCACGGTTTTGTCCATGTACTAGGAGATTCTGATAGGAGAGAAAGAGGCTTGTGAGGTGGAGCTGGTAGGTTCTGCAGACAAGATAATCGCGGGGGAGGACCGAGGCTATAAGCAGGTCCTCAAACACATCAGTTAGAGGTATCCCGACCTGGATCTCAGTGGCTTATCTTTCAAGCTGAGGTATGGTAGCACTCCTTCAACCCCTGCAGAGTTGCCTTCAGATGAGAGAGACGTGTGACCGTCTTTAAGTACTGCCTTCGTTACTGACAAGCGCGAGGTGGTCAGGGACAAGGATCCTCACTTGTCTTCCCAGGAGGTGTCTCCTTCACCTTAGAAAGTATCTTTTCCCGTTGTTTTTTGTACTAATGCCGATTGCGGACTAGCCACCGCCTCTTCTAACTACGTCGCTTAATGAGATGCCATCCAATTTTTTGAAAATCTTGTGTTTCACACATTTGTCTGAGTCTTAAGTTGGCTATTTTGTTGATTCAGATCATAAAGTATGAGCCTCGGGAAAGCAGGTTTCAGGAAGAAGTTTGAGCCCTCCTAGGTAGGTTGCATGAGGCCTAGGACACCATCATCCATTTTTGGAAGGAAGCGAGCGAGGGGGCATTCGGGTACCATATTCGAAGTTCGCAAGAGGTGGCTGAAGAGTTGGCTTGGTTGAAAGCATCTATCCCTGATATCCATTTGGCTCTCGCTGGAGCAGAGGAGAGCATGATCCCTGGCCTCATTGGAGGGCAGTCTTCGGACATCATCTTCAGGCGGATGCTCGTGGAGAAAGACTTGGAGATATATCGGTTGAGGATTAACCTCGGGGAGGTGAGCGCGACTTCTAGCTTTTGGATTCTGTTCTCAAGATTGGACCCAAATTCGGGGACCCGTTCCCGACTGGGAGCACTCGGGGACGCCCAAAGTGGAGTAGCTGGATCTTCCAATGTCACAAGCATCCAAGGGAGTCTCTAATTTTCAGGGTTAGGGGCCCTTCCCACGGGGAGAGACGTGGTGGAACCGGGATCATAGTCTGCCGAAGGGGGTCCCGATTACGGCCTTGAGCCTTGAGTTTGTAAAGGCTTATGTAGCCCCGATAATGTAACCAGTTTTTGGCAATAAAGAATGTTTTGTTCATATCTTGATTCTCATCGATGTGTGCTAGTAATCGAGGCACAAGGCGCAAGGCGTGAGCCGCATTGTGGAGAAGCTCGTGATGGCCTCGGGGTTGGAGTGCCATTTCAAGGCGTCAAGACGATAGCCATGTTTACGGAGAAATTTGTGATGGCCTTAGAGTCAGAGTGCCATTTTGAAGCGTCAGGACGAGAGCCGTTTACGGAGAAATCCGCGATGGCGTCAGAGTCAGAGCGACATTTCGAGGGGTCAGGACGAGAGCCATGTTTGCAGAGAAATCCGCGATGGTCTCAAACTCGAAGCACCATTTCGAGGTGCGAAGATGAGAGCCATGTTTGCGCTTGCATACTTCATGTGCGTGCTCATGTGACATCACATGCCCTCACAGTTCAATGTCCCCTTTCTTCTATATATAGTGTCCCTTGTCCTTCATTTCTCATTGACTTGATTCTCTTCTTTGTTATCTTCAGCATCGTTACTTTCTCTTCTTTGTTTCCCTCCGAAAAACAACCGTGGTTTCTGTCGAATTCTTGAGGGCTAGGCATGCGACTCTAAAGGCCGAGGAGAAAGGCTAAGGCAGAGGTCAAAGCACCTAGGTAGAAACATCCTCCTTCCCCGGGGTCGGAGGAAACTTCAAGGAAGAGGAGAACCAAAGACGTCGACCACTCGAGGAACAAAGCGATCGAGGATGTTAAGAAGTAGGCCCCGAAGCCTAAGACCGCATCCTTGAAGGAGGCTATGGCGACTCCGAAACCATCCCCACCCTGTGAAGGTATGGGCTTCTTCATGGTCTGTCACGAAGGTGGACTTGTCGACCGACCGCCCTAATGCGCTGCAGCTGGTCGACCACCTCACCACTCCCCACGATGGGAAGGTCTGGCAAAAGAGTTAGAGGACAAGGTTTACACTAATTGGGCTCAGGCTTTCGTTCTAGTGAGGGACCTGTTCTGTAACACCACAAAAAATTGAATTGTGATAATTTTGCCCCACGTGTGTTATACACATGTATTTTGTACCATTACGGGTAATATCTGTAACATTTTTAATATAAATATTTTTACGTATTTTGTATTTCGATATTTTATAAGTATCTTTCCATTTTCTCAAATTCATTTTTTGTATTTGAAATTCATTTTTGATCTCCTATTTGAACCCAAAACAAATATTATCTAATCCATTCTAATTTTCTGATTTCTCAAATTGAGTTTAATTTAAATTCTAACTCTAATTAATCATAACCATATCATTAATCTTAATCCTAATCCCCTAATCCTAACCCAAACAACACCGAAGCTTCCCCTCTCACTGTCTTCACCCCCATCTCCCTCCTCCTTCCCACTCCACAGCAAATCCCACCCCTCCCCTACTTTCTACTCCCTACATTCACTATACTTAACCCGTTCTTCATCTCACCTCATTCCCAGCCCATGCATATTCCTATTCAGTAACCCTAATCCCTTTCTCTTTCTCATTCTACACCCTCTGCCACCTCCACTCAACTCCTACACTCACTATACCATTACCCAACACTCACTCTTCTTCTCATTCTACATCCATTCACTATCCTTAACCCTAAACTTATTCTACTTCTCATTCTAAAGATCTCTCTCTCTCTCCGTCCACTCATTCACTTATTTCCCTTACTAATATAAAACATACATTCACACTACTGCATATATATATATATATATATATATATATATATATATATATATATATATATATATATATATATATATATATATGGGAAAAAGGGGTATGAGCAACTTGCTCATTTAGTAAATGAGCAATTGATGATGTGGCAAACATATTATTGGAAAATCCTTAAAGGGTTAGTTGTCCAATGTATCACATGCATGCCACATAATCAATTGCTCATTTACTAAATGAGCAAGTTGCTCATATCCCTTTTACCCTATATATATATATATATATATATATATATATATATATATATATATATATATACACACACACACACACACACTTTCACCCCAGCTTCTTCTCCGCTTGCCACATAAACTCCAAACCCAAAACAACCACTTCTTCATCTCCTTCACCCGAGCTCCACCTCCAGACTGTCTCCCTCTCACCCTCACACCCGAGCTCATCTTCAACCTCTCTTCAACACCACTACCACCTGAACCCGAGCCCTACCCTCACTGTGCTGCCATTTCCACCCTACCTCCGAACTCTCGACCAACCTACACCAAGATCTCCCTGACCACTCCCGACCTCCTGCTTCCCTCTCTTATCTTCAACCCATCTCTTCTTCTCCCGAGCTCTCCTTCATCACCACCCGCACCATCACACCCTGCACCACCACCGAGCTTCCACGGCCTCCTCACTTCGACAACTCGAAAAACCACAACCTTGAGCTCCATACCCGCACCTCATCTCACACACCCCGAGCTTCACCACCATCCCCTACTGCCGCCTTCTCCTTATCTCCACCTTTGGAACACCCGCTGCCACCCCTCCTTGCTACCTTGCTACTCACCGCAACACCACCAAGCCACCATCACTTCATCGCAACTCACCATCATCGACTCCTCACTGCCTACCCCAGTGCCTCCATCAACCTCGAGCTTCCACGGCCTCCATCAACTTCATCCCGTAGCTCCCCCTCAATCCCGAGCTCTATCTCCAAGCTATACCTGAGCTCCACTCTGTCCACCTTCACTCCGAGCTCCCTATCTCCACCGAATTCCAATAACTCCAACTCCATCTCTTCAAACTTTCACTATATATAAATACATACGTACAACTGCATTTATTCTCTTCCCGAACCCAACGAACCCTTGCTCATGTTGTTTGTTTGTCGCCATTCGTGTTGCTACTTTCTCCTTGCTATCTCCACCAACTCGAGCATAGAAACAATCAATTTCGAAAATGAATAGGTGGGTGTTTCTCAACTTTCTAATTTATTTTAGTATATTGTTTCTCAACTTGATTGTGCCCATTTAGGACTCAGGGATATTCGGCCTGGCTGGTGCTTCTCATGCTAGCAACACTGATCTAAATGGACCCGGAGATGACCGGGGTATCCGAGACGAACATCTTCAATTTTGTCCCGGGTACCAAGATCTGAAGCTTCTCCTCTAGTTCCGAGAGCCAAGGCTGTAAAGATTACTCATGCAGGCTGATACTCTTTGTGCTTGGGTTAGCTGAGCCTTACTTTGTCGCCAAAGCTCGCCTAAGATACCTCTTTTGCACATGAGTTGTTCGGGATGACTGGCGTTCCGAGATACGAGGCGACGATATAAGTGTTTTAGGAATAGCTATCTTTGTTTTGTGTTTGATTTTCCAATTGCGGACTGGCCACTGCTGCTCTTGTAATTATCTTTCATTCAATAGAAAGTATCTTTCCTTCAAAATCTGTTTAATGAATGAATAGTCTTCTCATGGGGCGAATTGATCCGACCTATCGCGAGCCGAATGTATCCTGACAGCCTGCAGCGGATCAGAGTCCGAGGGCCTTGTCGAGAGGCGGGGCTCGAGGCATTGTCCTTGATGGAAATTCTCACAATCGATTTGGAGTTGGAACGGTACTTTGAGGTGCTAAGATGAGAGTCCTATTTGCGAAGAAAAAAAGTGATGGCCTCGAAGTCGGAGCGCCATTTCGAGGAACAAAGGCAAGAGCCGTGTTTGCAGAGAAATCCATGACGGTCTCGGAGTCGGAGTACCATTTCAAGGCGTGAAGACGAGAGCCACATTTGTGGAGAGTCGGAGCACCATTTCGGAGAACGAAGATGAGAGCCATGTTTGCAAGGAAACCACGATGGTATCAGAGTCGGAGCACCATTTCGAGGCGCGAAGACAAGAGTCATGTTGGCAAGAAATCCGCGATGGTCTCGGAGTCAGAGCACCATTCTGAAAGGAAGGCATGAGGCATTAACCATGCAAACCTTTTTGAATTTGAAAAAGAAATTTAGAAATTTAACTTTATTCGATGGTCACGAAAAGGTGAGCACTTGTTACATTTGTCGGCTTCTAGGGCCTCATTATAAGTACAGACCGCTAAGGGCCTTGAAGGAACTTCATCAAGTGTTCAGCATTCTAAGTCCTCTTAACTACCTTGACCCCCGGGTCTTCAAGTCGGTACGTACAAAGGCGTACCACTTTAAAGACCCTATATGGGACTTCCTAATTGGGAGCTAGCTTTCCTCTTTTGCTAGGTTCAGAGATCTCGAGCCTGCATAGTACTAGATCACTCTTTTTGATGTTGGCTGGTCGGACCTTCTTGTTGTAGAAGTGCTCTACTCGTTGGTACACATTCCTCCAGATTATTGATCTTTCCCAGACTTCATCGAGTAGGTCCAGGTTGGCCCTGAGGCCATCTGAGTTTGAGTTCTCATCGAAACTCAAAATCCGAGGTGAAGGTAATCCGACCTTTAGGGGGATGACGACTTTGGTTCCGAAGGTTAGATTGAAGGTTGACTTGCCCATCAAAATCCTCTTGTTGGTTTGATAGGACCACAACACATTGGGTATGTAATGCTCCGAATTCCAAACACAGCTAATTCATAGCACAACCAGGATCTTGACTTCAATTTCGTACAAAAATCACAAGGAAATTTAAAATTTTTAATTACAAAGTTATTCTTTACAATACGCAGCAGAAATTTACATATAAAATACAACTTATATCATCAAAAAATCTTTAATCTTACGACATCCATCGACACCAAACTCATGCCCACGTCGCTCGCTAATTCAAATCCTGCAACACTTGAGAACCATGGGCACGTCAGTTGAATACAACTGACGCAATGCTATAACAAAACGATCTTCAACTTTAACAATCACAAACTTGAATGCAGAAATAGAATATAAAAGTGACTATCCCTAAGTTTGTCAGTGTATGATATGAACCTAGTGACTAATGCAAAACATCTATGCACACAATGCAATTCTAATGCAAACATATTCAGATTCTATGTCGCAAATACAACATAGGTCTGAGGGCAAGCTGTAATATCCCGATCGGATATTATATTTGTATTATAATTATTTTTAAAATTAAGATATTTTTATGGAAATTACTTTGTTTTACTAATAAAAAGTTATCTATATATATATACAAGTAAGTATATATATGCATTGTATTGGTTTTGTGCACTTGTACAAAATCCTGTAAAATGCATTTTTGAGAAAATATCTGAAATATTCAGGTCTGATATTAAAAATTATTATTTTATTATTATTTTTAGAATTAAAATATCGATTTTGTGCACTTGTACAAAATCCTATAAAATGCATTTTTGAGAAAATATCTGAAATATTCAGGTCTGATATTAAAAATTATTATTTTATTATTATTTTTAGAATTAAAATATTTTTGGTGGATATTACCCGGTTTAGTTAATAAACATTATATATATATATATATATATATATATATATATATATATATATATACCGGTCTGTATACATCTGTATTGTATCAAATTGGTACTGAAATCTTCTGAGCCGGTAATAAAATTATTTTTATTATTATTTCTGAATTAAAATATTTTTGTTAGAGATTATTCATTTTAACTAATAAAAGTTATATGTATAGACAGATATATGTATATACATGTACTGTATCGATTTGTACGAAATCATGTAGTATGTGATTTTGGAAAAATATCTCTTATTTTTTATCAATCATGATCAAATGGAGTGTAGGTATTGGATTAGGGTGTTGATTGCAATATTTATTTGCAAATTGATCATCCAATTGATTTACCACAAGAATGAGAACACTTGTTCTCTCCTTAACCACAAACTCACCCTCACTCTCTCTCCCTCTCCTATAAGTGGCCGGCCATTTCCAAGGGCAAGGCCCTTTTCATTTGTTCGTTCATCCCATCTCCATCTCATCTCACTCCATCTCTTCTTCTCATATTTCTTCTAGTTGTTTTAATTTAGAAAAAAAATTGTGAGGAAAAAAGAGAGAATAGAGATCAAATCAAAGAAAGAAAAGAGTGGGTTTCTCTCATGAGGTGATCTTGTGAAGGGGAGCAAGAACAAGGAGCACGAAGGAGAAGGAACTAGCAAGTTCTTCCAACAGATTTGGGTGGGGGTTTCTTAACTCAAATTGTATATATTTTTTGTTGTTGTTTTATTTGCTTGTTATGTGGACAAATTGGACTATGTTCATGTGCATATTGAAGAACATGGATGAGAATAAATTGCATATAAAGATTGAGGGGATAGAACTTAACAAGAAACCTAAAAACCCAATCTTAAAACTAGTATGTTGTTTTAATCCTTAGGAATTAATTACTTGTGCTAAAGTTGAAATCTTGAGCCCAAATTAATTTGAGAGCTTCTTGTATGTGTTAATACCATGCTATAATTTTTGTAGATTTTTTGGGGTTAATTTGATAAATCAAACAAACGTTTCCCCCAAAATAGCGAGCTTTTAAGCAAAATGCTGTTTTGGTTAATTTTTGCATGTGTTCAATGAGCTGGATTTTGAGTTCCAAACGGAATCTGAGAAAGTTGTTAACTAGGAAGTTGTAGTAGATGTTCTGAGCTTTCCAAAAAGCCTAGTTTTGTTAGATTCCGGTAAGTATAGCAAAAGTTGCGAGATTTACAAGTTTGAGCTTTTGCTGTCCTTTTTGTTGTTGTTCTTTAATTGTGTTCAAGGAGCTAGATTTTAAGTTCCATAAGAAATCTGAAAAAGTGGTCAGTTAGAAAGTTGTATTAGATGTTCATAGCTTTCCAAAAAGTCCAATTTTGTTAGATTCCATCAAGTATAGCACTGGCTATGATCTTTACAAGTTTCAGCTTTTTGCTGTCTTTTGTTGTTCTTAAATTGTGTTCAAAGAGCAAGGATTTGAATCCCATAAGGAATCTGAGAAAGTTGTTAACTAGGAAGTTGTAGTAGATGTTCTTAGCTTTCCAAAAATTCTAATTTTGATAGATTCCTACAAGTATAGCACTGGCCATGACCTTTACAAGTTTCAGCTTTGTGTTATCTTTTGTTGTTCTTTAATTTTGTTCAAAGAGCAGAGATTTGAATTCCATAAGGAATCTTAGAAAGTTGTTAACTAGAAAGTTGTAGTATATGTTCTTAGCTTTTCAAAAAGTCTAATTATCTAGATTCCAACAAGTATAGCACTGGCGATGACCTTTACAAGTTTCAGCTTTGTGCTGTCTTTTGTTGTTCTTGAATTTTGTTCAAAGAGCAGAGATTTGAATTCCATAAGGAACCTGAGAAAGTTGTTAACTAGGAAGTTGTAGTAGATATTCTTAGCTTTCCAAAAAGTCCATTTTTGTTAGATTCCGACAAGTATAGCAAAAGTTACGAGCTTTACAAGTTTCATCTTGTGCTGTCTTTTGTTGTTCTTTAATTGTGTTCAAGGAGCTGGATTTTAAGTTCCATAAGGAATCTGAAAAAGTGATTAACTAGAGAGTTGTAGTAGAGGTTCTCACCTTTCCAAAAAGCTCAATTTTGTTAGATTCCAATAAGCGGAGTAGGAGTTATGACATTTACAAGTCACAGCAGCTAGCCTTTTGGCTGAAGCTTCGCTGTTTAGAATGTTTGAAATTTTTGTACCTCTTAATGACCGAATCCGAGAAGGTTGTCAACTAGAGAGTTGTAGTAGAGGCTCTCACCTTTTCAAAATTTTCTATTTTGTTAGATTCTGATAAGCGGAGTAGGAGTTATGACCTTTACAAGTCACAGCAGCTAGCCTTTTGGCTGAAGCTCGCTGTTTAGGTTGTTCGAGGTTTTTCTAGCTTTTATTGACTGAATTTGACAAGGTTGTCAACTTGAGAGTTGTAATAGATATTCTCACCTTTCCAAAAAGTCTAATTTTGTTGAATTCCGATAAAAGTAACATGTTTAATTGCTTCTAGGTTATTAGAAGGCTTTTTATGTTGGTTTTGTGTATAAAAGATCAAGTTTTTGTTAATAAGCTTATTGTTGTCAGCTCAGTTATCTAAATTAATAGATAATCTGAACACAAATTATAAAACCTCGCAAGTGTACGAATCGTTTTCAGAAGCGTAGTGAAAAGCAAAGGTCGATCCCACAGAGATTGTAGTAATTAACTCACTAATCAATAATCAGAAATGCAAGTATGTTTTGAAAGGAAATGAAATCTAGATCAAGTAGTCCTCAATTTGAATCACAAAATATCTATTGAATTAGTTGGGCTTGATTTCCACCTATAGTTATGAATGCTAAATTAACTTCTACACTACTCAATTCACTCATGTTTGTTTATTTAAGGGCACGATATCTACTCCTTAAACTTAAGATTTCCTTAGACTAAGAATTAGGCATGGTATCTACTCTAATTCGTTTCTTTCCTTAAGTATTTAGCATGATATCTACTAAGTTGCACTTGAAAAAAGCATAGGAACGATGGAAATTAACAAACACTCAAAGCTCTAGAAGTTGGTATCAAATCTAGATCCTCCAAGTTGATTAAACCAAGAACCTAAATGATCATTGTGTTACTAGTTATGAGCATAAGACATTGATCATCTCTATTACTCATATAACAGATTCAATTTTATAATTAACAACTTGATAACTGAAAGTTCTTCAGTCCAGTCGACTTTCGCTAGATCTCAGTCGACTGAACTGCGAACTTTCTACACATGTTGATTCATATTATAAGTTTGATCAAGACAACCAGGTTTAATCAATAAGTGATAAAAATAATGCTTTAGAAGTTTTGTAAAACACTACATGACTAAGGTTTCAATTAGCCCAATAATGAATTTAGTTGCACCTAATACAACTTTTATTGACTAACAATTTTGAATACATGACTCTAACCATAAGAACAAAAACTAGAGAGAGAAAAGTATCACTGATTTGTATGATGTTCAGCCTTGAAGTTGACTTGATCTCGTCCTCCAGTGGCACTCGATCTCCTCCTTTGTTTGATTGTACTTGATCTCCCTCGTTGATTCCTTCTCTCTTAGATATATTTCTTTCCTTCTTCGAAATATATCTAAACTGTGTATTCCCACCCTTTTTATAGTTTCTTTTTGCCCCCATCTACAGATCTCCAGTTCCAGATTTCTATCTTCTCACACATCAGATATGGATTGAGTCAAATCTTAATACTTGCCAAACCCAGGTCTCTAACTTGATTGTTGGAAAGTTGTTATATGCAGCTAACCTGGATTTTTACCACTCAATCTGATTTATTTGCGGATTTGGATGAGGGTGAATCTCAACTGTTCTTATCTCTAATTCCAGATTTCATGCCCGTTCAGTCGACTCTTGGCTAAGAATCAGTCGACTGTTCCGCGAATTTTTGGGAACTCAAACCAGTCATAGCAGTCGACTGTTGAATAGGAGCCAGTCGACTGTTCTGCAAAACTTCGGCAACTCAACCCACTCTGTTCAGTCGATTGTAGTCAAGGAATCAGTCGATTGTATTTAGCAGCTTCTCAGAAATGTTTTAATGCAAAATTTGGGTTCTTCATTCCCGTGTATCATCCTCACAGTGCTGGATTAGTCATGAATCTGCTTGGTTTAGTTGCTTTTAGGCTGTTTCCTATAGAAAAGAGAAAAGAAGAGTAAATTACCACAGATAGAGAATTTAACTGTCTAATTGCATTCAGATATAGCTCCAAAATGTGGACATTAACAGATTTATCACTTATACACGAAATTCTAGTTCTTATTAACTAGAGTTGTCGTGAATTGTTAGTAGTTTGAATAATGCACTTGATTATGAGTAATAAGTATTCCTTGTGCTCATAAGTCATGTAATAAGTATGGGTCCGTCTCATATGTAGCTCACCTGGCTCGTATGTAGTTGTTTATTCATGCATAGCTCATTGGGATCGTATGTAGTAATTATGTTGAATAGATAGGAGATGAGTGGATCCGAGGAGATCTTGCGAAGTCTAGGTTGATACTTGGTAGATTGTGTCAACAATTGTTACACTCTCTTGAAGATGAACACGTGTGGTGCTTTTTCATGATAAGTTGGAAGCACAGTAGTATGTCTCGCTTATTTGAATCTTTTGGTGCCGTCTCATGGCAAGTTGAGACTACAACTCTAGGTTGAGAGTACCTTGTAGCTCGTACGGTCCCATTTGATTGGTTAGGGTTAGTGACATCGTTAGGGTAGTAACTATTACTTAACCATTTTTATTTATGAATTGCCAAAGGGTGAGTGTTGGTGTTAGGGGTGATACCTTATAATCCGACTTCTCCTATAGGCCGACACTAGGTGGTGTTATTGGGATGTATCCCCCTGTCAAAGGGATACGGGCGGTGCTTTTTCATGTTTAGTTGGGAGCACGGGATCCGTATCTCGGCTGTTAATTCCTGAAGTGCCATGATAAGAACGGAAGGTTTTCCTAGGGAAATAGACCCTATGATTCCATAAGTTTCTATGCCTTCTCATGATGAGTTGAGGGCACGACTCAAGGTTGGCTAGTATCTTGTGGTTCGTGTTGGCTTTTGAGTGAGGTCCGGTTCACCAGGTAAATAGTGGCAAACATAGATACCACTATTGTACCGCAGTAATGGAACTGGACCGTATCTACAACCTCATCAATCATGTAGTATTGTGTCGGGAACAAGCTGAGTACAAGAGTAGAATTCATGATGCGGGTTCAAATCCCTAAATATGGAGAAACGACTTGATATGGATGTATGTAGTATGGGCTGCATACTGTTCCAGAGTCTCGCTTGCATTAGAATAAGTGCATCATTGCATTAGTTAATCGTGCATTAGAGTCTAAGTCATAGCATACAATGAAACATCAATTATATATACACATTTCTCTTTTCATCAATCTGTTTGTTTAAAGTTGAGAATCGTTGCTAGTCATCAGCCTTAAAGCATCAGTATATGTATTGACGTCCCCACTTCAATAGGTACTGGATTGCAAAACTACAGATACAGGATTTAGGAGGACTCAAGGCAAGAGAAGCGAAGTGTTGGTTCTTATTTTCAATTGTAACATCTATTGTAATTTATTTCATGTTGAGAAGCATCCAAGTGAAAGTACAAAGTGTTATTTGTTATTCATTATACTCTGATGTAAATTTATTGGAAGTTGTAACACTTGGGCTTGTAAGGCACTATTGTAACACTGATGTAATGTATTAAAGTTTTATAACATTCGGACTTGTAATACATTTGTGTTAAATACAAAGTTTTAAATTTTCCCTCTTTTCTGTGTATTGTGGCTAATTGAAGGAAAAGATTCTGGCTTATGTCACGGTTTCCCGGTTATGGAAACCGGGGCATTACACATGCCCTTAGCATTCTTCTCATTACTGGGTTCGATCCTTGGCTATGCAATGCCTAAACCTAGTGATTGTACTCCAACGCGTAATCACATGTATGTTACACCCCAGGATATTGGACCTTTCTCGCATACCCCTAGCCCACACATCGTGGATTTACCGGACGTATCCTCAGCCACAAACCCCAACAAGTCGATCTCCCGTAACTACGAATTTTACCGGCATACCCTAGCCCACACTGTGGATTTACCGGGCGTATCCTCGGTCCTGAACATTTCTATGAACCGCAAGCTCTTTACCGGCCTTTTCACAGACCGAACAGGCATACCCTTATCCCACACACGTGGATTTACCGAGCGTATGCTTAGTCCCGTCCCAAACCCATAGGAACCACAAGTTCTTTACCGGATATGTTCGTCATTGTTTCTATCATATCTTCTTCTAGTATCTGTCCTTATATTTACAACATAAGTAATATCACCAAGAGCTAGCTTATCCTCTTACCGGACTTAAATCAACATACGAGAACATTAGCCAACATTGGTAATTCTCTCAAATTTTCACAATCACAAATTTGTCGGCCCCAGGTCTCGCTCAGCCTCTAGAGTCCACACATCCCAAATTCATAAACTTTCTAGGCTATCCTTAACCTCTTTTATAATCATTACAAATTTTATTCATTCATATATCCAATTCATCTCTTATTCATTCCATCCAACTAGTCACCCTCAAATAAGTAGATGAAATTTTCCAAACTGTTCTAATAGGACTTCAAAAAGCCTCAATTCAATCAACATTCTTTATGTTCTAATATTTCAAATCTAATAATGAAATTTATACCAAATTGTTCGTTCTAATATGTAATTTAATCCAAAACATTTGTACCAATTTTCATTAAAATGATATTCCTCAAAATCAATTTCTAATTCTCCAAAATACTCGAAGGATAATATCCATCACAATCTAATCCTTAATCCTCCAAAGTACAACAAAAAAATGTTAATTTCTATTAAGATAATATCCTTAAAAAAATCAATTCTTATTCCTAAAATGCTCAAACAGTAAATAAAAACAATAAACTGAACTCATCGAGTTTCGAACTCATGATCCCCTAAAGTCTTAAACCACATGCACTAACCAAACCCCCAAATCTCTTTCTCTGTCATCAATTTCATCAATTTTATTTGAATTCAAAATGACACCTTTTCTAACTCAAGATAAATTAAAAGAAAAACCAAAGTGAACCTACCACCTGGTTCAAACCCGAGCGCAGTCCAACACCCTAAACAACACCCACAAACCAGGTTTCCAAACCACTATTTGTGAAGAAGTCTTTTCACAAATTAATATATGGCTTACTGACCTATAATACATTTTCTTTATATTAAATCGAAGCACAATATCAACACTTAAGTTGTAAATTCTGAGTTTTACAGTACAATTTACTTAACAGGAATTACTAGTATGGAAATCTAATGTTTATAATAACCTCAAAAATACTTATATATATGAGACATCAATTTAATCTACACATACCAAAATGAATGAACCATTTCTATGGCTATATTTCATGCAATCTCCCATTAAAATATACTCAATTCTACTTACAAATTTTGCTAATAAATCTGTGCTTTCTCACACTACAACAATAATTAAGAATTTAAAACATGATATCACATTTTTATCATGATCTAATTATACATGAATTTGTCTAGCATGCATGCAACCCTACTAGAGAAACAATTTGCAACTTTAAAGAGAACTACATCTACGTATAATATAATTTCCATTACACAACATTAACAAAATTATACTCAAGAAAACTATAGAAAATTAAGGAAGCACCCACACATATATATTTCACACACACAATCTAACCACAATCTACACACAATTTACGCATGAATTTACACAAAATTTAAAAAGTTAGAGAATACCCACCTCAAATGATTCTCTTGAAATTAAGGATTTCGAGCACTTCTTCGTACAAAACAAGAGTACCAAGCCAATTGATTGTGATTCACAAAAAATGAAAACCCACTTTAACTAGGACGGATGTGGGTATAAATGAGAGAGGAGAGAGAGTGGTTTTATTTATATATAAAAAAACTACCCATGATTTTAACATAACCACCCACTCATCTACTAAATGAAACCCTTAAACTCATTTAAAATTTTCCCTCTCATCTAGGTTGACCGGCCACACTTTTAGGTGGGGTGTGCACGGGTTGTAGATTGTGCACAAAATAATGTGTACAATCATTCAAAGAAAGTAGCATTATCTTAAAAAAAATAGTGTAATTAAATGTAGTATCTAATCACGAATATGTTAAAATTAAGCGCAAATAAAAATAAACATACACACTTCATTAGTTTTATATACTAAAAATATTATCAACAATGCATTGAAAGCACATGTATTGCACGTATAAACCAAAATATATTTGAGTTGGTTCAAAATAGGAGAAAATGAATTTCGAGAGAAAGGAAAAATATATTAACAATCGAAATAAAAAATACGTAGGATATTTGTATGAAAAATATGTTACGGATATTTTTCGTAACAATACAAAATACATGTATGTAACATATGTGCAGCAAAATTGTAATAACTCAATTTTGCGGGGTGTTACAGGGTAGCTCATCGACCCATAGCCCTTTGGGGGGTTTGTCTAATCACTTCTTAGATCGTCGAGGATCTGGCGTTTGGCGTTCTGAGCTTGGCCATTAGACCGGAGATGCGAAATTGAAGAGAACCTTTGCTGAATTACTAGGTCCTCGCAGAACTTGCGAAAACCTCTGCCAGCGAATTGGGTACCATTGTCGGTGACGGGGACCCGAGGGATCCCAAACCGGCAGATGATATGTTTAAAAAAGAGTTGCTAGGCCTGAAGTTCAATAATGGTGGCCAAGGGTTCTGCTTCGGCCCACTTTGTAAAATAATTGATGAGCAAGATTCAAATGCGCCTCTGACCTGTTGCTTTAGGGAATGGACCGACCAAGTCCATTCCCCACATGGCAAAGGGGGCTGGACTTACAAGCGACTTGAGCTCGGCCTGGGGGGTGTGTTTGACTGTCCTTTGGCATGGGCCACATTTTTTGATGAGATCCTGAGAATCTTGTAGAAGTGTCGGCCAGTAGTACCCGTGGTTGAGTACCTTTCTCGCGAGCGACCTGGTGCCCATGTGGCAACTCCCGACACCTTCGTGCATTTCTTTGAGCACGTACTTAGCTTCTTCTGGGTCCGGCACCAGAGTTACGGTCGACCATCGACCTTTGTGTATGACCATTTGAATAAAGCATCATTGGTGAGTATGAATATCTTGGCCCTGACTCTGATCTTTCTGGCTTCTGAACAGTCTTGCAGCAGTGTGCTGTTTCTTAAGAAATTCACAATCTGATCCATCCATGTTGCAGGTCGCGTCGGCTGCTCGAGACAAAGGACTTTGGGGTCATCTTTGTGGATGCTTGGTCGAACGAGGACTTCCACCAAGACTGTGTAGTCAAGACCCTTGAGGGAGGAGGACACCAATTTGGATAACGCGTCTGCCCGACTAATTTCTTCACGCAGAATCCTAGCAACATAGGCTTCTTCGAAACCTGCCAACAAGAGCAGGACGCATGTCAAGTACTGGACCATTCGGGTGTCACGAGCCTCGTAGTCCCCAGAGACTTGATTGACCATGAGTTGGGAGTCGCTAAAGGCTTTGACCCGCTTGGCCCCTACTTTACGGGCGAGTAGGAGTATTAGAGGACGAAGTTGTCCAGTCCATTCAGTATTATGCTTGCCCCGAAGGTAAAACTATCCACATAGAGTTCCCATACAAGCTCAGCCACTTGGATTTTTGTTGTCTCTGAGATGGTGCACTTGGTTATGAACTCAGCGAGCGCTTTCCCTTAATGGCGATCCTCGGCTTATAGCTGATGTCATTTTGACTAAGCTCGATGAACCTCTTGACCAACCGACCAGAGCTCTCTAGCTTGTTGGTGACTTTCTTGAGAGGTTGATCTGTTAGGACTTGGATAGAATGGTCTGAATATAAGGGCGGAGCTTTCTTGTAGCCATGACATGGGCGTCGGTCACCTTCTCCATTTTAGCATAACAGAGCTCGGCGTCCTAGAGGACTTTGCTGACATAGTAGATGGACCTCTGTGCCCTGTCATCTGCTCTAAACAGGACGGCGTTGAGGACATGTTCATATGCCACTATGTAGAGGGACATGACCTCACCCGGTTCGAGTTTGCTAAGGAGAGGAGGGTTAGTGAGGTAGTCCTTTAACTAATCGAAGGCCCAATGCTGAGGCACTCCCCACTTTAAGTTCTTCGCCCCCCGGAGGACCTTAAAAAAAGGGAGGGATTTCCCCACCAACTTCGAGAGAAAACATCCGATGGCTGTAAGTTGATCGGTGAGTCTCTGAACTTCCTTGACATTCTTCGGAGGGGCCATGTCCAATATGGCCCAAATTTTCTCGGGTTTTGCCTCTATTCCTCGTTGGCTAACCATGAAGCCAAGGAACTTCCCTGAAGTTACGCCGAAGGTTTATTTCGTTGGATTGAGCCTAATGTTATGTGTTCTGAGGACCCCATAGGCCTCCTCAAGGTCCTTGACGTGGTCCCCTCTCCTTAGTCTTTTGAAGAGCATGTTTTCCACGTATAGCTCCATGTTCTAGCCAATTTGCTCCTTGAAGACCCGGTTAACGAGTCTCTGATATGGGGCATCGTCACTTTTTAGGCCGAATGGTAAGACACGATAGCAGTAAAACCCATGGTTTGTCACGAAGGCTGTCTTCGGGATGTCTGGTGGGAACATCCAGATTTGATTGTACCCCAGAAAAGCATCCTTGAAGTTGATGAGCTCGTGCCTGGATATCACATCAATAAGGGCATCGAAGCTTAGAAAGGGAAAGGGGTCCTTTGGGCACGTTATGTTGAGGTCTGTGAAATCAATACATATTCTCCACTTGCCATTGTATTTCTGCACCATCACAATTGGCCAACCACTCCGGGTAGTTGACCTCTTGAATGAAGCGAGTGGAGATGAACTTCTCCACTTCTTCTTTCACCACTTGATGCCTCTTGAGGGAGAGTTTCAATGCCTCTGCTGTACTGGCTTGGAGTCCGGATGGATGCTCAACTTATGCATAATGAGATCTTTCAAGATCCCAGGCATATCCAGGGGGTCCAGGCGAATAATTATTGGTTTCGGCAAACACAGCTGATGACGTCATCCTTGAGGCCCGGAGGTAGGGCCTTGCTCACTTGGAACTATTTTGTCCCATCTGCTTCAGAAAAGGGGACCTCCTCCAACTCATCTACTGGCTTGAAACCGATTGAACTCCTATCATATGGGACTCGACTGAATCGAGGGGCAGGACCGAGCCCCCCCACTATTGTAGCGCCCAAAATTTCTAATACATAAATTCATAAATACGTGGCACAATTCCCAGCATCTACCTCATTGTAATAGTAAACATAGTCACACACAGAAAAATTTTCAACTTTTATTACATCAATTCTTTACATAGCACAACAGAAAATTAACACCTTGAATTACATTTTCTTTCTTTTACAACCCATTCTTTTACAATTTGCATAAGCCGTATTATCATTCTACCACATGCATCCAAATCCCAAGCTAATGGTACCTACCTGTAAAACATGAGGTTAGAGATAACCCTAACTCCTAAAACTACAGGGGTCAGCCATAACGGTGTGAGTGACATCAAAAGAAATACAATGTAAACGAAGCATAAAGAATAAATTCATAATAACACATTCCCACAGTAGTAAAAAATGAAATATGAAATAGCGATAAATAGAGCATAAAACATCAGGTCAAACTAAGCTAAGTGTCAAGTGTAGGAAAACAGAAAATATCATGCGTAATACTAGTTAAGAAAACATAAATGCAGTATGATGACTCTCTAATGCATACTTGTCAGATTCTATGCATTCCATACTATATAGGTCCGGTGCAAGCCCTTATTATTCTTCACTTTATAGGGTTAAATCTCTCGTTATGCAGCTAATCCTACCACGGTGATAGAAACAAGATCTAGAATACTTCAGGAATAGGCCTAACGACCCTCGACGCGCAAGCATCATGTAAGCATAGCTCTAACTCTGGAGAATCACCTTCCAGCTGTGTACCCTACGAATAGGCTTGCCGACCCTCGACGTGCAGATACATAGTACATCCCGCGAATAGGTATGCCAACCTTTGACACGCGAATGCACCGTATGTTCTGTGAATAGGCCAGCCGACCCTCGACACGCGAATATACTAAGGACACAACAACACACAGTCCTGGAATACATCCGTAGGACTAACAGCAGAGCATATACTTACATTTCCCTAAGTTCTATCACATCTCTACTAGTGCCTGTCCGTAGGTTGATTATTATTAATTAAAACACAATTTTCCCTCCTTAGAGTTGGTGTACCATGTCGGACTTAATTCTAAAATAACACAAAGGCCCCAACTAGCCAAGATCCACAAAATCTCATCTGCCAGTTGTCACGCCCCGCTTCCCAAAAAGAATAAAGAATACGGATATGCGACTCAACCCAGTGAATGATTTGTATCATCCATAAGCTGTTCAGGAATCTTTACAACATCTCATAAAATAATCAGAGTCGGAAGCAAAAGAGTCAACCACGCACATGCAAAATTGAATTAATAGACCAACAGAATTTACTTGAAACAAAATGTATTAATCTCAAATAAATCAGATCTGGATAAGACAAAATACGGGGTCACATCCTAGTAATCATCCAAGTACTCAAAATACATTATTCAAATCAACAATAATAGCAATACTAATAAGCAAGAAATCTGGCACTAATATCTTATTTTGCCAATGCTGTCGGGCAGCTGACCATCCTGATCGGCAATTGATAATTGCAGGAGAAGGAAAGAGAAAATAAGTACCCGTCAATACAAGTTACGAGCCACTTATAATGTAGGATACAAGTACATGGAAAACTAACAAATCTAAGTAACAGCAGAAACAGATATAGCATGGTATAACACATCAACAGTAATATCTATCATGAATCGGTAGAACAAAGTCAACTAGCATGGTATACTAACAGTACAAATGAATGTGTTAAGTATAGTGTCATATGGAAACTAATAGTGTCCAGTAATAGTAAGCTCAGTATATCAGTGTAATAGTATAACAGTATCAGTCTAACAGTACCAGTCTTATGTTCTTACAGTCTAGTGTGTAAAACTAGCTAGGTAGCACTTCATGCGCCCCAAAATATAACACATGGTTGCCACAACAAACAGTTCCGCTTTTAGATTTCATAGTGGACAATAATGGGGAAGTGTACTCAGGTATCAGTAACAGTAGCAGTAGTAGTAAAAATAATAGTAATGGTAGCAGTAAAAGTAACAGTAACAGTAACAGTATGGAATACTAGTTCCCTTCCAAGTACACGTTTCCTTATTTTCCACTACTAGATCTTCCCTTAAGAAACCTCGGCTTGATCATTTTTATTATGGTTATCAACAGACAGGATAGTGTATGAAATAGTGTCAAATTAACATGGTATAATCAGTATTTGGTCCCGGGAAACAAATAAACAAGCATAGATGATATACGGTCACATAAACGAACAAGACAGTGTATGTTCATATTCAGGACAGCATGACAGTACAGTATAAAACAGTGATTCCCGTTACTACAGAAATTCAAATCTGAATCCGTCAAAGAACTTGAAAAATAGACTTGCACACGAATCCAGCGATTATATATAATCTATATAGTATTTCATAAAATCATAACTCAAAACTGATTTGAATCCAGAAAATACGTTCAGCCAGAAATTAGTAAATCGAATTTAATGATAGGAAAAAAGCATTAAAACTCCTCAAATAAATCCAGGAAAAATATGGGATAATCCCCTATATGTCTAGTATCAGAATATAAAGTTTCATAATTTTCCAGTAAATTAGTTCAGTCAACAAAAATCAGAAAACATCAAGAAATGATTGTTTGACAAATCTGGAATTCCCAACACTGCTGTACGAAAACTGTAATATCTCGCAAACCGTGAGCCGAAATCCAAATCCGTCAAAGGGATATGAAAATAGACAAAATAAGCTAACTTTCACATTTCATAAATATTTTCCATACACTAATAGGAACTAGGGTCAAAATACGATTCTTTACAGAACAGAGAGCAAAATACAGCAAGTATTGCTTTCATAAACAAGTATAAAACTTCCTATAAAACTCATCAATAAAATCCACCAAAATTCTGGGTAATCCCTAGATAGGTATAGAAATACTGTGAAAAAGTTCAGATCAAAATAATATATTTAGGACTAGTATCAAAATAGTTTAATCATCAAAATCATCAAGAAACAAAATCTGGAAATGAAATACACCACTGTACTAAAATAGCCATAACTCACTCATACGAAAACGAAATCGATCAAGGTCAGAGAGTTTGGAAAGAAGACGGATTTCTCTACAATTCATGTATAATATAAAAATTAAGAATTCTGACCTTAATAGGGTCTAAAATACAAATCAAAACTGATCATTAACAAATACAGATTTTCTCTTGAAAACAAAACCAACATAAACCACACGAAACTCATTCCAATCACAATCTAAAATGGTATATAGTCTACTCAGTGTCCGAACATCATGATATAGAGTATATAACATATTAACAACCATCATACTCACATATATGAATAGATCATGAACGATCAACCCTAGTTGTTATCATATCGATTTTTGTGTCGTGAGGCAACTATGGTCAAATAGCACAACAGAGACAAAGTCCAACAAAGATAAGACACACACGAGATTTCTCTAGAACCCAACTACACTATAAGCGATATTTTTGACATGTATCATACAAAAGAATTTGAGTACAAGTTACTTGCCTTAATCGAAGATGAAACGATGAAAACCAAGAATAACGGGAACGGATTCCCTGGCAACGAACAAAACCACGAACGAAAATCCACGAACCAAAGCAACACACGATCACACATGTGCAAACCCAAACAAAAGAGAGAAAGATATCGGGCGGGGGTAGCGGCGGCTGGCCCTTGCTGGCTGTCGCTGCTCCTGCGGTTGCTGCTGCTGATCGGTGCCGGGACGGGGAGGATGGAGAGAGAGATGGTGGATGAAGAGATGTGGAGTGCTCGGTGTATGGCCTTGGGTGTTGTTCAGCAATGGGTGAAGGTCGGGATCGGGATTGGCGATGGGATAAGGACAGGTTGATGGGGCGTCGGGCTAGGGATGTTCGGCTGGGGTTGACGGCGTACACAAGAGAGAGGGGAGGCCGGGATATATTGGTTTAGGGTTAGGGTTAGGGAGAGAGTTTATATATAGGGGAAGTTAGGGTTTGTAGTAGGAGATGGGTAATTGGGTATTTAGGTTTATGGGTCCAATAGGAGGAGTAGTAGGAGTTGGTTTAAAAATTAGGATTTTGTTTATCAATTGGGTTTAGGGATAGTCATGAGGATCTAGGATTTAAATTGCAAATAGGATTATCAACAATAGGCTTAGGCAAATGAAATCACGAGCACCTAAAATACGAGCAAAAGAATAGAACAAGAATCCAATAAAGAGAAAAACAACAATCGATAAAGAACGAAGCAAAAGACAAACAATCAAACACAAAGTGCTCAAAATGAAATAAAATGAATGTCATTGAAAACAACTCCAATATACGGCCCACGAAAAATATAAGAGAGTACAAATACGCAAGAAAAGAAAAACACACCAAAAATACGAAAAAATGAAAAACAAGGGTTACAATCCTACCCACCTAACAAAAAGAAGATACATAGGGTAACCCCAAAAGAAAAGAAAACAAGGCAAAACAAAACAAAACAACCACTACCCCAAAAAGAAGATACATAGGGTAACCCCAAAAGAAAAGAAAACAAGGCAAAACAAAACAAAACAACCACTACCCAAACAAATGAGCAAACTTCTGCTGAATCTCCTTCTCCAGCTCCCAAGTCAACTCACTAGGCGAGTGAGGATTCCAAGCAACACGAACCAACTTGATGACCTTGTTCTTAAGCACTTTCTCCCGCCGATCCACATTAGCAACTGGCGGAACCTCACAAGTCAAATCCAACTGCACGGTCAACTCAGAGTAGTCGATCACATGACTCACATCGTGGATATATGTCCTGAGTTGTGAGACATGGAAAACATCGTGCACTCCTGATAATGCTGGCTGCAAAGCAAGATGATAGGCCACCTTGCTTACTCGCTCCAAAATCTCAAACGGTCCAACAAACCTAGGGCTAAGCTTGCCCCCACCACCGAACCGAATGACACCGCGCCACGGCGATACCTTAAGGAAAACATGGTCACCAACAACAAACTCCAAAACCCTCCGATGGACATCAGCCTATCGCCTCTGCCTATCCTGAGCTGCCTGAAGATGCTTCCTGATCTGAATCACAGCATCAACTGTCCTGGTGATCAACTACGGACCCAACAACTGCCTCTCACCAATGTCATCCCAACACACTGGTGATCTGCATTTACGTCCATAAAGTGCCTCGAATGGTGTAGCTTTAAGACTGGCCTGAAAGCTGTTATTGTACGAGAACTCTACGAGATACAAATGGTTCTCCCAAGATCCACTGAACTGCAACATACAGGATCGCAACATGTCCTCAAGAATCTGAATAGTCCGCTCTGACTGTCCATCAGTTTGGGGATGAAAAGCTATACTGTCCTTCAACTTACTCCTCAAACTAGCCTGAAGACTCTCCCAAAATTGAGATCTGAATAACGTATCCCTGTCGGATACAATACTAACTGGAACCCCATGAAGCCTGACAATCTCTTGCATGTACTTCTCAGCAATGCTCTCAGTAGACTGACCGACACGAAAGGGAATGATGTGAGCACTCTTCGTCAAACGTCGACGGTCACCCAAACAGCATTGTGACCCTTAGGACTCCTCGACAAAGTGGTCACAAAATCCATGGTGATATGTTCCCACTTCCACTCCAGAATAGGAAGCGGTTGAAGAAGTCCAGCAGTTCTCTGATACACTACCTTAACCTGCTGATAGATCAAATACTGAGCAACAAACCGAGCTACAACCCTTTTCATACCATGCCACTAGAAATGAAGCTTCAAATCTCGATACATCATAGTACCGCCAGGATGGATAGAATACGAGGACTGATGAGCTTCCTCAAGCAATCTCTAACGAACTTCACCCTTAGGTACACAACCGGGAACCAAAACGAAGCGAACCATCGGCATGAATAACCATGTCCGTTCTGGACCCAGACTCAACATCAGCTAGAAAATCCTGCAACTGTGCATCACCAGCCTGAGCCTCCTTCATCTGATCAACAAGAGAAGACTGAAGCTGATGTGCAAGACAACTCCGACCTGAACTCGGCAACAAAACCTCCAAATCCAACCTCCTCATCTGCTCAATGAGATCACTCTGCTGAGTAAGAAACCTAACTGCCGGTCTCCTGCTCAAAGCATCTGGTACCAAGTTTACTTTACCAGGATGGTATTGCAAACTGATGTCATAATCGGCCATAAGCTCCAACCATCGCCTTTGCCTCATGTTTAAATCCTTCTGGGTGAAAACGTACTTGAGACTTTTGTGGTCTGTAAAGATCTCCACATGGTCTCCAAGTAAATAATATCTCCACAGCTTCAAAGCATAGATCACTACCGCCAACTCCAAGTCATGAGTAGGATAGTTCTTTTCATGCGGCCTCAATTGCTTCGATGCATACGCAACGATACGGCCCTTCTGCATAAGAACTGCTCCAAGACCCTTACCAGAAGCATCACTGTGAATTACAAATCCGCCTGAACCATTTGGAATAGTCAACACAGGTGCTGACGTCAATATGTTATTCAACTCAACAAAAGCCAAACTACACTCATTAGACCAACAAAACTTCTGATCCTTCCCAGTCAACTTAATCAACGATCCTGCTATCTTCGAAAAATCATGAACGAATTTCCGATAATAGCCAACCAAACCGAGAAAACTCCTGACTACTAAAACTGACTTGGGAATAGGCCAATCTTTCACAGCTTCAACCTTGGCTGGATCCACAGAAAGACCATTGCCAGAAATAATGTGCCTCAAGAAAGAAACCTTGTCGAGCCAAAACTTGCACTTGCTGAGTTTCCCATAGAGCTAATTCTCTCTCAAAGTCTACAGAACCACTCTAAGATGCTCAGCATGATCTTTTCGATTTCGAGAATATACCAGAATGTCATCAATGAAGACCACCACAAATCTATCAAAGAACTGAGAGAAAACCTGGTTCATAAGACTCATGAATACAGCTGGCACATTAGTGACCCCGAACGGCATCACAAGATACTCATAGTGCCCGTATCCAGACTTGAATGTAGTCTTCTATATATCAGCAGCCTTCACCTTGACTTGGTGATACCCAGAACAAAGATCCATCTTCGAAAAAATAGCAGCCCCACTCAACTGGTCGAATAAATCATCGATCCTAGGCAAAGGATACCGGTTCTTCACAGTAACACTATTTAGTTCCCGATAATCCACACATAGTCGGCGACTACCATTCTTCTTGTTGACAAAAAGGACCGGAGCACCCCAAGGCGAAACACTAGGTCTGA
Source organism: Hemerocallis citrina (assembly GCA_017893485.1). Classification (NCBI taxonomy): domain Eukaryota; kingdom Viridiplantae; phylum Streptophyta; class Magnoliopsida; order Asparagales; family Asphodelaceae; genus Hemerocallis; species Hemerocallis citrina. Next base: position 43,534,144 of record CM030367.1, read on the forward strand.
TGAAACCCTTAAGAAGCTCCTAAATCTGCACCTTAAGCTCTGCTAGCTCAACTGGTGCCATCCTGTAGGGACTCTTCGATATCGGCGCCGTTCCAGGCTGAACATCAATACCGAACTCTACTTTCCTATTAAGGGGTAAGCCAGGCAACTCATCTGGAAAAACATCCAAGAAATTCCGAACTACTAGAGGCGCAACCTCACAGCCTGAGTGCAATTCTATCGCACAATCCACCTGTTCAACTGCAGTTTTTGCTCGGCCAAGGAACGACTCCCCAGCATGGAACTCAAATTTTGCTTGATCTGGAATTCTGAAAACAACTTTCTTGGCACGGCAATCAATAATGGCATGGGCTTCACCCAACCAATCCATACCCAGAATAACATCGAATCCTGAATTCCCAATTATAATCAGGTTGGCTTTAAAATCTGCGTCCCTAATAATAACGGAACATTGCCTGCACTCACGGGAACAAATGACAACACCACCACCTGTCACAATGTTCCAAGCCTCAGACATGTTGCTACACTCCAACTGATGGCGAGCGACAAATCGTGAGGCGACAAAAGCATGGGTTGCCCCAGAATAAAAGGGAACACGAACAGGAAGAGAGAAAACAAGGACGACACCTAAGGAATCCAAAGACAAGGAGAAGGAAAACAGACAATCAAGGGTGAGGGGAACACAAAAATGCAGAAAGAAAATAACAGAAGAAAAATAAAGCAAGACCAGAAGAGAACAAATAAAGGAACAAAAGGAAAACCGAACAACAAAACAACAAAACAAAATATACCTGCCACAACTCCTTCAGCTGTTTCAGTATCTGCAACATCAAGTTGAAAGCCTGACCTCTCCTCGGTGCAGTGGTCCTCTGACCGACAATCTGACGTTGAGGAGGAAGCGGAGGCCTAACTGGACCACGAGCTAGGCCTGCTTACTGAACAGGACCCCTGGCTGGAAGAGCCACCTGCTGCTGCTGTGGACAATTGCGTACTAAATGATCAGCGGTGCCACACCTAAAGCACCGGTGGTTGATGCGCCAATAATTCTAACGCTCATGCCCAGACATCTGACAGAAGTCGCAAAAACTACAATTTGGAAACCAGCAGAAGGATACGCAGCTTCCCTGACTGGATGGGTTGGGACAGGCCTCCAAACAGGACCACCAGAAGGCCTAGCAGCAGAATGCGAAACAGTCCACGGAGAAGGAATCACACTACCACGAGCCTGCTCCTGAGCTCGAGCTGCCTCAAGAGCTTCAGCATAAGTACGCAAACGGAGAGAGACAAGATGCCTCTTGATATCTTGCTCAAGCCCATTTGTGAATCTACGAGCCCTATCCTCTTCGGTAGCCATAAGAACGGCAGTGAAGCGGCTAAGTCTAGTAAACTCAACTGCGTACTCATCCACTGACCTGGAGCCCAGTTTCAAGAAGTCCATGTTACAACATTGTTTGAACAATTATGTAACAATATTCCAAAATAGAATAATGACTTAAACCTATTTTAGGGCCAAGAATTGGTGTTCCATCTCAACTTGAGTACTACTGGGGAAGAACTTCTCCAAGAATCCCCGAGTGAAAGTAATCCAAGCAATGAGCCTCTCAAGTCGCTCAGACTCAGCCATCCACCAAATGTGAGCCAAATCCACCAGTTGGATGGAAACCATGTCCACCCTATCAGCCTCGGCAACACGTGCCGCGAAGAGCAAGAGCTCGGTCCGAATCAACCACTGTTCAGCCTCCAAAGGCGTCTCAGTGCCGAAAAAGCGGTCGAGATGCATCCTCATAAAATTCGTAACTGTTCCTGGACGAGGCAGAAGATTTGCCTACACAGGCACAACGGGAGGTGGTACCTGGGCAGCTTCAAGAGCAGTTGTCATGCCCCGCTTCCCAAAAATACGGAATACGAGAACGTAACATTGGCCCAGCGAATAATTTTCATCATCCATAAGCTGTTAAGGAATCTTTACAACATATCACAGAAATAATCAGAGTCGGAAGCAAGGGAATCAACCACATACGCAAAATTGAATTAATAAACCAACAGAATTTTACTTGAAACAAAGTTTATTAATCTCAAATAAATCAGATCTGAACAAGTCAAAATTATGGGTCATACTGCCCAAATACAAAATAGATCCGAGTACAAGATACAATTGTTCAAAATAAGCATTAAGAAAAGAAATAGAAAAACTCCAGCAACTAGTATCTCATGTCACTAATACCATCTGGAACCTGTTCTCCAAAATATGCAATTTAACAATTACAGGAATAGAAAAAAGAAAACATGTACCTGTCAATTGCAAGTTATGGGCCACTTATAATGTAGGATACAAGTACATGGGAAAAACTAACTAATAACAAATATAAAACAACAGAACAACATAGCCTGGTATAAATGTGTCAACAAAAATATTATAACTAACATAAATCAGGAGAACAAATCAGATAACATGGTATACTAACAGATACAGATTACACGTGTCAAGTGTCAAGTGTCAGATGGTATGCAGACAGATATACAGATGGTAGTGTCAGATGATAGTCAGACAGATAACAGAAAATCATATAATCAGATAACAGATAGCCAGGTACATATAACAGTTTCAGATTCAGATTCAGATACAGATACAGATGTCATGTTCTTATAAGTTTTGGGTGATTACTATCTAGGTAGCACTTCATGCAGCCCACCTTACATGGTTGCTACATTCAAAACAGTTATGTTTATAGAATTTGTAGGGGATCATATAGGGCCGTGTACTCAGGGTTCAGACAGATATCAAATAATTAGATCAGACAGATAGAACCTAGTGGTTCTCTTCTTCTCCGCCCTTTCCTGTAAGAAGTAATGTAGACAGGGTCAAATAATAGATCTAGACAGACAGATAGAACCTAGTGGTTCTCTTCTTCTCTACACCTTCCTATAAGAAGTAATGTAGACAGGGTCGGATAACAGATCCAGACAGACAGATAGAATCTAGTGATTCTCTTCTTCTCTACACCTTCCTATAGGAAGTAATGCAGTCAGGGTCAGATAACAGATAACAGATAATCATATGGGAAACACGGGCCCCCTTCTAAGTACACATCTCTATGCTTTTCCACTACTAGATCTTTCCCATAAACCCCGGCTTGATCATTTTATTATTATTATCAGACAAACGTGTATGTGTAGAAAAAAGAGTGAATCTAGCATGATATAAACATGTAACTGGTTCAGGGTGACAGATAAATAGGTACAGATGATATACAGTTCATAAAGGAATAGAATCATGCAAATGTTAATTCAGGACAGTAAGACACTACTGTACTAAAACAGGGAATTCCGTTGCTACAGAAATGTAAATCTGGATCCGTTGAAGAATCTGGAAAGTAGACTCCCAACCAAATTGAGCGAATATAAATAAGTCACATAGTAATTTACAAAATCATAACTCAAAACAATTTTGAATCTAGAAAATATGTTCAGTCAGAAATCAGTAAAACGAATTCTCAGTCAGGAAAACATCATCAAAACCTCTCAAATAAATCCAGAAAAAATCTGGGGTATTCCTCTATATTTCTAGAATCAAAATATAAAGTTTCATAATATTCCAGTAAAATTAGTTCATTCATCAAAAATAAGAAAACATCAAAAAACGTTAGTTTGGCAAATTTGGAATTCCCAACACTGCTGTACGAAAACTAAAATATCTCGCAAGCCGTGAAACGAAATCCAAATCTTCCAATGGGAGATGAAAATAGACAAAATATATTAACTTTCATATTTCACGAATATTTTTCATACAGTAGAAGGAAATAGGGTAAAAGTACAATTCTTTACAGATCAGCAAGCAAAATACAGCAAGTATAGCTTTCATAAACAAACATGAAACAGCGTATAAACTCCTCAATAAAATCCACCAAAATTCTAGGTAATCCTTAGATAGGTTTAAAAGTATTGTGCAGAGTTTCAGATCAAAATAATATAGTTAACACAAGAATCAAAATAGTTTATTCGTCGAAATCAACAAGAAGCAAAATCTGGAATTAGAATACACCTCTGCACTGTAGTAAAACAGTCATATCTCACACATACGAAAAGGAAATCGAGCAAGGTCAAAGGGGTTGGAAAGCAGATGAATTTCTCTACAAATCATGTTTTATACTGAAATTTAGATATTGACCTTAATATGGTCTAAATTACTGATCAAGATAGATTATCGGCAAAATCCAGAATTTCCTCAAAAACAAAAATCCTCATAGATTCAACGAAACTTGATCCAAACACACTCAAACATGAAATCGAGTCTACCAAGTGTCCAAACAACATAAAATAGGATATACGATATGTCCACAACAAGTATATCACATGGATCTCACAAGCACTCAAGTTCTCATAATTGTTTCACATAAACATCATATCAAGAATGGGCAAACCTAGGTTGTTTCATGTCAAATTTTTATGACGTGAGGCAACTATGGTTAAAACACTATAGAGACAATACTCATCAAACATACATCACACACACGAGTTGTCTCTAGAACCCAACTACACTATAAGCGGTATTTTTTTTGACTTGTATCATACAAAGAAAAGAGTACAAGTTACTTTCCTTAACCGAATACGAAAAACGATGAAACCCAAGAATAACGGGAACAGATTCCCGAGCACGAACACGAACGAACGGATCTCAAACCAATCACGAGCATAAACCAACGAACAAGATGATCACGAACAAGATCACGAACACAGTCAGACGGGTGAGGTCGAAGATCAAGATCAAGATGATCGGATTAGATCGAATGGTCAGATTTCCTTGATGGTGCAGATAATGATGAAGATCAAGATAGATCGATCGAACGGCTGCGATCAAAGAGAATTGATGATCATCATGATCGTGATGATCAAGAAGAGATCGGACGGCTAAGATCTAATCGGATGATCAAGAGGAGATCGACGGGCCACATCCAATCAAGCAGGATGATCAAGATCCAATGGACGACCAAGAATCAATCAATCAAGATCAAGATGATCAAACAACGATCAGGCAGATCGGCACGGATGAGACCAAGATCAAGATCAAGATCAATAAGATCGGACGGTCCAGATCAAGGTGATGATGAAATTGATGATGATCGCGATCGAACGGCCAAGATCACCCCGATGGTGACGATCAAGATGATGATGATCAAAGGAGAACGGATGGCTCACATCCAAGGCCATGATCAAGACCAAGGGAACATGATCATCAAGATGATCAAGAAGATCACGACGATCGATGATCGATGGTCTATATTCAAACCATCAAACTCCATGATTACTTGATCAAACTTCACACCCAAGCTTGGCTGACTGCGACTGGTTCGCAACGATGGCAATGCAGTGTGACGGCGGACGGTGGAAGGCAGGTCAGGGTACACAATGGCGGTGGACGACAGGGGGACTGCTGCAGGTGGCTACGACCGCTGCAGGCGAGGAGGTGGCTGGCTTCTATCGTCTGCGGTGCGTCGAGGCAGAGCACCGTGGCTATCGCGGCTAGCTGTTGTCGAGGTGTGGCGGAGACAGGGTCGAGACTGGCATAATCAGTATTTGGTTCAAGGAAACAAATAAACACGTATAGATGATATACGGTCACATAAACGAGCAAGACAGTGTATGTTCATATTCAGGACAGCATGACAGTACAGTACTTAAATAGTGATTCCCATTACTAAAGAAATCCAAATCTAAATCCGTCTAAGAATCTGAAAAATAGACTTCCACACGAATACATCTATTATATATAAGCCATATATTATTTCACAAAATCATAACTCAAAACTGATTTGAATCCAGAAAATACGTTCAGCCAGAAATCAGTAAATCGAATTTAATGATAGGAAAATAGCATTAAAAGTCCTCAAATAAATCCAAGAAAAATTTGGGGCAATCCCCTATATGTCTAGTATCAGAACATAAAGTTTCATAATTTTTCAGTAAAATTAGTTTAGCCAACAAAAAACAGAAAACACCAAGAAGCCATAGTTTGACAAATCTGGGATTCCCAATACTGCTGTACGAAACTGTAATATCTCGCAAACCGTGAGCCGAAATCCAAATCCGTCAAAGGGAGATGAAAATAGACAAAATAAGCTAACTTTCACATTTCATAAATATTTTCCATACACTAATAGGAACTATGGTAAAAATACGATTCTTTACAGAACAGCGAGCAAAATACAGCAAGTATAGCTTTCATAAACAAACATAAAACATCCTATAAAACTCATCAATAAAATCCACCAAAATTCTGAGTAATCCCTAGATAGGTATAGAAATACTGTAAAAAGGTTCAGATCAAAATAATATATTTAGGACTAGTATCAAAATAGTTTAATCATTAAAATCATCAAGAAACAAAATCTGGAAATGAAATACACCACTGTACTAAAATAGCCATAACTCACTCATAGGAAAACGAAATCGATCAAGGTGAGAGAGTTTGGAAAGAAGACGGATTTCTCTACAATTCATGTCTAATATAAAAATTAAGAATTTTGACCTTAATAGAGTCTAAAATACAAATCAAAACTGATCATTAACAAATACAGATTTTCTCTTAAAAACAAAACCAACATAAACCACACGAAACTCATTCCAGTCACAATCAAAAATGGTATATAGTCTACTCAGTGTCCAAACATCATGATATAGAGTATATAACATATTAAAAACCATCATATCACATGAATCTCATCAAACACATAATTTCACCTAATTATCTCACATATATGAATAGATAAAGAACGGTCAACCCTAGTTGTTATCATGTCGATTTTTGTGTCATGAGGCAACTATGGTCAAATAGTACAATAGAGACAAAGTCCAACAAAGATAAGACACACACGAGATGTCTCTAGAACCAAACTACACTATAAGCGGTATTTTTGACTTGTATCATACAAAGGAATTTGAGTACAAGTTACTTGCCTTAATCGAAGATGAAACGATGAAAACCAAGAATAACGGGAACGGATTCCCGGGCAACGAACAAAACCACAAACGAAAATCCACAAACCAAAGCAACACACAATCACACACGTGCAAACCCAAACAAAAGAGAGAAAGATATCGGGCGGGGGTAGCGGCGGCTGGCCCTTACTGGCTGTTGCTGTTCCTGCGGTTGCTGCTGTTGATCGGTGCCGGGAAGGGGAGGATGGAAAGAGAGATGGCGGATGAAGAGATGTGGAGTGCTTGGTGTATGGCCTTGGGTGTTGTTTGGCAATGGGTGAAGGTCGGGATCGGGAGTGGTGATGGGATAAGGACAGGTCGATGGGGCGTCAGGCTTGGGATGTTCGGCTGGGGTTGACGACATACACAGGAGAGAGGGGAGGCCGGGGTATATTGGGTTAGGGTTAGGGTTAGGGAGAGAGTTTATATATAGGGGACTTTAGGGTTTGTAGTAGGAGATGGGTAATTGGGTATTTGGGTTTATGGGTTCAATAGGAGTAGTAGCAGGAGTTGGTTTAAAAATTAGGATTTAGTTTATCAATTGGGTTTAGGGATAGTCATGAGGATCTAGGATTTAAATTGCAAATAAAATTAGCAACAAGAGGCTTAGGCAAATAAAACCACGAGCACCCAAAACATGAGCAAAAGAATAGAGCAAGAATCCAATAAAGAGAAAAACGACAATCGATAAAGAACGAAGCAAAAGACAAACAATCAAACACAAAGAGCTCAAAATGAAATAAAATGAATGTACATTGAAAACAACTCCAGTATACGGTCTAAGAAAAATATAAGATAGTACAAATACCCAAGAAAAGAAAAATACACAAAAAATACGAAAAACGAAAAATAGGGGTTACACCAGTTTATAGGAATCACACTCAACCTCTAGAGACTCACAACTCAAAACATCAACACAAATCTCACAATAAAATTCTTAATTCCATCATCAAATCGTTTATATTAAGAAAACTTCTTTAAATCGCACAATTCGTGTAACACCCCCGAATTCCAAATAAGGCCGAATTCGATATTCCACAGGTTCTTTACTTCACTTCGTACAATTTTACAAGGAAATTAAAACTTTTCAATAATTCATCAGAGTTCATTACATCTTTATTTACACAGCAGAAAAATAAAAGATTACAACATGGAAAACAAAAATACAACTTGTACAACTTTATCAAATAAGTCATCGATTGCATCACAATATCTTTATTCCTTCCTGAATAGTCCATTACATGCATGTTAAGCTGTGGGCACGTCAGTCACTTATAATTTACGAAAATATTATACTCGGCTATCCTCTCTATGCCGTACATATAACGATCTCATTACTTTAACAAACCACAAACTTGAATAAAATATAAAGTGTCAAAAAGTAATTATTCTAAACATGTAAGTGTATGTCATGTCTTAATGCCTAATGCATACATTTTTTATACTACGATGACACTAATGCACACTTGTTCGGATTCTATGCATCCCATACTACATAGGTCCGAGGGCAAAGTGCCTACGTACTCCACAATAAAGGGTTCGATCCCTCGCCATAAAAACTACCCAGTAATAAGACAAGGTTTAGATCATTCCACGGATATGGATCTTAGCCTCGTTGGCTATTATAACAGATCCCAGCCTCGTGGCTATTATATCGTTCGAATCATCCCACAAGTGACCCTCTAGTCCCGGTATACGTATATACATTGGAGTATGGCAAACTATCCGCCCGACTACTCAAGATCCCGGAGTCCACCGCTGACCCGTCCTCATAGTCCCGGATTTAAAATAAAAGCCCGTCTCCCATGGAGCAATCTCAGTCCACCAACTGGGTCTATAGCTACGGAGCTCCACCGCCGACTATATAGAGCACCCCACTTACGTTTGCCCAGGTTTACTACATCTTCACTTTTGTGCCTAATTATTTAGTTCAATACAGAATAATTTCCCTTCCTAGAATTAGTGTTACCTCCTACCGGACTTAATCAACAAATACGAGATAGCTCCATGACCATATCTCAAAATATATCTCAACTCTTTTCCAATCAATAGTGATGGTATCCGAGGTCTCACTAACTCCAAATCACAACAATTCATGTGCAAGATTTCATGGGTACAAATACCCTTAAATAAACATGTCTTAAACCTAGTTAATTTCATCTTTCAACTTATTCACAAATGGTCAATAATTTGTCTTATCCACAAAGTACTCATTTCTTAGTCTTAACACTAATCATGATCTAGTTATTCACAGCAATTAATACTTCATTTCTAGTACACAATTTCATTACAAAGAAATTTTATGATTAAAATCAAACTCATACAATGTATTTCAACCACAACAAAGAGATTCTTAAACCAAGTATAATCTTTTCAAAATAATTCACTACTCACAAACATATTTTTCTCTTCAAACAACAAAAAGTAAATGTTATACTCTTTACCAATAAAATCTTAAATTAGAAAGAAAAGAATCACTTTCTATCTCCTTTTCTTCTTTTTAACATCTCAAATATACTTCAAAATTCTCTACAACTATTTTGAATCAATTCCATTTTATTTTATAGGAATTCTAGAGTTTTTTTCCAAATTTTTCTTTGCATTAAAACTCCCCTTTTGATTACAATAAAACCCCAAATTTTTTTTAGAGCATCAGGTTTCGAACCTTAGTCCCAGTCGGCTACAGTAACCGCCCAAAGGCCTACCCGCTAGCCAATAAGTCCATTGGACTCGGGCGTCAACTTCCTATGCAAAAAATGTTCATATTTCGACTCTTGGTTTCGGGATTTAATTAAAAGAATTAAAAATAAATGTTACTATCAAGCTTTGAACCCAAGATCTCTCACAACAGTGCCTTAATCTGCACTAGCTAACCAGTAGGTCCAAGTGTATTTTCTATTTAGAAAATGTACTATTGTACTAATGTTTAACTATTCATAAAGTGTTTCTTTTTCCATGAAACTTGTTTATTCAAAAGATTAAAATCTTTCTAATAATTTTGAAATAAACTTTTCCTTGATATTAGATTTTAAAAATAGTAAACAACAAAATTTCAGATTTATTAAAACACTCTTTCCACTCATTTAAATAATACTCTTTCTTATTTTTCACATAGACTTAGGTTTTCTTCAAAAAGAAAAACTTAAATTTACAAAACTAGTTTCATGACAAATAGTTGTGTTCTCACTTTTACACAAATTACACATTCATAACAATACTATTGTATCACTTGAACATGAGAATTTCACAAGAATACTCTTTCATGCAATAGTTTATATTCTTTTCAATTAGGACATACATATGTCGAGACATTACAAAACACTAACTAAGTTACTTTCTTTCTTCTTTCTTAGTTATCAAGGCATGATGTGGTCAACAATATCATAAACACAAAATGTTGCAAACACACTAACATGGTTTATAACATAAAAGAATTATTCTCTTTAATTAGCATGGTATATTTTTTCTACTTAATCACAACAAAACTACCTTCATACATATCATTTCATACTAACATGAATTTTATCTATAATTTTCACATCAAAATTCTTCTTATATTACTCATTTTTGCATGCATATCCTACATTAGAAAATAATGAAATCACCCATCTTAATTGAAGATTGAACAAGGAAAGGAAAGATGGAACACCACTTCTATCTCCAAAGCAACTCCTAGCTCCTAGCAAGACTTCACTTCCTAGCAATAGCTTCTCCTCCTGGTAAGATCTCCTACCAAGAATTTTCTCCAAGCAATAGAACTCTCTTACTCTCTTTCTTTTCTTTCTTTCTCTTATTTTGATATTGTTTTTGGTGTGTGAAATGAGAATGAGAGGGTTGTATTTATAGGTCTAGATTAGGGTCTATATTGCAAAATTCTCAACCTAATAAATTACTCTTTTAATTCTCTAACCTTTCATATTTTTAACTCCTAAAATCCCCAACTCTTGATATTTCCACCTCTTCATTTCTCAACTCTCAAAAACTCCTACATCTCTCTCTCCCCACTACTCATTCCCGTTCACCCCTTTGCCATGTCACCCATAGCCAACAACAGCACAATTTTGTGAAGTTGTTTTCAATTGGTGGGCCCCCATTCAATTCACAATATACACTAAGCCCACCATACAAAATTTGATCAAGCAAAGGAAAAAAACATTTCCAACAGACTTCCCATTGTTCATGTGGGCCCCCATGACAAAACCAACATCAAATTATTTTACAACATATAAACACCCACTTTACTTTTCAACATATATGTTTATATATATATATATATATATATACCCTATATATTATACTTTAGAAGTTACGGGGTGTTTCACATACTCCGAAATTTATGTTTGAAAATAAATACGCTTAAATACGTTTACCAAAAACACGTGCGTCGCACGTAAACATAAAATTACGAAATTTGGTTTTATCAACGGAAAAATGTTAAAGATAATAAAATATAACATAAGAAAAATATATTTATTAATTTTATATACTTCACGATGCAATTGTTATGTACGTAGAAAACACGTGCATTATACGTATAGAAATCATTTTTATCAAAATGGAGAAAATGAACTTTCGTTTATAAAACGAGTTCGAACATGAAAAAATAAATAATCAATACTCATAAAAATATCAGACGCAGCGGTAGAAAAATACGTAGTTGATACGTGCATCGAATACACATAAAAAGCACGTAAAAGTATAGAGATTGAAATATTATGTTTTTGTTGACTCAAAATAAGGTAAAAATCAATATGGGAAATGCATAAATAGTCGGTAATCAAAATGCATAGTGAAAACACGTTACAAAATACACGTGCGTGACACACGAGGGAAAAATTATAATTTCCAATTTTGCGGGGTGTTACACTCCCCCCCCCCCCCCCTTAGAGTAATTCCGTCCCCAGAACTCACTAGGGTAAAGGTTGTATTTTGTCCACACTAAAGAAAATATCATTATAGAAAACTGCATACTTGAAGAAAAGTAAATAAGTAATGTGAAGAAAACAAGGCACTATATATAGAAAAACTATGAGCATCAAAATTTCATAAGAACGGAACGAGAAAACTAGGAAAATAGCATAAGAAATAAATATAACAAAGATAGGATACATTGAGAGAAATTTCATAAAAAAATAAAGTTAGGTAAAACATTAGATAGAAGGAAAAAACAATTAAGTCTTTAACTGCAGAATAGTTTGGAAAATAGATGCAATAAAGCGAAACATAGTCAATGAGTAATTTATAAATAGATTTAGAAATCAAAATTTATGAAAGTAATAAGCGATAGAATAATAAAATTGTAAAACTGAATTGCTATTGTATAACGAAATCGACTTAGCAATTTAACGGAAGACTATTTGAATAAGAGTTTGATAAATATACTAGAATGAAATATGAAAAACATAAAAAAATAATTTTGTATACCAATTAATATCATAAAATAATTTGTAAGGTGACTATAATAATTATACATACAATTTGAAAATGTAAAATAGAATGCATACATCGAAACACTTTTGAATTGTCAAGTATACAAAATTTTATGGGCGTAAAATTATAGAGTGAGACAACCAATATTATGACATGAAAATTATAAATAGATTGTCGGAGTTAAGCAAAACATCATAGTAGTAAAAGTAATAACATATTATTGAAATAGTGCGGAAACTAATCATATAAAAATAACTTACGAATTGAAGAAAAGTATAAACACCAATTTAATTTTTGTTAGGTGAGTAGACACCAAAATATAAGATAAGTTAGTAGCAAAATAAAATATGATAAAGCAGTATGAAATGCTAAAAGATTCATAATACTAGGAAGGAGATAGTTGATTTTAAGTAGTAAATACACAAGTAGAATAGATATAGAAATCAGTATAAATAATATAATGCTAGGTTATAAAATAGTATAAGCTAGTACAAAATTAGGATAGTGGTATGTAAATATTATAGAAAACAAGGTAAGGATTATCAAAGTAGAAAATCTCCTTCTGGTGTAGGTTCACCTCGTTGGTATCCAACCGCAGACTTGCCTTTACGATCCCAAGTTGCAGAATTGCCTTCTATGACATCCGATTGCAGATTGCCTTCTGGACATTCGGTTGCATACTTTGCCTCCCCGACGTCCAGTTGTAGTTTGCCTCCATTGACGTCTAGTTGCAGATTTACCCTCTCGACATCAGGTTGCACCAAGATGGGAGATGGAAAGATGTAATATTTGGATTGTCGGTGTCTAATAAAGTATGATGTTATGTTTGAAATTAGTGAAAAGTTGTAAATGAAGTAGGAAATTACAACGACAGAAATATTAAAATATACTTGAAATATAGGATATACAAAATTTGTAGAAATGAAAATTATTTATAACATTAAAATCAAAATAGTGAAAAGCATATGCACGAGATGAAAACACAAATGAAAACAATAATTATGTAGTGTATGTATTGTATTGAAGAAGCTACAAAATTAATAGGTAGCGAAAAGTGATTATAACAAAATAAATTAGCAATTAATATGTAATAACAATAGTATCGAATATAGACAATAAAACAAAATGGTAGGTCATATTTATACGGGTAGAAAATTTTCAATCTTGTTAAAAATATATTGAAATATATAAGGCAACATGAGAAATGGAAAAATATAGTATCACAAAATCAAATCGTATAAAATGAATGTACATCAGCAATTTATAAGTAAAAATCAAAATATAATAGAAATAATAATCGAAGAAAATAATAGTTTCAATAATACGAAAGTAATAACAGACGTGAATGGATAAACACGAAGGACAAATCTTTGAAAAACAAATAGAACAAGTTCAAAAGATCAAGATTGAGAAAGATAGTCCAAATATATTCAATTGATTTAATAATATAAGAAAAAATTTATTTGAAGAATATTGAATGTTGAAAAATACTAGGATGAAAATCCACGAAAAAATAATTTGAAAGGGAAATATGTAATGTATCATGAATGTAGGGTCAACCAACCACGCTTCCACTGTGCCACTCTGATAATCAGGGGAAAATGTACTCGCATACAATCTCACATCAATGTATACGAGGAGAGCATCATGAATGAAGGTTGAATGCAAGTAGTTATTTAACATTCATTCACGACTCCAGCAATCCAAAAGAAAAGGGGGAGAAAACATCAGTGTATAGAGCAACACAAATGTAAATCACTTACATTTAAATCTCTATAAGCTGAAACTCACATGCTAATATCCACTCTAGGGTGTCGTTCCTTATAACTTTGTACTACTTGTGAAGCCATCTCTGATACCATCTGTAACACCCCAAATTCCAAATAAGACCGAATTTGAGATTCCACAGGATCTTTCCTTCACTTCGTACAATTTTACAAGGAAATTAAAACTTTTCAATAATAAATCAGAGTTCATTACATCTTTATTTACACAGTTGAAAAATAAAAGATTACAACATGGAAAACAAAAATACAACTTGTACAACTTTATCAAATAAGTCATCGATTGCATCACAATATCTTTATTCCTTCCTGAATTGTCCATTACCTGCATGTTAAGCTGTGGGCACGTCAGTCACTTACAACTGAAGAAAATGTTATACTCTGCTATCCTCTCTATGCCGTACATATAACGATCTCATTACTTTAACAAACCAAAAACTTGAATAAAATATAAAGTATCAAAAAGTGATTATTCTAAACATGTAAGTGTATGTCATGCCTTAATGCCTAATGCACATATTTTTTATACTACGATGACACTAATGCACACTTGTTCGGATTCTATGCATCCTATACTACATAGATCCGAGGGCGAGTGCCTACGTACTCCACAATAAAGGGTTCGATCCCTAGCCATAAAAACAACCCAGTAATAAGACAAGGTTTAGATCATTCCACGGATATGGATCTCAGTCTCGTTGGCTTTTATAACAGATCCCAGCCTTGCTGGCTATTATATCATTCGAATCATCCCGCAAGTGACCCTCTAGTCCCGATATACGTATATACATTGGAGTATGGCAAACTATCTGCCCGACTACTCAAGATCCTGGAGTCCACCCCTGACCTGTCCTCATAGTCCCTGGATTTAAAATAAAAAACCGTCTCCCACGGAGCAACCTCAGTCCACCAACTAGGGTCTATAGCTACGGAGATCCATCACCGATAATATAGAGCACCCAACTTACGTTTGCCCAGGTTTACTACATCTTCATTTATGTGCCTAATTATTTAGTTCATGACATGAATAATTTCTCAACCTAGAATTAGTTTTACCTCTTACAGGACTTAATCAACAAATACGAGATAGCTCTATGGCCATATCTCCAAATATATCTCAACTCTTTTCCAATCATTAGTGACGGTATCCGAGGTCTCACTAACTCCAAATCACAACTATTCATGTGCAAGATTTTATGGGTACACATACCCTTAAATAAACATGTTTTAAACCTAGTAATTTTCATCTTTCAACTTATTCACAAATGGTCAATAACTTGTCTTAATAATTATCCACAAAGTACTCATTTCTTAGTCTTGACACTAATCATGATCTAGTTATTCATAGCAATTAATACTTCATTTCTAGTACACAATTTCATTACAAAGAACTTTTATGATTAAAATCAAACTCATACAATGTATTTCAACCACAACAAAGAGATTCATAAACCAAGTATAATCTTTTCAAAATAATTCACTACTCACAAACATATTTTTCTCTTCAAACAACAAAAAGTAAATGTTATACTCTTTACCAATAAAATCTTAAATTAGAAAGAAAAGAATCACTTTCTATCTCCTTTTCTTCTTTTTAACATCTCAAATATACTTCTAAATTCTCTACAACTATTTTTAATAAATTCCATTTTATTTTATAGGAATTCTAGAGTTTTTTTCCAATTTTTTCTTTGCATTAAAATTCCCCTTTTGATTAAAATAAAACCCCAAATGTTTTTTGAGAGCATCAGGTTTCGAACCCGAGTCCCAGTCGGCTGCTGTAACCGCCCAAAGGCCCACCCTCTAGCCAATAAGTCCATTGGACTCTGGCGTCAACTTCCTATGCAAAAAATGTTCATATTTCGACTCTCGGTTTCGGGATTTAATTAAAAGAATTAAAAATAAATGTTACTATCAAGCTTCGAACCCAAGATCTCTCACAACAGTGCCCTAATCTGCACTAGCTAACCAGTAGGTCCAAGTGTACTTCCTGTTTAGAAAATGTACTATTGTACTAATGTTCAACTATTCAGAAAGTGTTTCTTTTTCCATGAAACTTGTTTATTCAAAAGATTAAATTTTTCTAATAATTTTGAAATAAACTTTTCCTTGATATTAGAATTTAAAAATAGTAAACAAGAAAATTTCAGATTCATTAAAACGCTATTTCCACTCATTTAAATAATTCTCTTTCTTATTTTTCATATAGACTTAGGTTTTCTTCAAAAAGAAAAACTTAAATTTACAAAACTAGTGTTCATGACAAATAGTTGTGTTCCCACTTTTACACAAACTACACCTTTATAACAATACTAGTGTATCACTTGAACCTGAGAATTTCACAAGAATACTCTTTCATGCAATAGTTTATATTCTTTTCAATGAGGACATACATATGTCGAGACATTAAAAAACACTAACTAAGTTACTTTCTTTCTTCTTTCTTAGTTATCGAGGCATGATGTGGTTAATAATATCATAAACACAAAATGTTGCAAACATACTAACATGGTTTATAACATAAAAGAATTCTTCTCTTTAATTAGCATGGTATATTTTTTCTACTTAATCACAGCAAAACTTCCTTCATACATATCATTTTATACTAACATGAATTTTATCTATAATTTTCATATAAAAATTCTTCTTATATTACTCATTTTTGCATGAATATCTTACATTAGAAAATAATGAAATCACCCACCTTAATTGAGGATTGAACAAGAAAGGAAAAGATGGAACACCACCTCTAGCTCCATAGCAACTCCTATCTCCTAGCAAGACTTCTCCTAGCAATAGCTTATCCTCCTAGCAAGATCTCCTAGCAAGAATTTCCTCCAAGCAATAGAGCTCTCTTACTCTCTTTCTTTTCTTTCTTTCTCTTATTTTGATATTGTTTTTGGTGTGTGAAATGAGAAGGAGAGGGTTGTATTTATAGGTCTAGATTAGGGTCTATATTGCGAAATTCTCAACCTAATAAATTACTCTTTTAATTCTCCAACCTTTCATATTTTTAACTCCTAAAACCCCTAACTCTTGACATTTCCACCTCTTCATTTCTCAACTCTCAAAAACTCCCACCTCTCCCTCTCCCCACTACTCATTCCTGGTCACCCCTTTGCCACGTCACCCATAGCCAACAACAGCACAATTTTGTGAAGTTGTTTTCAATTGGTGGGCCCCCATTCAATTTACAATATACACTAAGCCCACCAAACAAAATTTGATCAAGCATAGAAAAAATAACATTTCCAACAGACTTCCCATTGTTCACGTGGGCCCCCATGACAAAAACAACATCAAATTATTTTACAACATATAAACACCCACTTTACTTTTCAATATATATATATATATATATATATATATATATATATATATACCCTATATATTATACTTTAGAAGTTACGGGGTGTTTCACATACTCCAAAATTTATGTTTGAAAACAAATACGCTTAAATACGTTTACCGAAAACACGTGCGTCGCACATAAAACATGAAAATGTGAAATTTAGTTTTATCAACTGAAAAATGTTAAAGATAATAAAATATAACATAAGAAAAATATATTTATTAATTTTATATATTTCACGATGCAAATGTTATGTACATAGAAAACACGTGCATTATACGTATAGATTCATTTTAATCAAAATGGAGAAAATGAACTTTCGTTTATAAGACAAGTTCGAACATGAAAAAATAAATAATCAATACTCATAAAAATATCACCCGTAGCGATGAAAAAATACATAGTTGATACGTGCATCGAACACACATAAAAAGCATGTAAAAATACAGAGATTGAAATATTATATTTTTGTTTACTCAAAATAAGGTAAAAATCAATATGGAAAATGCATAAATAGTTGGTAATCAAAATGCGTAGTGAAAACATGTTACAAAATACACGTGCGTAACACACGAGGGCAAAATTATAATTTCCAATTTTGCGGGGTGTTACAAATCGAAATCTAACTGAATACTCACAAAATTTTCTGAAATAAATTTTGAGAATAAATCTCTTAAACAACTGAGTTTCACATTTTGGAGTCATAGAAAATTCACATGACATCAATCCTTCAAAATCTGTGTATAATTCGCTTTCTAAAGTCATAGAAATACGAGTTAAACTCTATTATAATCAAAATATAACTCTCTGTAAAATACACTAATATGTAGTAAAAACTTCATCTAAAACAGTAGTTCAATAATCATAAGTTCGAAGAAATAATCATTCGAGAAAAATAGCAAAAACTCAACAAAAACAATCAGCCCAGCCACTGTCGGTCGACCGACATCCTAGTTCAAAATGTCGCGGTCGATTGACATGCTAAAACTCCAAAACCAAAGAATTGACAGTCGACTGACATCTCAAGTGTAAATCTTGGAGGGTGGACCGTTATGCAAAAAAAAAAACAGCTTATTTAAATTTCGTGCACTATTCCATTGATACTTAGTTTATAATCTTTAAAAGCATGAATTTGTAAAATTAAAACCCTGAGATGATCAAATACAACTTGTCTAACATACTGGAATTCATAAATCAAATCAAACTCTCAACAAATTCACAAAAAAACAAATTTTCAACAAAATTCTTCAAATCAGGGAACATATGGATATATGTGTATATATGTGTATATGCATCAGTCAAAGCATCAATAAATCATTGTATGTGGGTAGTATCTTTTCTAATTCAATCTCAGTATCAATATAAATCAACGATCCACTTGAAAATATCACAAAAACTCAAAATTTCACCTTCCGGCCTATACCATCAGACCTGAATATCAAAACTCAATTCCACACTTGGTATTTTTATTTCAAAACCCTTCTTGCAACTTGTTAAACACATGTACAACCTAGTTATATCAATTTGCCCTTGATTATATGCATCCACAACATTCATTAGTCAAAATTTTCTTCATCAAAACCCTCAACAGATCATACATATCCAAACCAGTAAAGAACCCTTCTTTATTCAACTTTATACATCATACATCACACAATCTCATTATATATAATCAAATCAGCAAGAATGTGAAAGAAAACAACATAGCCATGATTCCTACTAGGTTTTTAACATTCTTAAGTCATCAATATAGTAAATTTATTCATCCATTGCATATTATTCATGAAAAGGTTCTATTTTTAATTATCCATCCATCAATTTATTTATTCTATCCATTACAATCTTCTAACATACATTCTACTAGACAAACTATCATGTTTAACATGCATTGATCAATAAGAAATCAAACACATATCACCCACCTTTATGAAGAATCAAAGAAGATAATAAAGAAATATGAAAGCCCCTCCTTTTGCAAAAAAATCCAAGATCCACGCTTCGAAACTCTAAGAAATCAATAGTAAAAGAATACTTTTATTTTATGTGCAGAAAGGAGACGGCTGTAGCAGCCTTTTAATACCCAAAATCTGGAGTTTATTAGGATTTTACAAGTTTTATGGAAATATCCTTCAATAGTTTATTCCTTTACATTATAGACCTCGTTTAATAAATTAGCAAAATATACCAAATCTATTAGGATAAAAATAAATCTCTTTACCTCTGAATTGGCCGGCTATCAAGCTCAGCTCAGAAAACCAAAAATCTGGAGCTTTTACCCCCAAGTGGTAATTTTGCACAAAAGCCCCCCCTTTTGTAATATTTGCAAACATGCCAAATAAATATAAAACAAATCTAGAAAATTCATAAATAATACCTACTAACAAATATTAGGTTTTTCCAAAATATTTTCTGACTTTGAGTTTCCCAAGAGAATATTTGCATGTGTTTTGCACATGCAAAAAAATAAATTTTAGAAATTAAATTTCAAAAAATCACTTTAATTCATTTATTAATCTAAAAAAAATTATTTAATATTCTAGTGTGTTACAAAACTATAGCTGTACAGCAAGCCCGAGCGGCTTCTTGGTTGCTCCTAACGATCCCGACCCCAGAATTGGTGGGGAACTTCATCCTCATGTGGTAAGCTAAGGGCACTGCTTGAAGAGAAGCGAGGTCGGGGCGTCCAAGAACGGCATTATAAGCAGCTTTAACATTGACTACCATGAAATCCATTGCCTCAGTACGGGAGGTCGGGGATTTTCCGTGTCACACCCTACTTCCCAAAATACAGAATTACGGGCACGTAATTAAGGTCTAGCGAATGATGTATACATCATTCATACGCTGTAACATTTAACTCAACAATATGAAATGTAGTCACAACCACGCATGCTATAATGAAATCACATAAATAATGAATAACAGGAAAGATTCATGAAATAATCCATAATAATCCAGAAATAATCCGAAAATTATCCACAAATAATCCACAAATAATTAACATCTGGGGGAGAATAAACTTAAGGGTCAATGCCCGGGAATACAATGCATGAAACGACAATAATACTAGAAATAAATTACATGAACGAGGTAATAAAATTGGCTAAATCTTGACTTTATTTCGTAGAAGATTTGCTCACCAAGTCCTTCAGTCAATTCTCCTTGTGTACCTGCAAGCTCATCATCTAGAGTTGGGGGGAAATGTCCGTTATAGCAAGTCACGGACAATAAGTAGTAACAAGAAAAAGAACAATAAAACATGATTTATCAAGGGATAATGAACTTAAATAATATAATATTTCAATTAATGATAGTTGATATTAAGATCGATAGTCTATAATCAGTGGTGCAATGAGCAATGACGATAATCAATAATTAATGTCAATAGCAATAACCATGATCAAAATGAAAGTCTCAATCCTAAGTCTAACAATATTTTATTATCTTATCTAATGCATGTAATCCTGCGTCTCATACCATAGATTCAGGTGCATACTATCAGGTGAACGTTTAGAATATAGTGGTGAACTCTACAGGTCATGTACTTGGCATAATAATCCATAATCAATAATCAGTAATCCACAATCAATAATCCATAATCGATAATCCATGACAATAGTCAATTAAGAAACACGGGCTCCTTCTTCAAGTACAGTCTCCGATATTGTCCACTACTAAGTCGACTCTTATTACCCCTGCTTGTTATCATTTTATTATACACAATTATAAACATGCAATGGGTACAATCGATAAGAACGGAGTATCAAGGCAATATCAAGAAGGTGTCAAGGCTATACAATGCATGGTATATATATAACTCCATTCATTGGATGCAAAATTAAACATATTAATACTTAATAACACGAAAACACAAATTCTTGACAGCAAACGTTCTTGTACAAAAACTAACTTCCTGCTGCTATGGGAAAGTACATCAGATTCCGTCAGGGGTTGCAGAAACTGGACTCCCTTCCAGGTTCCAACGAATATTCACACGACATGTTTCGATTTCAGCAGCTTGGTCTAATAGTCTGTTCTTTACAGATTTAGAGTTCTGACAGTAACCTAGGTTCAAGTTCTTGTAAATATAACGGGTCTGGAAATCCATTAAAATTTCTTGTAAAATTTATAAAATGACTCCTAATCATGTCTAGTAACATTCTGGTTAATTTCATGTCTTCATTTTACTGGTAACACATTATTTTAATTAGTAAATCATGTTGATATGCTTCTAAATAGAAATTTTGAATTTTAAACCGAACAGTATTAAAATAGGATAACTTGC
Organism: Hemerocallis citrina; assembly: GCA_017893485.1. Lineage (NCBI taxonomy): Eukaryota > Viridiplantae > Streptophyta > Magnoliopsida > Asparagales > Asphodelaceae > Hemerocallis > Hemerocallis citrina. The sequence continues at coordinate 43,555,970 of CM030367.1, forward strand.
AGTCTACAAGTCGGATTCTAGATCCGTCAGAAGTTCCGAAAGTTGATTCAGACGACTACAAATTTTGTTTATAAAGGTATAATTTATTTTATCAGTAACTAGGTCATAAACTCACTACAAGATGTAATAAACAAACATGGCAGCAGCATAACATTTTCATTTGCAACAACCAAGATACAGGCACATGTACTCTTCTAATAGAATTTAAATCAAGCAATTATATTCTATATTTCGGGTATATACCTACTGTTAACATGATGGAAGATTATCACTTTTACGATTTAAAATTTACTATTAATAATTATACTGTCACAATTCATACCATCGAAAATAGACTAGCATATATCTTTACATATGTTTATGCGGTGCTTGCAATAAAATAAGTGTTATGGATATGAAAAAATTAATAAGATGGTATATAACGATGAATAACATGGTTTAGGGTTCAAGTCAATGATGTGGCACGAAAAAAAGCTAATACTTGGTTTCACCATGGAATCCGTAATAACTTCATTGAAAAGGTAACAATCAATTGGGATACGATAAAATAGGTAAAGAGCTACTTGCAGAGATCAAAAACATTTCTTGAACGAGAACAATAAGTCGGTTTGTAACACCCTCAATTTTTTTTAAAACTATTCCTTATTCAAATGATCACTAACATAATCTATGATTTATCTACACCATTTCTTACTTAGAAAAATACTCATAGATTTTTATTAAAAATTTTAGCAGATTTTTCCCTGAAATATTAAGCGTTTTTACAAATATTCCTTACGGAATTCTACAAACAATCACAAAAGTCAAGGAGCCTGTAATATAAATCAATCCTTCCTTAGCTAAGTCATTCAACATCACACAGGCAATAATATATAAGACTAGGGGGCATAATTCTTCATAACAAGTAAGATACAAATTAAAAACCAAAAATTCTTTTGATAACATATATGATTCTTAGAAAAACTTTAGAAAAACATTTCAAATACCAACCACAGAACCCAGTACTCCACGACAAGGTGGGTACGGGATTTCAGACTTCATCACATCACTATATATATATCATTATACCTTTCGGTTATACACATAATCATCCGCAAAATAATACATCATTCTACCTCCATTTGTATATATATATAGTTGTTGAGGTTTGGTAGTTATACTTTGCTCGTAGTAATTGGGATATATATATATACTAGGTATGCCCGTGGGCACGTGCCTACGGCACGTATTCGGAACGATGCAACATATGAAAAATCATGTTAACAGTAAGAGATGATTTATATGGATGTTTTTTGTCTAGTAGACGTTGATGTATTAATGTACTCTGAAGTAAGATTATGGACTGAGATTGATGTTTATTAATTTGTATATTGCAGGACCATTTGTCAGCAGCTGAAGATTCAAAAATAATATTATGAATCTACAACATTAGTGGACCGAAAATTTCTTGCTATGTGTGGCTTGCTCAGTTTGAGGATTTTTTTTTTTTTTTTTTTTTTTTTTTTGATTTGGAGTGGCAATTCATCCTCAAACTGCACATTTTTTGTGAAGGATGATTTATATAGATGTGTATTTGGCAGTAGACATTGATGTACTGTAAAGTATGATTAAGTTGTTTATGCAGGATCATTTGTCAGCAGTTCGGGATTGAAAAAGAGTATTGTAAATCTACAATAATAGTGGATCGAAATTACATCTGCTCCGAATTTAGAGCCCGCCATAAGTAGCAATTCATTTGCACATGTAGTTATCGCCTCAAACTACATGAGTTATTTCCCGATTGTCATATTTTTATGTAGTTAACCATGTATGATTTTAAATAAAGTAAGAGAGAGCGAAAGTTTGTTTTGATGTGCATGTGAAGACCTTTTGTTAAATGTGATCAAGCACAATTACATCTCCATATGAATAAATCTATATCCATATACTGGAGAGTGTACTGCAAATTTGATTTGAAACATGCATATTGACCCCCTTTTTTGATTAACAGGGACGACAATTTTTGATATATATTATAAAAAAAAGATGCACATGCAGGTAAAACTAATAACATAGATGACAACATTAGGCCCAATTTGCCAAAATAATTACAGAGTGATTAACATAAAACACATAAACCCAACTATCAGGAATTTCACCAGTAAAATAGACAGTAACATAAAGAGAAAAAGAAAGCATAAAAAATATTTTGAGAACATGAAGATTGCAGACAGATAGACGACTAAACTCGCCATAATGAAAAGACCTGAAAAATCACGATCAAGAATGCTAATAGGAAACGACTATGCCAATCTCTTGGTAATATTTGTTTTAATCAACAATCAACAGCTACAACAACACAGATGTCACATTTAAAGGTAATATTTGATTTAATCGCTAACACGCATGTCAAAGTTACAGATGGCAACAAAATTATTCACAGGTCTTTCACACACTGACCATAATATCAAGATGTTTTACCAAAATATTTTACATTACCACCATTTCATAATTTAAAATGGAAACAGAACATGATTGATGACAACGGGAAAAATCAGGTTGAGGATGTCATCTTACAAATATTTTACATTACCACCATTTCATAATTTTACACTATTACTTTCGAATAACAGAATCATCTTACAAATCATGCGTCTTAACCGGAGTTTGCAATAAGACTCTGTAATGCATTCTTTGAGTATAGGATCACCAAAGATCTGCATTCTTCATAAGACTTTGTAACTCTAGCTTCTTCAAGCAACCAAAACACTTGACAAAGGAGTATATATATTCACTGCAAACTTCTTTAACGAAAATGATCAGCCGATAAATGCCTTCCATTAATGTTACCATCACTTACATGCTCATAGGTCCATATACCTTGCAATGGTAATATGTACAAAAGTAAAATCTACAGAAAATTTCTTTTCTAGATGTCACATTGCAGTATTACATAAATGCTCATATATTTACACCGTAAGGTAGGTGCATGAACTGATTACCATTTTTAGATGGACTGAATCCAGTTGCTGCTCCATTGAGAGCAATAGAAGGACTTGATTGAGAATTATCTGGCAAATTAACAGTGGTAATGTCGTGAATACTTGCTCTCCTTTTATCTTTGCCGCCCGAGTTCAGCCTGATGAAGTACTTCTGTGCATGGCTTGCGACCTGAGTTGGGGTTCGGGTGACCACAAAATTGCGCGATATGTTTCTCCAATCCCCTTTGCCATACTTTTTTAGTCCCATTAGAAACAACCTGCAACCAATCAATATACAGTTAGATATCAAATTCTTAATCACAGGAACACCATAAGAACTTTTATGGAAATATTAACAATTGGGGCTGAAACATGGAAACAGAAAATATTTGAAGTGAAAAAAGCCCAATACATAATGGTAGGAGCGTTTGAGTAACTGATTTAGTTTAATACGTTAATTTCCCGCTACATCTTTTCAAATTAGTCCATGATTATGCTAGTAGGCATTCATTGAAAAATAGGTTAAATTGAACAAACAACACTTTCCAGATGTTCGAAAACTCACCTATGATTATTGAGCGACTATTTATCAAGATTTTTTTTCCGGGGACAACTATTTATCAAGATTTTAACCAAAAAATTTGTTCTTTATGAAGGAGATTCTTAAGATTTTGAGTTACAGTTTTAAATGATGGCAGATATCTCCTCTGCTTCTCGGCGGTGGCTGTTTTTAGCAGACTCCTCATCTGCCTCCGCTTTTCCAGTCTCGTTTTTTATCCATTTGTACTTTCTTCCTTTTTATTTCTTGTAAACTACTTTGATGCTGGTAACTTCACTTTTAAACTACTTAAGACTGTAGAGAAAGGCTGCCATCAGCTTCACTAAATGACAGCGCCCACTCAAACAGTGTGGGATGGGAAGCCACACAGTTAGCTTTGTAAGCTACACCAGGCCAAACTTCAGGTTGTTCATACCAATAGTAGTAAATATGATTAATGCAGTCATTGAACCCGTACGGCTCTGCTAGGAAAGTCCGAAAAATAATTTGAGAAGGAATCCAACAATCCAAAGCAGAGTTATTAAAGTTTTGAAGTTGAGAAGCATTGGGAAGATGAAAATGATGTATAGGATCTGTAAAATATCTAAGAAAACCACACTGATCTGCTCGAGTAGGACTGTGGGCTTCATCAAACCCCGAGAAGCCTTGGGAATGGAGAAAAGAACAGCGAAATGGAGCATAGTTAGAAAGCCAGTTAATCATCAAACTGCAGGTTCTAATAGATCAATAAGGGGATGAACATGATTCAGAAGAGCTGAAGAGGATTGACAACTAAATGATAGCTAGCTAAAGACTGAGGATAGCTAGCCAATAGAATCATGTACTATATTACCATTCTGTAGAATCGAACTGGATCTAAGGATGCATTGCCGTGGGGAAAAGGCTGCATCGTTCCAGTGTATTGAAACTATTTATTGTTATTTAACATGTACTGCAAAATTGGCTTGTATTTAATTTCAGAAATGGTAGCTCTAGTGCAATATGGAGCTTCTTGTGATTAAATTGTTGTAAGAGCATGTAGGTTCAGTTCAACATTCATTTATGCGAATCTTTTCCAAACTGTTTGGAAGGAGCGTTGAGATGTGATGTACCTGCAGGTATCACCCAGTTATCTCCTCCTTGGGCTATCTGTTCACTATCATTCCCCGTCCTCTTGCTCAATTCTGCATCCAAACAAATTAATTAAAGACAACTTCAAGTATTTCTGCACAAAGGTAAGAGTACTGCAAACTGTAGATGGCATACTTCCACGATGGAAGTTTCAAGTTCCACCTCCTCTCAAATAACTTGGCTCATTTTATTCAATATTGAAACGGGCACTCAACTATTTCTCAATTGAAGAGACATCAACATAGATTATATAAAAATTGGCATGAAAAACTAACATCTCTATTAAAATGGAAGCTCAGTAAGCTCGATTTCAATTTCATCAGATATGATTACCTGGACCAGCTAAAGTTGATTGACTACCAATCAATATACAGTTAGATATCAAATTGAGATTATGGAAATATTAACAATTGGGGCTGAAACATGGAAACAGAAAATATTTGAAGTGAAAAAAGCCCAATACATAATGGTAGGAGCGTTTGAGTAACTGATTTAGTTTAATACGTTAATTTCCCGCTACATCTTTTCAAATTAGTCCATGATTATGCTAGTAGGCATTCATTGAAAAATAGGTTAAATTGAACAAACAACACTTTCCAGATGTTCGAAAACTCACCTATGATTATTGAGCGACTATTTATCAAGATTTTTTTTCCGGGGAAAACTATTTATCAAGATTTTAACCAAAAAATTTGTTCTTTATGAAGGAGATTCTTAAGATTTTGAGTTACAGTTTTAAATGATGGCTGTTTTTAGCAGACTCCTCATCTGCCTCCGCTTTTCCAGTCTCGTTTTTTATCCATTTGTACTTTCTTCCTTTTTATTTCTTGTAAACTACTTTGATGCTGGTAACTTCACTTTTAAACTACTTAAGACTGTAGAGAAAGGCTGCCATCAGCTTCACTAAATGACAGCGCCCACTCAAACAGTGTGGGATGGGAAGCCACACAGTTAGCTTTGTAAGCTACACCAGGCCAAACTTCAGGTTGTTCATACCAATAGTAGTAAATATGATTAATGCAGTCATTGAACCCGTACGGCTCTGCTAGGAAAGTCCGAAAAATAATTTGAGAAGGAATCCAACAATCCAAAGCAGAGTTATTTCAATGTAGAAGAAATCAATTAACAAAAGGAGCAAAAAGAGAAACTCACAATCCAAAATTTGAGAACCGAAAATAAAGAGCTCTCCAAATAGCTACCACGAACAGCCGGAATACTGTGCTCAAATCCCACTCTTTCCAGTTGCCCTGAATACAAATACCAACGAAAGGCATAGAGAGAAAAAGATCAAAACCACATCCATTACAACAAAAAACCCCAAATCTAGGAAAAAATGCAATTTTTGAGAATTCACAATATGAAATTAGGAATTAACTAAACTAAAATATTGTCCTTTAATGAAACCCAGAAGGCAAAAGATAAAAAATGCAATCCTTTCTGATGCATCTTGACTAATAAATTCTTGACTAAAAATATAAACAAATATGAGGTGGCCTATACCTTTCTGATGCATGGGATCAATTCCAGTTACACGACTCACATAAGCCATGTGAACAATCACATTTTTGCTTTAAGGAGAGTCACTGAAGTTGAAATGTGCACCCTTGATCTTCTTCTCCAGATCCCAAACATCTTCTTGCTGCATCTACTTTACATTATTTGGTTGATTAGGTCATACTAATAAAGAACATGATTTAACAACAACAAAAAAGTCGAAAATGAGGGGCACTCACAGCTTGTTGCGCTTTTTCGACAAATGAAAGAACAACTCCCGCTCCCAAGATTCACCTTGCATTTGATCATAATAGAAAATTTCAGATTTTGAATAGAGAGTGATAATGAAATTACATTAGCAATGTTTATGATGATCCATTCTTGTAGATTCAACTAACTACATGAATCACCCAATTAACTAAGAAGTAAGAGGAAATCAACCTAAGCGAAAGTTGAAGAAATCAATTAACAAAAGGAGCAAAAAGAGAAACTCACAATCCAAAATTTGAGAACCGAAAATAAAGAGCTCTCCAAATAGCTACCACGAACAGCCGGAATACTGTGCTCAAATCCCACTCTTTCCAGTTGCCCTGAATACAAATACCAACGAAAGGCATAGAGAGAAAAAGATCAAAACCACATCCATTACAACAAAAAACCCCAAATTTAGGAAAAAATGCAATTTTTGAGAATTCACAATATGAAATTAGGAATTAACTAAACTAAAATATTGTCCTTTAATGAAACCCAGAAGGCAAAAGATAAAAAATGCAATCCTTTCTGATGCATCTTGACTAATAAATTCTTGACTAAAAATATAAACAAATATGAGGTGGCATATACCTTTCTGATGCATGGGATCAATTCCAGTTACACGACTCACATAAGCCATGTGAACAATCACATTTTTGCTTTAAGGAGAGCCACTGAAGTTGAAATGTGCACCCTTGATCTTCTTCTCCAGATCCCAAACATCTTCTTGCTGCATCTACTTTACATTATTTGGTTGATTAGGTCATACTAATAAAGAACATGATTTAACAACAAAAAAAAAGTCGAAAATGAGGGGCACTCACAGCTTGTTGCGCTTTTTCGACAAACTAAAGAACAACTCCCGCTCCCAAGATTCACCTTGCATTTGATCATAATAGAAAATTTCAGATTTTGAATAGAGAGTGATAATGAAATTACATTAGCAATGTTTATGATGATCCATTCTTGTAGATTCAACTAACTACATGAATCACCCAATTAACTAAGAAGTAAGAGGAAATCAACCTAAGCGAAAGTTGAAGAAATCAATTAACAAAAGGAGCAAAAAGAGAAACTCACAATCCAAAATTTGAGAACCGAAAATAAAGAGCTCTCCAAATAGCTACCACGAACAGCCGGAATACTGTGCTCAAATCCCACTCTTTCCAGTTGCCCTGAATACAAATACCAACGAAAGGCATAGAGAGAAAAAGATCAAAACCACATCCATTACAACAAAAAACCCCAAATCTAGGAAAAAAAATGCAATTTTTGAGAATTCACAATATGAAATTAGGAATTAACTAAACTAAAATATTGTCCTTTAATGAAACCCAGAAGGCAAAAGATAAAAAATGCAATCCTTTCTAATGCATCTTGACTAATAAATTCTTGACTAAAAATATAAACAAATATGAGGTGGCCTATACCTTTCTGATGCATGGGATCAATTCCAGTTACACGACTCACATAAGCCATGTGAACAATCACATTTTTGCTTTAAGGAGAGCCACTGAAGCTGAAATGTGCACCCTTGATCTTCTTCTCCAGATCCCAAACATCTTCTTGCTGCATCTACTTTACATTATTTGGTTGATTAGGTCATACTAATAAAGAACATGATTTAACAACAAAAAAAAAGTCGAAAATGAGGGGCACTCACAGCTTGTTGCGCTTTTTCGACAAATGAAAGAACAACTCCCGCTCCCAAGATTCACCTTGCATTTGATCATAATAGAAAATTTCAGATTTTGAATAGAGAGTGATAATGAAATTACATTAGCAATGTTTATGATGATCCATTCTTGTAGATTCAACTAACTACATGAATCACCCAATTAACTAAGAAGTAAGAGGAAATCAACCTAAGCGAAAGTTGAAGAAATCAATTAACAAAAGGAGCAAAAAGAGAAACTCACAATCCAAAATTTGAGAACCGAAAATAAAGAGCTCTCCAAATAGCTACCACGAACAGCCGGAATACTGTGCTCAAATCCAACTCTTTCCAGTTGCCCTGAATACAAATACCAACGAAAGGCATAGAGAGAAAAAGATCAAAACCACATCCATTACAACAAAAAACCCCAAATCTAGGAAAAAATGCAATTTTTGAGAATTCACAATATGAAATTAGGAATTAACTAAACTAAAATATTGTCCTTTAATGAAACCCAGAAGGCAAAAGATAAAAAATGCAATCCTTTCTGATGCATCTTGACTAATAAATTCTTGACTAAAAATATAAACAAATATGAGGTGGCCTATACCTTTCTGATGCATGGGATCAATTCCAGTTACACGACTCACATAAGCCATGTGAACAATCACATTTTTGCTTTAAGGAGAGCCACTGAAGTTGAAATGTGCACCCTTGATCTTCTTCTCCAGATCCCAAACATCTTCTTGCTGCATCTACTTTACATTATTTGGTTGATTAGGTCATACTAATAAAGAACATGATTTAACAACAACAAAAAAGTCGAAAATGAGGGGCACTCACAGCTTGTTGCGCTTTTTCGACAAATGAAAGAACAACTCCCGCTCCCAAGATTCACCTTGCATTTGATCATAATAGAAAATTTCAGATTTTGAATAGAGAGTGATAATGAAATTACATTAGCAATGTTTATGATGATCCATTCTTGTAGATTCAACTAACTACATGAATCACCCAATTAACTAAGAAGTAAGAGGAAATCAACCTAAGCGAAAGTTGAAGAAATCAATTAACAAAAGGAGCAAAAAGAGAAACTCACAATCCAAAATTTGAGAACCGAAAATAAAGAGCTCTCCAAATAGCTACCACGAACAGCCGGAATACTGTGCTCAAATCCCACTCTTTCCAGTTGCCCTGAATACAAATACCAACGAAAGGCATAGAGAGAAAAAGATCAAAACCACATCCATTACAACAAAAAACCCCAAATCTAGGAAAAAAATGCAATTTTTGAGAATTCACAATATGAAATTAGGAATTAACTAAACTAAAATATTGTCCTTTAATGAAACCCAGAAGGCAAAAGATAAAAAATGCAATCCTTTCTGATGCATCTTGACTAATAAATTCTTGACTAAAAATATAAACAAATATGAGGTGGCCTATACCTTTCTGATGCATGGGATCAATTCCAGTTACACGACTCACATAAGCCATGTGAACAATCACATTTTTGCTTTAAGGAGAGCCACTGAAGTTGAAATGTGCACCCTTGATCTTCTTCTCCAGATCCCAAACATCTTCTTGCTGCATCTACTTTACATTATTTGGTTGATTAGGTCATACTAATAAAGAACATGATTTAACAACAAAAAAAAAGTCGAAAATGAGGGGCACTCACAGCTTGTTGCGCTTTTTCGACAAACTAAAGAACAACTCCCGCTCCCAAGATTCACCTTGCATTTGATCATAATAGAAAATTTCAGATTTTGAATAGAGAGTGATAATGAAATTACATTAGCAATGTTTATGATGATCCATTCTTGTAGATTCAACTAACTACATGAATCACCCAATTAACTAAGAAGTAAGAGGAAATCAACCTAAGCGAAAGTTGAAGAAATCAATTAACAAAAGGAGCAAAAAGAGAAACTCACAATCCAAAATTTGAGAACCGAAAATAAAGAGCTCTCCAAATAGCTACCACGAACAGCCGGAATACTGTGCTCAAATCCCACTCTTTCCAGTTGCCCTGAATACAAATACCAACGAAAGGCATAGAGAGAAAAAGATCAAAACCACATCCATTACAACAAAAAACCCCAAATCTAGGAAAAAAATGCAATTTTTGAGAATTCACAATATGAAATTAGGAATTAACTAAACTAAAATATTGTCCTTTAATGAAACCCAGAAGGCAAAAGATAAAAAATGCAATCCTTTCTAATGCATCTTGACTAATAAATTCTTGACTAAAAATATAAACAAATATGAGGTGGCCTATACCTTTCTGATGCATGGGATCAATTCCAGTTACACGACTCACATAAGCCATGTGAACAATCACATTTTTGCTTTAAGGAGAGCCACTGAAGCTGAAATGTGCACCCTTGATCTTCTTCTCCAGATCCCAAACATCTTCTTGCTGCATCTACTTTACATTATTTGGTTGATTAGGTCATACTAATAAAGAACATGATTTAACAACAAAAAAAAAGTCGAAAATGAGGGGCACTCACAGCTTGTTGCGCTTTTTCGACAAATGAAAGAACAACTCCCGCTCCCAAGATTCACCTTGCATTTGATCATAATAGAAAATTTCAGATTTTGAATAGAGAGTGATAATGAAATTACATTAGCAATGTTTATGATGATCCATTCTTGTAGATTCAACTAACTACATGAATCACCCAATTAACTAAGAAGTAAGAGGAAATCAACCTAAGCGAAAGTTGAAGAAATCAATTAACAAAAGGAGCAAAAAGAGAAACTCACAATCCAAAATTTGAGAACCGAAAATAAAGAGCTCTCCAAATAGCTACCACGAACAGCCGGAATACTGTGCTCAAATCCCACTCTTTCCAGTTGCCCTGAATACAAATACCAACGAAAGGCATAGAGAGAAAAAGATCAAAACCACATCCATTACAACAAAAAACCCCAAATCTAGGAAAAAATGCAATTTTTGAGAATTCACAATATGAAATTAGGAATTAACTAAACTAAAATATTGTCCTTTAATGAAACCCAGAAGGCAAAAGATAAAAAATGCAATCCTTTCTGATGCATCTTGACTAATAAATTCTTGACTAAAAATATAAACAAATATGAGGTGGCCTATACCTTTCTGATGCATGGGATCAATTCCAGTTACACGACTCACATAAGCCATGTGAACAATCACATTTTTGCTTTAAGGAGAGCCACTGAAGTTGAAATGTGCACCCTTGATCTTCTTCTCCAGATCCCAAACATCTTCTTGCTGCATCTACTTTACATTATTTGGTTGATTAGGTCATACTAATAAAGAACATGATTTAACAACAACAAAAAAGTCGAAAATGAGGGGCACTCACAGCTTGTTGCGCTTTTTCGACAAATGAAAGAACAACTCCCGCTCCCAAGATTCACCTTGCATTTGATCATAATAGAAAATTTCAGATTTTGAATAGAGAGTGATAATGAAATTACATTAGCAATGTTTATGATGATCCATTCTTGTAGATTCAACTAACTACATGAATCACCCAATTAACTAAGAAGTAAGAGGAAATCAACCTAAGCGAAAGTTGAAGAAATCAATTAACAAAAGGAGCAAAAAGAGAAACTCACAATCCAAAATTTGAGAACCGAAAATAAAGAGCTCTCCAAATAGCTACCACGAACAGCCGGAATACTGTGCTCAAATCCCAATCTTTCCAGTTGCCCTGAATACAAATACCAACGAAAGGCATAGAGAGAAAAAGATCAAAACCACATCCATTACAACAAAAAACCCCAAATTTAGGAAAAAATGCAATTTTTGAGAATTCACAATATGAAATTAGGAATTAACTAAACTAAAATATTGTCCTTTAATGAAACCCAGAAGGCAAAAGATAAAAAATGCAATCCTTTCTGATGCATCTTGACTAATAAATTCTTGACTAAAAATATAAACAAATATGAGGTGGCCTATACCTTTCTGATGCATGGGATCAATTCCAGTTACACGACTCACATAAGCCATGTGAACAATCACATTTTTGCTTTAAGGAGAGCCACTGAAGTTGAAATGTGCACCCTTGATCTTCTTCTCCAGATCCCAAACATCTTCTTGCTGCATCTACTTTACATTATTTGGTTGATTAGGTCATACTAATAAAGAACATGATTTAACAACAAAAAAAAAGTCGAAAATGAGGGGCACTCACAGCTTGTTGCGCTTTTTCGACAAACTAAAGAACAACTCCCGCTCCCAAGATTCACCTTGCATTTGATCATAATAGAAAATTTCAGATTTTGAATAGAGAGTGATAATGAAATTACATTAGCAATGTTTATGATGATCCATTCTTGTAGATTCAACTAACTACATGAATCACCCAATTAACTAAGAAGTAAGAGGAAATCAACCTAAGCGAAAGTTGAAGAAATCAATTAACAAAAGGAGCAAAAAGAGAAACTCACAATCCAAAATTTGAGAACCGAAAATAAAGAGCTCTCCAAATAGCTACCACGAACAGCCGGAATACTATGCTCAAATCCCACTCTTTCCAGTTGCCCTGAATACAAATACCAACGAAAGGCATAGAGAGAAAAAGATCAAAACCACATCCATTACAACAAAAAACCCCAAATCTAGGAAAAAAATGCAATTTTTGAGAATTCACAATATGAAATTAGGAATTAACTAAACTAAAATATTGTCCTTTAATGAAACCCAGAAGGCAAAAGATAAAAAATGCAATCCTTTCTAATGCATCTTGACTAATAAATTCTTGACTAAAAATATAAACAAATATGAGGTGGCCTATACCTTTCTGATGCATGGGATCAATTCCAGTTACACGACTCACATAAGCCATGTGAACAATCACATTTTTGCTTTAAGGAGAGCCACTGAAGCTGAAATGTGCACCCTTGATCTTCTTCTCCAGATCCCAAACATCTTCTTGCTGCATCAACTTTACATTATTTGGTTGATTAGGTCATACTAATAAAGAACATGATTTAACAACAAAAAAAAAGTCGAAAATGAGGGGCACTCACAGCTTGTTGCGCTTTTTCGACAAATGAAAGAACAACTCCCGCTCCCAAGATTCACCTTGCATTTGATCATAATAGAAAATTTCAGATTTTGAATAGAGAGTGATAATGAAATTACATTAGCAATGTTTATGATGATCCATTCTTGTAGATTCAACTAACTACATGAATCACCCAATTAACTAAGAAGTAAGAGGAAATCAACCTAAGCGAAAGTTGAAGAAATCAATTAACAAAAGGAGCAAAAAGAGAAACTCACAATCCAAAATTTGAGAACCGAAAATAAAGAGCTCTCCAAATAGCTACCACGAACAGCCGGAATACTGTGCTCAAATCCCACTCTTTCCAGTTGCCCTGAATACAAATACCAACGAAAGGCATAGAGAGAAAAAGATCAAAACCACATCCATTACAACAAAAAACCCCAAATCTAGGAAAAAATGCAATTTTTGAGAATTCACAATATGAAATTAGGAATTAACTAAACTAAAATATTGTCCTTTAATGAAACCCAGAAGGCAAAAGATAAAAAATGCAATCCTTTCTGATGCATCTTGACTAATAAATTCTTGACTAAAAATATAAACAAATATGAGGTGGCCTATACCTTTCTGATGCATGGGATCAATTCCAGTTACACGACTCACATAAGCCATGTGAACAATCACATTTTTGCTTTAAGGAGAGCCACTGAAGCTGAAATGTGCACCCTTGATCTTCTTCTCCAGATCCCAAACATCTTCTTGCTGCATCTACTTTACATTATTTGGTTGATTAGGTCATACTAATAAAGAACATGATTTAACAACAAAAAAAAGTCGAAAATGAGGGGCACTCACAGCTTGTTGCGCTTTTTCGACAAATGAAAGAACAACTCCCGCTCCCAAGATTCACCTTGCATTTGATCATAATAGAAAATTTCAGATTTTGAATAGAGAGTGATAATGAAATTACATTAGCAATGTTTATGATGATCCATTCTTGTAGATTCAACTAACTACATGAATCACCCAATTAACTAAGAAGTAAGAGGAAATCAACCTAAGCGAAAGTTGAAGAAATCAATTAACAAAAGGAGCAAAAAGAGAAACTCACAATCCAAAATTTGAGAACCGAAAATAAAGAGCTCTCCAAATAGCTACCACGAACAGCCGGAATACTGTGCTCAAATCCCACTCTTTCCAGTTGCCCTGAATACAAATACCAACGAAAGGCATAGAGAGAAAAAGATCAAAACCACATCCATTACAACAAAAAACCCCAAATCTAGGAAAAAATGCAATTTTTGAGAATTCACAATATGAAATTAGGAATTAACTAAACTAAAATATTGCTAATGAGTTCAAAATGGAGTTGAACTTACAGTGGGGGTTGGGCTGTCGGAGCTTCGAGTGCGCTGAGGTGGAGGTTGGGTTGACGGAGCTTCAAAGGAGCTGACGGAGTTGATGGGGTTTCGATGAGGCGGGGCTGATGGATTTCGATAAGGCAAGGCTGATGGGGTTTCGATGAGGCGGGGCTGATGGATTTCGATAAGGCGAGGCTGATGGGGTTCGATGAGGCGGAGCTGATAGGGTGCGGGATTTCGGTAAGAGAGAGAGAGAGAGGGGGGGGGATGGGTTCTGAGTTGGGGAAGAGAAAGAGAGCGGGAGAAGAAAGAGAAGGCGAGGCTGATGGGGTTCGATGAGGCAGAGCCGATGGGGTGCGGGATTTCGGGAAGAGAGAGAGAGGGGGGGGGGGTTGTTCTGAGTTGGGGAAGAGAAAGAGAGCGGGGGAAGAAAGAGAGAGAGAGAGAGGTGGTAGGGATCTGAGCTGAGAGAGAGAGAATTGGTTTTAGGGTTTAAAATTTTGGGGTTTGAAATTTTGGGCGGGAAAATATATTTTGTGAGAATGAATCTGGACCATTGATTTTAGGGGAGATTGAACCATAGCCACTTGATAGCTTTCTTTGTGTTTTATTATATAGATATATATATAGAGGAGTGATCCAACGAGAAACACCTTTAAATGAGAAAATAAGAAACACTATTATAAACCATCAGATCTGACTCACCATCATGATTTCCATCCGACGGCGCATGCACACCCCCTCTTGAGCGGGGGTATTTTAGTCAATTCATAAATAAAAAAATACACACAGCCTCCTTCTTCCTTCTCTCTCCCTCTCTCTATCATTCCCTTCCAGGGTTTGGAGGTGATCTATTTGTATCAGGAGGCTTTGGACCTGATTTCTTGCATTATCTCTTTCATGAGTGGCTATTTTGATGAGTTGGCAGAGCTTGTCGTTTTCGTCTGCGTATTTCTTCAGCTCCTCTTTTGCATTCATTTGGTAAGTTTGCAACTCCATAGTTCTGTCGACGAGCATCTGATGATTGAAGGACGATTACAAAAATAGATTACAGATTTAACAAAGACTAATTAATAAATCATAACAAATTTAACAAAGAAATGGAACCATAATTAAACATAATCCTAAAAATCACAGATTTTGATTGCCCTACTCCTTGTCTCAGGATTTCAAAATCAGGGCTTTAATACTTGTAAGCATAATTGTGTTAAAAAAGTTATTGAATTGCCAGACAAGTAACCCCAGAATTGTGTTAGGAAATTTGTCGATGCGGCGCAAAGAAACAAACACAACCGATCAAGTTAAACGACCAGGAAAAAAAAAGAAACAATCAAACTAAACATATGACTTTTTCCCGTTTGGCAAACCTAAACTAATCTGAGACCGATGACTAAAGGGAAATCTAAGCAGATTAAAGAGGAGATCGATGACTAATCTGAGAAGGGAATGATAGAGACAGGGAGAGAGAAGGAAGGAGGCTGTGTGTATTTTTTTATTTATGAATTGACTAAAATACCCCCGCTCAAGAGGGGGTGTGCATGCGCCGTCGGATGGAAATCATGATGGTGAGTCAGATCCGATGGTTTATAATAGTGTTTCTTATTTTCTCATTTAAAGGTGTTTCTCATTGGATCACTCCTCTATATATATATATATATATATATATATATATATATATATATATATATATATATATATATCCCGTAAAATAATCATATATCTCTTGTAATAAAATAGTCTCTGTAGTGCATCATAACATCATTATCTTCACATATACATATATTCCTTCAGTACATATATACACATTTATATTTTTTTCCTTGATGCCCACACAACTGACCTCCTCGTACAGCACAAAGATCTCTATGCCTCCCCCCCCGTATATTTCAATCCTGCTAACCCACCATTTCACCTAGATCGAGGTGTCCTACAAATCTATCATTAGTGGACTGGATTGAAAGTAAGGTTGTGCGCATGTCCAACCAAGACTAAAGCAAGATGGCTAGTCAAAAAAATATATAATAAGCAAATCGACGCTCCATAGGAGTCTTACACATCTAAGGCTATGTCTTCCTCCTGGCCCTATACCAGCGAGGGAAAAACTCCAGTTCCCAAACTGTAATTTGGGGCATATATAACTGCTATTCCATAAATATAAATTTGGGGCATATTTATAACTCCTATTCTCGAATATATCCCGGGCCTGTGGGGTCCAGCCCAAACCCCTAGGAGATTGTGCGGCACTGAAAATAATAAAATTAACTCCTTTATAATTTTCCTTTAAAAAAAGTTCTCTTTTATAATTTCTCATTTATATAAATAATCTCCTATATATATATTATCTCCTTTATAATTTCTCCATTGTATGTATAATCTCCTTTATATATTATCTCCTTTATAATTTCTCCTTTGTATATATAATCTCCTTTATATATATATCTCCTTTATAATTTCTCCTTTGTATATATTATCTCCTCTATAATTTCTCCTTTATGTATATTTTCTTCTTTATAACACAATTTTCTCCTTTACATTATCGTATATGTATATCTCATTAAATTACCATCAAAAGGCGTATATAAGCACCTCAGTTCATTCTTCATATTCTTAATATATCAATATTATCATAATTCTCCATATTTCAATATTACAGCACCGTATCATATATATATCATAAATATGTATACATACACATTCGTCAACACCCTCTAATACACATATATTAGTTTCTTACACCCTATAATTCACTCCGTATCATACTTATTAATTTCTCTATTCGATGCACTTAACACATCGTCAATCATCAATAATAAGCCATTACTTAAAATTTTCATAGCACATCAGGTACCTAAAAATAAAGAAAATCAAACTCACATACATCACGCCTTAAATATGTATCATATGTTAAAATAAACAGAATCATACTCACCTGAGGAAACTCGAAGGCTGACTGTGTAAGCTCTCAGCTATTTCCCCCCGAACTCGCCTCTTCTTGCCTTTTATCATATTTTAACACTAATTAGGGCTAAAGATATTCAAATCACTCACAAATGACAATTAAAATCATTCAAATCTCTCACAGGAATTTCATCGAACGCCTGACATGCATTATACGTATGCGCAACCTCACAATTTTATTAATTAGATTTTAAGCCTATACAATCGTCCAAAAATTATTCTAAATTGTTCTTCATAATTTTCAACAATTTTTATTGCCAATCTCTTACAGAGTCCAAGCTTAAACTCTTCTAATTTCAAACCCAAAACCCTAACACTTTTCAAATTTACTCCTACCATTTCAAATAAAGAATTAATTGCTTCTAACATGAAGATTATCCCATAATCACCCTACCACCCTATTTCTCTTGTCAAAAAAATTGAAAACATACAACCCAATACAATTTAATGAAATAAATTCTCACCTTCAAAGAAGCCAATCCAAAAATTCAATGCCAGGACGTTGAAGAGCACCCTTGAAATAGTTAAAACCCTATAAATTTTTTGTAAAATGGCTAGTTATTTGTGGGATTCAAAATCCGAAAATGAAGAAAGAAAGAAAGAAGGGGGCTTCAGGTTTCGATTTTGGACGGGAATCAGGAGAAGAAAGGGGGAGGCGTATAGGGTGTAAATAAAAGTGGAAAATTGATTATAAGAACCTCCTTGACTCTTTCATTATTTACATGTCCTTATAATTCTTCTTTTCATAATAAAGTTCAATAAAATCCACTCTACCAAATAAATAAATAAATTAAAGAATATATATAGAAGATAAATTGCATATCTATGCATAATAATAACAATAACAATAATTATATTAGGAATAAAAGAAATACAAACAACTATTTTGAAATTATAAAATAAAGGGGTGTTACACATAACAAGGGATTGAACCCAATAAAGTGGAGAACGATAAGGGCTTCCACAGGGCCTATGTAGAATGGGACGCATAGAATCCGACATGTATGCATTAGAAATCATCATATGCATTTGTGTTTCTTGACTTGTTTTATGCATGCTCGCTTTTCATTTTCACCTCAAACACTTGACACTTAGCCTAACTTCACTTGTTGTTCTATGTTCTATTTATTATTGTTTATGCATCATTTATTATTGTTTTATTAATATGCATAAAGTTTGTGATTGTGAGATTTAGAAGTATCACTATTAATATAGTATAGTGTACATTTAACTCACGTGCCCACTTTTCAATAGGCTTTTGCAGGTTTTAGTTATGGATAGCCTCGATGCAATTAAAGCTTGGAGTATAAATGCAAATTGAAGATTCTATGTGTTGTAAAGATTTGTAATTAATGTGTTTAATTCTGTTGTGTTTTGTAAGAAGAGAAGATATAGTGAAAAGTTTTAAATTTCCATGTATTTGATACTGTGTTTATGATTGCGATTGAAGTTGATTCTGGAAATTGTGCCACTTATTTCTAATTTTATTTATTGGAAATTCGGGGCGCTACACCGAGCCTCGCCCAAATAGAATCCTTCGATGAACACAAATCCATTTGTTTGGCCACCACAATTCTCTCGATGTAACCTACTCCTCGAACATGACAAAAAGCCAGGGGGGGGGGGGGGGGGGCGCTTATGATGAGGGTAAAAGTTGTGGGTGATATACACCATAAAAGTAACGCTCAGATCTCAGGACTCCTAATGCTTTAAATAAAAGGCCCAGGGGTAGCTCATGGGCCACCCAGGGGCAGCTCATGGGCCACCCACGAGCCCAATTTTCAAGGGGCCAACCCACTAGGAAGTACCCGCCCATCAGATCCCTTTAAACCAGGGGATTAACGACTAGAACACTCCCTTATCAACCCCTTTGGCCTATAAATATAGACCTACATCTACAGTATGAAGGTAACCACAATTTCACCCCCTTAATCCTTCTCTTTAACTGCTATTTATTGACATGAGTATCGGAGGGACAGTCGTCGAGAATCCTCCTGGTGTTTCACACTTTTTTGCAGGTCCACAACGGTTGTTTTTCCCATACACCTCCACTCATACTAGCCTAACATCCAGGTCAGATCTATGGTTGAGATCTAAAGTTTCCTTTCCAACAAAAGAACTCACTATTTGTTTCTCCCATACCCAAAAAACAACAACATTAGTAGGATTGATAAATGAATAAAGTGAATTGATATATATTCATGATTTCTGTGAAATCATAGAAAGCATGTTAAGTGAACAAATAACAAAGTAGAGATATAAACTAGTCTAATTGTTGGATGAATGCTTAATTGTTTGCAATAATATTTGTGAAATGAACTCACTGTTTTGAATTTGTTTTATGACTAATTAGAACCATTATAGGTCATAGTATCGATGGTAATCTAATTAGAAATATAGTCCGACAAATAACAGGCGAAATACACAATAAATTGGGGGTGTGAAATGCTCACTGTTTTAGTATAATTACCCATTTCTTGGACTGATTAGATTACTATTACTAAGCCTGTAAATACTCTCTTTTGAGACTTATATCACTATTTAGATTTGTTATTTTGAACTGATGTATGATAAGTCATGGATAGCTCTTGAATCGGGTTTGAAAAGAGCCCAAATTGACAAAGTTTTGACTGAATGATGTGCTATTTTGGGGGGTTGATTAGTCTCTATTTATGGGCTATAAAACCCCCTGTTTGAAACCCCATTTCTTTTTGTTGAAGTGATGATAGGGTTTGTTGGTGTATGCCCTAGAGGCCACTTGTGTATTGACATTACTAGTTTACATTGTATCATGACATTTATTTCATATTTAGGCATTTCATTTATAGCGTTATTTATTGTGAATTAAATGAAAAAAATGAAGTCCTTAGAATAGTAAGTTCAATGTCATGGAATATTAAGTGCATGACTTGATTGTGATATCCTATTTACTGAAACCATAACAATATTCTTAAATGTCCCTAGTCGAGTATTATTGTGAAATAGGACAATGATAATACATAGAGGCTAGTGTGGCGTTGACTGATGACCATTCTCACGGGTCAAGGATATGAGATATCAAATCTTCACATGGGTACATATTAGAGTAATAATGTACTGAACTGACCCACCATGAGAACGCTGCATGGAACATTACGGGAGTGTCATAAGCGGTTCTCACAGTGACCACGGTGTATGTAGTCCTTTGACTTGAAGTCACTACGGTTCCCTCCATGAGAAATTATATTTTTTAATGCTGTCAAACGTTGCCTGTAATAAGGTGATTATAAATTCGACTATTGGATATACTACAAATCATGTGGAGGGATGTGAGCAACTTAGATAGGATTTCTCTCTCTTACATAACATGAGCGATATCTACAGGCCCCTTAAGACTGTAAAATGCATGGCCGTGCTCAAATGAGTCAATATGAGATATTGATCTCATTTGTTTTCAATAAGTCTACTCGGACATCAAGCAACCAAAAATTGAACTATACATGGGTGACATGTTCAATGCCTTGTGGTCAATTAAGATGAATAAAGGGACTAGACTACATGGTAACATAGGTCACGGATAGGTTATGTCAAATCACTGACATTCTTGTTACTTGAGTAGTAGTGATGTATTGCTAAATACCGCTCAATGTTTGTAATACTCGAATATGATTTTAGTATTACTGTCAACACAATCGGAACTTCCAAGGTCACACATTTAGAATTGATCGAAATTGAGATTTAAATTTATGAGATGAATTTAATTGAGAATTCTAGTAAGACTTGGAATGCTGACATGGTTGGATAATTAATTATATTAAATGGGCCAATTAAAGTTGGAAGGCCCACACACAAACCTGACCCAGATCAAATTGTGAGCCCAACCACCTCACCACTCTCTTAGGGTTATTTTTCTGCACCTATACATATGATATATTTCTGTGGAAAAAAAATGCATGAGAAAACCCTAGATATCACAGAGAGATCGTGAAGGACATCCCCTTCCCCCCATCTAGCATCGCAACGTGAGGAAGAGCTTGATTTGATCCGTTCGCGTGGATACAATAGAAGCACTGCAACCTTTGCAGTGCTGTGATTGGCATAGCTTGGATACACCAGATCTATCTGTAAGGTATAATTCCTAAACACTATTTATGGCTATGTGTAACATCCAGAATTTTCAAATAACTAAATATCAAAAATTTCATTTGTTTTCACGTGTTTTGCACGTGCAAATTAATGTGTGTATTTGGCTTTAAAAATTATTTTAATATTATGAACAAACATTTTCATTCTCTTTTATAAAAAAAATTCCTATTATTATTTATTGTTAGTTCTTAGGCCCCAAAATTCCTATTATTATTTATTATTATTTATTGTTAGAATTAAGCTGTGATTGGCATAGCTTAATTCTAGCCCACCCAAAATTAATTAATTAATTAATTAAGAACCCATGGATTTTAGCCCACCTAACTAGCCCACTAATTAATTCTAATATTAATTAAAACAACTTGTATAGTAGACATGATCATGTAACAAATTAATTAATAAATTAATGAACAAACAACTTGGTGTGCATGTGAGGGCACGTGCATTGCACATGCACATGCAATGGGACAAGGAGGGAGGCCGGCTGTAACCCCTGTTTTTCATTTTTCGTATTTTTAGTGTATTTTTCTTTTCTTGTGTATTTGTATTCTTTTTTTTTTCTTGGACCGTATATTGAGTTGTTTCAATAAATTTTTATTTTCTTTTCTCATTCTTGATTGTTGCGAGTTATTTTCGATTTCTTGGTTATTCCAGTTCATGGTTGTTGTTTTCGCTCTTTATTGTTGTCTCGTTCTCTTTGTTTGTATTTTTGGGTGCTCTTGGTGATTTGGTGGTCTACCCCATTCCTAATCCAATTATTTTGATCTCTAATTGATTACCAAAGCCAAATTACCCAATCCTAGTTTGAATCCTATTCAATTTGATCCCCATTTGTCTTATTGGATTAACCCTATACTACTCCCTCTCCAATCATCTCCCCCCTTAGCCGACCAACCCTCCAAGCCACAAGCTTGTTGCCATTCATATCTCTCTCTTGTGGGTTCCCTCTTCTCTTGCTTTGAGAAGCCACGTGATGAGACTATTCTGAGTTGGTCATTCGGCCGGATTTGACTTGTGAGATTCCGCCAGTTGCTATTATGGATCAGTTGGAGAAAGTGCTTAAGAACAAGGTCATCAAGTTGGTTCGTGTTGCTTGGAATCCTCACTCACCCGGTGGGTCATCAAGTTCATCTCGCATTGCCGCTAGCTTTATCAGGAGTGCACGATATTTTTCATGTCTTACAACTCAGGAGGTATATCCGAGATGAGAGTCACGTGATCGACTATTCTGAGTTGATCGTTCGGCTGGATTTGACTTGTGAGATTCTGCCAGTTGCAATTGTGGATCAGTGGGAGAAAGTTCTTAAGAACAAGGTCATCAAGTTGGTTCATGTTGCTTGGAATCCTCACTCGCTCGGTGGGTCATCAAGTTCGTCTCGCATTGCTACCAGCTTTATCAGGAGTGCACGATGTTTTCCATGTCTTACAACTCAGAAGGTATATCCGAGATGAGAGCCACGTGATCGACTATTATGAGTTGACCGTTCGGCTGGATTTGACTTGTGAGATTCCGCCAGTTGCTATTGTGGGTCAGTGGGAGAAAGTGCTTATAACAATGGGACATTGCCTGCACTTATGGGAACTTATGACAACTCCACCACCTGTCACAATGTTCCAAGCCTCTGACATGTTGCTATACTCCAACTGATGGCAAGCGACAAATCGAGAGGAGACAAAAGAATGGGTTGCCCCAGAATCAAAAGGAACATGGACAGGAAAATAGCAAACAAGGATGATACCTAAAAGGAATCAAAGACAAGGAGAAAGCATAGACGGTTAAGGGATAGAGAGAAGCAAACAAGGAATCAAGGGATTGAATAAGAAGAGATCAAAATGGAGGGAACAAGACCAGTATCCAGAATCAGAGTTGGTATGAATTCTAATTATGTATGCATGGTTGATGAAATGTTAAGCCGATCCCAGTTCAAGCCAAGCTTGTCCAATATATTAAGCAACTAATACATTAGCCAAACCTGGGCTCTGATACCACTAAAATCCTGTCACGCCCCGCTTCCCAAAAAGAATACGGAATACGGATACGCAACAAAAGCCCAGCGAATGACTTTCATCATCCATAAGCTGTTCAGGAATCTTTATAATATCTCACAAAATAATTAGAATCAGAAGCAAAAGAGTCAACCACACATGCATAACGGAATTAATAAACCAACAGAATTTACTTGTAACAATATATAATATCTATATAATAAAACACAAAGAAAGCTATCAAGTGGCTATGGTTCAATCTCCCCTAAAATCAAAGGTCCAGATTCATTCTCACAAAACATATTTTCCCGCCCAAAATTTCAAACCCCAAAATTTTAAACCCTAAAACCAATTATCTCTCTCTCAGCTCAGATCCCTACCGCCTCTCTCTCTCTCTCTTTCTTCCCCCGCTCTCTTTCTCTTCCCCAAATCAGAACAACCCCCCCCCCCTCTCTTTCTCTTCCCGAAATCCCGCACCCCATCGGCTTTGCCTCATCGAACCCCATCAGCCTCGCCTTCTCTTTCTTCTCCCGCTCTCTTTCTCTTCCCCAACTCAGAACCCATCCCCCCCTCTCTCTCTCTCTCTTACCGAAATCCCGCACCCCATCAGCTCCGCCTCATCGAACCCCATCAGCCTCGCCTTATCGAAATCCATCAGCCCCGCCTCATCGAAACCCCATCAGCCTTGCCTTATCGAAATCCATCAGCCCCGCCTCATCGAAACCCCATCAACTCTGTCAGCTCCTTTGAAGCTCCGTCAACCCAACCTCCACCTCAGCGCACTCAAAGCTCCGATAGCCCAACCCCCACTGTAAGTTCAACTCCATTTTTAACTCATTAGCAATATTTTAGTTTAGTTAATTCCTAATTTCATATTGTGAATTCTCAAAAATTGCATTTTTTTCCTAGATTTGGGGTTTTTTGTTGTAATGGATGTGGTTTTGATCTTTTTCTCTCTATGCCTTTCGTTGGTATTTGTATTCAGGGCAACTGGAAAGAGTGGGATTTGAGCACAGTATTCCGGCTGTTCGTGGTAGCTATTTGGAGAGCTCTTTATTTTCGGTTCTCAAATTTTGGATTGTGAGTTTCTCTTTTTGCTCCTTTTGTTAATTGATTTCTTCAACTTTCGCTTAGGTTGATTTCCTCTTACTTCTTAGTTAATTGGGTGATTCATGTAGTTAGTTGAATCTACAAGAATGGATCATCATAAACATTGCTAATGTAATTTCATTATCACTCTCTATTCAAAATCTGAAATTTTCTATTATGATCAAATGCAAGGTGAATCTTGGGAGCGGGAGTTGTTCTTTCATTTGTCGAAAAAGCGCAACAAGCTGTGAGTGCCCCTCATTTTCGACTTTTTTTTTGTTGTTAAATCATGTTCTTTATTAGTATGACCTAATCAACCAAATAATGTAAAGTAGATGCAGCAAGAAGATGTTTGGGATCTGGAGAAGAAGATCAAGGGTGCACATTTCAGCTTCAGTGGCTCTCCTTAAAGCAAAAATGTGATTGTTCACATGGCTTATGTGAGTCGTGTAACTGGAATTGATCCCATGCATCAGAAAGGTATATGCCACCTCATATTTGTTTATATTTTTAGTCAAGAATTTATTAGTCAAGATGCATCAGAAAGGATTGCATTTTTTATCTTTTGCCTTCTGGGTTTCATTAAAGGACAATATTTTAGTTTAGTTAATTCCTAATTTCATATTGTGAATTCTCAAAAATTGCATTTTTTCCTAGATTTGGGGTTTTTTGTTGTAATGGATGTGGTTTTGATCTTTTTCTCTCTATGCCTTTCGTTGGTATTTGTATTCAGGGCAACTGGAAAGAGTGGGATTTGAGCACAGTATTCCGGCTGTTCGTGGTAGCTATTTGGAGAGCTCTTTATTTTCGGTTCTCAAATTTTGGATTGTGAGTTTCTCTTTTTGCTCCTTTTGTTAATTGATTTCTTCTACATTGAAATAACTCTGCTTTGGATTGTTGGATTCCTTCTCAAATTATTTTTCGGACTTTCCTAGCAGAGCCGTACGGGTTCAATGACTGCATTAATCATATTTACTACTATTGGTATGAACAACCTGAAGTTTGGCCTGGTGTAGCTTACAAAGCTAACTGTGTGGCTTCCCATCCCACACTGTTTGAGTGGGTGCTGTCATTTAGTGAAGCTGATGGCAGCCTTTCTCTACAGTCTTAAGTAGTTTAAAAGTGAAGTTACCAGCATCAAAGTAGTTTACAAGAAATAAAAAGGAAGAAAGTACAAATGGATAAAAAACGAGACTGGAAAAGCGGAGGCAGATGAGGAGTCTGCTAAAAACAGCCACCGCCGAGAAGCAGAAGAGATATCTGCCATCATTTAAAACTGTAACTCAAAATCTTAAGAATCTCCTTCATAAAGAACAAATTTTTTGGTTAAAATCTTGATAAATAGTTGTCCCCGGAAAAAAAATCTTGATAAATAGTCGCTCAATAATCATAGGTGAGTTTTCGAACATCTGGAAAGTGTTGTTTGTTCAATTTAACCTATTTTTCAATGAATGCCTACTAGCATAATCATGGACTAATTTGAAAAGATGTAGCGGGAAATTAACGGATTAAACTAAATCAGTTACTCAAACGCTCCTACCATTATGTATTGGGCTTTTTTCACTTCAAATATTTTCTGTTTCCATGTTTCAGCCCCAATTGTTAATATTTCCATAATCTCAATTTGATATCTAACTGTATATTGATTGGTAGTCAATCAACTTTAGCTGGTCCAGGTAATCATATCTGATGAAATTGAAATCGAGCTTACTGAGCTTCCATTTTAATAGAGATGTTAGTTTTTCATGCCAATTTTTATATAATCTATGTTGATGTCTCTTCAATTGAGAAATAGTTGAGTTCCCGTTTCAATATTGAATAAAATGAGCCAAGTTATTTGAGAGGAGGTGGAACTTGAAACTTCCATCGTGGAAGTATGCCATCTACAGTTTGCAGTACTCTTACCTTTGTGCAGAAATACTTGAAGTTGTCTTTAATTAATTTGTTTGGATGCAGAATTGAGCAAGAGGACGGGGAATGATAGTGAACAGATAGCCCAAGGAGGAGATAACTGGGTGATACCTGCAGGTACATCACATCTCAACGCTCCTTCCAAACAGTTTGGAAAAGATTCGCATAAATGAATGTTGAACTGAACCTACATGCTCTTACAACAATTTAATCACAAGAAGCTCCATATTGCACTAGAGCTACCATTTCTGAAATTAAATACAAGCCAATTTTGCAGTACATGTTAAATAACAATAAATAGTTTCAATACACTGGAATGCTGCAGCCTTTTCCCCACGGCAATGCATCCTTAGATCCAGTTCGATTCTACAGAATGGTAATATAGTACATGATTCTATTGGCTAGCTATCCTCAGTCTTTAGCTAGCTATCATTTAGTTGTCAATCCTCTTCAGCTCTTCTGAATCATGTTCATCCCCTTATTGATCTATTAGAACCTGCAGTTTGATGATTAACTGGCTTTCTAACTATGCTCCATTTTGCTGTTCTTTTCTCCATTCCCAAGGCTTCTCGGGGTTTGATGAAGCCCACAGTCCTACTCGAGCAGATCAGTGTGGTTTTCTTAGATATTTTACAGATCCTATACATCATTTTCATCTTCCCAATGCTTCTCAACTTCAAAACTTTAATAACTCTGCTTTGGATTGTTGGATTCCTTCTCAAATTATTTTTCGGACTTTCCTAGCAGAGCCGTACGGGTTCAATGACTGCATTAATCATATTTACTACTATTGGTATGAACAACCTGAAGTTTGGCCTGGTGTAGCTTACAAAGCTAACTGTGTGGCTTCCCATCCCACACTGTTTGAGTGGGCGCTGTCATTTAGTGAAGCTGATGGCAGCCTTTCTCTACAGTCTTAAGTAGTTTAAAAGTGAAGTTACCAGCATCAAAGTAGTTTACAAGAAATAAAAAGGAAGAAAGTACAAATGGATAAAAAACGAGACTGGAAAAGCGGAGGCAGATGAGGAGTTTGCTAAAAACAGCCACCGCCGAGAAGCAGAGGAGATATCTGCCATCATTTAAAACTGTAACTCAAAATCTTAAGAATCTCCTTCATAAAGAACAAATTTTTTGGTTAAAATCTTGATAAATAGTTGTCCCCGGAAAAAAAATCTTGATAAATAGTCGCTCAATAATCATAGGTGAGTTTTCGAACATCTGGAAAGTGTTGTTTGTTCAATTTAACCTATTTTTCAATGAATGCCTACTAGCATAATCATGGACTAATTTGAAAAGATGTAGCGGGAAATTAACGTATTAAACTAAATCAGTTACTCAAACGCTCCTACCATTATGTATTGGGCTTTTTTCACTTCAAATATTTTCTGTTTCCATGTTTCAGCCCCAATTGTTAATATTTCCATAAAAGTTCTTATGGTGTTCCTGTGATTAAGAATTTGATATCTAACTGTATATTGATTGGTTGCAGGTTGTTTCTAATGGGACTAAAAAAGTATGGCAAAGGGGATTGGAGAAACATATCGCGCAATTTTGTGGTCACCCGAACCCCAACTCAGGTCGCAAGCCATGCACAGAAGTACTTCATCAGGCTGAACTCGGGCGGCAAAGATAAAAGGAGAGCAAGTATTCACGACATTACCACTGTTAATTTGCCAGATAATTCTCAATCAAGTCCTTCTATTGCTCTCAATGGAGCAGCAACTGGATTCAGTCCATCTAAAAATGGTAATCAGTTCATGCACCTACCTTACGGTGTAAATATATGAGCATTTATGTAATACTGCAATGTGACATCTAGAAAAGAAATTTTCTGTAGATTTTACTTTTGTACATATTACCATTGCAAGGTATATGGACCTATGAGCATGTAAGTGATGGTAACATTAATGGAAGGCATTTATCGGCTGATCATTTTCGTTAAAGAAGTTTGCAGTGAATATATATACTCCTTTGTCAAGTGTTTTGGTTGCTTGAAGAAGCTAGAGTTACAAAGTCTTATGAAGAATGCAGATCTTTGGTGATCCTATACTCAAAGAATGCATTACAGAGTCTTATTGCAAACTCCGGTTAAGACGCATGATTTGTAAGATGATTCTGTTATTCGAAAGTAATAGTGTAAAATTATGAAATGGTGGTAATGTAAAATATTTGTAAGATGACATCCTCAACCTGATTTTTCCCGTTGTCATCAATCATGTTCTGTTTCCATTTTAAATTATGAAATGGTGGTAATGTAAAATATTTTGGTAAAACATCTTGATATTATGGTCAGTGTGTGAAAGACCTGTGAATAATTTTGTTGCCATCTGTAACTTTGACATGCGTGTTAGCGATTAAATCAAATATTACCTTTAAATGTGACATCTGTGTTGTTGTAGCTGTTGATTGTTGATTAAAACAAATATTACCAAGAGATTGGCATAGTCGTTTCCTATTAGCATTCTTGATCGTGATTTTTCAGGTCTTTTCATTATGGCGAGTTTAGTCGTCTATCTGTCTGCAATCTTCATGTTCTCAAAATATTTTTTATGCTTTCTTTTTCTCTTTATGTTACTGTCTATTTTACTGGTGAAATTCCTGATAGTTGGGTTTATGTGTTTTATGTTAATCACTCTGTAATTATTTTGGCAAATTGGGCCTAATGTTGTCATCTATGTTATTAGTTTTACCTGCATGTGCATCTTTTTTTTATAATATATATCAAAAATTGTCGTCCCTGTTAATCAAAAAAGGGGGTCAATATGCATGTTTCAAATCAAATTTGCAGTACACTCTCCAGTATATGGATATAGATTTATTCATATGGAGATGTAATTGTGCTTGATCACATTTAACAAAAGGTCTTCACATGCACATCACAACAAACTTTCGCTCTCTCTTACTTTATTTAAAATCATACATGGTTAACTACATAAAAATATGACAATCGGGAAATAACTCATGTAGTTTGAGGCGATAACTACATGTGCAAATGAATTGCTACTTTTGGCGGGCTCTAAATTCGGAGCAGATGTAATTTCGATCCACTATTATTGTAGATTTACAATACTCTTTTTCAATCCCGAACTGCTGACAAATGATCCTGCATAAACAACTTAATCATACTTTACAGTACATCAATGTCTACTGCCAAATACACATCTATATAAATCATCCTTCACAAAAAATGTGCAGTTTGAGGATGAATTGCCACTCCAAATCAAAAAAAAAAAAAAAAAAAAAATCCTCAAACTGAGCAAGCCACACATAGCAAGAAATTTTCGGTCCACTAATGTTGTAGATTCATAATATTATTTTTGAATCTTCAGCTGCTGACAAATGGTCCTGCAATATACAAATTAATAAACATCAATCTCACTCCATAATCTTACTTCAGAGTACATTAATACATCAACGTCTACTAGACAAAAAACATCCATATAAATCATCTCTTACTGTTAACATGATTTTTCATATGTTGCATCGTTCCGAATACGTGCCGTAGGCACGTGCCCACGGGCATACCTATGTCTCAAATAAATCAGAATCTGGACAAATCAAATATCCTGGGCCACATCGCCCAAATACAAAATAAATATTCAAGTACTCAAAATACATTGTTCCAAAACAACAATAATAATAATACTAATAAACAAGCAATCCAGCACTAATATCTCATTTCGCCAATACCGTCAGGCAGTTAACCATCCTGATCTACAATTAATAATTACAGGCGAAGGAAAGAGAAAACAAGTACCCGTCAATTACAAGTTACGGGCCACTTATAATGTAGGATACAAGCACATGGGAAAACTAACAAATAACACGGAATAAAGCATCAACAGTAATGACTAGCATGAATCAGTAAAACAAAGTCAACTAGTATGGTATACTAAAAGTACAAATGAATGTGTTAGTAACAGTGTCATATGGCAACTAACAGTGTCCAGTAACAGTAATCTTAGTATATCAGTATAACAGTATAACAGTATCAGTCCAACAGTCTTATTCTAACAGTATCAGTCTTATGTTCTTACAGTCTTGTGTGTATTACTGGCTAGGTAGCACTTTATGCATCTCAGTTTTTACTACATGGTTGCTACAACAAACAGTTTCGCTTTTAGATTTCATAGTGGACCATAATGGGGCAGTGTACTTAGGTATCAGTAATAGTAGTAGTAGCAGTAAAAGTAACAGTAGCAGTAGTAGTAACAGTATGGAACACTAGTTCCCTTCCAAGTACACGTTTCCATATTTTCCACTACTAGATCTTCCCTTAAGAAACCCCGGCTTGGTTACTTTTATTATGGTCATCAAACAGACATGATGGTGCATGAAATAGTGTCAAACTAATATGGTATAATCAGTAATAGGTTCAGGGAAACAATCAAGCATGCATCGATGATATACAGTCACATAAACGAGCAAAACAGTGTATGTTCATATTCAGGACAGCATGACAATACAGTACTAAAACAGTGAATCTCGTCACTATAGAAATGCAAATCTGGATCTGTCAAAAAATCTGAAAAATAGAATCCCAACCGAATCCAGCGAATATAAATAAGTCACATAGTAATTCACAAAATCATAACTCAAAACTGATTTGAATCCAGAAAATATGTTCAGTCAGAAATCAGTAAAACAAATTCTCAGTCCGAAAAAACAGCATCAAAACCTCTCTAATAAATCCAGAAAAATTTGTGGTATTCCCCTATATGTCTAAAATCAAAATATAAAGTTTCATAATATTCTAGTAAAATTAGTTCAGTCATCAAAAATAAGAAAATATCAAGAAACGGTAGTTTGGCAAATCTGGAATTCCCAACACTGTTGTACGAAGATCATGATATCTTGCAACCAGCGAAACGAAATCCAAATCCACCAAAGGGATGATAAAATATACTAACTTTCATATTTCACAATAACTTTTCATACAGTAGAAGGAAATAGAGTAAAAATACAATTCATTACAGAACAGCGAGCAAAATACAGCAAGTATAGTGTTCATAAACAAGCATGAAATGGCACATAAAACTCATCAATAAAATCTACCAGAATTCTGGGTAATCCCTAAGTAGATATATAAAAACTGACCAAAGTCTCAGATCAAAATAACATGTTTAGAATTAGTATCAAAATAATTTAATCATCAAAATTACCAAGAAATGAACTCTGGAAATGGTCTACACCTCTGTAGTAAAACAGTCATATCTCACACATACGAAAACAAAATCGATCAAGGTCAGAGGTGTGTGAAAAGAGACAAAATTCTCTAAAACTCATGTTTTATACCGGAACTAAGTTACTAACTTCAAGATAGTCCAAAATAGCAAACAAAACAGATCAGCGACAAAATACAGATTTTTTCCTTTATCAACAACTCAACATATATCATACAAAACTTGTTCAAAACACAACCAAACTTGAAATCGAGTCTACCAAGTGTCCAAACATCATGAATTAAGGTAATTAACATATCTAAAATAAGTCTACCACATGGTTTTCCACAAATACTCAAATTCTCACGAGAAGTCTCACATACATGATCAAATCAAGAACAGGGTAGAACCTAAGTTAATTCATGTCAATATTGTGTCGTGAGACAACTATGGTCAAGTTTTCACAATAGAGACAAAACTCATCAAAGATAACACACACACGAGTTGTCTCTAGACCCAACTACACTATAGGTGGTATTTTTGACTTGTATCAAACAAAGAAATTGGAGTACAAGTTACTTTCCTTAATCGGGAATGAAGAACGACGAAAATCAAGAATAACGGAAAGGATTCCCAGGCAATGAATGAAAATCCACGAACAAGAGATCCACAATCAAGAGCAACGAACCCACGAACAAACGCATGAACACACGGATGCGGTGGTTCAAATCAGGAAGCAATTGCAGGCAGCTCAGGATCGGCAGAAGCGATGGGCTGATGTCCATCGAAGGGCTTTGGAGTTTGTTATTAGTGACCATATTTTCCTTAAGGTATGCCGTGGCATGGTGTCATTCGGTTCGGTGGTGGGGGCAAGCTTAGCCCTAGGTTTATTTGACCGTTTGAGATTTTGGAACGAGTAGGCAAGGTGGCCTATCATCTCATATTGCCGCCAGCTTTATCAGGAGTGCACGATGTTTTTCATGTCTTACAACTCAGGAGGTATATCCGAGATGAGAGCCACGTGATCGACTATTCTGAGTTGACCGTTTGGCCGGATTTGACTTGTGAGATTCCGCCTGTTACTATTGTGGATCAGTGGGAGAAAGTGCTTAAGAACAAGGTCATCAAGTTGGTTCGTGTTGCTTGGAATCCTCACTCGCCCGGTGAGTCGACTTGGAAACTGGAAGAGGAGATTCAGCAGAAGTTTCCTCATTTGTTTGAGTAGTAGTTTTGGTTTTTTTTTCTTTTGGGGATTACCCTATGTATCTTCTTTTTGAATTTCGAAGACGAAATTCTTTTTGTTAGGTGGGTAGGATTGTAACCCCTGTTTTTCATGTTTCGTATTTTGGTGTATTTTTCTTTTCTTGTGTATTTGTACTCTCATGTTTTTCTTCCTTGGACCGTATATTGAGTTGTTTCAATATATTTTTATTTTCTTTTCTCATTCTTGATTTTTCCGAGTTATTTCCGATTTCTTGGTTGTTCTTGTTCACGGTTGTTTTTTTCGCTCTTTATTTTTGTCTCGTTCTCTTTGTTCGTATTTTTGGGTGCTCTTAGTGATTTGGTGGTCTACCCCATTCCTAATTCTATTATTTTGATCCCTAATTGATTACCAAAGCCAAATTACCCAATCCTACTTTGAATCATATTCAATTTGATCCCCATTTGTCTTATTGGATTAAACCTATACTACTCCCTCTCTGATCATCTCCCCCCTTGGCCGACCAACCCTCCAAGCTACAAGCTCGTCACCATTCATATCTCTCTCTTGTGGGTTCTCTCTTCTCTTGCTTTGAGAAGCATGTCGTGTGTTCGTAGGTTCGTTCGTAGGTTCGTTGCTCTTGATTGTGGCTCTCTAGTTCGTGGATTTTTGTTCGTTGCCTAGGAATCCCGCTATTCTTGATTTTCATCGTTCTTCATCTCCGATTGAGGCAAGTAACTTGTACTCCAATTCCTTTATTTGGTACAAGTCAAAAATACCATCTATAGTGTAGTTGGGTCTAAAGACAACTCGTGTGTTTGTTATCTTTGATGGGTTTTGTCTTTATTGTGAAAACGTGACCATAGTTGCCTTACGACACAATATTGATATGAATTAACTTAGGTTTTACCCGTTCTTGATTTGATCATGTATGTGAGACTTCTTGTGAGAATTTGGGTATTTGTGGAGAACATGTGGTAGACTTGTTTTAGATATGTTAATTACCCTAATTCATGATGTTTGGACACTTGATAGACTCGATTTCAAGTTTGGTTGTGTTTTGAACAAGTTTTGTATGATATATGTTGAGTTGTTGATAAAGGGAAAAATCTGTATTTTGTCGTTGATCTGTTTTGTTTGCTGTTTTGGACTGTCTTGAAGTCAGTAACTTAATTTCGGTATAAAACATGAGTTTTAGAGAATTTCGTATATTTTCAAACCCCTCTGACCTTGATCGATTTCGTTTTTCGTATGTGTGAGATATGACTGTTTTACTACAGAGGTGTAGATCATTTCCAAAGTCCATTTCTCGGTAATTTTGATGATTAAATTATTTTGATTCTAATTCTAAACATGTTATTTTGATATGAGACTTTGGTCAGTTTTTCTATATCTAATTAGGGATTACCCAGAATTTTGGTAGATTTTATTGATGAGTTTTATGTGCCGTTTCATGCTCGTTTATGAACACTATACTTGTTGTATCTTGCTCGCTGTTCTGTAATGAATCGTATTTTTACCCTATTTCCTTCTACTGTATGAAAAATCTTGTGAAATATGAAAGTTATTATATTTTATCTATTTTCATATCCCTTTGGCAGATTTGGACTTCATTTCACTGGTTGCGAGATATCATGATTTTCGTACAGCAGTGTTGGGAATTCCAGAATTGCCAAACTACCGTTTCTTGATGTTTTCTTATTTTTGATGACTGAACTAATTTTACTGGAATATTATGAAACTTTATATTTTGATTCTAGACATATAGGGAAATACCCCAGATTTTTCCTGAATTTATTGAAGAGGTTTTGATGCTGTTTTTCGGACTGAGAATTCGTTTTACTGATTTCTGACTAAACATATTTTCTGGATTCAAATCCGTTTTGAATTATGATTTTGTGAATTAATATGTGACTTATTTATATTGACTGAATTCGGTTGGAAGTCTATTATTCAGGTTCTTTGACGGATCCATATTTGCATTTCTGTAACGACGAGATTCACTATTTTAGTACTGTACTGTCATGCTGTCCTGAATATGAACATATACTGTTTTGCTCGTTTATGTGACTGTCATCTATGCATTCTTGATTGTTTCCCTGAACCTAATACTGATTATACCATGTTAGTTTGACACTATTTCATGCACCATCATGTCTGTTTAATGACCAAAATAAAAGTAACCAAGCCGGGGTTTCTTAAGGGAAGATCTAGTAGTGGAAAATATGGAAATGTGTACTTGGAAGGAAACTAGTGTTCCATACTATTACTGCTACTGTTACTGCTACTGCTACTGTTACTGTTACTATTACTTTTACTGCTATTGCTACAGTTACTGATACCTGAGTATACTGTCCCATTATGGTCCACTATGAAATCTAAAAGCAAAACTGTTTATTGTAGTAACCTTGTAGTAAAAATCGGGATGCATGAAGTGCTACCTAGCTAGTAATACACACAAGACTGTAAGAACATAAGATTGATACTGTTAGGCTGAGACTGTTGGACTGATACTGTTATACTGTTACACTGATATACTGAGATTACTATTACTGGACACTGTTGGTTGCCATATGACACTGTTATTGACACATTCATTTGTACTGTTAGTATACCAGGCTAGTTGACTTTTTTTTATTGATTCATGCTAGTCATAACTTTTGATGCATTATTCCATGTTATTTGTTAGTTTTGCCATGTGCTTGTATCCTACATTATAAGTGGCCCGTAACTTGCAATTGACAAGTACTTCTTTTCTCTTTCCTTCTCCTGCAATTATTAATTGCAGATCAGGATGGTCAGCTGCCTGACTGTATTGGCGAAATGAGATATTAGTGCTGGCATTTCTTGTTTATTAGTATTATTATTGTTGTTGTTTTGGAACAATGTATTTTTAGTACTTGAATATTTATTTTGTATTTGGACGATGTGACCCAGGATATTTGATTTGTCCAGATTCTGATTTATGTGAGAATATTATATATTGTTTCAAGTAAATTCTGTTGGTTTATTAATTCCGTTATGCATGTGTGGTTGACTCTTTTGTTTCCGACTCTGATTATTTTGTGAGATATTGTAAAGATTCCTAAACAGCTTATGGATGATGAAAGTCATTCGCTGGCCTTTTGTTGCATATCCATATTCCATATTCTTTTTGGGAAGCGGGGCATGACACCGGCCAAATGCTTGGAGTGAGGGAGATGGAGTGAGTGGAGAGTTGGTTACTCACTAGTGGGTAGTTCTTCTAACTCCCAATGTATCTTAGCCCTCCATCCAAACTCATCTCAACCCTTCATTTATTCATGAGTTGTGTATAAATACCCCCCCCCTCCCCCCGCGTCATTCTTTATCACTTACACTTAGAAAATTGTAAAGAGAAAGAGAAAGAAAAGAAATTGTGAAAGAAGATTGAGTGTGGGCGAATTTGTGTGAGGGAAAGAAAGAGGGGGTGTGCTCGTGTTTCATTGGATGCCGACATAGGATCAAGGAGGAGAAGCCTCGGGTTCTTGCATAGCTAGGAGGAGAGCTCGGATTTTGCACAAGCTAGGAGGATAAGGGAAGGCAATCGTGCTTTCAAGGAGTTTTCTTTAGGAGTTTTCTTTATTCATCAAAGAGGTGGGCGATTTCTCTACTTAACTAATGTTGTTACCATGCTAGGAAATTAATTTAATGAATATGCTAGAGAAACTAGTAAAATTGACCACGTGATTGCTAAAAAAAGAGAAAATCTTGATTGAATTAGTGACTTAAAACTCATCATGGTGTCTTATTAAAATAACTCATGCCAGAATATCCATTTTTAATGAACTATTCTAGTGTGATGATTTTGTTTAAATAAATGGCTTAAATTGTAGATTGAGATGAATAGATATTGTTATGTTTAGTTTTAGATTGAGATGAATGGATATTGTCATGTTTAGTTGATAAATGGATAAATTGTTCTTATATAATGTTGATGTGATAAAAGAAAAGTTGCTAGACTCTTGTAGAATGGAAAGAGAACAAGAACATACATTTAGTGGATCTATATTGATTTCTGAAAGTAAACCATAGTTTTATTTTAAGTCGATAATGTATTCTTGAAATAGAAACTGTAAAGAAAACTTATTTTAATGTCGAAATTAAGAGTTTTTAATTACTGTTATTCTGTATTTTTTAAGAAAAATATTCTGGGAGAATTTTGAATTGAAAGATATAAGTTCATTGAGAAATCGAAATTTGTAAAAGGAAATTTTTGAACAAACAGAAAGTATAAAGATTTTTCATTTCCTCTTCATAACAGAGAATTAGTTTGGGTATATTGGCTTTTGGTGTCAGTATAAGGCGTTGTGTACAGTGTACAGGGTCTCAGGTTCGAATCTTGAAGAGGCTCTGTTTTATCGAAATTGATTTTTCTCAAGATACAGTACTGTCGATACATAAAGTAACTAAGTAGAATCATATCAGTTAGTCACTTTTGGACTTCTTGGTCTTCGAGTGTGGTTTGGGTCGATTACTATAGCTAGCCGGGGGGGTTTGGTCTTGGATTCGAATCCGACCCCTGCCCTTTATTTGTGTTTTTTTGATATTTTTAATATATTTCAATTTGTGGGTTTATACTTGAGTTTTAAGAGTACTAAAAATTGTGAAAAAATTCGATTATTCTTCATATATTATCAAGGCTTTATAAAAAATAATTCTACAACATTTTAATATATTTTGTGAGAATTGGATGTGGTTTTTATATTGAAATAATGGATTAAAGAACTTTATAAATCTTCTTAAAATATGGCTTTGGTATAATTAAAGAAAGAGGGAAATTTTGAATGCAAGAAATTTATGTGGAGATTAAATTATGAGATATGGTAAGTTAAATATGGAATCGGTGTTTTGTACATATAATTGTGCTTGAAAAATGAAACAAAAAAGATCATGATGGATTATATAAATTGGTGAGTATGAACACTCAAATTTTTGGTGAATATGAAATGAGGTTAAGAACTAGAGTGTAGCTTAGTCCTTACACCGGCATGAATGAATACTAGAAAAATAAATGTTGCAGAAAAAGATCAGGATTGTGTTGTTGTTATCAATTGATGGTTAAGACCGGTGTAGAGGTAATGCCAACTCTAGGGTGTTAATTTTACTCATGATTCAAATATCTAAGGACTACACTATAGTGAAGATGTGATGAAATTAAAAGAAAAACACAAGTATGAGGGCCTCAGATTTACGGTGTGAGAGTGTTCACAAGCTGTTTGCATGATGCGTCATATCATGACGTGGATACATCTCCAGAATTATCGGTACCGTGGCGAAGCTTGTGGGGTGCTTGGTGACTACATAGTGCCATCATTCTATGATGGAGGCGAATTGTCCATAGGTGGTCTGCATGATGCATCATGTCATGACGTAGAATTCCCCTCCAGGCTGTCTGGACTTGGGCTCGTAACTCATAAAACATCTAGGATACTTATCGTAGTTACCGTAGTGGTTAAACTCATAGTGAGAGATCCAACCCTACAAGATGAAGTACGGTTAAGGGCTTATCCTCAGATATATGTAGAATAGGATGCATAAGTTCGAACAAGTGTGCATCCGTGTCATGAAATAATAAGTAACTACATTTAAGACTAAGTGCACATTCACACACGATATTAATAAGATAATCCCCCTTAGCTTTGTTTGTGATCAAGTGTGTGCTTTCCAATTAAGAGAAATTGATGTATTATATCCTAGCATCAGTTGTATGCAACTGACATGCCCACGGTTTCTATGCAGGATAAAATGGATGAAAGGGTCTAAAGAAAGAATGCTGCGTAAAGAAATATTTCAATTGTTATTTTTTCATGTATCAAGTTGTAATTATAATTCCGCTGCGTTGATGTAAACATTGTTGTATAAAAAGTTTTAAATTCCTTGTAAAATTATACGAAGTGAAGTGTAAAGATCCTGTGGAACTTCGAATTTAGGCTTATTTGGAATTCGGGGTGTTACACTATGTTTCAATATTTTGTGATTTTTTGTTGTATTTTTTAATCTGTGATTGCCATTGAAACCTAACAGGGTTATGTTTAACCAGGCCAAGAGAGAGTATGGAATTAGGTCTTCAATGGGCTTAAATTCAGACGCAAATTCAGCCCAAATTGGGGCTCAACTTGGGAAGCTTTTGGGCTCAGATTTTTGGGCCCTATTGGGTCGGGAGTAAGCCTTATTGGGGATGAGTGTGGGACCTATTTGGGTTGAGAGTGGGCTCTAGGCCATGCCAGATTTAGGCTTGGATAAGTCCGTATTAAGGTTCAAAATGTTTAAGCTAGGTCTCACTTAAAGTATGGGTTTAACTATCTAGTTTGGTTCATTATAAGTTAAAAATAAGTGAAAATGAGTCGATTTAGTTTGTCATAATTCAATGAATAATAGAGAATACTGTATATTAGGAAGCTATATCGAGAACTAGTGAAGTATTAATAGGTTGTCGTTAGCTTCTTTAGTTCGAAGCTAAGTGCAATAACCTAGAGTGTGGGTTCTACAGGCTAAGCAAAGCCCAGGGTGTCAATATTCATGTGTTTCTTAGGAAATAGGGATAGGCCATGTATGGAAGGTATTCCTAAGTGTTGTTGACGTAAGTCCAGGGTGACGCTAGCTCTTGGTTGTGTTTGTTAATGATTGTAAGGACATGCACAAGTGTGACGTTATTTTCACCAGTCAAGCGGACACGTGCTGCATTGTCTCAACTGTTAAATTTTTGGTTCTAGTGATAAGGTAGGGAGGCGGATGTATAGGTCGCAAGGCACCTGTTGGACTTGGGGGATGGACCCTTAAGTGTCTGTCGATATTCTATGTTATCGTATATGAATTAGGAGTGAGAGTTTACTCATATGTAAGCATTCTTGAACAATGTAATAAGATCAAACAACTTCATGATTAGAGCATCTCCAACCGCCCCTTCAAAAAGAAATTGGGCCCCAATTTATGGAGCCACATTACTAAAAACACCAAAAAGTTATCCCCAACAAAGTTCACAAACACTCTTCAAATTACAAATTTAGTGGATTACTCTTCAAATCTGCTAGTTTGTGGAATACTCCACAAACTAGAAGATTTTTTATTATTAAATTGAATCTTTCAGGCTGACTTTGCGAATTTTGGGTTGAAATAAATGAATAAAATAATAATTTGTAGAGTTTGTTGGAGAATAAATTTTGGACTTAACAAAATTTAGTCCATAAATTGCCACATAGGTCCACAAATAGAGATTTGGGGAGTGAAATATATATACTCTCTTGGAG
This sequence comes from Hemerocallis citrina, assembly GCA_017893485.1. Taxonomy (NCBI): domain Eukaryota; kingdom Viridiplantae; phylum Streptophyta; class Magnoliopsida; order Asparagales; family Asphodelaceae; genus Hemerocallis; species Hemerocallis citrina. Next base: position 43,596,075 of record CM030367.1, read on the forward strand.
ATGATCTTATAATGATAAAGATATAAATAAGTGACATTCTGGTTTGTGGCTCATTTGAAAATCATCACTCATGTGTTAAAAAGATACGTAAGAAGTGATATGAACAATACACAAACTTTTCATCTTTTCTCACATCCAGACCCCATTACAGTTTACCTCTTCAGGGGGGTTGCACCGTGGCACTCGATGGGAATCACTTGAGATGTGGCAGTGACCATCATCATTGCTATGATGCAAACTGACCTAAATGTAGTAGGCCTAGGCGAGCGAGAGAATAAAGACCAACACGAAGAAATACTTTTTACAACTCAAATTTAACCAATGAATTAAAGTTAATTATGCTGAAATGTGAAGTTGGGGTTTTAATTTCAGAAAAACGATCTGATCATTTTATTTTAATTTCTTTTTTTTTCTTTTGGTTAGTATACATTTTTATAAATGAATTTCATTGGTTAAACTAGTGTACCCTTGTGCAATATTGCACAAACGTATCAAAATGAGAAAACAATATTTTAAAAGTTGTTACAATTATACTCAAACATATATTGCACAAACGTATCAAAATGAGAAAATAATATTTTTTAAAATTGCTACAATTATTCTCAAACATACAAACATTATTAACTACCATAATTATTAGTATTCTTTCATACTATTCTGAACAATAAAATTTCTTATATACAAAAAATATAGTGTAAAGTAATCAATCCAAGATCATCTCTTAGTCATATTGAAGAGTTGACATCATTAAGGCCCGATGAAGGATTCTAACCAAGCATCCACATTTCAGAATTAAATCCTCAAACCAAAACAATGCATTTAACAATATTTCAACAAAAAGAAAATTGCAGAGAAATTAGAACAACATTCTGGTAATGTATACCAAGAAAAAATGAACCTTCATGTCCTCGTCTACCTATATTATCTTCGTCTAGTTCTTAATGATTAATGTGTACATGCAACACATAAGTTGTTTTTCCAATGTTTTCAAACTCTTTGCATGACTTTGATTTTTTCATCAAATACAAAAGAGGGCTTATAATAAATTTATATGTACTGGTGTAAACTCAATTGTGAAATTTAAGAAAAATACGATAGTGAATTTATAAAACACTCTTAATTACAAAATTTACCATTTTTTCAGCAAAAGCTTCATCACCTCAATTGAAGTGCCAACCATAACATGAAGAGGAACAATAAAGAACAATTGCAAAATTATAATATAAAAATATAGTATGAAGTTTGTATCTCAGGATTAAAATTATTTAACTAATTGTTATCGGAGTGGAACATGAAATTGTCAGTCCTCAATGTAAATAGTCTTACTAATCTAATGAAGAGAGACAACCTCAATCTATGAATTCTCAATAATAATAAAAATTAAATACTATAAACTAATAGTATCAAATATATTGAGTAGTGGTAAAATAAGTAAAAAGTATAAATATAAACCTATCAATCAATATATAAAGAAAATCAACAATCTAACAAAGGATTATACAATAGGGATTATTCGACCCACTAATCAAGTAAGTCCAAAGAACTCGATCAAACAAAGACTAATTCAACAAACAACTTTAACATCCACCTTTAAATTGGATGCCACCTGTATTCAGTTTATACTTGGATTCATAAAGACTCCCGAATAAACTTCTCCGCGTTACCAACACATCTAACTTCACTGGCTTGGTCATTATGTTTGCAATATGTTCTTGAGTGTGACAATGAACCAACTTTACCACTCCAGCTTTGGTAAGCCCACGAAGAAAATGAAACCTGATATCTATATGTTTGCTTCGATCATATAACATAGGGTTCTTTGAAAGTTCAATAGCCGAACTGTTATAACATCAAGACCAAATGTAGCGCCCCGAATTTTCAATATAATATCTTAGAAATACGTGACACAATTTCCAGCATCTACCTCAATGTAATAGTAAAACATAGCCAAACACAAAAAAAAATCAACTTTTATTACATCAAATCTTTACAAAGAACAGCGAAAATTAAACACCTTGAATTAGAATTTCTTTTTTTACAACACATTCTTTTACAATTTGCATAAGCCACATTATCATTCTACCACATGCATCCAAATCCCAAGCAATAGATACCTACCTATAAAACGTGAGGCTAGAGATAACCCTAATCCCCAAAACTACAGGGGTCAGCTATAGCGGTGTGAGTGACATCAAAAGAAATACAATATAAATGAAGCATAAAGAATAAAGTCCTAATCAACACGTACCAATAGTAGTAACGAATGGAATATGAAATAACAATAAATAAACCATGAAAACATCAAGTAGAACTAGACTAAGCGTCAAGTGTAGGAAAAAAAAACAAACATGCACAAAACCAAGTAAAAAAAACACAAATACAATTTGATACTCACTAATGCTTACTTGTCGGATTCTATGCATTCCATACTAGATAGGTCCGGTGCAAACCCTTATCGTCCTCCACTTCATAGGGTTCAGTCCCTCGTTATACAATTAATCCTACTACGGTGATATAAACAAGATCCAGATTACTCTGTGAATACGCCTAACAACCCTCGACGCGCAAGCATATTGTAACCATAGCTCAAAAACCGGAGAATCATCTCCATGCCGTGTAGACCACGAATAGGCATGCCAACCCTCAACGTGCAGATACACAAGTACATCCCGTGAATAGGCCTGCCGACCCTCGACACACGAATGCACCGTATGTTCCGTGAATAGGCTTACAGACCCTCAACACACGAACATACCAACTGTCCTCTCGAGACAGAACAACACACAGTCCTGCAACGCATCCGTTGGACTAGACTCCTAGAGTATATACTTACATTTTCCAAGTTCTATCACATCTTCACTAGTGCCTGTCCTTAGGTTGATTATTATTAAAACACAATCTCCCCTCTCTAGAGTTAGCGTATCCTGTCGGACTTAATTCCATAAAACAACCCCAAGACCCAATTGATCAAAATCCACAAAATCTCATCTGCCGGTTCACATGAATCCCACTCAACTTTTAGAGACTCACAATTCGAATATCGACACAAAATCTTCAATAAAACTCTTTATTCTATCATCAAAACGTTTATATTAAGAAAACATCTTTAATTGACAAAATCCAAATTCATCCAATACACTCACAAATTTTCAGAACTGAAATAAAATAGAAATCCATTAAATAACTAAGTTTCGTATTTTGAAGTCGTAGAAAAATCACAAAACATTAATTCCTTCGAAAACCGTATATAATTCACTTTATAAAGTCATAGAAAGACATTTTAAATTCCATTATAATGAAAATATAACTCTCTGTAAAATACAGTAATCTGTAGTAAAAAATCATCTAAAATAGTATATCAATAATACATTAGTTCGAAGAAATAATCGTTCAAGAAAACCACGAAAAACTCAACCAAAACAGCACCTACAACGGCTGTCGGTCGATTGTCAAAATAGTTCAAAAATGCGAAGGTCGACCAGCATGCTAAAATACCAAAATCAACTAACTGACAGTCGACCGTCGATTTTTCTGTTGTTCTTGGGCGGTCGACTGGCATGTTCAAAACTCATAGCTTTAATAGTCGTGCGCCTTTTAACTGATACTTCATTTAATCTTTGTGAAATCATAAATTTGTAAAGCAAAATTCCTGAGATGATCAAATATAAATTTTCTAACATACTAGAGTTCATAAAACAAATCTAATTCTCATAAAGTTCATAAAAGAGTAATTTCAATCAAAACATCATCAAAAACAGATAATATAAATATATGTGTATATATGTTCATATATAGGTCAGTAAACTCAACAAGAATTAGTGTATATGAATGTTATATTGTCCAATTCAATCTCAGTTTCCATATAAATCACGATCCAATTGAAAACATCACAAAAACACAAAATCCACTTTTCAGCTCTGAACAATCAGGCCCGAAACATCAAACCCCTTTTCCCCTTCAAAACTTGATCTTTTTGCTTCAAAAATCCTTCTACAACTGGTTATACACATACCCAAACAGGTTACATTAGTTTACCCATTGATTACTAGCATCTACAACATTTTTTCATCAAGTTTTACCCATCAAAATACCATAACAGATCATATATATAATATACACAGTAAAGATTAACTTTTTATTCATTTTATGCAATATACATCATACCAATTTTTATAAACGATCAAATCAGTAAGAACATGAAAGAAACAACATACCCATAATTTCTATTAGGTTCTTTAACAATCTAAAGTCATCTATATAGAATTTTAATCATCTATTCATAGTTTTTCATGAAAGTTAAAACCTTATTCATCCATCCATCAATATATTCATTATATCATCATAAAATCCTCTAACATGCTTTCTAATTGTCCAATCATCACATACAACATGCATAGAGCAGTAAGAAAGCAAATGTATGTCACTCACCTTATTGAAGAATCAACTGAAATAATAAAGAGAATAAGAAAAGTCTTTCCTTTGGCAAAAGTTCAAGATCCTCGCTCCAAGAAATTAATAATAAAGAAAACCCTCTGTTTTAGTGAAGCAATGAGACAGCTGCACCTCTCTTTTAATAGGCCAGAATTTAGGGTATTTGGGTTTTGAGAAGATTTTGCAAAACATTCTTTTAGAATATATCTTTACATATATAAATCCTTATACTAAGAAATTATATTATCCAATTCAAATGAGATTTAAAATCAAAATAAATACCCTTATCTGGTCGGCACTGTTTTCAAACCCATAAAAAAAAATTTGTAATTTTTGCCTCTAAGTGGCAATTTTGCAAAAAGACCCTTCTTTAATAAATTTACGAAATAAACCAAATCTATTAGAATAAAAATTGAAATTTTTATCTATGAGTTGGCTAGCCATGATGCTCAGCCCAGAAAAATGAAATTTTGGAATTTTTACTCCAAGTGGTAATTTTGCACAAAAGCCCATCTTTTTATAATATTTGCAAATATGCCAAATAAATATCTGAAAAATTCAGAAAATTCATAAATAATACCTACTAATAAATATTAGGTTTTCCCAAAATAATTTCTGACTTTGAACATCCCAAGAAAATATGTGCACGTGTTTGCACGTGAAGAAAATAAATTTCAGAAAAAATGTTGATTAAATCACCAAAAATCACATTAATTCATCTATTAATCTCAAAAACATTATTTAAAAATGTAGGGTGTTACATCACTCCGTCCTTAGAATAGTTCTGTCCTCAGAACTACTACAAATAGGGACCAAACGATATAAGCCAAAGAAAATGCAATCACATAAATGGAAATATAGTTTTAAGAATACAATTACACAAGAGAATATAATTTAACCAAAAGAATACAATCATACAAAGAGCTCAGGAAACTCCTTCTTTCTGCATGCGATCCTCTGGCTCCCAAGTAGCTTCCTCAAACTGTTGGTTCCTCCACAATACCTTGACTATTGGTATCACCTTATTCCTTAACACCTTTTTCCGACGATCAACAATCTCTACAGGCTGCTCCTTGTAACTCAAGTTCAGCTGTAGACCTTCAGGCACTTCCGCCAACTGATGATTCTGATCCGGCACATACTTCCTCAACATCGACACATGGAACACAACGTGCACCTGTGCCAATTCCTCCAGTAGTTCCAACTTATATGTCGTTTTACCGATCCGCCTCAAAATCCTGTATGGCCCAATGTACCTTGGTGCCAACTTGCCTCTCTTTCCAAATCTAATCACTCCTTTAGTCGGAGTCACCTTGAGAAAAACTACACCCCCAACCTCAACTCCAAGTCCCTTCGTCGAGTGTCTGCATAACTCTTCTGCCGACTCTGAGCCTCAACCGACCTCTTACGAATCAGCTCGATCTTCTCCGATGTCTGCTGCACAATCTCAGGCCCAAACATCTGCCTCTCACCAACTTCATACCAATAAACGGGTGTCCTGCACTTCCTCCCGTACAGAGCTTCGTACGAAGCCATCTTGATACTTGCATGGTAACTATTGTTATAAGCAAACTCAACCAATGCCAAGTACTTATCCCAAATGCCCCCAAAATCAAAAACACAATCCCTCAACATATCCTCCAATACCCGATTCACCCTTTCAGTCTGACCATCGGTCTGCGGATGAAAAGCAGTACTGAAGTCGGTCCTGGTACCCAAGTTGCCTGTAAACTCTTCCAAAACCTCGATGCGAACCTTGCATCCATGTCGGAAACAATCGACACAGGAACTCCATGAAGTTTCACAATTTCATCAATGTACAACTCTGCCAATTTCTCCAACGACCAAGTAATCTTTATGGACATAAAGTGAGCTAACTTGGTTAAACGGTCAACAATAACCCAAATTGAGTCATTGCCCTTCAGACTCCTTGGCAACCCTGTGATGAAATTCATGCTGATATTCTCCCACTTCCATTCCGGAATGGGCACTGGCTGCAACAAAGCTCTCGTCCTCTGATTCTCTAATTTGATCTGCTAGAAAGTCATACACATTGCCACAAAGTCTGCCACATCTCTCTTCATACCAAACCACCAAAAGTGCTGCTCGATGTCCTTGTACATCTTTGTGCCTCCAGGATGCACTGACAACAAGGTACTGTGTGCTCCTGCAAGATACTCTCCCTCAAATCTGCATTCTCCGGAACGCACAACCTCTCACCCATCCAAAAAAATCCATCTTGGACACGGAACTCTGATAACTTGCCATCAGAAACCTGTTGCAACATCCACTGAATCTCTACATCTGATTCTCACCCTCCATAATCTGTTCCCTTAAAGAAGGCTGCAACCTCAACTAGCCAAAGATGCTCCCAAACCCTGGAGTACCACCTCGATACCTTCCTGATCAAAATCTGCTGCCAGCTCTTGCTGAGTAGTGATCAAACATGACAGACTACTCTATCGACTAAGCCCATTGACCACCACATTCGCCTTGCCCAGATGATACTTGATCTCAAGACGAATGTCTTCCAACACCTCCAACCACCTTCTTTGCCGAAGATTTAGATCCTTATGCTGATAAATATACTTCAGGCTCTTATGGTCAATATACATGTTGACCTTCTCTCCATAGACATAATGCTTCCACTGCTTCAAGGCAAAGATAATACCTGCTAATTCCAAATCATGCGTCAGATAGTTCTTCTCATGTGGACGCAACTGCCTCGAACCACATGCAATAACCTTCCCTTCTTGCATCAAGACGCACCCCAAACCTCTGAGTGATGCATCGCTGAAGATGTCATAATCCTTCCCAGCTTGTGGCAAAGCTAAGATAGGCGCAGTCGTCAACCTCTCCTTTAGCTCAAGGAAACTCGCCTTACACTTATCAATACAAGTGAATGCCACATTCTTTCGAGTAAACCCTGTCAAAGGAACTGTGATCTATGCATAGTCCTGAATGAATCTCCTGTAGTACCCAGCCAAACCCAAGAAACTCTTGACTTCCTTCACTGTCGTTGGCCTGGCCAATCCTTTACTACTTCAACCTTCTGAGGATCGGTGGTCACTCCCTCCTTAGAAAGCATATGACCAAGGAAAGCAACCTCAAACTGCCAAAACTCACACTTCGACAGCTTCGCATACAAGTTATGCTCCTGTAACTTCTTCAATACTTCTGCCAAGTGCTTAGAATGCTCTTCCCCCTACTTCGAATATACCAGAATATCATCAATGAATACCACCACGAAGGAATCAATAAATGGCCACAAAATCTGATTCATCATATCCATAAATACTGTCGGCGCATTCGTCACTCTGAATGGCATGACCAAAAATTGATAGAGTCCATGATGAGTCCTAAAAGCTGTTTTAATTACATCTTCCTCCTTAACTCGAACCTGATGATACCCTGATTGCAGATCAATCTTCGAAAATATAGCTGCTCCCCAAAGCCTATCAAACAGAACATCAATCCGTGGAAGCGGATACTTGTTCTGAATAGTCACCCTGTTCAACTCCCGATAGTCAACGCACATCCTCATTGACCCATCCTTCTTCTTCACTAACAACACTAGCGCTCCCCACGACAAAGAACTCGGCTTGATGAATTCCTTACTCAGCAATTCCTCAATCTACTTCTTAACTTCATCCTGCTCTACATGTGCCATCCTGTACGGAGCTTTAAAAATCAGAGCACTTCCCGGCTGATCATTAATACAAAACTCAACATCTCGTTGCAGTGGTAGTCCTGACAAATCTTCTAAGAATACCGTAGGAAAATCCCTGACAACCGAAACGCTTCTGATTTCATCTGGAATCATCAACTTAGATACCATTGTAGTCACTTTCGAGTTCTTCTTCTTCCCCTGAAAAGTCACTGCGGGGCCTCCTGGTGCTTTCACTAACACTTCTTTCTTCTTGTATTCAATTGTGGCATCATATATTGCCATCCAATCAATGCCCACGATCACATCTACGCCCATGAATTGCAGCTGAATGAGATCAATGCCGAATAATCTCCCATCAATCTCGATATCACAGTCCTCGTAATATCGATCACTAATCAACTCATCCTCTAATGGAGTTGCCACTAACAAAACTATGCCTGGAAATACCTTAGGTTCCACACCTAAAACATTAGCAAAATTGGGCAACACAAATGTATGCGAAGAACCAGTATCAAATAAAGCTTTTGCTTTTATTCTATTAATCAAGACCAATCCTGTTACTTGAAGAATGATACTCAAATTTCTAATTTATTCTTAAACAAAGTTTTACTTAATACATCAAATAAATGAATTTAAAATTCTTGCATACCTTGGATCACATCCTTTGAGTTACCCGCATCCTCCTCAGTTAATGCGAACACTCGCCCCTGCCTCTGAAAGTTGCCTCCGCTTGCACCTTCCTTCTTCAACTGCAGACAGTTTGGTCTGACATGCCCTTCACGACCACACTGATAACAAGCCCGCACCTCAAGTAGCTTGGTGCATGCTGACTGATAGTGGCCTGTCTCTCCACAGTTGAAACAAGTCACGCCTTGACTTGCGGGTGCCTTCTACTTTGGCCTACGGAACCTGCCCTGCTTCACTGGGAACTTCTTCCCACTCTGACTAGCTACTGGCCTCTTGTTCCTGTTCCAGGTCTCCTACTTCTTCTGGAACTGATCCATATCTTCTTATATCATTGCTGCTTTCCTGACCAGCTTATCAAACCTTTTGATGCTCAACGGTATCATTTGCGACCTCAAATTCGGCCTCAAGCCCTGCCCGAATTTCTTGGTCTTCTTCGCTTCATCAACAATCAGCTCCGGTGCATACCTTGATAGCTGGGCGTACTTAGTCACATATTCACGCACTGACATGCTGCCTTTCTGCATATTCAAGAATTTTGTTGCCTTCTTCTCCTAAATATCCAGAAGAAAAAAAAATCCCTGAATTCCTCTAGAAATTCCTTCCACGTCACCCGTTGATCCCCAAAAGTCCTCTTCACTAACTACCACCAGATGCCAGCATCCTTCTCTAACTGCGTTCTAGCCAATTTCACCTTATTGACTGCTAGGGTTTCCAAAACTTCGAAGACCAACTTCATCTGTCTAGTCCAATCATCAGCCTCATTTGGATCAGACTGTCCCTAAAAAATAGACGACTTCATCCGATTAAAGGACTCAACATGCTTAAATGGATCAGCATTAACAAGCATTGGTCTAGCCCCTTGATTCTGATTCTTATTCTGAGCCATGTTGGCTCCCAAGTACGTGTTCAAGGTTTGATACACCTTAGCAATTTCAGTCTCAAGATCAAGTCCAGTCCCATGGGAACCCTCAGCCCCATCACCATTTCCACCATTCCTGGTCTTGGGTCCCGCCATTATACTGAATACTGTAAAATGAGAGAAAAGTTAGAGCATCACAACACAATTTATATTCACATCAATACCCCATGGAAAAACCTTAATCATACCCCAATCCATTTTATCTTGTTTCAATTCTGTGTGATACTCACACTATAATGTCCACACCTAGGTTTATTTTTATACCATGTTTATCATTACTATTCAAGCATGCTCTGATGTAGCACCCCGAATTTCCAATATAATATCTTAGAAATATGTGGCACAATTCCAAGCATCTACCTCAATATAATAGTAAACATAGCAAAACACTGAAAAAATTTCAACTTTTATTACATCAAATCTTTACAAAGCACAGCGGAAATTAAACACCTTGAATTACAATTTCTTTCTTTTACAACACATTCTTTTACAATTTGCATAAGCAACATTATCATTCTACCACATGCATTCAAATCCCAAGCTATAGGTACCTACCTGTAAAACATGAGGCTAGAGATAATCCTAACCCCCAAAACTACAGGGGTCAGCCATAACGGTGTGAGTGACACCAAATGAAATACAATATAAATGAAACAGAAAGAATAATGTCATAATCAACACATACCAATAGTAGTAACGAATGGAATATTAAATAACAATAAATAAAGCATGAAAACATCAAGTGCAACTAGACGAAGTTTCAGGTGTAGGAAAATAGAAAACAAACATGCTTAAAACCATGTCAAGAAAACACAAATGCAATATGATGACTCATTAATGCATACTTGTCGGATTCTATGCATTCCATACTACATAGGTCCGGTGCAAGCCCATATCGTCTTCCACTTTATAGGGTTCAATCCCTCATTATGCAACTAATCCTACTACGGTAATAGAAACAAAATCCAGATTACTCTGCGAATAGGCCTGACAACCCTCGACGCGCAAGCATCATGTATAAGCATAGCTCAAAAACCGGTGAATCACCTCCCTGCCGTGTATCCCACGGATAGGCTTGCCAACCCTCGACGTCCAGATACACAAGTACATCCCGTGAATAGGCCTACCGATCCTCGACACGCGAATTCACTGTATGTTCCATGAATAGGCCTGCAGACCCTCGACACGGGAACATACCAACTGTCCTCTCGAGACAAAACAACACATAGTCCCAGAATGCATCCGTTGGACTAGACCCTAAGAGAATATACTTAAGTTTCCCCAGTTCCATCACATCTCCATAAGGGCCTGTCCTTAGGTTGATTATTATTAAAACACAATTTCCACTCTTTAAAGTTTGTGTATGCTGCCGGACTTAATTCCATAAAACAATCTCAAGACCCAACTGATCAAAATCCACAAAATCTCATCTGCCGGTTCATAGGAATCCCACTCAATTCTTAGAGACTCACAATTCGATTATTGACACAAATTCTTCAATAAAACTCTTAATTCCATCATCAAAACGTTTATATTAAGAAAACTTCTTTAATCAAAAAAATGCAAATTCATCCATTACACTCAAAAATTTTCAGAACTGAAATAAAATATTAAATCCATTAAATAACTGAGTTTCGTATTTTGAAGTCGTAGAAAAAACACAAAACATTAATTCCTTCGAAAACCGTATATAATTCACTTTATAAAGTCATAGAAATACGCTTTAAATTCTATTTTAATGAAAATATAACTCTCTGTAAAATATAGTAATCTATAGTAAAACAATCATCTAAAATACTAGATCAATAATCTATAAGTTCGAAGAAATAACAGTTCAAGAAAACAACGAAAAACTCAACCAAAACAGCTCCTACAACGGCTATCGGTCTACTGTCAAAATAGTTCAAAAATGCGACAGTCGACCGGCATGCTAAAATTCCAAAATCAACTAATTGACAGTAAACCATTGATCCCTGTGTTGTTCATAGGCGGGAGACTGGCATGTTCAAAACTCATAGCTTTAATATTCGTGCACCTTTTAACTAATACTTCATTTAATCTTTGTGAAACCATAAATATGTAAAACAAAATTCCCAAGATGATCAAATATAACTTTTCTAACATACTAGAGTTCATAAAACAAATCGAATTCACTTCAAATTCATAAAAGAGTAATTTTTATCAAAACTTCTTCAAAAACAGATAATATAAATATACTAGGTATGCCCGTGGGCACGTGCCTACGGCACGTATTCGGAACGATGCAACATATGAAAAATCATGTTAACAGTAAGAGATGATTTATATGGATGTTTTTTGTCTAGTAGACGTTGATGTATTAATGTACTCTGAAGTAAGATTATGGAGTGAGATTGATGTTTATTAATTTGTATATTGCAGGACCATTTGTCAGCAGCTGAAGATTCAAAAATAATATTATGAATCTACAACATTAGTGGACCGAAAATTTCTTGCTATGTGTGGCTTGCTCAGTTTGAGGATTTTTTTTTTTATTTTTTTTTTGATTTGGAGTGGCAATTCATCCTCAAACTGCACATTTTTTGTGAAGGATGATTTATATAGATGTGTATTTGGCAGTAGACATTGATGTACTGTAAAGTATGATTAAGTTGTTTATGCAGGATCATTTGTCAGCAGTTCGGGATTGAAAAAGAGTATTGTAAATCTACAATAATAGTGGATCGAAATTACATCTGCTCCGAATTTAGAGCCCGCCATAAGTAGCAATTCATTTGCACATGTAGTTATCGCCTCAAACTACATGAGTTATTTCCCGATTGTCATATTTTTATGTAGTTAACCATGTATGATTTTAAATAAAGTAAGAGAGAGCGAAAGTTTGTTGTGATGTGCATGTGAAGACCTTTTGTTAAATGTGATCAAGCACAATTACATCTCCATATGAATAAATCTATATCCATATACTGGAGAGTGTACTGCAAATTTGATTTGAAACATGCATATTGACCCCCTTTTTTGATTAACAGAGACGACAATTTTTGATATATATTATAAAAAAAAGATGCACATGCAGGTAAAACTAATAACATAGATGACAACATTAGGCCCAATTTGCCAAAATAATTACAGAGTGATTAACATAAAACACATAAACCCAACTATCAGGAATTTCACCAGTAAAATAGACAGTAACATAAAGAGAAAAAGAAAGCATAAAAAATATTTTGAGAACATGAAGATTGCAGACAGATAGACGACTAAACTCGCCATAATGAAAAGACCTGAAAAATCACGATCAAGAATGCTAATAGGAAACGACTATGCCAATCTCTTGGTAATATTTGTTTTAATCAACAATCAACAGCTACAACAACACAGATGTCACATTTAAAGGTAATATTTGATTTAATCGCTAACACGCATGTCAAAGTTACAGATGGCAACAAAATTATTCACAGGTCTTTCACACACTGACCATAATATCAAGATGTTTTACCAAAATATTTTACATTACTACCATTTCATAATTTAAAATGGAAACAGAACATGATTGATGACAACGGGAAAAATCAGGTTGAGGATGTCATCTTACAAATATTTTACATTACCACCATTTCATAATTTTACACTATTACTTTCGAATAACAGAATCATCTTACAAATCATGCGTCTTAACCGGAGTTTGCAATAAGACTCTGTAATGCATTCTTTGAGTATAGGATCACCAAAGATCTGCATTCTTCATAAGACTTTGTAACTCTAGCTTCTTCAAGCAACCAAAACACTTGACAAAGGAGTATATATATTCACTGCAAACTTCTTTAACGAAAATGATCAGCCGATAAATGCCTTCCATTAATGTTACCATCACATACATGCTCATAGGTCCATATACCTTGCAATGGTAATATGTACAAAAGTAAAATCTACAGAAAATTTCTTTTCTAGATGTCACATTGCAGTATTACTTAAATGCTCATATATTTACACCGTAAGGTAGGTGCATGAACTGATTACCATTTTTAGATGGACTGAATCCAGTTGCTGCTCCATTGAGAGCAATAGAAGAACTTGATTGAGAATTATCTAGCAAATTAACAGTGGTAATGTCGTGAATACTTGCTCTCCTTTTATCTTTGCCGCCCGAGTTCAGCCTGATGAAGTACTTCTGTGCATGGCTTGCGACCTGAGTTGGGGTTCGGGTGACCACAAAATTGCGCGATATGTTTCTCCAATCCCCTTTGCCATACTTTTTTAGTCCCATTAGAAACAACCTGCAACCAATCAATATACAGTTAGATATCAAATTCTTAATCACAGGAACACCATAAGAACTTTTATGGAAATATTAACAATTGGGGCTGAAACATGGAAACAGAAAATATTTGAAGTGAAAAAAGCCCAATACATAATGGTAGGAGCGTTTGAGTAACTGATTTAGTTTAATACGTTAATTTCCCGCTACATCTTTTCAAATTAGTCCATGATTATGCTAGTAGGCATTCATTGAAAAATAGGTTAAGTTGAACAAACAACACTTTCCAGATGTTCGAAAACTCACCTATGATTATTGAGCGACTATTTATCAAGATTTTTTTTCCGGGGACAACTATTTATCAAGATTTTAACCAAAAAATTTGTTCTTTATGAAGGAGATTCTTAAGATTTTGAGTTACAGTTTTAAATGATGGCAGATATCTCCTCTGCTTCTCGGCGGTGGCTGTTTTTAGCAGACTCCTCATCTGCCTCCGCTTTTCCAGTCTCGTTTTTTATCCATTTGTACTTTCTTCCTTTTTATTTCTTGTAAACTACTTTGATGCTGGTAACTTCACTTTTAAACTACTTAAGACTGTAGAGAAAGGCTGCCATCGGCTTCACTAAATGACAGCACCCACTCAAACAGTGTGGGATGGGAAGCCACATAGTTAGCTTTGTAAGCTACACCAGGCCAAACTTCAGGTTGTTCATACCAATAGTAGTAAATATGATTAATGCAGTCATTGAACCCGTATGGCTCTGCTAGGAAAGTCCGAAAAATAATTTGAGAAGGAATCCAACAATCCAAAGCAGAGTTATTAAAGTTTTGAAGTTGAGAAGCATTGGGAAGATGAAAATGATGTATAGGATCTGTAAAATATCTAAGAAAACCACACTGATCTGCTCGAGTAGGACTGTAGGCTTCATCAAACCCCGAGAAGCCTTGGGAATGGAGAAAAGAACAGCGAAATGGAGCATAGTTAGAAAGCCAGTTAATCATCAAACTGCAGGTTCTAATAGATCAATAAGGGGATGAACATGATTCAGAAGAGCTGAAGAGGATTGACAACTAAATGATAGCTAGCTAAAGACTGAGGATAGCTAGCCAATAGAATCATGTACTATATTACCATTCTGTAGAATCGAACTGGATCTAAGGATGCATTGCCGTGGGGAAAAGGCTGCAGCGTTCCAGTGTATTGAAACTATTTATTGTTATTTAACATGTACTGCAAAATTGGCTTGTATTTAATTTCAGAAATGGTAGCTCTAGTGCAATATGGAGCTTCTTGTGATTAAATTGTTGTAAGAGCATGTAGGTTCAGTTCAACATTCATTTATGCGAATCTTTTCCAAACTGTTTGGAAGGAGCATTGAGATGTGATGTACCTGCAGGTATCACCCAGTTATCTCCTCCTTGGGCTATCTGTTCACTATCATTCCCCGTCCTCTTGCTCAATTCTGCATCCAAACAAATTAATTAAAGACAACTTCAAGTATTTCTGCACAATGGTAAGAGTACTGCAAACTGTAGATGGCATACTTCCACGATGGAAGTTTCAAGTTCCACCTCCTCTCAAATAACTTGGCTCATTTTATTCAATATTGAAACGGGCACTCAACTATTTCTCAATTGAAGAGACATCAACATAGATTATATAAAAATTGGCATGAAAAACTAACATCTCTATTAAAATGGAAGCTCAGTAAGCTCGATTTCAATTTCATCAGATATGATTACCTGGACCAGCTAAAGTTGATTGACTACCAATCAATATACAGTTAGATATCAAATTGAGATTATGGAAATATTAACAATTGGGGCTGAAACATGGAAACAGAAAATATTTGAAGTGAAAAAAGCCCAATACATAATGGTAGGAGCGTTTGAGTAACTGATTTAGTTTAATACGTTAATTTCCTGCTACATCTTTTCAAATTAGTCCATGATTATGCTAGTAGGCATTCATTGAAAAATAGGTTAAATTGAACAAACAACACTTTCCAGATGTTCGAAAACTCACCTATGATTATTGAGCGACTATTTATCAAGATTTTTTTTCCGGGGACAACTATTTATCAAGATTTTAACCAAAAAATTTGTTCTTTATGAAGGAGATTCTTAAGATTTTGAGTTACAGTTTTAAATGATGGCAGATATCTCTTCTGCTTCTCGGCGGTGGCTGTTTTTAGCAGACTCCTCATCTGCCTCCGCTTTTCCAGTCTCGTTTTTTATCCATTTGTACTTTCTTCCTTTTTATTTCTTGTAAACTACTTTGATGCTGGTAACTTCACTTTTAAACTACTTAAGACTGTAGAGAAAGGCTGCCATCAGCTTCACTAAATGACAGCGCCCACTCAAATAGTGTGGGATGGGAAGCCACACAGTTAGCTTTGTAAGCTACACCAGGCCAAACTTCAGGTTGTTCATACCAATAGTAGTAAATATGATTAATGCAGTCATTGAACCCGTACGGCTCTGCTAGGAAAGTCCGAAAATTAATTTGAGAAGGAATCCAACAATCCAAAGCAGAGTTATTTCAATGTAGAAGAAATCAATTAACAAACGGAGCAAAAAGAGAAACTCACAATCCAAAATTTGAGAACTGAAAATAAAGAGCTCTCCAAATAGCTACCACGAACAGCCAGAATACTGTGCTCAAATCCCACTCTTTCCAGTTGCCCTGAATACAAATACCAACGAAAGGCATAGAGAGAAAAAGATCAAAACCACATCCATTACAACAAAAAACCCCAAATCTAGGAAAAAATGCAATTTTTGAGAATTCACAATATGAAATTAGGAATTAACTAAACTAAAATATTGTCCTTTAATGAAACCCAGAAGGCAAAAGATAAAAAATGCAATCCTTTCTGATGCATCTTGACGAATAAATTCTTGACTAAAAATATAAACAAATATGAGGTGGCCTATACCTTTCTGATGCATGGGATCAATTCCAGTTACACGACTCACATAAGCCATGTGAACAATCACATTTTTGCTTTAAGGAGAGCCACTGAAGTTGAAATGTGCACCCTTGATCTTCTTCTCCAGATCCCAAACTTCTTCTTGCTGCATCTACTTTACATTATTTGGTTGATTAGGTCATACTAATAAAGAACATGATTTAACAACAAAAAAAAAGTCGAAAATGAGGGGCACTCACAGCTTGTTGCGCTTTTTCGACAAATGAAAGAACAACTCCCGCTCCCAAGATTCACCTTGCATTTGATCATAATAGAAAATTTCAGATTTTGAATAGAGAGTGATAATGAAATTACATTAGCAATGTTTATGATGATCCATTCTTGTAGATTCAACTAACTACATGAATCACCCAATTAACTAAGAAGTAAGAGGAAATCAACCTAAGCGAAAGTTGAAGAAATCAATTAACAAAAGGAGCAAAAAGAGAAACTCACAATCCAAAATTTGAGAACCGAAAATAAAGAGCTCTCCAAATAGCTACCACGAACAGCCGGAATACTGTGCTCAAATCCCACTCTTTCCAGTTGCCCTGAATACAAATACCAACGAAAGGCATAGAGAGAAAAAGATCAAAACCACATCCATTACAACAAAAAACCCCAAATCTAGGAAAAAATGCAATTTTTGAGAATTCACAATATGAAATTAGGAATTAACTAAACTAAAATATTGCTAATGAGTTCAAAATGGAGTTGAACTTACAGTGGGGGTTGGGCTGTCGGAGCTTCGAGTGCGCTGTGGTGGAGGTTGGGTTGACGGAGCTTCAAAGGAGCTGACGGAGTTGATGGGGTTTCGATGAGGCGGGGCTGATGGATTTCGATAAGGCAAGGCTGATGGGGTTTTGATGAGGCAGGGCTGATGGATTTCGATAAGGCGAGGCTGATGGGGTTCGATGAGGCGGAGCTGATGGGGTGCGGGATTTCGGTAAGAGAGAGAGAGAGAGAGAGGGGGGGATGGGTTCTGAGTTGGGGAAGAGAAAGAGAGCGGGAGAAGAAAGAGAAGGCGAGGCTGATGGGGTTCGATGAGGCAGAGCCGATGGGGTGCGGGATTTTGGGAAGAGAGAGAGAGGGGGGGGGGTTGTTCTGAGTTGGGGAAGAGAAAGAGAGCGGGGGAAGAAAGAGAGAGAGAGAGAGGCGGTAGGGATCTGAGCTGAGAGAGAGAGAATTGGTTTTAGGGTTTAAAATTTTGGGGTTTGAAATTTTGGGCGGGAAAATATGTTTTGTGAGAATGAATCTGGACCATTGATTTTAGGGGAGATTGAACCATAGCCACTTGATAGCTTTCTTTGTGTTTTATTATATAGATGTGTATATATGTTCATATATAGGTCAGTAAACTCAACAAGTATCAGTTTATATCAATGTTATATTGTCCAATTCAATCTCAGTATCCATATAAATCAAGATCCAATCGAAAAAATATCACAAAAACAGAAAATCCACTTTTCGGCTGCGTACAATCAGGCCCGAAACATCAAACCCCTTTTCCCCTTCAAAACATGATCTTTTTGCTTCAAAAATCCTTCTACAAATTATCATACATATACCCCCAACTGATTACATTAGTTTATCCCTTGATTACTAGCATCTACAACACTTTTTCGTCAAGTTTTACTCATTAAAACACCATAACAGATCATATATATAACGTACACAGTAAAGATTAACTTTTTATTCATTTTATGCAACATACATCATACCACTCTTTATAAACGATCAAATCAGTAAGAACATGAAAGAAGCAACATACCCATGATTTCTATTAGGTTCTTTAACAATCTAAAGTCATCTATCTATAATTTTAATCATCAATTCATAGTTTTTCATGAAAACTAAATCTTTATTCATCCATCCATCAATATATTCATTATATCATGATACAATCCTCTAACATGCTTTCTAATACTCCAATCATCACATACAACATGCATAGAGTAGTAAGAAAGTAAACGTATGTCACTCACCTTATTGAAGAATCAACTGAAATAATAAAGAGAATAAGAAAAGTCCTTCCTTTCGCAAAAATCCAAGATTCTCGCTTTCAAACTCCAAGAAATTAATAATACAGAAAATCCTTTGTTTTAGTGTTGCAAAGACACGTCTGCACCTCTCTTTTAATAGGCCGGAATTTAGGGTATTAGATTTTTAAGAAGATTTGCAAAATATTCTTTTAGAATATATCTTTACATATATAAATCCTTATACTAGGAAATTAGATTAGCCAGTTCAATTGAGATTTAATATCAAAACAACTACCCTGATATGGCCGGCACTGTTTTCAAACCCAGAAAAACATTTTTCTGTAATTTTTGCCTCTAAGTGGTAATTTTGCAATAAGGCCCTTCTTTAATAAATTTACGAAATAAACCAAATATATTAGAATAAAAATTGAAAACTTTAACTTTGAGTTGGCTAGCCATCATGCTCAGCCTAGAAAAACAAAATTCTGGAGTTTTTACTATAAGTGGTAATTTTGCACAAAAGTCCCTTTTTTTGTAATATTTGCAAATATGCCAAATAAATATCAGAAAAATCCAGAAAGTTCATAAATAATAACTACTAATAAATATTATGTTTACCCTAAATAATTTCTGACTTTGAACTTTCCAAGAAAATATTTGCACGTGTTTTGCACGTGTAAGAAGATAAATTTCAGAAAAAATGTTTATAAATCACCAAAAATAAATTTAATTTATCTATTAATCTCAAAAAAATTATTTAAAAATCTAGGGTGTTACACCAAAACTCCATAATATCCTTCTCGGCCAAACCACTTGACAAGCACAAAAAGCTGCAGCGACAAACTTGGCTTAAGTAGTAGACAAAGTGACTACTGGTTGCTTCCTTGATGACCAGGATACTTCCCCTGAGATGATCTTGAATACAGTGCAAGCCTTTCAACTCTTCAAAAATCATCTTCCAAGCAGTCACAAAAATTAATCCTACTGCAAGCAAACTGCAGTAAAAAAGAAGTTAACAAATTAGCATATAAATTCAAAATTCTTGATCCAATCGCCCTCATATCATACAAAAAATAAATTAAAGTAAAAAAATGAAGTTATCAAATAAATAAAATTTAATACAATGATGTTAAAAATGAAAACAATCAAGAAATTGGAAAAGCTTAATCATGAAGACAGAGTTGTGTTGTGAGATTAATACCTTTGTCTTTTTTGAAAAAAAATGAGTGGGAGAGAAGGTCATGGGTTAGAGACAAAGTTGGATGAAGTGGTTTTAAATAGGCATGAGAGAGAAAGAGAGTGGGAGTTAAGGGGACCCAAAATTATAGGGAGGCAATTCAGTTGGTTATGAATTGATTTTCTCATTATAAATTCAAATTTCAAAATCATAATATGAGTTGAAACACCTTATGTTCATCTTTTTTCTTAATGTTAAGGTTAACAGAGAGATTAGAAAATATTATTGGATTGATTATAACTAAGTACAATATCTTCTATATATAGGAAAGAAGCAAATACTAAACTAATACATAATTGATATTGGACTAAATTAATATCTCTCATCTAACATAATATCTAACACCCCCTCTCAAACTCACGGTGGGTTGAACAGTGTAAGTTTGCCCAGCAAGTATCGAAATCTCTGAACAGTGTTGAATTTGGTGAAAAAGTCTGCTATCTGCTGTGAAGTGGTACATAATGAAGTGAAATGGCCCATGCTTCAAAAAGCTCACGAACATAATGGCAATCAATCTCTATGTGCTTCGTTCTCTCATGAAAGATCGGGTTACTTGCAATGTGCAATGCACTCTAGTTATCACAATGAAGAGAAGTAGCTCTTGTAAGAGTGACACCTATATTTGATAATAGCTAACGAACATGAACAATTTTTCTATGAGTAGTTGTCATCACTCTGTACTCAGCTTCGGCAAAAGAACATGTAACAACTGCATATTTCTTGCTTCGTCATGAGATCGGCGAAGCACCAAAAAATATACAGAAACTTATGGTAGACAATCTGGTAGTAGGACCACCCGCCCAATCTGAATCAGAATATTCACTAAGCTCCAGTTTAGATAAAGCAAGCATAAATAATGAGCAAGTGATAGTGCCCAGAAGATATCTGAGGATCCAAAAACGAGTACTATAGTGAACTGATGTAGGAGCAAAAATATACAGACTGACAACACTTACTTCATGAACAATATCGGGTCTGGTCATGCATGCGTAGACAAGCGGTCCAATAATATGTCTATATTTAGTTGGATCGGGAATGAACTCACCATATGTGGCACGAAGCTTCACGAGAAGCTCTAAAGGAGTATCCGATGATCGACTGTCAGAGAGACATGTAGCGGAGAAAATGTCTGATGTGTATTTCAGTTGAGAAATGAGTTTCCCCCCGAGATCCATGGGTAATCTCCATACCCAAAAAGTAGCGTAGTCTACCAAGGTCTTTCATATGAAACTGCTGGTGAAGGTGTAGCGCCCCAAATTTTCAATATAATATCTCAGAAATACGTGGCACAATTTCAGCATCTACCTCAATGTAATAGTAAACATAGCCAAACACATATAATTTTTCCACTTTTATTTCACAAATTCTTTACAAAGCACAGTAGAAAATTAAACACCTTGAATTACAATTTCTTTTACAACACATTCTTTTAAAAAATGCATAAGTCATATTATCATTCTACCACAAGCATCCAAATCCCAAGCTATAGATACCTACCTGTAAAAGATGAGGCTATAGATAACCCTGGGTCAGCCATAACAGTGTGAGTGACATCAAAAGAGATACAAAATAAATAAAACATAAAGAATAAAGTCATAATCAACACATACCAACAGTAGTAATGAATGGAATATGAAATAACAATAAATAAAGTATGAAAACATCAAATGAAACTAAACTAAGTATCAAGTGTAGCAAAATAGAAAAACATCAAGCACAATACAAGTCAAGAAAACACAAATTCTCTAATGCATACTTGTCGGATTCTATGCATTCCATACTACATAGGTCTGGTGCAAGCACTTATTGTTCTCCACTTTATAGGGTTTAATCCCTCGTTATGCAACTAATCCTACTACGATGATAGAAACAAAATCTAGATTACTCCGCGAATAGGCCTAACAACCCTCGACGCGCACGCATCATGTAAGCATAGCTCAAAAACTGGAGAATCACCTCCCTGCCGTGTACCCCACGAATAGACCTGCCGACCATTGATGTGCAGATACACAGTACATCCGGTGAATAGGCCTGCCGACACTCAACATGCGAATGCACCGTATGTTCCGTGAATAGGCCTGTCAACCCTCGACATGTAGACATACCAATTGTCCTCTCAGGACAAAACAACACATAGTCCTGGAACGCATCCATTCGGCTAACCCCTAGAGCATACTTACATTTCCTAAGTTCCGTCACATCTCCACTAGTGCATGTCCTTAGGTTGATTATTATTAAAACACAAATCCCCTCTCTCCAGAGTTGGTGTATCCTGCCGGACTTAATTCCACAAAACAACCCCAAGACCCAACTGATCAAAATCCAAAAAATCTCATCTGCCGGTTTACAGGAATCCCATTCAACTTCTAGAGACTCGCCATTCGAATATCAACACAAATTCCTTCAATAAAACTCTTTAATTCCATCATCAAAACGTTTATATTAAGAAAACTTCTTTAATCAACCAAATCCAAATTCATCCAATATACTCACAAATTTTCAGAACAGAAATAAAATATTAAATCCACTAAATAACTGAGCTTCGTATTTTGAAGTCGTAGAAAAATCACAAAACATCCATATATTGAAATCCATATATATTTTGCTTCTTAAAGTCATAGAAATACAAATTAAGTTCTATAAAAAATATATATATAAATCTCTATAAAAGACAATAATCTGCAGTGAAAACATCGTCTAAAATAGTAGATCAATCCATACATTCGAAGAAATAATCGTTCAAGAAAAAGGAGGAAAACTCAACAAAACAGCACATACAGTAGCTGTTGGTCGACTATCAAAACAGTTCAAAAACATGAAGGTCGACAACACAAGACAAAAATCGAAAGTTTACGGTCGACCGCACATCCTTATTCAAAAATAAGGCGGTCGGCTGTTAGCTGCTACACAGTCAGTTTCAAAACTTGTGCACTTTTCACTGATACATCGATTTAGATCTTCAAAAGCATAATTTGTAAAATAAAAATTCCCGAGATGATCAAAAATAACTTGGCTAACATACTGGAGTTTATAAAACAAATCAAATCCTCATCAAGTTCACAAAAGAGTAACTTTTCATTAAAATTCTACAAATTAGGGAAAATATGAATATAGATGTGTATATATTTGTATATGCATCAGTAAATCAATCATCAGTTTAAAAGCGTAGTACGATGTTTAATCTAATTTCAACAACAATATGAATCAAGATCCACTCGAAATCTTTACAAAACTCAAAAATCCAATCTTCGGCTGAACACTATCAGACCCGAAATAAAAATCCAACTCCAACCTTCAAGACTTGATCTTTTTTATTCAAAAACTCTCTTACAACTGATTAAACATGTACACAACTAATTAGATCCATTGGCCCATGATTATATGCAATTATAACATGCATTAGCCTACTTTTTCTTCATCAAAACATCAAAACATTGTATATATACATGCATACACAGTAAGGACCCTTCTTTAATCAATTTTGTGCATTATACATCATACAACTCATTATAATCAATCAAGTCAGTAAGAAAACAGTACTTCCATGAGTTATGTTAAGTTCTTTAAACATCCATTGCATAGTTTTCAGGAAAAGTTCTATTTTTATTCATCCACCCATCAATATTTCATTATATCATTATACTATCCTCTAGAATGCATTCTACTACACAAATCATCACATACAACATCCACAGAACAGTAAGAAAGCAAACATATGTCACTCACCTTATTGAAAAATCAACCGAAATAATAAAGAATAAGAAAAAGCTCCTCCTTTTGCAAAAAATCAAGATCCTCGCTTCAAAACTCCAAGAAATTAATAATAAAGAAAACCCTTTTGTTTAGTGCAGCAAAGAGACGGCTGCTACCTCTCTTTTAATAGCCGAAATTCAGTTTCTAGGGTTTTGAGAAGATTTTGCAAAATATTCCTTTAGAATATATCTTTACATATATAAATCCATATACTAGGAAATTAGATTTACAAATTTGATTGAGATTTAAAATCAAAAGTAATCGTCCAGATCTGGTCGTCACTGGTTTCAAACCCGGAAAAACAAATTTTGTAATTTTGGCTTCTAAGTGGCAATTTTGCAAAAATACCATTCTTTAACAAATTAACCAAATCTATTAGAATAAAAAGTAAAATCTTTACCTCTAAGTTGGCTAGCCATCATGATCATC
Source organism: Hemerocallis citrina (assembly GCA_017893485.1). NCBI lineage: Eukaryota > Viridiplantae > Streptophyta > Magnoliopsida > Asparagales > Asphodelaceae > Hemerocallis > Hemerocallis citrina. The sequence continues at coordinate 43,620,392 of CM030367.1, forward strand.
CCAGAAAAGAAAATTCTAGAGTTTTTACTCAAAGTGGTAATTTTACACAAAAGCCCATCTTTTTGTAATATTTGCAAATATGCCAAATAAATATCAGAAAAGTCCAGAAAATTCATAATTAATACATACTAACTAATATTAGGCTTCCCCAAAATAATTTCTAAATTTGAACTTCCCAATAAAATATTTGCATGTATTTTGCATGTGCAAAAAGGTAAATTTCAGAAAAATATTTATTAAATCACCAAAAATCACTTGAATTCATTTATTAATCCCAAAACCATTATTTAAAAAACATAGGGTGTTAGATCACTCCCTCCTTAGAGTAGTTCTGTCCTCAGAACTACTACTCATAGGGACCAAACGATATAAGCAAAAGAAAATGCAATCACATAAATGAAAATATAGTTTAAATAATACAATCATACAAGAGAATATAATTTAACCAAAAGAATACAATTATACAAAGAGCTCAGGAAAATTCTTCTGCATGCGATCCTGCGGCTCCTAAGTAGCTTCCTCAAACTGCTAGTTCCTCCACAATACCTTGACCATAGGTATCACCTTATTCTTCAACACCTTCTCCCTACGGTCAACAATCTCTATAGGACGTTCCTTGTAACTCAAGTTTAGCTGTAGACCTTCTGGCAATTCCACCAACTGATGATTCTGATCCCTTAAAGAATGTTGCAACCTCAACTGAGCCAAAGACTCTCCCAAACCTTGCAGTACAACCTCAATACCTGTCTGATCAAACTCTGCTGCCAACTTCCTCTGAGTAAATATCAAATTCGACAAACTGGTCTTCCGAATAAGCTCATCGGCCACCACGTTCATCTTTCTTTGATGATACTTGATCTCAGAAAGAATGTTTTCCAACACTTCCAACCAGCTTCTCTGCCGAAGATTTTGATCCTTCTTCTGATAAATATACTTCAGGCCCTTGTGGTCGGTAAACATGTTGACCTTCTCTCCATATACAGAATGCCTCCACTGCTTCAAGGCAAAGATAATAGCTGCCAATTCCAAATCATGCGTCGGATAGTTTTTCTCATGCGAACGCAACTGCCTCGAACCATGTGCAATAACCTTCCTTTATTGCATCAAGATGCACCCCAAACCTCTGAGTGATGCATCGCTGAAGATGTCATAGTCCTTCCTAGCTTGTGGCAAAGCTAAGATAGGCGCAGTCGTCAACCTCTCCTTTAGCTCATGGAAACTCGCCACATACTTATCATTCCAAGTGAATGCCACATTCTTCCGAGTTAACCGTGTCAAAAGAACTACGATCTGTGCATAGCTCTGCATGAATCTCCTGTAGTACCCACTGCTTCAACCTTCTGAGGATCGGTGGCCACTCCCTCCTTAGAAAGGATATGACCAAGAAAAACTACCTCAAACTTCCAAAACTCACACTTCGACAGCTTGGCAACAAGTTATGCTCCTGTAACTTCTCCAATACCTCTGCCAAGTGCTTAGAGTGCTCTTCCTCTGACTTCGAATATAACAGAATATCATCGATGAATACCACCACGAAGGAATCAATAAATGGCTGCAAAATCCGCTTCATCATGTCCATGAACACTGCCGACGCATTAGTCACTCCGAATGGCATCACTAAAAACTCATAGAGCCCATGACGAGTTCTGAAAGCTGTTTTACACATGTCTTCCTCCTTAACTCAAACCTGATGATACCTGACCGCAGATCAATCTTCGAAAACACAACTACTCCCCAAAGCCTACCAAACAGTTCATCAATCCGTGGAAGCGGATACTTGTTCTGAATGGTCACCCTGTTCAACTCCTGATAGTCAATGCACATTCTTATTGACCTATTCTTCTTCTTAACTAAAAATACTAGTGCTCCATATGGTGAAGAACTCAGCCTGATGAATCACTTACTCAGCAATTCCTTACTCTGCTTCTTAACTTCATCCTGCTCTACAGGTGCTATACTGTACGGAGCCTTACAAATTGGAGCACTTCCCGGCTGAACATTAATATAGAACTCAACATCTCGCTGCGGCGGCAATTGCGGTTAATCTTCCAAGAATACCGTAGGAGAATCCCTGACAACTGAATGCCTCTGACTTCATCCGGAATCATCAACTTAGATACCATTGCAGTCACTTTCGGGTCCTTCTTCTTCCCCTAAAAAGTCACTACAGGACCTCCTACTGCTTTAACTAACACCCAGTGTTCTAAAAAGCGGCCTAGGAGGCCACCTAGGCGGCGCCTAGGCGCTAGGCGGCCCCCCAACGCCTCGACTAGGGGCTAGGCATTTACGAAAATCGGCAGTTGGTTCTAGGCGGCTAAAATCGGATCTAGGCGGCGTTTAATCGGTCTAGGCGTGTCTAGGCGGACTAGACCCGCTTAGGACTTGAGTAATTTACAAAAAAAGTTTATGATTTTTTTTCTTAAAAGTTAATCTACACAGTTCTTGTATACATCACAAACATGAAACTGAAGTGATTCTTATACTAAACATGAAACTGAAAGTGATTATTATACTAAACATGAAGCTCTTAGCTTCTGGTTTTTTCCCCCTCTTTCTTTTGCTTTTTGATACTTTCAGTTAGTCGCATTATACTTGCATGCTGTGTTTTTGTTGTATTTGGGAACGTTAATGAACAAAGAGAAAGGGTTGAGTTACAGTAGAGTGACTCCCTACCTCGTCAGTAATTAAAGAAAAATCCAGATTCTGTTCATAATATGAAGTCCATTAAGGGTTTACAATAGAGAATCCGAGTCTGTAAAGAACAGTTAGGAAGTCACACTTAAGCCATTTTCCTTGTTTACATAAAACTGATCATTTGTCACATGTTTTAACTACCGAATCTAGAAACTTGGAACCAGCTATCACAATAGAGAAACCACATCACAAGAATTCGCTAACAATACACCAAAAAGAAGATAATTACATAGACACAACCATATGACAGCAACAAAAAACTAAAATTACCTTATCCATCCTCGACCGAGATGAGATCGCATCTAGAAACTTGCAATATATATGTTCTATATTTCATAAAAACAATGTAGGCTATGAACATTATTTATTTTTTGATATAAAAATCATATTCCCATGTGGGCAGTGTTGATGCATTAGTAGTCCTTGGATGGATATTGAGAAGATGAGTCAAATATTTTGTTCTCTTCATGTTCACCGATACAATAATACACCGATTCGATTTTGTAAACCTCAATTGCAAGGAGAAATAAAAAGAGTAAGAATTAGTAACAACAAAACAAAATCAAATGATAAAAGATATAAATAAAATATACAAATATATAAATATATAAATAAAACCGCCTAGCGCCTAGCCGCTTAAGCTCCGCTTACAAGGCCTAGGCGCTAGGCCCCCATTGGCCGCCCGACTACCGCCTAGCGACTTTTATAACATTGCTAACACCTTTTTCTTCTTGCTTCAATTGTGGCATCATATATTGCCAGCCAATCAATGCCCACGATCACATCCACACCCATGACTTGAGTTCAATGAGATTAATGCCAAATAATCTCCCACCAATCTCGATATCACAGCCCTCGTAATATCGATCAGCAATCAATTCTTCTCTCGATGGTGTTGCCACTGACAAAACTCTGCCTGGAAATAACTTAGGTTCCACACCTTAAACTTTAGCAAAATTGGGTAACACAAATGAATGCGACGAACCAGTATCAAATAAAACTTTTGCTTTTATTCCATTAATCAAGACAAATCATGTTACATGAAGATTGATACTCAAATCTGCAATTTATTCTTAAACAAAATTTTACTTAATACATCAAATAAATGAATTTAAAATTCTTGCATACCCTTGATCACATCCTCTGAGTTACCCGCATCTTCCTCAGTTAATGTGAACGCTTACCCCTGCCTCTGAAATTTGCATCCGCCTGCACAAGTGAAACTAAACAAAGTGTCAAGTGTAGGAAAACAGAAAAAGATCAAGCACAATACAAGTCAAGAAAACACAAATGCTGTATGATGACTCTTCTAATGCATACTTGTCAGATTCTATGCATTCCATACTACATAGGTCCGGTGCAAGTTCTTATCGTTCTCCACTTTATAGGTTTAATCCCTCGTTATGCAACTATAAGTAATACGGTGATCAAAACAAGATCTAGATTACTCCGCAAATAGGCCTAACAACCCTCGACGCGCAAGCATCATGCAAGCATAGCTCAAAATCCGGAGAATCACCTTCCTATCGTGTAACCCACGAATAGGCCTGCCGACCCTCGACATGGAGATACACAGTACATCCCGTGAATAGGCATGCCGACCCTCGACATGCGAATGCACCGTATGTTCCGTGAATAAGCCTGTCCACCCTAGACACGCGAACATACCAACTGTCCTCTCGGGACAAAACTACACATAGTCCTGGAACGCATCAGTTGGAATAACCCCTAGAGCATATACTTAAGTTTTCCAAGTTCCATCACATCTCCACTAGTGTCTGTCCTTAGGTTGATTATTATTAAAACACAAATTCCCTCTCTCTAGAGTTGATGTATCTTGTCGGACTTAATTCCACGAAACAACCCCAAGATCCATCTGGTCAAAATCCACAAAATCTAATCTACCGGTTTACAGGAATCCCACTCAACTCCTAGAGACTCACCATTCAAATATCAATGCAAATTACTTCAATAAAACTCTTAATTCCATCATCAAAACGTTTATATTAAGATAACTTCTTTAATCAAAAAAGTCCAAATTCATCCAATATACTCACAAATTTTCAGAACTGAAATAAAATATTAAATCCACTAAATAACTGAGCTTCATATTTTGAAGTCATAGAAAAATCACAAAACATCCATATCTTGAAATCCATATATGTTTCGCTTCTTAAAGTCATAGAAATACAAATTAAATTATATAGAAAATTAAAATATAACTCTTTGTAATATACAGTAATCTATAGTGAAAACATCTTCTAAAATAGTAGATCAATAATCCATAAGTTCGAAGAAATAATCGTTCAAGAAAAATGACGAAAACTCAACAAAACAGCACATACAGCAGCTGTCGGTCGATTGTCAAAATAGTTCAAAAATACGACCGTCGACCACACAAGCCAAAAATCAAAAGTTTCCCAAGTGACGGTCGACCGCACATCCTAGTTCAAAAGTAGGGCGGTCGATTGTCAGCTACACATTTAGTTTCAAAACTTGTGCACTTTTCACAAATACATCGATTTAGATCTTTAAAGGCATAATTTGTAAAATAAAAATTCCTCAGATGATCAAATACAACTTGTCTAACATACTAGAGTTTATCAAGCAAATCAAATCCTCATCAAGTTCACAAAAGAGTAATTTTTCATTAAAATTCTTCAAATCAGGGAAAAATATGAATATATATGTGTATATATGTGTATATGCATCAATAAATCAATCAAGAATCAGTTTATAAGCGTAGTACGATGTTCAATCAATTTTTAGCAACCATATGAATCAAGATCCAATCGAAATCTTTACAAAACTCAAAAATCCATTCTTCGGCTGAACACTATTAGACCCGAAATAAAAATCCAACTCCAACCTTCAAGACTTGATCTTTTTCATTCAAAAACTCTCTTACAACTGATTAAACACGTACACAACTAATTAGATCCATTGGCCCATGATTATATGCAATTATAACATGCATTGGCCTACTTTTTCTTCATCAAAACATCAGAACAGTGTATATATACACGCATACACAGTAAGGACCCTTCTTTAATAAATTTTGTGCATTATAAATCATAAAACTCATCATAATCAATCAAGCCAGCAAGAAAACAGTACTTCCATGAGTTATATTAAGTTCTTTATACATCCAATGCATAGTTTTCATGAAAAGTTTTATTTTTATTCATCCATCAATCAATATTTCATTATATCATCATACTATCCTCTAGCATGCATTCTACTAGTCAAATCATCACATACAACATGCATAGAATAGTAAGAAAGCAAACATATGTCACTCACCTTATTAAGAATTAACCGAAATAATAAAGAATATGAAAAAGCTCCTCCTTTAGCAAAAATTCAAGATCCTCGCTTCAAAACTACAATAAATTAATAATAAAGAAAACCCTTTGGTTTAGCACAGCAAAGAGACGGCTGCTACCTCTCTTTTAATAGCCGAAATTCAGTTTCTAGGGTTTTGAGAAGATTTTGCAAAATATTCCTTTAGAATATATTTTTACATATATAAATCCATCTACTAGGAAATTAGATTAACCAATTTGATTGAGATTTAAAATCAAGAGTAACCATCTAGGTCTGGTCGGCACTAGTTTCAAACCTAGAAAAACGAATTTTGTAATTTTGGCCTTTAAGTGGCAATTTTGCAAAAAGACCCTTTTTTAACAAATTTACGAAATAAACCAAATTTATTAGAATAAAAAGTAAATTCTTTAACTCTGAGTTAGCTAGCCATCATGATCAATGCAGAAAATTGAAATTATGGAGTTTTTACTCCAAGTGGTAATTTTGCACAAAAGCCCTTCTTTTTGTAATATTTTCAAATATACCAAATAAATATCAGAAAAATCCAGAAAATTCATAAATAATACCTAACAATAAATATTAGGCTTCCCTAATATAATTTCTGACTTTGAACTTCCCAAGAAAATTTTCGCATGTGTTTTGCACGTGCAAAAAGATAAATTTCAGAAAAATATTTATTAAATTACCAAAAAATCACTTTAATTCATTTGCTATCCCAAAACCATTATTTTAAAAAAAAGGGTGTTAAAGAAGGTATTTCTGGATCTGTGCAATACCTGTTGAGTCATCCCTAGAAATAATCATATCATTAAACATATAATAGTAGAAGTACCTTCACTTGCAGTGTTGACCGCATAAACATAGAGTGGTCCTGAGAACTCTGACTAAAACCGGCATGTGTGATGAAATGGTGAACCATTTAAACCAGACTCGAAGGGCCAGTTTCAGACGATATATAGCTCGACGTAGACGACAAAAATGACAAGGAAGGATAGCAAGGCCAGGAGGAGGATGCATGTAAACAATCTCAGATAAGGTACCATGAAGAACGGCATTCTTCATGTCCATCTAGTATAACTGCCACTGACGGATGGCGGCAATGGCAAGGAGAGTGCAAACTATAGTTATTTGCCTAACTGGTGCAAGTCTCATTATGATCAATGTCATGCTCCTAGATAAATCATCAGGCAACTTGACAAGTCTTATGCCGCTCAATGGAGCCATCAGGTCGATATTTAACCTTGAAGAACCACTTGCAGCTAACAGGTTGAACGCTTACTAGCAGTGGAACAACATCCCAAGTGCTAGTCTGATCAGATGAACTAAACTCCTCTGTAATAGCTTCCCGCCACTCGGGATATTGAATTGCTTCCTGATAGATTCTGGGCTCATGTGTGGAGAGTATGGAAGTGAGGTATGAATGAAACTATGGTGAGTAGGAAGCCAGGGTGGTAAAGCCAAACTAGACAGAATGACAAGTGGCATTAGGCATATAACGTGTTGGGAGATGCCTGAAGTGGAACGTGTAAACTGACGGACCGATGGTGGATCAGTAGGGTGTGGGGGTGAGGTCGGTGGGGTGGGTGATGCTGCTGATGTCTATAGGAGGAACAATAGGTGCAACATTTGTATGAGATGGAAAATGAGCCAAAGGAGTGACATCAAAGGGAATGCGTGAAGAGGTGTCTGTGGAGGTAGGCCTAACAAATGGGAAATCGAGAAAGCTAGTATCCTCAGGAGATGTCAAGTGGTAAGGACAGTCTTCCACAAAGGAGACATGTAGGGAAATACTGACACGATCTGCCAATGGATGAAAACAACGATATCCTTTCTACTCTGAACTGATACATAGGTGAACGCACTTTACAGTGCGAGTGGTGAGCTTCGTGCGCTCAGTGAAAGGGAGAAAGATGTAATTGGTACACCCAAAAGTACGATGCATACTATAGTCCGAAGGTGAGTGAAGAAGAGCCTCCTAAGGCAGCGTACCAGATAAAGTAGACGAGGGAGTGATGTTAATGAGGCTAACAGAAGTCATGACAGCTTCAGCCCAGAAAGAACAATGAATAAAAAAGGAGAGTAAGAGAGCACGAGCCGTCTCAAGAATATGACGATGCTTGCGTTCAGCTACACAATTTTGCTTATATGTGTGAGAGCATAATTGCTGAAAAAGTGTGTCGTGAAACTAAAGGATCGATCTCATAGTAGTGGAAGCGTACTCACGAGAACCGTCTGAGCAAAAGTTCTTGATGCGCACACCGAACTGAGTGTGAATCATAGCCGTAAAGAACTGGTAAATATTAGGAATCTCATATTGTTGACGCATAAGAAAAACCCATGTACCCATGTATATCGATTGAAATCATCGATGAAGGCAACATAATAGAGATAGCTTGTCCACGAAGGTACATGAGAGGGTTCCCATATGTCAAAATGAACAAGTTGAAAAGGATAGGTGGTTTGAGAAGTTCTTTTGTTATTAAAAGGGAGTGATATATTTTTTGTCAAATGACAACCCTGACAATCAGACAAATATGTAAAAGAAAGAAGACCAAGGGCACCGCTATGAGCTAAAGTCTTGAGTCAAGACTCACTCATATGACCTAAACGTCTGTGCCACAAATCAGCATCATAAGACACAACACCAGCAAAATTATGATGAGATTTATGTGCATGAAGAAAATCTAGATGATATAGACGACCTTTTCGACTAGCACACCCACTCTGGATCGGTGTGTGAATCGGTAATAGAACAATCTAAATAATCAAATGTAACAACAAAACCACTATCGCACAATGCACTAATGGAAATAAGGTTAATGGACAAAGGAGAAGCATAAAGAACATAAGTCAATATGAGAGTGGGAGAGCTAATAGACCTTCAGTGTGTAGTGAGAAGTTGTGAACCATCAGTGGTGTGTAGGGTTGGAGAGTGAGAGGGAAGTGCAGTGCTAGTGGTGAGTAGTGTATAATTACTAGGAAGATGATGTGATGCACCAGAATCTAAATTTCAGGAACAATTCATACCGAGAGTAATAGAAAATGCAGGGGAAGAGGGGCCAGTAGTGACAGACTGACCCAAGAGCTAGAGTTCTAGCTGAACAAGGTGATGCTGAAGATTGACCCAATCAACAGGAGATGGCAAGGCTGGAGTAATGGTCATGGCCGAAGATGTAAAGGAAGAATTATTGTGAGAAGGAGTGAGGTTGGTGTTGTGGAGGTAGTGATCGAAATGGGGACGAAGTGTAACACTCCGAATTTTAAATAAGACTGAATTCGAAGTTCCACAAGATCTTTACACTTCACTTCGTACAATTTTACAAGGAATTTTAAAAAAAAACTTTATTACAACAGAGTTTACATCAATGCAGCGGATTTATAAGTTACAACATTAAACATGAATTGAATAATAACTTGAACATTCTTTAAGCAGCAATCAATCTTTGTCTTGTCATTCACTTTATCCTGCATAGAAACTGTAGGTACGTCAGTTGCATACAACTGACGCTAGGATATAATACATCAATTTCTCTTTCTTAGAAAGCACACACTTGTCACAAACAAAGCTAAGGAGGACTATCCTATTGATGTCGTGTGTGAATGTGCACTTAGTCCTTAATGCAGTTATTATTATTTACATGATACTAATGTGTACTTGTTCGGATTCTGTGCATCCCATACTATATAGGTCCGAGGACAAGCCCTTAATTGTTCTTCATCTTGTAGGGTTCAATCCCTCGCTATGACTTAAACTACTACAGTACCTACGGTAAGTATCCTAGATGATTTATGAGTCCAGATAGCCTGAAGGGGAATCCTATGTCATGACATGACGCATCATATAGACAACCTATGGACAATTCAGCCTTCATCATGGGACAATGGCACCACTCGTAATCACCAAACATCCCATAAGCATCACTACGGTCCCGATAATTTCGGAGATGTGCTCACGTCATGACATGATGCATCATGTAGACAGCCTGTGAAACACTCTCACACCGTAGACTCAAGGCCCTCATACTTGTATTTTTCTCTTACTTTCACATTTTCACTATTGTATGTCCTTAGTTATTTTAATCATGAATAAAATCAACACCCTAGAGTTAGCACTTCCTCTATACCGGTCTTAACCATCAATCAACAATAACGACCCAAGCTTGGTCTTTCATTTCAATATTTTATCTCAAAAGAATTTATTCAATGCTGGTATAAGGACTTAGCTACACTCTAGTCTTTAATCTCATTTCATATTCATAAAAATTTGAGTATTCACACTCACTAATTTTCCTCATAATTCATCATGATTTTCCATTTCATTTTCATGCACCAATTTCATGTACAAAGTGACGAATTAATTTTTTTTTAGCTTACCATACATAAATAATTTCCAAAAATTTCTTTTACTTCTATACATCATTCTTTCACTTAATAAGCCAATCACAATTTTCTTTATTTAAACATTCCATGACACCATTTATTTAACCTCTCTATTCAAAATTTTCTTTAAAACGGAAATATTAATCTTCTTTTTTTACCCAATATTTCACTCTAATAATTTGAATCAAGTTCCTTTCCAAATTAGCCTTAAATTTTCATTGTAGTAGGTCAAAAGCCATAGAAAAATTCTCATGAAGTCTAGCCAATTTTAGAATATTTCTAATAATTTTTTTCTTAATTTTTAAACACTTAAAACTCAAAAATATAATAATTTACCCCAAAAAATCAATTTTGTAAGAAGTGGCCAAAGCCTGGAATCGAACCCACACACAACAGGCCCGCCCAAGCTATAGTGACGTCCCTAAGGTGCCACCGAAGACCAAAAAGTCCATAACGCTCAGCTGTTAAAAGGGGGACTTATATTAAACTTAAGTTTTGGCTTCGAGTTTGGAATAAAAATTAGATTTTAGGAAAAACAATGTTTCTACCGAGACTCAAACCCAAGACCCAAGGCTCTGCTTCCTACAGTAACGTTCTTAAAATGCACCCAATGACCAGTAGGTCCAAGTGACTCACCCGTAAAGAAATTTTGTTAAAATGATTTTATTTCTGACTGTACTGTTTCTAGTTTATTATAGAAAACTCGATTTTTCTCATTCAAAATGGTTCTTATAAAAATATAGATTTTTCCTGGGTATAATTCCTTAAAAGAACAGTAGTTTGTACTTTCATAATTCTTATAGAACTCATTTTTTATCATAAAAACTATTTCTCTCTTAGTTAATTTAAACAATGGATAAAATTGATACATTTCGACATAGAAACATTTATTCTTGTAAGAACTCTTTTATCAACAATTCCCCTCATTCATAGTGAGTTCAATACAAATTTTCTCTCTTTCATTCCTTCCTAAAAATTTACTTTATCAAATTTAGTCCTATTTCCCAAACTACATATTTTAAGAGACAATTAGGGCTAATTAATCAAGTGATCACAACACTACTTGCATATTGTACATAAGCACACTTTTATAACCATTTAATCTATTAATATTCCATGCATACGAATTTAAATTTCATAATTTATCCACAAGCACATTTTCCCCATATTGTATCTTTAATTCATGCATAGACAAGGTTTCACAAAAATCATAATTTATCTATTTTAGCATGCTAATAAACTACCAAGCCATCATAACCCATATTCAATTACACATTCTAATGATTCTACTAACATTTCATGTAGATTAATTGGTGTTCTTTTCTTATTAATCTCCTTAAACACATGTATGGCAATCTTTCCTACTCAATTTTAACATGATCACAATTTCAATCCTAGCATGGTATCTAACTAGAAGCTTCAGAAATCACCCACTTTTTGGAGAAAAACAAATAAAAAGAACTCCTAGAAATCTCCTTGAACACACAAACTATCCTTCTCCTCCTAGATTGTGCCACCAAGTTACCTTCTCCTCCTTGTACAAGCGAACCCGAGCTCCTCCTTGCTCCTTGAAGTAGGCCGGCTTCCAATGATGAAAGGAACACACACAAGAATGCTCAACTCAATCTTTTACTCACAATCTCTCAATCTTTTCTCACACTTGTTTCTTTCTTTCTTTTTCTTTTTCTTTTACCAATTTTTCAAGTGTATTGCATGGAGAGAAGGAGGGGGTATTTATACATTTTTCGAAGTGAAATGGAGGGCCAAGATTGAACTAGATGGTTGTAGATTAGAGGCTAAGATCTATTAGGGAGTTAGAGCAACTGCCCATGAACCAAAAACCACCTCTCCACTATGCCCATCTCTCCCACTCTCTTTGACTCCATCCGGCCAACTCTTGGCACACCCAAGACACATGCTAGTGCAATGCACGTGTCACACCAAGCATCCCTAGTTACTAGTTTGTACAAGTTCATTTAATTAATTGGTTACAAAACTAGTCTACCATACAAGTTGTGATAATTAAAAGAAAATGAAATTAGTGGGCTCAATCTAGTGGGCTAAAGTCTATGGGCTTCTAATTAAAATAATTAAATTAATTATTGTGGGTTAGGAATAAACAATTAGGCCTAGAATTTAAATAGGCTTTTAAAATTAAAAAGAAAAGAATTTAAAATACTTGTTCATGGTATAAAAATAAATAATTTTTAAAGGTAAAATGTACATAAATTTGCACGTGCAAAACATGTGAAATCCAACAAGCTCTTATTTAATTATAATGAAAATTCAGGGTATTACACGAAGATGTTGCTGGTTTTGGGATAGAGATAGGGAACTGGATAGTGCTATCGGTGTCAGAAGAATGGGTGGAGTAGGGTTAGGGATGATGTTGAGAGGAGGGAGGTGGCCGAAATTAGGATGATGGTGGCTTTGCTGCTGCCTGAATTTGGATGGGGATCGGGATGTACGGGAAAGTGAAGATGAAGTTGTAGCAATAGGAAAGTCGATGGAGACAAGAAGATACTGGCGAAACTAGGGTTCCAATGGAGAAGTTGTATTACCTGCAAATTGCTTTTTTAGTTTTTTTTAAAAATTTTTTTGACGATGAACGGCGATGGTGGCTGCAAAAATCGGCGGCAAAAACAACACACCAGCATTGGTAAGGAGAGGTAGGGTGAAGGTTAGGTTAGGGTTTGGAGTTGCTTTGGGTAGGATTTTTGGGTTAGGGTTTTGGATTTGGGTTTGGGTGTGGGTTGGGTTCAGGTTGGGGATTTTTTGTGGGAAATGGGTCGATTATGGGTTTGCAATCGGGTAGGTTAGGATTTAAAAAGGATAATGAAGAAGGGGTAGGCGGCTAGGGTTTGGGAAGAGTGGAAAGGGCTTGGATTTGGGAAGAAGGCAGTACTGGGCTACTATCAATAGAGGCAGCCGGCGGAGATGGGTTAGAGGTTGGGGATAGTGGTGATGTTTGAGTTTCGATGGAGATGATGGTGATGGAGGGTGATGGAGGTTAGGGGTAGGGGAATTGGGTGTCGAGATTTTGGGGACTTCGGAACTAGGATGAGGATGGAGAAGGAATTCTGGGAGGTGGAATCGGCGACGGGAGTTGGATGTGAGAGATTTAGCAATGCGGAGGAGGTAGAGGAGCTTGATGTGGGGTGATGGTGGTCGAATATGGGTTTCAAAGAAGTTGGTATTGGGAGGAGGTCGTCAAAGTCGGGTTTCAGATTTGGTGTCTATTGCTATTGCTGGAGTTGATGATGATGACGGCAAGTTGAGGAAGGCAGTTGATGATGCCCACTGTTGACGAAGTTGATGAAGCATGAGTTGATGAAGCTTGTTGTTGTTGTTGTTGTTGATGTTGTAGATGTTGAGGTTGGAATTGTTGTTGTTGTTGAGAAGAAAGGAATTTGTGTAATTAGGGTAAAGGATAGGTGAGGGAGAAAGAAATTTAGGGTTATGGCTCAGATACCTTGTTAAGGTTAATAGAGATATTGGAAAATATTATTGGATTGATTATAACTGAGTACAATATTTCCTATATAGGCAAATACTAAACTAATATATAATCGATATGGGACTAAACTAATATCTATCACCTAACATAATATCCAACACTTAATTTCAAAATAGAAAAATGAGAGAGTGAGTATAGCGTTTTGATTAATATATTGTATTATTCGAGGGAAAACTATTTTTAGACCCTAAGAATAAATGACTTATTTAAAACCCAATTATAATTATAAATATATATTAAGCAAAAGGTCTACCCCATATTTCTTTATTTTGGAATGAAGAAAGAAGATGAAAAGTAGGGGTTCCCACTCAAATTATGATTTTGAAATTTGAATTTAGATTGAGGAAAATAACTTAAAATGAAATAACCAACTAAATTGTCATCCCTTGATTTCAGGACCTCATAACTCCCACTATCTTTATCCTCATCCCACTTTAAAACCACCACCTCCTTCCCTCTCAAGTCCATGACCCCCCCCCCTCCCCCTTGCTCCATTTTTTTTCCCTTTTGCTCCTTTTTTTCTAAATAAAAAAGGTATTATCCTAATACTGCAACTCTCTCTCAATTATTAAGGTTTTCTAACATGATGTTCTTTTTCTTTTTTAACATCAAGATTTTAGATGTTGTTTATTTGTTAACTTTTTTTTTATTAACTTTAGTTTATTTGCAGTAGCATTTAGGGGTGACAGCTTTGAAGACTTTTGGAATTTATATGCTATTTCATTAACTTATTTTTTATTGCAATTTGCTTGTAGTATGATTGATTTGGTTGTTTTCTTCGAAGATGATTTTCGAAGAGTTGAAGAGCTTGCAATATGGTCCTCTATTAGTTTTTTTATCTTCATTATTTTGTTGAATTATATATATATATATATATATATATATATATATATATATATATACTAGGTATGCCCGTGGGCACGTGCCTACGGCACGTATTCGGAACGATGCAACATATGAAAAATCATGTTAACAGTAAGAGATGATTTATATGGATGTTTTTTGTCTAGTAGACGTTGATGTATTAATGTACTCTAAAGTAAGATTATGGAGTGAGATTGATGTTTATTAATTTGTATATTGCAGGACCATTTGTCAGCAGCTGAAGATTCAAAAATAATATTATGAATCTACAACATTAGTGGACCGAAAATTTCTTGCTATGTGTGGCTTGCTCAGTTTGAGGATTTTTTTTTTAATTTTTTTTTTGATTTGGAGTGGCAATTCATCCTCAAACTGCACATTTTTTGTGAAGGATGATTTATATAGATGTGTATTTGGCAGTAGACATTGATGTACTGTAAAGTATGATTAAGTTGTTTATGCAGGATCATTTGTCAGCAGTTCGGGATTGAAAAAGAGTATTGTAAATCTACAATAATAGTGGATCGAAATTACATCTGCTCCGAATTTAGAGCCCGCCATAAGTAGCAATTCATTTGCACATGTAGTTATCGCCTCAAACTACATGAGTTATTTTCCGATTGTCATATTTTTATGTAGTTAACCATGTATGATTTTAAATAAAGTAAGAGAGAGCGAAAGTTTGTTGTGATGTGCATGTGAAGACCTTTTGTTAAATGTGATCAAGCACAATTACATCTCCATATGAATAAATCTATATCCATATACTGGAGAGTGTACTGCAAATTTGATTTGAAACATGCATATTGACCCCCTTTTTTGATTAACAGGGATGACAATTTTTGATATATATTATAAAAAAAAGATGCACATGCAGGTAAAACTAATAACATAGATGACAACATTAGGCCCAATTTGCCAAAATAATTACAGAGTGATTAACATAAAACACATAAACCCAACTATCAGGAATTTCACCAGTAAAATAGACAGTAACATAAAGAGAAAAAGAAAGCATAAAAAATATTTTGAGAACATGAAGATTGCAGACAGATAGACGACTAAACTCGCCATAATGAAAAGACCTGAAAAATCACGATCAAGAATGCTAATAGGAAACGACTATGCCAATCTCTTGGTAATATTTGTTTTAATCAACAATCAACAGCTACAACAACACAGATGTCACATTTAAAGGTAATATTTGATTTAATCGCTAACACGCATGTCAAAGTTACAGATGGCAACAAAATTATTCACAGGTCTTTCACACACTGACCATAATATCAAGATGTTTTACCAAAATATTTTACATTACCACCATTTCATAATTTAAAATGGAAACAGAACATGATTGATGACAACGGGAAAAATCAGGTTGAGGATGTCATCTTACAAATATTTTACATTACCACCATTTCATAATTTTACACTATTACTTTCGAATAACAGAATCATCTTACAAATCATGCGTCTTAACCGGAGTTTGCAATAAGACTCTGTAATGCATTCTTTGAGTATAGGATCACCAAAGATCTGCATTCTTCATAAGACTTTGTAACTCTAGCTTCTTCAAGCAACCAAAACACTTGACAAAGGAGTATATATATTCACTGCAAACTTCTTTAACGAAAATGATCAGCCGATAAATGCCTTCCATTAATGTTACCATCACTTACATGCTCATAGGTCCATATACCTTGCAATGGTAATATGTACAAAAGTAAAATCTACAGAAAATTTCTTTTCTAGATGTCACATTGCAGTATTACATAAATGCTCATATATTTACACCGTAAGGTAGGTGCATGAACTGATTACCATTTTTAGATGGACTGAATCCAGTTGCTGCTCCATTGAGAGCAATAGAAGGACTTGATTGAGAATTATCTGGCAAATTAACAGTGGTAATGTCGTGAATACTTGCTCTCCTTTTATCTTTGCCGCCCGAGTTCAGCCTGATGAAGTACTTCTGTGCATGGCTTGCGACCTGAGTTGGGGTTCGGGTGACCACAAAATTGCGCGATATGTTTCTCCAATCCCCTTTGCCATACTTTTTTAGTCCCATTAGAAACAACCTGCAACCAATCAATATACAGTTAGATATCAAATTCTTATTCACAGGAACACCATAAGAACTTTTATGGAAATATTAACAATTGGGGCTGAAACATGGAAACAGAAAATATTTGAAGTGAAAAAAGCCCAATACATAATGGTAGGAGCGTTTGAGTAACTGATTTAGTTTAATACGTTAATTTCCCGCTACATCTTTTCAAATTAGTCCATGATTATGCTAGTAGGCATTCATTGAAAAATAGGTTAAATTGAACAAACAACACTTTCCAGATGTTCGAAAACTCACCTATGATTATTGAGCGACTATTTATCAAGATTTTTTTTCCGGGGACAACTATTTATCAAGATTTTAACCAAAAAATTTGTTCTTTATGAAGGAGATTCTTAAGATTTTGAGTTACAGTTTTAAATGATGGCAGATATCTCCTCTGCTTCTCGGCGGTGGCTGTTTTTAGCAGACTCCTCATCTGCCTCCGCTTTTCCAGTCTCGTTTTTTATCCATTTGTACTTTCTTCCTTTTTATTTCTTGTAAACTACTTTGATGCTGGTAACTTCACTTTTAAACTACTTAAGACTGTAGAGAAAGGCTGCCATCAGCTTCACTAAATGACAGCGCCCACTCAAACAGTGTGGGATGGGAAGCCACACAGTTAGCTTTGTAAGCTACACCAGGCCAAACTTCAGGTTGTTCATACCAATAGTAGTAAATATGATTAATGCAGTCATTGAACCCGTACGGCTCTGCTAGGAAAGTCCGAAAAATAATTTGAGAAGGAATCCAACAATCCAAAGCAGAGTTATTAAAGTTTTGAAGTTGAGAAGCATTGGGAAGATGAAAATGATGTATAGGATCTGTAAAATATCTAAGAAAACCACACTGATCTGCTCGAGTAGGACTGTGGGCTTCATCAAACCCCGAGAAGCCTTGGGAATGGAGAAAAGAACAGCGAAATGGAGCATAGTTAGAAAGCCAGTTAATCATCAAACTGCAGGTTCTAATAGATCAATAAGGGGATGAACATGATTCAGAAGAGCTGAAGAGGATTGACAACTAAATGATAGCTAGCTAAAGACTGAGGATAGCTAGCCAATAGAATCATGTACTATATTACCATTCTGTAGAATCGAACTGGATCTAAGGATGCATTGCCGTGGGGAAAAGGCTGCAGCGTTCCAGTGTATTGAAACTATTTATTGTTATTTAACATGTACTGCAAAATTGGCTTGTATTTAATTTCAGAAATGGTAGCTCTAGTGCAATATGGAGCTTCTTGTGATTAAATTGTTGTAAGAGCATGTAGGTTCAGTTCAACATTCATTTATGCGAATCTTTTCCAAACTGTTTGGAAGGAGCGTTGAGATGTGATGTACCTGCAGGTATCACCCAGTTATCTCCTCCTTGGGCTATCTGTTCACTATCATTCCCCGTCCTCTTGCTCAATTCTGCATCCAAACAAATTAATTAAAGACAACTTCAAGTATTTCTGCACAAAGGTAAGAGTACTGCAAACTGTAGATGGCATACTTCCACGATGGAAGTTTCAAGTTCCACCTCCTCTCAAATAACTTGGCTCATTTTATTCAATATTGAAACGGGCACTCAACTATTTCTCAATTGAAGAGACATCAACATAGATTATATAAAAATTGGCATGAAAAACTAACATCTCTATTAAAATGGAAGCTCAGTAAGCTCGATTTCAATTTCATCAGATATGATTACCTGGACCAGCTAAAGTTGATTGACTACCAATCAATATACAGTTAGATATCAAATTGAGATTATGGAAATATTAACAATTGGGGCTGAAACATGGAAACAGAAAATATTTGAAGTGAAAAAAGCCCAATACATAATGGTAGGAGCGTTTGAGTAACTGATTTAGTTTAATACGTTAATTTCCCGCTACATCTTTTCAAATTAGTCCATGATTATGCTAGTAGGCATTCATTGAAAAATAGGTTAAATTGAACAAACAACACTTTCCAGATGTTCGAAAACTCACCTATGATTATTGAGCGACTATTTATCAAGATTTTTTTTCCGGGGACAACTATTTATCAAGATTTTAACCAAAAAATTTGTTCTTTATGAAGGAGATTCTTAAGATTTTGAGTTACAGTTTTAAATGATGGCAGATATCTCCTCTGCTTCTCGGCGGTGGCTGTTTTTAGCAGACTCCTCATCTGCCTCCGCTTTTCCAGTCTCGTTTTTTATCCATTTGTACTTTCTTCCTTTTTATTTCTTGTAAACTACTTTGATGCTGGTAACTTCACTTTTAAACTACTTAAGACTGTAGAGAAAGGCTGCCATCAGCTTCACTAAATGACAGCGCCCACTCAAACAGTGTGGGATGGGAAGCCACACAGTTAGCTTTGTAAGCTACACCAGGCCAAACTTCAGGTTGTTCATACCAATAGTAGTAAATATGATTAATGCAGTCATTGAACCTGTACGGCTCTGCTAGGAAAGTCCGAAAAATAATTTGAGAAGGAATCCAACAATCCAAAGCAGAGTTATTTCAATGTAGAAGAAATCAATTAACAAAAGGAGCAAAAAGAGAAACTCACAATCCAAAATTTGAGAACCGAAAATAAAGAGCTCTCCAAATAGCTACCACGAACAGCCGGAATACTGTGCTCAAATCCCACTCTTTCCAGTTGCCCTGAATACAAATACCAACGAAAGGCATAGAGAGAAAAAGATCAAAACCACATCCATTACAACAAAAAACCCCAAATCTAGGAAAAAATGCAATTTTTGAGAATTCACAATATGAAATTAGGAATGAACTAAACTAAAATATTGTCCTTTAATGAAACCCAGAAGGCAAAAGATAAAAAATGCAATCCTTTCTGATGCATCTTGACGAATAAATTCTTGACTAAAAATATAAACAAATATGAGGTGGCCTATACCTTTCTGATGCATGGGATCAATTCCAGTTACACGACTCACATAAGCCATGTGAACAATCACATTTTTGCTTTAAGGAGAGCCACTGAAGTTGAAATGTGCACCCTTGATCTTCTTCTCCAGATCCCAAACATCTTCTTGCTGCATCTACTTTACATTATTTGGTTGATTAGGTCATACTAATAAAGAACATGATTTAACAACAAAAAAAAAGTCGAAAATGAGGGGCACTCACAGCTTGTTGCGCTTTTTCGACAAATGAAAGAACAACTCCCGCTCCCAAGATTCACCTTGCATTTGATCATAATAGAAAATTTCAGATTTTGAATAGAGAGTGATAATGAAATTACATTAGCAATGTTTATGATGATCCATTCTTGTAGATTCAACTAACTACATGAATCACCCAATTAACTAAGAAGTAAGAGGAAATCAACCTAAGCGAAAGTTGAAGAAATCAATTAACAAAAGGAGCAAAAAGAGAAACTCACAATCCAAAATTTGAGAACCGAAAATAAAGAGCTCTCCAAATAGCTACCACGAACAGCCGGAATACTGTGCTCAAATCCCACTCTTTCCAGTTGCCCTGAATACAAATACCAACGAAAGGCATAGAGAGAAAAAGATCAAAACCACATCCATTACAACAAAAAACCCCAAATCTAGGAAAAAATGCAATTTTTGAGAATTCACAATATGAAATTAGGAATTAACTAAACTAAAATATTGTCCTTTAATGAAACCCAGAAGGCAAAAGATAAAAAATGCAATCCTTTCTGATGCATCTTGACGAATAAATTCTTGACTAAAAATATAAACAAATATGAGGTGGCCTATACCTTTCTGATGCATGGGATCAATTCCAGTTACACGACTCACATAAGCCATGTGAACAATCACATTTTTGCTTTAAGGAGAGCCACTGAAGTTGAAATGTGCACCCTTGATCTTCTTCTCCAGATCCCAAACATCTTCTTGCCGCATCTACTTTACATTATTTGGTTGATTAGGTCATACTAATAAAGAACATGATTTAACAACAAAAAAAAAGTCGAAAATGAGGGGCACTCACAGCTTGTTGCGCTTTTTCGACAAATGAAAGAACAACTCCCGCTCCCAAGATTCACCTTGCATTTGATCATAATAGAAAATTTCAGATTTTGAATAGAGAGTGATAATGAAATTACATTAGCAATGTTTATGATGATCCATTCTTGTAGATTCAACTAACTACATGAATCACCCAATTAACTAAGAAGTAAGAGGAAATCAACCTAAGCGAAAGTTGAAGAAATCAATTAACAAAAGGAGCAAAAAGAGAAACTCACAATCCAAAATTTGAGAACCGAAAATAAAGAGCTCTCCAAATAGCTACCACGAACAGCCGGAATACTGTGCTCAAATCCCACTCTTTCCAGTTGCCCTGAATACAAATACCAACGAAAGGCATAGAGAGAAAAAGATCAAAACCACATCCATTACAACAAAAAACCCCAAATCTAGGAAAAAATGCAATTTTTGAGAATTCACAATATGAAATTAGGAATTAACTAAACTAAAATATTGTCCTTTAATGAAACCCAGAAGGCAAAAGATAAAAAATGCAATCCTTTCTGATGCATCTTGACGAATAAATTCTTGACTAAAAATATAAACAAATATGAGGTGGCCTATACCTTTCTGATGCATGGGATCAATTCCAGTTACACGACTCACATAAGCCATGTGAACAATCACATTTTTGCTTTAAGGAGAGCCACTGAAGTTGAAATGTGCACCCTTGATCTTCTTCTCCAGATCCCAAACATCTTCTTGCCGCATCTACTTTACATTATTTGGTTGATTAGGTCATACTAATAAAGAACATGATTTAACAACAAAAAAAAAGTCGAAAATGAGGGGCACTCACAGCTTGTTGCGCTTTTTCGACAAATGAAAGAACAACTCCCGCTCCCAAGATTCACCTTGCATTTGATCATAATAGAAAATTTCAGATTTTGAATAGAGAGTGATAATGAAATTACATTAGCAATGTTTATGATGATCCATTCTTGTAGATTCAACTAACTACATGAATCACCCAATTAACTAAGAAGTAAGAGGAAATCAACCTAAGCGAAAGTTGAAGAAATCAATTAACAAAAGGAGCAAAAAGAGAAACTCACAATCCAAAATTTGAGAACCGAAAATAAAGAGCTCTCCAAATAGCTACCACGAACAGCCGGAATACTGTGCTCAAATCCCACTCTTTCCAGTTGCCCTGAATACAAATACCAACGAAAGGCATAGAGAGAAAAAGATCAAAACCACATCCATTACAACAAAAAACCCCAAATCTAGGAAAAAATGCAATTTTTGAGAATTCACAATATGAAATTAGGAATTAACTAAACTAAAATATTGTCCTTTAATGAAACCCAGAAGGCAAAAGATAAAAAATGCAATCCTTTCTGATGCATCTTGACGAATAAATTCTTGACTAAAAATATAAACAAATATGAGGTGGCCTATACCTTTCTGATGCATGGGATCAATTCCAGTTACACGACTCACATAAGCCATGTGAACAATCACATTTTTGCTTTAAGGAGAGCCACTGAAGTTGAAATGTGCACCCTTGATCTTCTTCTCCAGATCCCAAACATCTTCTTGCCGCATCTACTTTACATTATTTGGTTGATTAGGTCATACTAATAAAGAACATGATTTAACAACAAAAAAAAAGTCGAAAATGAGGGGCACTCACAGCTTGTTGCGCTTTTTCGACAAATGAAAGAACAACTCCCGCTCCCAAGATTCACCTTGCATTTGATCATAATAGAAAATTTCAGATTTTGAATAGAGAGTGATAATGAAATTACATTAGCAATGTTTATGATGATCCATTCTTGTAGATTCAACTAACTACATGAATCACCCAATTAACTAAGAAGTAAGAGGAAATCAACCTAAGCGAAAGTTGAAGAAATCAATTAACAAAAGGAGCAAAAAGAGAAACTCACAATCCAAAATTTGAGAACCGAAAATAAAGAGCTCTCCAAATAGCTACCACGAACAGCCGGAATACTGTGCTCAAATCCCACTCTTTCCAGTTGCCCTGAATACAAATACCAACGAAAGGCATAGAGAGAAAAAGATCAAAACCACATCCATTACAACAAAAAACCCCAAATCTAGGAAAAAATGCAATTTTTGAGAATTCACAATATGAAATTAGGAATTAACTAAACTAAAATATTGTCCTTTAATGAAACCCAGAAGGCAAAAGATAAAAAATGCAATCCTTTCTGATGCATCTTGACGAATAAATTCTTGACTAAAAATATAAACAAATATGAGGTGGCCTATACCTTTCTGATGCATGGGATCAATTCCAGTTACACGACTCACATAAGCCATGTGAACAATCACATTTTTGCTTTAAGGAGAGCCACTGAAGTTGAAATGTGCACCCTTGATCTTCTTCTCCAGATCCCAAACTTCTTCTTGCTGCATCTACTTTACATTATTTGGTTGATTAGGTCATACTAATAAAGAACATGATTTAACAACAAAAAAAAAGTCGAAAATGAGGGGCACTCACAGCTTGTTGCGCTTTTTCGACAAATGAAAGAACAACTCCCGCTCCCAAGATTCACCTTGCATTTGATCATAATAGAAAATTTCAGATTTTGAATAGAGAGTGATAATGAAATTACATTAGCAATGTTTATGATGATCCATTCTTGTAGATTCAACTAACTACATGAATCACCCAATTAACTAAGAAGTAAGAGGAAATCAACCTAAGCGAAAGTTGAAGAAATCAATTAACAAAAGGAGCAAAAAGAGAAACTCACAATCCAAAATTTGAGAACCGAAAATAAAGAGCTCTCCAAATAGCTACCACGAACAACCGGAATACTGTGCTCAAATCCCACTCTTTCCAGTTGCCCTGAATACAAATACCAACGAAAGGCATAGAGAGAAAAAGATCAAAACCACATCCATTACAACAAAAAACCCCAAATCTAGGAAAAAATGCAATTTTTGAGAATTCACAATATGAAATTAGGAATTAACTAAACTAAAATATTGCTAATGAGTTCAAAATGGAGTTGACCTTACAGTGGGGGTTGGGCTGTCGGATCTTCGAGTGCGCTGAGGTGGAGGTTGGGTTGACGGAGCTTCAAAGGAGCTGACGGAGTTGATGGGGTTTCGATGAGGCGGGGCTGATGGATTTCGATAAGGCAAGGCTGATGGGGTTTCGATGAGGCGGGGCTGATGGATTTCGATAAGGCGAGGCTGATGGGGTTCGATGAGGCGGAGCTGATGGGGTGCGGGATTTCGGTAAGAGAGAGAGAGAGAGAGAGAGGGGGGGATGGGTTCTGAGTTGGGGAAGAGAAAGAGAGCGGGAGAAGAAAGAGAAGGCGAGGCTGATGGGGTTCGATGAGGCAGAGCCGATGGGGTGCGGGATTTCGGGAAGAGAGAGAGAGAGAGGGGGGGGTTGTTCTGAGTTGGGGAAGAGAAAGAGAGCGGGGGAAGAAAGAGAGAGAGAGAGAGGCGGTAGGGATCTGAGCTGAGAGAGAGAGAATTGGTTTTAGGGTTTAAAATTTTGGGGTTTGAAATTTTGGGCGGGAAAATATGTTTTGTGAGAATGAATCTGGACCATTGATTTTAGGGGAGATTGAAGCATAGCCACTTGATAGCTTTCTTTGTGTTTTATTATATAGATTGATTGGTAAATTTATGTTTATACTTTTTACTTACTGTGAATTCATAGATTGAGATTGTTTCTCTGTTGGGATTGTGGCCTTAAATACACATAGGCACAGAGTACTTGAAATTGGCGAAGAAGAGGAGGAGACAAAGGCAGCAAGAGAAGACAATAGCAAGTAGAAGAAGTGCGACTGAAGAGTTGCGGTCGACTGACCGGGTGTGCGGTCGACTGACCCAAGCTGCTGAGAATTCTTCAAAGGTACAGGGTTCAACAGAGAAGGGGACGGTCAACCATTCATTTAACCGGTCATGTCTCAGGTGTGGACTTTACACATTGTGGTCGACCGACCTGGGGGTGCGGGCGACCGACAATGGCGCTGTGTTATTTGGGCTGACAAGATTAAGGCCCAATAAGCTGGATTTGTGTCTATCTTTAGGATTTACTTAGGGGCTATATATATGGCTGTAGACTCTAGGGTTTATGTAACCCCTGTTTTCCATTTTATGTATTTTGAGTGTATTTTCTTTTTCCATGTATTTGAATCTTATTGTATACCTTTTTTTAGTAACATGATAGTGCCTTGCCGCACCGGTCAAACCAAATTATATTATTCATATAGAACGAAAAGTACATCGCGTCCATTTTACAAGAGGTAAAACAAAGTTCAACAAAACAAAACAACTAAACTGTGACAAAAGCAAAACTACATAAAAAGAGAAGCAAAACAGCCCCCCAAGCCGCCGACGGTCGCCGAAAACTTTGCAGAAATATTCCGAACGGCTGAAGAAGCTCAAAAAGTCGCTCTCTACCATCAAACATCTGGAAACGAGATAGACAACCCTGAAAAGGAGAGGGGGGTCGTCGCAGCAGAAAAGGGAGATGCGACCGCCCTCGCAGCAGGGTAGCAACCCTCCCAGACTAAAAAAAAAAACTAAACAGGGCAGTTAGAAACTGTGGTGCCCCCGACGCAAGGAAAGAAAGATTGATCAAAGTGGAAAAAACAGAGACAAATGGCAAGACTAAAAGCAAATCCCAGTCGCTGCTCCAGTAGCTCCGGAGAGCAGAAAAGGAAAAATAGGGCCAAAACCGCAGAAGGAAACCAAAAACCCTAGAGTCAGCAGCAGCCAACGAGGGGTTCCAGGGGTCCTTAAACATCTAGGGAAACAGGGCAATCAAAATGAAAACCCAGTCCCAATAGCACCCGACCATCAGTGGTGCAAATAGATGACAAAAACAAAGAAAACTCACAATAAACACTATGCCCAGGAAAAAACACCTAACTCAAAACGAAAACATGGGCATACTAGTTAAAACCTTGAAGCCCTTACTTCGAGCCACAAAACAAACACCAAACCGTCAGCCCCTAACTTGCTACTGACGAAAGATGCGAAGCAAAGGAAACTACACCGAACAAAAGTACCCCGAAGACTGGGGACCGGGAAAAAATAGCACTCACACAAAGATAGGAGCAAAAACAAAATCAACAGCCACCAATTACCATCACAGAGCTAGGTTAGAACATAACAACTAAAAGAAGAGTTTAAACATCACATGCTCGTAAGGAAATAAGAACAACATATTAGAGGGGCTTAATTCACCAACAGGGTTCCGACCTCCGAAGTTAAAGGAGTCACCCAAAAACCTCCAGCCAAATCACTATACCTCCCGGAGGATACATCCAAACAGAAGAGGGAGCCCACCAACCAAAAGGGGGCAAACAAAACCACGCTACAAAAATCTAGCAGCTTATCCACAAAAAGAGACTCCACACAGGAAGCCCAAATCATCAGCTCTACAAAGAGAGGGGGAAGAAAACAATATCATTAGAACCAAAATACTAAAGATAATTATTAGTACGAAGGTAACAAAAAGCATCGTCTAAACGATGTGATTCCAGCACTACCACTTTATCTACCGGTAAAGAGGAAGGCCAGAATTTAATATAAAAAAAGAACTCGTCGATGATATCATTAATCGAAGAGGAGATATTGTATCCCTTTTTGGACCGTATATTAGATCATCTTTTTCAATATATTCATTTTATTGTTTCATCGCCTTTATTTGGGTTCTTGATTCTTTTGTCTTCTATTATTTTCCTCTCTATTTGATCGGGCCATTATTTTGATCCCAATTATTTATTGTTCATGTCCTATTATTTTTAGTTGTTCCGACTTCATTCTTGTTCACCCTAAATCTATTTGGATTTCTATTTATTTAAACCCATCTGTTTTTATACCCTGTAACCTTATAACAACCCATTACCCATTTTATTTCCCATTAAAACCCCTTCAGCCAAACCCCATTGGACACCCAAAGCCCAATACCCGGATACCTACCCAACCCGTTAACCCCCTGTTTCCCCTAACCCTAAAAACTCCACCCCTATATATTATAAACCTCATACTGCCTAAACCCATGCACCCCGTGAGCTGCCTCCTCCTTCTTCAATCCTTCACCTGCCTAAAACCCATCCCGATCCCCTCCTAGCTCTCCCAATCCTCGGTGTTGCACCCCCCTCCCTCAGCAACGACCTCCGCAGCTAGCCCTCGCGGCCTCCTGCCACATCCTCCCGTCATCTCCCTCCCCCTATGCGGCATCTCAACGACGTCAAAATCCCGTGCTCCTCCCCTTCCCTGTGTGCTGACCCTTCGATGCACAACCAGTAGCCCTGTCGCTCTCAGTTGCCCTGCACCTCCTGCAGTGCGCCACCCCTTGGCCGTCCCCGGCGTCGCCTTGTGCCGCAATAGCAGTCCCGACTTCTCTCTCCCACTTGGGTTCTTTGCCGTGTTCATGTTCGTGGTTCATGTTCGGAGTTCTTTATTGTGTTCGTTATTGTGTTCGTGGGTTGTCTTCGTGTTTGGGTTTGTTGTGTTCTTGTTCGTGGTTCGTGGGTTGTGCAATCATTGTGTTCGTGCCCCGGGAATCCATTCCCGTTATTCTTGCTCTTGTGCCGTTTCTGTCGTCATCTCTTAGGCAAGTAACTTGTATTCTTTTGTTTGTGTAATACAAGTACTAAATACCGTCTATAGGGTAGTTGTGTTCTAGAGATAAATCTTGTGTGAAACCTCTGTTATATCTTGTCTCTATTGTGTTGACTCGCCTGTAGTGGCCTCATTACACACATGACATGAAATAACTTAGGGATGACCACTTCTTGATGTATACATGCATGTTGTTCATATGATATCGTGTACTTGGATGTGTTAGTTATAGTAGACTTCTTGTATGTTGGATCCTGTAGGCAAGGTAAGAAACACTAGAGGGGGGTGAATAGTGTTTTATAAAAATAATTGCGGAATTGAACTTTTTCTTTGGTCCAGACAAGTTTCACAGAGAACTTAAAAAAGCAAGTAAATGAAATGCAAGTTCAGAGATATACAACCGTAGAGTATACACGATGTATCCTGGTTCGGTCCTCCCGACCTACATCCAGTCCCCAAGCAACCCACTTGAGATTTTCCACTATTCTTGAAAAAAAATAGAAGAATACCCTACGGCGTTAGACAACAACCTTGTCCAACCCGTAGTTCTTTCTCACCACTAGAGAAAGCAACCCACTCTTCCACTAAGAGTGAAAACTTGACTCTACACCCTAGAGCCCTACTATCCAACCGAGAAGATCCACTCTCACAACCCGAGAGTGAAGAATAACAACAAAAATATTTACAATCAACCTATAGCCTTGTTGTGAATGTGATTTTGTGTGTGGATATTAGGTCAACTTTCAAAATCAGTCTAAAACGGAATCACTTTTATACTAGACTGATTTCAGAGAATCAAAAACTTAGAGGATTTGAAAGCTTGTGAACTCTTGTTCTCTTTTTGAAAATAAGTACTTGAAAGCTTGTAAAAGAGAGTATTGTCTTGTTGTTGTAACCTTTTCCAAGTGATTTCTACACTCTATTCATAGAGTTAGAATCACTGGACATTGAGAAGAAGTTGTACCAACTGTCAACCAACGGAATTAAAACTTTTGAATTCGAAAAATCAAGTTTTGAAATCAGTAAACTGTCGAAACGACTTGAACAGCGGACTATATTGCCGTTATGAGTCGACTGGTCAGAGTTTGAACAAGTTCAGATAGTTTCGTACTAGGACAGTCGACTGGTACCTAATGGCGGTCGACTGGTACTTAACAGCTGAGCTTTTTAAATCTTCTTTCGATCTTTTTAAGTTTGAAAAAAAAAACTCAATTATTTTAAAGATATGTGTGAGTGTGTGTGACAAGGCTATTACAGAATTTCTAAGACCCAAAGAAATAAAAAAGTTACAATTGTTACAAGACACTTAATATAACATATTGAAGCATAGGACTTGTCTTGAGTCTTGAGTATTGAGTATTGAGATGGAGCTTTAGCCTTCGTCTTTTTCTTTGAAGCTGGCAACCTTGTAGCTTTCTTGATCAATTAGCTATAAGAGCTTTGTTTGTAGCTTTGCTTGATCAACTTGCTTGTAAAGCTTGTTAGAACATTTTGCCTTTGTGTATATCCTGTAATATATACGAAGTAGCACAACAACTTTGCATTGTATTGTAATCATCAAAATCAAGAATCAACACTCTCCCCCTTTTTGATGATGACAACACAATAGCTTACAATAATGGAAACAAATATTACAAGTGCTCACATGCTCCCCTATCAAATGTACAACATGCATAGGTGTGAAAACATGAACAAAAACATGCACAAAGACATACACAAAGATATGCATCACCAAAACATAACACAAAGCAACATAAAGTTATAGCTTATATTTTCTCCCCCTTTTTCATCAACAAAAAAACACGGAGAAAAAAATAAACCACAAAAATAATACATAGCAAAATGACATTTATATAAAAAGAGAATAGTCTTAGTTCAAACGGTTACATAATAGATTGAAAATGCAACAATAAGTAGGAAATACATAGAAAGAATATGAAAATAGTAGCTCATCAATCTTCATCATCTTCATCTTGGCCACCATGAGAGGGAAGAGGAAATTGAGTGGTGAATAGGTGGGTAAGATGAGAAATATTTGAATCAAGAACATCTTGACGATCCATTATATAATTGACAACATGATAAATACTGCGAGGATCATCAAAATCTGCTCGAGGACGAGAAGAACTAGAAGCAGAAAACCGACGAGCTGAAGTACCTAAAGGAGACCTGGGTAGAGAAGAGAGAAGCTTCATGCGTGCTAAACTTGCATGATCAAAAGACTCATAGTGCTTTACCACATTGGTCTCAACATCGAGATCAACACCATAAGAAGAAAAGACTTGAGTAAGAAGGGCACCAAAAGGAAGAAATGAAGTATGAGCCTTATGAAGCCTAGAGAAGATGATACGATCCCAATTGATATTAATTTTGCCTAATATTGCATAAATGGCTTGTTGTAACTCCATGGAATACTGATCATAACTCCTTGTTTTGGGAATGATATTGTATGATAGTATGCGTGCAACAAGTTTTGAAATAAGGGAATGGACCTATTAGACATAGGGGGTCCATGATTTGGCAAATAAATTTTAGATAAAGTGGTGGCATCATCCATTTCAATTTCTCCTAAGTCAAGCCCTTCATCATCTAAACCCAAAATAAGGTTGATTATTTCGGAGGTGAGTTTCATGTTCTTATTTTTGACAGAAGTATAGATGAAAATCTCACTACCATTATCCGATTGAACAACCTTCATATTTGTATAAAACAAATAGATGAGTTGAGGGTAGTAGTAGGATTGATTTTCTAAGGACAAAAACTCATAAAAACCACAATATTGAAACAAAGACATGAGATTAAACTTATCAAGATCGGAAAAATTTACAAACCGACCCGGAAAAATCATAATGGAACATATTATGTACCATTTTTCAACAAGGTCGGGACTTCTATGATATTGGATATAGTCCCTAGAAGATGAACCCTCCTCTACATGAGATGTTTTCTATCTCTTAGGAGCCATAAGAAACAAATCTTTCAAACAAAAAGAGGGAAGGAAGTATACCAACAAAGAGACTCTAGAAGAATCAAAAGAGCTTCAAGTGGACTTGAACACTACAAGAAATCAGAGGAGTTGGATCTTCAAATGACTGGAAATTGACAGCAACAGCAACAGCAGCACCACCACCACCACCAGTCGACTTATCTTCTTCAGATCTGGGAGACAAAGATAAGGTAAAAGTGAAAGAAAGGGGGTAGGTTTACGGTTTTACACAAAAATGTATGGCTGAGATCAAGGAGAGGGATAGCAACGGCTCAGATATGGTCAAAGAATAGTAAAAAGGTGAACAGTCGCCTTAAAAGATGTGCCAAAATTTGTTTTTGAAGAAAACTAATTCGCGACAGTCTACTGGTATTAAGGGGTCGTTGACTTAGTCGAGAGTCAAAATAGAAAATTGAACATAGCATTAATACAACTAGTCAGTCAACTGGGTACTATGCACAGTCGACTGTTCAGAGCATAAAACTCGGACAAAAAATTGAAAAAAATACTTGGCAGTCGACCGAACAATACTTGTAAGTCGACTTACCAGAAAAATTCAAGAAACATCATGAAAACTACAAATCCCTAGTTCTCTTCTTAAGGTGATAAAGGTGTCTTCCTTAAGAGGTTTGGTAAAAATGCCAGCTACCTGTTTATCAGTAGAAATAAAGTCTAAAGAAATGTCTCCCTCTAAAACATGATCACGTAAAAAATGATGTCAAATATCAATGTGTTTCGTACGTGAATGTTGAATCGGGTTTTTAGATAAGTTAATAGCACTGGTATTATCACACATTATTGAAGGTTTTTCAAATGAAATACCATAGTCTAATAGGGTTTGTTTCATCCACAAAATTTGGGCACAAGCCAAACTTGCAGCGATATATTCAGCTTCTGTAGTAGATAGAGATACCGAATTTTGCTTCTTACTGCACCAAGAGTTTAGTGAATGTCCCAAATAGTGACATGTCTCACTAGTGCTCTTGCGGTCAGTTTTACTACCGAAAAAATCAACATCACTATATGACAAAAGTTGAAAGTTGTCGGTGCATGGATAAAATAGACCATAATCAGACGTGCCTTCAATATATCTTAAAATGTGTTTCGCAGCTTTTAAGTGAGACTCTTTAGGACTTGACTGATATCTAGCACACAAACATACACTAAATATAATGTCCAGTCTGCTAGCAGTTATATATAAGAGTGAGTCAATCATACCTCGATAGAGTTTCTAATCAACACTCTTACCTAATTCATATTTGTTAAGGGTAGTGGTAGTAGCCATAGGTGTGGTCTTACTACTCATGCTAACCATGTTAAACCGTTTGAGTAATTTCTTAGTATATTTTTCTTGATTAATAAATATGCCATTATGTGAGTGCTTAATTTATAGTCCAAGAAAATAATTGAGTTCACCCATGTGACTCATCTCAAACTCGTTTTTCATGGTGTTAGCAAACTCTTGACATAGATTACTATCAGTAGAACCGAAAATTATGTCATCAATATATATTTGTATGATTAAAATATCATTCTTAATTCTTCCAATAAACAAAGTAGTATCTATTTTAACTATTTCAAAACCTGTTTCTAAAGAAAAAGTCTTCAATCGATCATACAAAGCACGAGGTGCTTGTTTAAGACTGTATAAAGCCTTTCTCAATTTAAAAACGTGGTTTTGGAATTGTTCATATTCAAAACCTGGTGGTTGTTTAACATAAACATCTTCCTTTATAAACCCATTAAGGAATGCACTTTTAACATCCATTTGAAAGAGTGTAAAATTCATAAAACAAGCAAAAGGTAATAAGATACGAATTGATTCTAATCTAGCAACAGGAGCATATGTTTCATCAAAATCTATGCCTTCTTCTTGATTATACACTTGAGCAACTAGTCTAGCTTTGTTCCTAACGACTTGTCCTGATTCATCTAACTTATTCTTGAATACCCATTTGGTACCAATTATTGTATGATCAGAAGGTCGTGGAACTAAATTCCATACATCATTCCTTATGAATTGGTTTAACTCATCTTGTATGGCATTCATCCAAAATTCATTCTCACACGCTTCTTGTATATTCTTTGGTTCAAAATCCGACAAGAAAGCTGTGTAAGATATCATGTTAACATGTGATCTCGTCCGAATACCATGTGAAATATCACCAATTATTAAGTCATGAGGATGATCTCTAACTTTAACAAAAGACTTTGGTAAAGTTGGAGACATCACAACAGGATCAGTCGACTGATTTACAACAGTCGGCTTGACTTCCTTATCGGTCGACTTATCCGCAAGACTAGTTTGTTCTAAAGATGTAATTACTTTATTTAAAGGTGATGAATTAGTTTCATCATCTTCAATTAAAGTTGATGACGACAGAGATTCATCAAATGCAACATGCATGGATTCTTCAATAGTCATTGTTGACTTGTTGAAGATTCTATATGCCTTACTCCTATTTGAGTATCTTACAAAAATACCCTCATTAGATCTAGGATCAAACTTACCTAAAATATCCTTAGTGTTCAAAATAAAACACTTACAACCAAATATTTTAAAGTAAGAGACCTTAGGAATTCTATCAAAAAATAGCTCATAGCATGTTTTCTTTAGATTAGGCCTAATCAAAATTCAATTTAAAACATAACAAGCTGTAGCAACGGCTTCAATCCAAAAATACTTAGGTAAATTGCTTTCAACAAGCATGGTACGTGCACATTCTTGCAAAGTCATATTCTTCCTTTCAACCACTCCATTTGGTGGTGAAGCTCTAGAAAATGCAAATGAATGAGTTATACCATTCTTGTTGCAATATTCTGCAAACGTTTCATTTTCAAATTCTCCACCATGATCACTTCTAATAGTGACTATGGTTAGAGACTTTTGATTTTGAATTCGTTTACAAAAATTAGCAAATTCTTCAAAAGCATCATTCTTACGTTTTAAAAAGAAAGTCCAAGTGAATCGTGAAAAATCGTCTACTAAAACAAAAACATACCTAATTTTATTTAAAGAAGCAACTCTAGTATGGCCAAATAAATCCATATGAATTAATTCGAGCGGCCTACTAGTAGAAATTATTTCTTTTGTTTTAAAAGTAGATTTAATTTGTTTACCTAGTTGACATGCATCACATAACTTTTCCTTTTTAAAGGATAGTTTTGGCAGCCCTTTAACTAGGTTGTACTTAGACAATTTAGAGAGTTTTTTCATATTCACATGGCCAAAACGTCTATGCCAAAGTCAAGAGTCATTATTAGAAGCTACTAGGCAAAAATCATTCGAAGACTCATATGCTTTTAAACACAATTCATAAATGTTATTTTTCCTAAACCTTGAAAAATTATATTTTGCATGGTAGAATCATAAATTAAATATGCATCTTTTTCAAATATGATTTTATAACCCTTATCACAAAGTTGACTAATACTTAACAGGTTATGCTTAAGTCCACTAACTAATAAGACATCTTCTATAGAGGGGTTAGTGTGCTTACCGACCATACCAATTCCTATGACATTTTCTTTATTGTTGTCACCAAATGTGACTGTTCCTCCATTAATATTTTGTATGAAAGATAGGAGGTTGGCATGACCAGTCATGTGCTTCGAGCATCCGCTGTCAAATATCCAACGATCTCTCTTAGGTACCTATAAAATATTCAATGTGAATATGGTATCCTTTTTATTGGGTCCAAAATAGATTAGTTTGTAGGAAACCAAACCCATGATGAGTTTGATTTTCCACCAAAAGCAGAAATAAAATTAGCAGAATTACATACAGTAAGCATATATGAATTAATATAAGCAATTCTTTCTTTCGAACTCAGGTTGACTAGAACCCATACATATTTGCTCTGTCCAGTCGACTTTACAGCACCTTTCAGTCGACTTTTACTATTATTCAGTCGACTGGGAGGTAGTATAGGTCGACTTATTTGAGGTATTTGTCTCGTTGAATGAGACTCAGTACCTTTGGACAGGCGACTGGTGGCTGGGTGCAGTCGACTTGTCTGAACTTTAGATTTGCCTTTATTATGAAAACTTACAGTTTTAGGCTTTTCAAAAAACTCATAAAGTTTATGCTTAACACTGGAAATAGATACAGGTTTATTTACACTAGTGTTCTTAGAAGAATGAGATTTTTCAAGGGACTTTTTAAAACTAAGTCCAAACTTTTGACTAGATTGCACTTGATTTTGAAGAACATCATTTAAATTCTCTTTTTCTTTATTAAATTTAGATACTTTCTTGGATATCTCATCATAATTTTTCTTTAGAGACTCAAGATCCATATATAAACTAGAAAGACGAGAATTTAAGGATTTTACTTCTTTATCAAGGTTAAGATTCTCTTGAGAAAGTGTCTGATTAACTTTCTCTAAGTTCTTAACTCTAATCTTTTCTTTTTAAGTTCTTCAAAAATTTCATTGAAAGCATCAAGTAAATCATTAGAATCATACTCATTATTTACTTGATTTTGAGACGCCATAAAATACATGTTTGCAACCTCGTTTGTCTCATCAAATTCTTCTTCCAACGAAGAATCGCTGTCATCCCAAGTTGCTTGGTATGCCTTTTTGTTCTTCACAAACTTGTTCTTTGTGTACTTGTCCTTCTTGAAGTTGGACGCCTTTTCCTTAGATTTTGCGTTCTCTAGTGGGCAATCCTTCTTCATATGGCCTATCTTGTTACACTTGAAACAAGTTGGAGGTTCATTAGATTCCTTAGATTTGAATTAAACTTACATTTTCTTAGGAACTTTTTGAACTTTCTCGTGAACATGGCAATCTCTTTCTCATCTCCTTCTTCATTCTCGGAGTCTGACATGACTTTGAATGCTAATGTCTTCTTCTTTGATTGTTGTGGTTTGGCATCCTTCTTGTGCTCTTCAAGTTGTACCTCATAAGCCATAAGATTTCCCACAAGATTCTCAAGAGAAAGTTGTGTTAAATCATTGGCCTCTTCTATGGCGGTGGTCTTCTTCTCCCATTCGAGGGTTAGTGCATGAAGTACCTTTCTCACCATCTCGGCTTGAGTGTACGTCTTTCCAAGTGCCACAAGTGAATTGGTAATGTCTGTCAACCTTGTAATCATCTCGGACACATTCTCATTCTCCTTCATGCGGAACATTTCAAACCTATGAACAAGAACAGATATTTTAGATTCTTTTACTTTATTTGTTCCTTCATGAGTTACCTTGAGTGTGTGCCAAATTTGATGTGCGGTTGTTGCATTGGACACACGGTTGAACTCCTCCTTTGTAAGAGCACAAAATAGTGCGTTCATCGCCTTTGCATTGTTCATTGTTTTGTTCTTCATGTCGTTGTTCCATTGTGCATATGGAATGGTAGGAGCGGTGTACTCGGTCTCCGTCATGTTCCATATTTCATAGTTGATGGACTGAAGGTAGATCTTCATTCTACACTTCCAATAGTTGTAATTGGTTCCATCGAAGAGGGGTGGTCTTTGTGTAGATTGGTCTTTATGGTATTGATTTGCATTAGAAGTAGTTGCCATTGCACTCAACCAGGCTCTGGTACCAAGTGTTGGAACCTGTAGGCAAGGCAAGAAACACTATAGGGGGGGTGAATAGTGTTTTATAAAAATAATTGCGGAATTGAACTTTTTCTTCGGTCCAGTCGACTTGAAAAGAGAAACCAGTCGACTGGGGAGATAGTTAAGAAGACTATTTTAAGACGAGTCTGATCAGTCAACTTATATAAGAACTAGTCGACTTACAAAACAAGTTTTCAGAGAGAATGTAGTACAAGTCTAACCAATCGACTTAAAAATGGACACAATCGACTGTCCAGACAAGTTTCATAGAGAACTTAAAAAAGCAAATAAATGAAATGCAAGTTCAGAGAAATACAACCATAGAGTACACACGATGTATCCTGGTTCCGTCCTCCCGACCTACATCCAGTCCCCAAGCAACCCACTTGAGATTTTCCACTATTCTTGAAAAAAATACAAGAATACCCTTCGGCGTTAGACAACAACCTTGTCCAACCCGTAGTCATTTCTCACCACTAGAGAAAGCAACCCACTCTTCCACCAAGAGTGAAAACCTGACTCTACACCCTAGAGCCCTACTCTCCAACCAAGAGGAACCACTCTCACAACCCGAGAGTGAAGAATAACAACAAAATTTTTTACAATCAACCTATAGCCTTGTTGTGAATGTGATTTTGTGCATAGCTATTAGGTCAACTTCCAAAATCAGTCTAAAACGGAATCACTGTTATACTAGACTGATTTTAGAGAACCAAAAACTTAGAGAATTTGAAAGCTTGTGAACTCTTGTTCTCTTTTTGAAAATAAGTACTTGAAAGCTTGTAAAAGAGAGTATTGTCTTGTTGTTGTAACCTTTTCCAAGTGATTTCTACACTCTATTTATAGAGTTAGAATCATTGGACGTTGGGAAGCAGTTGTACTAACTGTCAACCAACGGAATTTAAACATTTGAATTCGAAAAATCAAGTTTTGAAATCAGTAAACTGTCGAAACGAATTGAACAGTGGACTGGATTGCCGTTATGAGTCGACTGGTCGGAGTTTGAATAAGTTCAGACAGTTTGGTACTAGGACAGTCGACTGGTGCCTAATAGAGGTCGACTGGTACTTAACAACTGAGTTTTTTCAATCTTGTTTCGATCTTTTTAAGTTTGAAAAAAAAATCAATTATTTTAAAGATATGTTTGAGTGTGTGTGACAAGGCTATTACAGAATTTCTAAGACTGAAAGAAATAAAAAAGTTACAATTGTTACAAGACACTTAATATAACATATTGAAGCATAGGTCTTGTCTTGAGTCTTGAGTATTGAGATGGAGCTTTAGCCTTCGTCTTTTTCTTTGAAGCTGGCAACCTTGTAGATTTCTTGATCAATTAGCTATAAGAGCTTTGTTTGTAGCTTTGCTTGATCAACTTGCTTGTAAAGCTTGTTAGAACATTTTGCATTTGTGTATATCCTGTAATATATAAGAAATAGCACAACAACTTTGCATTGTGTTGTAATCATTAAAATCAAGAATCAACATTGTAGACTAGTGAAATACCCTATACCATGTTACTTGGACATCTAGTATACCCTATTTCACGTTTGGATATGTTTTGGATGAGTTTCATGTGAACTAGTTGGTTTTGTGCATGAAGGGTATTTTCTGTTTTACTGGTTCCCCATTTTTATTCAGTATTTTAGACCCTATTAAGGTCAGTATATGAAAACTATTTGTGAATATGAATTATAGAGAATTCTTTCTACTTTTTAGATTTTCTAACATATCTCAGTTTCGATTTATGAGTTTTGAGTTATGACTATTTTACTACAGATGTGTTTAAAATTCCCGATCCAGTTTTATATAAATTCTGTATGACTATTTATTTTTCTACTGATGTTAAAGATAATATTTTGACCCAATATTTTGCTGGTTACAACTAGACTTGATTGGGATTAACCCCTAATTTTTATGGATTTAATTGATAACTTTTATATACTATTCTATACTTGCAAACAACTACTTTACTTGCATAATTTTCCTGCTATTCAGTAAAGAACCTCAATTTCAACCTGATTCTATTTGCTGTCTATAAAAACTTTGTGAATATGAATTATAGCTTACTGTATCTATTTTATCTTTCTTTTGACGAATCTGGATTTCGATTTTTATTTTGTGAGATATTGCTGTTTTAGTATTGCCGTGTCTTGCTATTTTCTAATTTTACTTGACTATTCTATTTATGTTGGAAAATTATGAAACTTTAATTTCTGTTACTAAACATACTAGAAAATACCCCAGATTTTTCTTGGATTTAATTAGTAAGTTTTCATATTGTTTTCCTGGTTATGAGTACAAACTTCTGATTTCTGCCTGAACATGTTTTCTGGATTAAATTCTGTTTTGAGACATGTTTTTGTGAAACACCATATGACTTATATATATTTGCTGGATTCGGCCGGAAGTCTATTTTCCAGATTCTTCGATGGATCCAGGTTTGCATTTTTGTGACAATGGGAATCCCATATTTAGTGCAGTACTGTCTTGCTCCTGAATTAGAATTTTCATTGTCCCACTCTTTTATGTGTTGTCTTTCGCCTGTACATGTTTATCTTTCAACATGAACTTGTTACTTGTTTATACCATGTTATACTTGCCTTGTTTTTGTACATCCATACTTGCTTGAATAATAATAATAAATAACCAAACCGGGGTTTAAAGGGACAGATCTAATAGGGGAAAATACAGAAACGTGTACTCAGAAGGGGATCTATAGATCCTACGTGATTACTTGATACTTGATACTTGCACACTTGACATGTGAATACTTGCCACTTGCACAACTTGATACGTGATACATGATACATGGAGCTTGGAGCTCGATTACTTGATACTTGTCCCTGAGTACACTGCCCTCTATGATCCACGCTGAAATCTGAAACGAAATTGTTTGAATGTAGCAACCATGTGGTAAAAACCTTGGACGCATGAAGTGCTACCAAGATAGGACTTAATACAAGACTTGAACATGATCACTTGACACTTGATACTTGCTACATGATACTTGTTACTTGATACTCGACACTTGTTACTCGTTTACATGATACTTGGTTACTTGACACTTGTTACATGCCACTTGCACTTGTTCATCTTGCCATACTAGTTGTTCTATTTTGTTGCTATTCCATGCTATGTTTGTTTCCGCTGTTACTCTATGTAGTTTATCCTTTCCTTGTACTTGTGTCTGCACTACAAGTGGCCCGTAACTTACATTGACGGGTATTTTGTTTTCTTTTCCTCTTCCTGCAATTTATTAAAATGCAGATTTTGGAGAACAGTTGCCTGATGGAGTTGGTGATATGAGATTCTAGCTGGCTAGAGCTTTTGCTATATCTATTTATTTTCTTGTTGTTTATCTTGAATAAATGTATTACTACTTGGATTTATTTGTATTTGGGCAATGTGACCCAGGATTATTAACTTGTTCGGATCTGGTTTATTTGAGATTATAATATTTTAGTTTCAAGTAAATTATGTTGGTATTTTGGTTCATATATGCATGCTTTGTAACACCCCGCAAAATTTAAATGACAATTTTGTCCTCGGGTGTTATGCACGTGCATTTTGTACCGTTATTGATGATATCCATAGCGCATTTTGATATGTATTTTGAATTCCTATTATTTATGCAATCTCGTATTCTTAAAATCCCATTTGAGACAACTCAAATGCTAAATTTCAATCTTTGAGTTTTTACGTGCTTTTTGCATATTATCGATGCACGTGTCAATTTCGGGTACGTGCAAAGTTTTCGATGGGTTTCAATTATTTATTTTTATAACGTTTTTAAATTTGTTTTATAAATAGAAACTTTTCTCTCTCATTTTTATTTAAATATTTTTATAAGTGCAATACATGTGTTTTCTGTACGTTTGAGTACATCATCAAATATGTATATTAAATATATTTTTATGTTGTATTCCGATTAATTATAAATATTTTTCGGTTCATAAAGTCAATTTTGTATTTTTAAGATTTTACGGGCGACGCACGTGTTTTGGTGCACGTGTTTAAGCGTATTCTTCTTTCAAAATAAATTTCATGAAATGCGTCTATCTATTTTTATCGCGCATGAAAAGCATAATTTTTAAGTTAATTTTATATGTTTATTACATATATAAAAAAAATTAAAGGGATTAAATAAATAATTTATTTTTGGGGTATACACAAAGCACGTGCACGTGCACACGTGCGATGTGCACACATTTTTTGGGGCCGGACTGTTTTAAGAAGAGGGAAAACTGAAATTTTGGTTTGTGAATGTAGGAGGGAAAGCAAGTTTAAATTTTAGAATTTGGGGTTAGTGGTGTTGAAGTGGGTGGTGGTTATTCTAACTACCCATTAATTAATCCTATTAATACCCTACCTTTCTCTACACGTCTCTCTCATCCCTCCCTTCTCTATTTCATTTCCGAGAGCCATCAAACCTCCTAACCAATCTCTATCCAGCATGTTCTCATTTTGTTTCTTCTTTTGTCCATCATACAAAATACACCTATACCTATACTCTACACAATTCCCTCATCACTTTTTCCCTTGTCCTTCTCTACTGAAAGCAACAAAACCAAGAAAATCCACTCTCCTACTCCACCTAATCTACCATGCATATACATAATTATATATCTATATATATATATGTGTGTGTATATATATATATATATATATATATATATATATATATATATATATATATATATATATATATATATATATATATATATATATATATATATATATATATTATGTGCATATATGAAGATGCAAATGAAGATTGGATTTGCCTTTCTTGGATGCTGCCGAAAATGGAGATGGAGTGTGGGGCTTGCTTTGGTGCACAGATTTCGAGGAGGTTGCAAATGGAGTTTTCTTTAGGAGCTCATAATTCTAGGAGTTCATTTGAATATAAATTCTTCAACTTTATGTGGGTGTTTCTTAAATCCTTTCTAATTTAGGAGTAAAAATTGCATGATAGATAATATACAATTTATTTATTGAATTTGAATTGGTATGATGAGATTGCATGCAAACTAATGTAGAGTTGAATTGCTAAATTTTGATTGGTGTGGTAGATGCAAATTGCTTTTTCTATTCTCTAAATTATTATGAGTGTTAGTTTTGGAATGCTAGAATTGAAGTAATTTGTATGAAATTGATACATGTTGAGACATTGGTTAAAATAATGTAAATGTATAGAAAAGAATTGTTTGTGGCTAATGTGGCAAAGAAGTACGGTTCTAACCTCAAAATATTTATTCTTATGAGTATAGAGATTTTTTATAAAGTAATTTTTGATAGAAGAAAACATTCTACTTGGAAAAATTGACTATATATGCCGATATGGATTTTGGAAGAAAAGATTTTATTATGAGAAACTTGTGAATTTGAGAACATGTACGATATTGTTTTTCAAAGGAATACATTCTGGAAATGATCTATATTTTTATAGAAGTACAAATCAATTAAAAGGTCGAAAATATATTCAGGCTGCAACTGGTGCAATCGACAGTCGATCGAGCTAGAGTCGGCATTCGACTGTCAAATATTAAAATTTGGTTTTTATCAGCAGGACAGTCGACTGTCTATTTTCCACAGTCGACTGCTACTGTCTTGAATTTTAGTGTTTGAGTTTCAACGTTTCGCAGAACAGTCGACTGATCCCTTGCCAACAGTCGACTGAACTGACTGAGTTGTGTTTGTGTTTCAAGGTTTCGCAGAACAGTCGACTGATTCTTTGTCAGCAGTCGACTGAACTGAACTGGCTTTTGTTCTTGAGTTTGGATTTGATTTTTGACATGTGAAAGATGAATAAGATTGAATACGAGATTTTATGATTATTAATACTTGATTGAGTTTATTTTGAAATGCACACAAGGGTGTGAATGATGAAATTGATTAAGAGATTGAATTGAATTGTTCTAATGTTATGAGATTATGAAAGAAATATTTTGAGAAAGAGATTGTGAATAAAGAAAATGAAATGTTATTTAAGATTGATTATGAATTATTGTTGATCTCTAGAAAGAGATAGTTGTTGGAATCTAGAGGCTAGGCGAGACCCTAGTGACCGGCAGTTTTATTTATGATTTTGAGAGCTAA
This sequence comes from Hemerocallis citrina, assembly GCA_017893485.1. Taxonomy (NCBI): domain Eukaryota; kingdom Viridiplantae; phylum Streptophyta; class Magnoliopsida; order Asparagales; family Asphodelaceae; genus Hemerocallis; species Hemerocallis citrina. The sequence goes on from CM030367.1 coordinate 43,662,497, forward strand.
CCATTGAGGGTTGAGAGTCTTTTGAGAAGTAGCCAGGTAGGCTGACTGTCTCTATTGATTTTTTATTTAAGTCCAGTAGGGTAAGCTAGCTCTAGGTTGTGATGATTTTCTTTTAAAACAAACATTGTAAGGTTTAGATACATAGTGAAGATGTGATGAAAGTAAGAGAAAAATACAAGTATGAGGGCCATCGGATTGGCGGTGTGAGAGTGATCCACAGACTGCCTGCTTGATGCATCATGACATGGCGTGGGCACTACTCCAGAATTACCGTCCCGATGGCGACGCTTGTGGGGTATTTGGTGACTGCGGGTGGTGCCATTGTTCCATGGCGGAGGCTGAATTGTCCATAGTCTGCCTGCTCGATGCATCGTGTCAGTGCGTGGGATTCCCCTCCAGACTGCCTGGACATGGGCTCGTAGATCATCGAACGTCTAGAATACTTACCGTAGTTACCGTAGTAGTGTAAGTCATGGCGAGGGATTGAACCCTATAAGATGAAGTACGATTAAGGGCTTGTCCTCGGACCTATGTAGTATGGGATGCATAGAATCCGAACAAGTGCGCATTAGTGTCATGTAATGTAAATAACTGCATTAAAGACTAAATGCACAACACAACACGACATCAATAGGATAGTCCCTTTGTAATTATGTTTGTGATCAAGTTTGTGTTTGCTAAAGTGTTTAAGAATCGTTATACTGTTTCCGGCATAGAGAGGATGGCCGTGTATAATATTTCGTCAGTTGTATGCAACTGACGCGCCCACAGTTTTATATGCAGGACTTGGAGTTTATAAGAAGATATAAAGATGACTTTTGTTGCTGATGATGATTCAAATGATAAGTTGTTATAGTTGTACAATTGTTATTGTTGTAATTCATTTATTCCGCTGCATATTTATGTAAAAGACTCTGATGTAATTATTGTTGAAATAAAAGTTTTTAATTCCTTGTAAAATTGTACGAAAGAAGTGTAAAGATCCTGTGGAACTCGAATTCAGTTGTATTTTGGAATTCGGGGTGTTACATGCTTGGTTGACTTTGCTTACTTCCGACTCTGATTATTCTTGTGAATGTTGTAAACATCCTGGCAGCTTATGGATGATGAAAATTATTCACAGGGCTTAGTCACGTATCCGTATTCCGTATTCTCTTTTTGGAAAGTGGGACGTGACAGTTTATATAACTGATAAGAGAGAATAGGTGAGTTGTTATCATTGTTCAACTTCAAGAGGGGATTGTGCCGAGTGTTTCAAAGGTGAGGGAGAGAGATTGAGAGTTGTAATCTCTTTGTAATCTTTGTATTTCTTGGGGAATAAAAAGTATTGGTTATCTCTGCATATTGATTGTGTTCTTGTGAGATCTTGCATATATCGTGTTGGCTTGTTCTTGGTTTATCTAAGTCTTGATAGTATCTATTGCATGTGGTGTACTTCCACTATTAGCACTACGAGTTGTGATAGATTCTTCAACAAGTGGTATCAGAGCACTAGGTTCGAGATGGCCGATAGCAAGTCGAAGATCGAGAGGTTCGGTGGGAGTGACTTCGCATTGTTGAAGATTCAGATGATAGTGTATCTGCGTCAGAAAGATCTTGATGGTCCGTTGTTTGATGAGAAGCCAGAAGGTGGAGACAAGGATGCGAAGGTCTTGGCGGATTGGAATCGTTTGGATCAGAATGCGCTAGGGCAGATTCAGTTGGGGCTGAGTAGGAAGGCGTTATTTCATATCTCGAAGGCAAAGACCACAAAGGAGGCTAGGGAGATTCCCACGGATATGTATGAGAAACCGTCGGCATCTAATCAAATTCTCCATCTGAAGAAATTGGTTAATATGAAGTTAAAGGAAGGGGGTTCAGTAGCAGAACTTGTGAACAAATACTGTATGGTATATAACCAAACGGAAACTACAGGTTTGAAGTTTCCAGAGAGGGAGCAGTCATTGTTACTTCTATCTACTTTACCATATACTTATGGTACGGTGGAACACACTATTACAAGCACTATGACAGATTCAACGACTCTACTGGATGCGGTGAGTAGCATTCTGAACGAGGTGATGAGAAGGGTGAAAAACATGGGATATCCATCATCATTTTCTATAGATTCTTCAATATCTGTTGAGAGAAGTCGTGGAAGATCTAAGAGCAATCGAAGAAGAAGGGATCAGAGTAGTTCATCTTAGAGTGGGTCTGATGATGGCGATGGGGGACATGGGCCTGAGTGATGGTATTGTCACAAGAAGGGTCACATGATGCGTAGTTGTAAGGATTATATGAAGAAGAAGTAGGAGAAACCTAAGAGATATCCCAATGGAAGATCAGGTGGGGCATGTTGAAGAGTTATGCTTATCATCTCGGGAGGAATTAGGCACTCAAGATTGGTGTATTGATTCGGGATCTTCTTTTCATTACACTCCGAGGAAAGAGGTGTTTGATGACTACAATGAGCATTCTTTTGGAGATGTGCTCGTAAGGAACGGTCACCAATGTCCTGTACGTAGGGTTGGTACTATTCGCGTAAAAGGCAATGATGATCAGAGAGTTGTCTTGTGGGAGACAATGCAAGTTCCAGACTTGAAAAAAATCTTATCTCGACTCAAACGCTAGACAAAGAGGATATAACTACTACAGTTAGTAGTGGGGAATGGCGAATAGCTGCAGATTCAAGGGTGTTTGCAAAAGGGAAGCATGAGGGAATGTTTTATTTGCATAGAGATGTGAGGGGCGTTTCTCCAATAGTTGACCCTCAGCCGGAATCGAGTAATAGGTTGTGTGGGGTGCAACCGAGTTCTTTCAATTGTGGATGGAAGGTTACTAATTTAATGGGAGCTGCTGGCCATGGAAGTGATCCTAGAGTGCAAGACGTTGTTGTGGTAAGGGTACTTTGCGATATGGTAGTTGAAGCTTCAAGTCGCTCTTGTGAGGTAGAAAGCACTGGTATCGATATGCGGGGTGATGTCGATGAGGATAACTGAAATGGGACTGTAGGAGTTGAAGAGTCTGCGGATATTGTGGCGCTGTCGTCCACGGAGACTTCTAGTGCAGAGGGTGCATTGAGAGGCTTTGAACCATGTCCGGTGTTAATGGAGATTCTGCAAGTTGGGGGGCCTTGTAACACGGAATCCGACACGAGAGATTGTTTCTCCAGTATTCGTGCTCTATGAATTGGTGGAGTACATCTTTTATGGGGCGATGAGGGGTGGCTGGTTTACTTCACATTGTGGAGTGGCGAAGGTGCTCTTCATGAGAGTTGGGAGTACTTGAGTCTTCCATGAAAGTGGGAGATTAGCAGAGATATTGTGAGGTAAAGATTACAATAACTTTGAAGCAATGTGTATTTGGTCTAAGTAGGAGATTGTTAGGATTGTGGCCTCAAATACATGTAGGCACGGAGTACTTGAAGTTGGAGAAGAAGATGAGGAGACAAAGACCGAAAGAGAAGACAATAGCACGTAGAAAAAGTGCGGATGAAGAGTTGCGGTCGACCGATCGGGTGTTCGTTCGACTGACCCAAGCTGCTGAAAGTTCTTCGAGTGTACAGGGTTCAACAAAGAAAGGGACGGTCGACCGTGCAGTCGACCGGTCATGTCTTGGTTGTGGACTTTACACGTTGTAGTCAACTGACCTGGGGGAGCACTCGACCGACAGCGGTGCTGTGTGTTATTTGGGCTGACGAGTTTAAGGCCCAATAAGTTGGATTTATGTTTATATTTTAGGGTTTACTTGGGGGCTATATATATGGTTGTAGACTCTAGGGTTTATATAACTGCTAAGAGAGAACTGGTGATCCGTTATCATTGTTCAACTTCAAGAGGGGATTGTGCCGAGTGTTTCAATGGTGAGGGGATAGATCGAGAGTTGTAATATCTTTGTAATCTTTGAACTTCTTGGGAAATTATAATTATTGGTTATCTCTTCATATTGATTGTGTTCTTGTGAGATTTTGCATATATCGTGGTGACTTGTTCTTGGTTCATCTACGTCTTTGTAGTTTCTATTGCTTGTGATGTACTTTTGCTATTAGCACTACGAGTTGTGGTAGATTCTTTAACACTCTCTTCATTGGATAGGTAAGACTATCGATGTTTAGGACTAACATTTCGTGATCCACAATGATAACAATTAGTTAAATACCTTTAGTCATTAGATGCAAACTTTTTACTCTATTTTTCTTTTACCTTGATCTGTATTGTTCTTCTTCATATCAGGGTTACCACTTAAATAGGGATGATGAAGCTTATACACAAAATTAGGAGTATTTTATGTAGTGCCCCAAATTCTTAATATAATATCTCAGAAATAAGTGGCACAATTCCCAGCATCTACCTCAATGTAATAGTAAACATAGCCAAACATAGAATAAAATTTTCAACTTTTATTACATCAATTCTTTACAAAGCATAGCGGAAAAACAAACACCTTGAATTACAATTTCTTTTACAACACATTATTTTATAATTTACATAAGTCATATCATCATTCTACCACATGCATCAAAATCCCAAGCTATAGGTACCTTTCTGTAAAATATGAGGATAGAGAAAACTCTAACCACCAAAACTACGGGGTCAGCCATAACGGTGTGAGTGACATCAAAAGAAATACAACATAATGAAACATAAAGAATAAAGTCATGATCAACACATACCAACAGTAGTAACGAATGGAATACGAAATAACAATAAATAAGGCATGAAAACATCAAGTGGTACTAGACTAAGTGTCAAGTGTAGGAAAACAGAAATAAACATTTTTAAAACCAAGTCAAAAAAATACAAATGCAGTATGATGACTCTCTAATGCATACTTTTCGGATTCTATGCATTCCATACTACATAGGTCTGGTGCAAGCCCTTATTGTTCTCCACTTTATAGGGTTAGATCCCTCGTTATGCAACTAATCCTACTATGGTGATAGAAACAAGATCTAGAATACTCTGCGAATAGGCCTGACAACCCTCGACACGCAAGCATCATGTAAAAATAGCTCAAATACTAGAGAATCACCTCCCTGCCGTGTACCTCACGAATAGGCCTGCCGATCCTCGACGTGTAGATACACAAGTACATCCTGTGAATAGGCCTGCAGACCCTCGACACGCGAATGCACCTTGTATGTTCCGTGAATAGGCCTGCAGACCCTCGACACGCGAACATATCAAATGTCCTCTCGAGGCAGAACAACACATAGTCGTGGAATGCATCCGTTGGACTGGACCCTTAGCGCATATACTTACGTTTCCCAAGTTCCATTACATCTCCACTAGTTTCTGTCCTTAAGTTGATTATTATTAAAACACAAACTCCCCCTCTCTAGAGTTAGTGTATCCTGCTGAACTTAATTCCACAAAAACAACCCCAAGACCCCAACTGGTCAAATTCCACAAAATCTCATTTTCCGGTTTACAGGAATCCCACTCAACTCCTAGAGACTCACAAAACGAATATCAACACAAATCTTTCAATAAAACTCTTAATTCCTTCATCAAAACGTTTATATTAATAAAAACTTCTTTAATCAACAAAATCTAAATACATTCAATATACTCACAAATTTTCAGAATTGAAATAAAATGTTAAATCCATTAAATAACTAAGAATCATAATTTAAAGTCAGAGAATATCACAAAACTCCAATTCCTTCAAAAACCATATGTATTTCACTTTATAAAGTCATCGAAATACAATTTAAATTCTATTATAGTCAAAATATAAATCTCTGTAAAATACTGTAATCTGTAGAAAAAACATCATCTAAAATAGTAGATCAATAATCAATAAGTTTGAAAAAATAATCGTTCATGAAAAACGACGAAAACTCAACCATAACAACCTGTGAAGTCACTAACATTCGACTGCCAAAACTAGTGCAAACAGCGATGGTCGGCTATCAAGCTAAAATCCAAAAAGTGAAGAATTGACAGTCGACCGACTTTTTTAGTTCAAAACAGAGCGGTCGACTGTCATGTTCGAAAAATGACAGCTTTAATATTCGTGAACCTTTTTACTGATACTTCCTTAAATCTTTGTAAAATCATAAATTTGTAAAACAAAAATCCTGAGATGATCAAATACAGCTTATCTAACATTCTAGAGTTTATAAAACAAATCAAAACTTTATCAAATTCACAAAAGATCAATGTTCGACAAAACTCTTCAAAACAGGACATATATATGTATAAGTGTATATAGGTGTGTTTGCATCAGTTAAAGTATCAAGAAAACATCGTATACAGGTAGTATATTGTTCTAATCAATCTCAGTATCAAAGAAACTCAGATCCAATTCGAAAACTTCATAAAAATCACAAAATTCGATTTTGGCTATACACCATCAGACCCGAAAGCAAATACTCAACCCCAACTTCAAAACTTGATTCTTTTTTTATCCAAAACCCCTCTTGTTATTTATTAAAGACATACACAATTACTCACATCAGTTTGCCCATGAAATATGTGCAATTATAACATGCATTAGTCAATTTTTCTTCATCAAAATATCCCCAACAGATTAGACATATGTCTATGCAGTAAAGATTCAATTTTATATATATTTTACGCAATATACATCATACAACTCATAATAAACATTCAAAAGAGCAAGAATAGGAGGGAAAACATTATACCCTTGATTTCTATTAGGTTCTTAACAATCTCAAGTCATCTATATAGAGTTTTAATCATTAATAGCATAGTTTTTATGAAAAGATTAAATCTTTATTTATCCATCCATCAATAATTCATTATATCATCATACAATCCTCTAACATGCTTTCTAATAGACAAATCATCTCATACAACAAGCACAGAACAGTAAGAAAGCAAACATATGTCACTCACCATATTGAAGAATCAACCAAAATAATAAAAAGAATAAGAAAAGTCATTCCTTTCGCAAGATATCGAAGATCCTCGCTTCGAAACTCCAAGAAATCAATAATAAAGAAAACCCTTTGTTTTGGTGTAGCAAAGAGACGGCTGCACCTCACTTATATTAGACCGGAAATAAGGGTATTAGGGTTTTGAGCAGATTTGAAAAAATCCCTTTTGAATATATGTCATGCCCCGCTTCCCAAAATACGGAATACGAGTACGTAACGTAAAGAACAATCACAAAGAAATGTCAAATGACATAAACAAGATCAACCACACAAGAAAAGAACAATATGAAAGAACAATATGACGTAAACACCATCCATAAGCTGTACCAGACTAACTCAACAATATGAAAGAACAATCACAACCACACAAGAAAATATAATCACATAAACAAGATCAACTTCAAATATAAATGGAATAATCTAACAATAATAATATCCAACGTCTGGGATAAAAAAAACTCCTAGATCATAAGCCCAAAAACAAAGTAATATCAAGACAATGTTCACATAAAACTAAGTCTAGCAATAAAATAAATCAAGCAATATAATCTTGGACTCCATCTTCTAGAATCATTGCTCACCAATTCTTTCTGGTATAATTCCTCCAGTACCTGTATATTCTTGATCTAAAAGAAAGAAGAGAATGTACTTAGAGCAAGTCATGGACAGCAAGTAGAGGAAAACAAGAATAATAGGAAAATGATATATTAAGAAAAGAGGCAGGATCAAAGTCAAATAGCAAAGTCAAGGCACGACAATAATGTCAAGGGTCTATGTTTAATCATGCATTTAATTAATAATTCCAATTCAAGTTTATTATTAGTGACAGCATACGGGATCAAGCATGAAATGACAAATGCAGGTTATTAATCATTTTATTAGCATATCTAGTGCACATAATACTGCATCCCATTCCACAGGTTCGGTGTAAGCACACAGTGTACGCTTTAGACTGTTCGTGAATTCACGGTTCGTGTACTTGACCCAGTAATCAGTGTTTAATGTTCAGTGTCAGTGTTCATCAATCAGTATTTTATGGCTATCAGTACAGTCAAGCAGTAGGGCCCGACCGAGTACAATTTCCGATTGTTCACTACCAAGTCATCCCATAATACCCCTGCTTATTATTATTTTATTTCATCCTATGTGAGCATGCAAGAAGGTGTCAATGTTGTATAATGCTAGGTGTCACTAATTTAATTCGTTACAGACAAATCAAGAAGCAAACATGTCAATTAAACACAGTTTACATAATCTGGACAGTATGACCTTGCTATACAAAAACACAGATTACTGCTACTAAAGAAAAGCAAATCTGGATCCGTCAGAAATTCTAGAAACCAGAATTTCTTCCTGTTCCAGCGAATATATATACGACATATAAAAGCTACAGAAACTAGGGTGAAAACTCTATTCTTTTAAGATTTTATGTTCAGGCAATAAGTTATAAATTGTGTTCACCTATTTGTTTCAGGTCAGAAAACTCATCAAATAAATCTATAAAAATTCAAGGTCATTCCTACACATGTTTAGTCTCATCTAGATTTATTTTAGATTTTTATTTTACTGTTAACATGCTCAAATAAATTATGGAACAACAAGATACGCATGCATTCGTGAATTTGGAAATTCTGACACAGCTGTACTAAAATGATGATATCTAACATATTACACATCGGAATTCAAACCCGTAAAAAGGGTAGTAAAGTAGACATCTGAGGCTAAATTTTAAGTTCAGAAAGATATTTCGAAATGCAAGAGCAACATGGTCGAAAATTAGATACAAGAAGAAACACAGCAGTCCAGAATTTATTTTGACATGAATAGGCAACGGTTTAATCATACAATCATATAGTTCATGCTAATTAATAGTTAAAGTGCCAATAGATGTTTAACATGCATATTTCTAGATTTAAGATGTAATTTCACAGGCATGGTAATCAATTCAACAACTCACATTCAATCTAACATGTTCAAATCATCAAATAATCTATAACATGGATCTAGTTATTTTTCATGTAAATGTGCATATGCAAGAAACAATTAGGACTAGGTTTTATATCAAAGAGGTAAGCACGATGTTAAGAGTATATCGGGTTAGCTCGTGTAAACCTTCAATAAACTTAGCAGAATTCAAATAGCAGTACGATAAAGAAAAGGACTGGATCAACTTGTAGAGATCAAAGGAATCTTGAACAAAACAAATTACTAGTTCAAAAAGAGACTTGCCTTTTATTTAGTAGATTCGAATATTTTAGAATAACGAAATAAGAATTTCGGGCGACGAAATGAAACACGTGCGAGTCACGTGCAAAACCAAAATAGCAAGATACCAACAGCACACAACAGCAACCAACTCCCTTCACCCAGAACAGCAAACACCGAGTACCAGATCCCTCTCCACACAACAGCAAACACCTTAAAAATCCCACTGTTCTTCTTCCTCAACTTCAACAGAGAGAGAGAGAGAGCGAGAGACTGCGATGGCGACTGCGATCGGGGAGCAATGGCAACGGTGAGGGCGATAACGACATAAGGCAGCACTGCAGTCGGGAAGCGACGCAGCGACCAAGAACGGCAGCGTCGAGCGAGCTCTATTTTTGCTCCGAAATAGGGGAGGAAAAAACTGCGGGGGGTTATCGGGCCTTGGACGGCGACGAAGAGGGGCGACGGGTTCAGCGGTGGTTGCGGGGGGTGCACGGAGGGGCGAAGACAAGACGGCGGCAAGGAGTGGTGGAGCGGCGATGGGTTCGGGTGTTCAAGGGGATGGGTTCGACGGGATGACGGAGACACAAAGATGAGAGGTGATGGGGATGACGGAGACACGGGGATGGGTTCGACGGGATGACAGAGACACGGGGATGAGAGGTCGAGGGTGGTCGAAGACGGGATCAGAGAGCGGCTAAGGGCAGTTGGGTTTAGATGGAAAGAGAGAGAGGTAGAGAGAGTCGGGGGTAGGGGAGAGAGAAAGCGGCGGAGAGAGAGAGGGGGAATTAATTAGGGTTTAATAATGGGTATTTATAGGGGATTAAGAAATTGGGGTTTTGGGTTGCGGGTTTATGGGTGTAGGGTACAAGTTTAGGCTCCAAAAAAAGATGAACAAGCATAAAACAATGGGATGAACCTATAGCGGAACAACTCAAACTCAAATCACGAAGAGCAAAATTTGCAATGAGCCACAAATAGAAGAAAAGAGAATGGAATGATCAAAGAAAAATAAATGGACCCAAGAAAAGCAACAATTATATAATAGAAAGAATCCAGATACAATAATCAAGAAAGAAAAAAAAATACAATAAAAATCCAAATTAGGAAAAATAGGGGTTACAATATATCTTTACATATATAAATCGTTATACTAGGACATTAGATTAACCAATTTAATTTAGATTTGAAATAAAAAATAACTAACCTGATTCTGGCCGGCACTGTTTTCGAACCCAGAAAATCAAATTTGTAATTTTGGCCTCTAAGTGGTAATTTTGCAAAAAGACCCTTCTTTAACAAATTTGCGAAATAAACCAAATCTATTGGAATAAAAAGTAAACTCTTTACCTCTGAATTGGCTAGCCATCATGCTCAGCACAGAAAACCAAAAATCTGGAGTGTCACGACCCGCTTCCCAAAAATACAGAATACGGGCACGTAACACGAGCACAGCGAATGAATATAATCATCCTTAAGCTGTTTCAGAAATCTTACAACATATCTCAGGCAGTATATCAGAGTCAACATATATCAGAGTCAAAATATCGCAGTCGGAAGCAAAGAGTGGAACCAACATGCAACATCGAGATAATTTCACCAACAGGAATTAATTGAAATCGAATATCTTGTTCTCAAATAAAACAGAGTCTGGAACACAATTATTCTGGGTCACATCGCCCAAAACAAAATAAATAATTAATACACGTGTCTCAAATACAGAAAAGAATCAAGTCTCAGGAATACAGAATATTGTTATAACAGGAAACAGAAATAATAACATCAGCATCTAATACTGCGAGCCACCAGTACCATCTTGAATCTGTCCACCATAATCTGCAATCATCGAATGCAGGAAAAAGGAAAAGAAGAAAACACAGTACCCGTCAATGGCAAGTCCGGGTCATAAATAGAATAGGATACAAGCACATGGACACTATCTAATAACAGGATATACTAACAGGTATGGATAAACCTATGTCTAGTGTCAACAGGTAACAGGTAACATGTATGATTATCAGGAATTCAAGTAATCAGGAAAATATGTATCAAGTATCAGGAAAAACAGGTAACAGGAAAGCAGGTAATCATGTAACAGGAAATCATGAATCAGGTAAACAGGTTCATCAGGTTATGTTAAGTCTAATCTTTTATTAACTATCTAGGTAGCACGACATGTGCTCCAAATTATATCACATGGTTTCTACAACAAACAATTTCGCTTAGTAAGATTTTCATAATGGAGTCCATAGGGCAATGTACTTGGGTACAGGAAACAGGCAGAACCCAGTGGCTCTCTTCTACTCTACACCTTCTTACATAAGAAGCAATGTAGACAGGGTCAGAAACAGGTAAACAGGCAGGTAGGACACTAGTCCTCTTCCAAGTACACGTTTCTATTTCTTCCACTAATAGAATCTTCCCTTAAACCCCAGCTTAGTTACTTTTATTAATAATATCATCAACAGGCATGAGAGTGTGCTAAATGATGTCAAACTAACAGGTTATACTCAGGTTTAGACTCAGGGAATTAGATCAGTAAGTATAGGTACAAAACATTCACAAATACGAGCAAAATGGTATAGATTTATAAACAGGACAGCAAGACCAGTCTGTACAAAAACAGTGATCCAAAGATCTACAGGCATGCAAATCATGATCCGTCGAAGGATCTGGAAACTAGACTTCCTCACGCTTCTAACGGATATAATAAATCTATATGCTATTTCACAACGTCTCGACTTAAAACAAAATTCAACACAGTTTTCATGTACAGCCAGAAAACAGGGGAAGAACTTAAACCACATGAAAACAGCATATAAAGTTGTTAATTAAATCCACGAAAATTCTGGGGTAATCCCCTATATGTATAGTCTCAAAATATAAATTTTCATATTTTTACAGAAAGTATAGATATGTTTTCAAAAATAGAAAATAACGCATAACACAGTTTTGATAGATCTGGAATTCTTTAACACCGCTGTACAAAATCATACATATCTTGCACACAGCGCATCAAAATCCACTTCCGCCAAAACGGGATGAAAGTAGATAAAATTACCCAACTTTCATATCTCACAAAAAATATTCATACAGTAATTAAAAACAAGGTGAACACGTCATTCAACATACAATCACACGCAGTTTACAGCAAAAGTGACATCTAGAAAAGAATGTAAGGCATCACTCAAAACTCATCTTTTAATTATCACAAAAATCAGAGAACTACCTAACATCATGGTAAAATACAGGACAAAATCTTGTGGCATGAAATTATGTCTAACTTTGATCTTGAAAATAGTTTGTCCACAAAAATTACTCCGAACTGAATCTGAAAACTACCGATACACAGGCACTAAAATAATCATAACTAATTCATACGAAATCCAAACAGGGTGAAATCAGTTGGGTTAGAAAATAGATTCGATTATCTAAAAATTTCTCAGAAATAGTCATTTTGAGATTCGGACTCTAATCCAGGTAAAAACAACAATCAATCCAGTTACATCCAAATTTCCAGATTTCTCAACCAAACTTCAAAACGTCGTAACTTCTACAAAAGTAATCCAAACTCTTCCAAATTCGAATCGCTGTATACCCAATGTCTAATTATCATAAAAGAGGGTAACTAACATGTCAAAATCTAGTATTTCTCATATGGGCGTTCAATCAAACATCGGTTACACAATATGTCACATATGCGATTAAAATCGTGTTAGGGTGAATCCTAAGGCATAACCCTATCAAAATTCATGTCCTAAGTCGTCTATGGCCTGTTTTGAACAATAGAGACGAAACCCACAATTAAAAACATGATCTTTGTCCATCTCTAGTCTCAAACTATCCTATGTGTGAACTTTCTACTTGTATCAACCTAAAAAATTTAAGTACAAGTTACTTGCCTTTTTGTGATGACGAACGCGACGAATCCAAGCCTTTCAAAGAAAACCCACGAGCAAGACGCCTTCTAGCGCGATTTCGAGCGAAACCCACGAACAAGATGCGCCAACGGTTGATCACTTCGACACACGAACCGAAGTGGGAGATGCCCACTTGTCAAATCAGCGAAGGGAGGTGTTGTTCGCTGACTTGGGGTCGTATGGTGCTGATTTGGATGCTTGGCCGGTCACAAAAAGAGGAGAGACGAGGTAGAATCGAGGCGAAGTAGTATAAAATAGCGGAGAAGGGAGATATGGTTGGTCGGCCAAGGCAAGAGAGGGCAGGGGAAGGTCGGCCTAGGGTTGAAGAAGGCAGGCCGGGGTGGTTTGAGGAAAGGGTAGCCGGCACACAATAGGAGAGGGAAGAAATAGATTAGGGTTAGGGATTATTTAGCAGTAGGAGTATATATAGGAGATCATATGTGGGTTAATGGGTAGTGGATATCCATAGGAAACAATGGGTATACAATTGGGTAATGGATATTGGGTAGATTTCAAAAGAGGATACAAAATACAATGAATCCTATGGCTCCTAAAAATCTCCTTAAGGGCCAAAAATCTCAAATTGGTCAAAACTCCCATAAAAATTCACCATGCCCCTAAAATAATATTTATACATGAACGAGATCAAGAAATTGAGTAAAAGAGCTCAAAATGTCGAAAAACGGCCAAACGGCGCACAACAGCAAAAAGGAAGTCAAAACTGCCAGAAAAATATTATAGAATAAAAATAATTAAAATTTTTTTTTATTATTCCAAAAAATACAATGGAAAAATAATAATTCACAAAAAAATGAAGAATATCCTCAAAATGCCAAAAAGCGAAAAACAGGGGTTACAATCCTACCCCCCTACAAGAAAATTTCGTCCTCGAAATTAAAAAGAAAGGTACATAGGATATCCCCAAGAAAACAAAACAATCCAAAACAACACAAGCCACTACTCAAACAAGTGAGGAAACTTCTGCTGAATTTCCTCCTCCAGCTCCCACGTCGACTCACCAGGCGAGTGAGGATTCCAAGCAACACGAACCAGCTTAATGACCTCGTTCTTAAGCACTTTCTCCCGCCGATCAACAATAGCAACTGGCGGAATCTCACAAGTCAAATCCGGCCTAACGGTCAACTCTGAATAGTCGATCACGTGGCTCTCATCTCGGATATATTTCCTGAGTTGTGAGACATGGAAAACATCGTGCACTCCCGATAAAGCTGGCGGCAATGCGAGACGATAGGCCACCTTGCCTACTCGCTCCAAAATCTCGAACGGTCCAATAAACCTCGGACTAAGCTTGCCTCCGCCACCGAACCGAATGACACCGCGCCATGGCGATACCTTGAGAAAAACATGGTCACCAACTGCGAACTCCAACGCCCTGCGATGAACATCAGCCCACCACCTCTGCCTGTCCTGAGCTGCCTGCAAGTGCTTCCTAATCTGAACCACTGCATCAACTGTCTTGGTGATCAACTCTGGACCCAACAATTGCCTCTCGCCAACATCATCCCAGCAAACTGGCGATCTACACTTCCGTCCATAGAGTGCCTCGAACGGAGCAGCTTTAATACTAGCTTGAAAGCTATTATTGTAAGAGAACTCTACCAGATGCAAATGATCTTCCCAAGACCCACCAAACTGAAGCATGCAGGACCTCAACATGTCCTCAAGAATCTGAATAGTCCGCTCTGACTGTCCATCAGTCTGGAGATGAAAAGCTGTACTGTACTTTAATTTGCTCCCCAAACTGCTCTGAAGACTCTCCCAAAACTGAGACCTGAATCTCGTATCCCTGTCGGATACAATACTAACTGGAACCCCATGAAGTCTGACAATCTCTTGCATGTACCTCTCAGCAAGGCTCTCAGTAGACTGACCTACACGAAAAGGAATGAAGTGAGCACTCTTCGTCAAACGGTCAACAATCACCCATATAGCATTATGACCCTTCGGACTCCTCGGCAAAGCAGTCACAAAATCCATGGTGATATGTTCCCACTTCCACTCTGGAATAGGAAGCGGTTGAAGAAGTCCTGCGGTTCTCTGATGTTCTGCTTTAACCTGCTGACAGATCAAACACTGCGAAACAAACTGCGCGACAGCCCTTTTCATACCATGCCACCAGAAATGAAGCATCAAATCCCGATACATCTTAGTACCGCCGGGATGGATAGAATATGAAGACTGGTGAGCTTCTTCAAGCAACCTCTGACGAACTTCTCCTTTAGGGACACACAACCGGGAACCAAAACGAAGAGACCCATCTGCATGAATAACCATGTCCGTCCTGGACCCAGACTCAACCTCAGTTCGAAACTTCTGCAACTGCGCATCGCTAGCCTGCACCTCTTTAATCTGCTCCACAAGAGACGACTGCAGCTGGAGCGCCAAACAACTCCTACCAGAACTCGGCAACACAACATCAAGCTCCAACCTTCTCATCTGCTCAATGAGATCTTTCTGCTGAGTAAGAAACGAAACCGCTGGTCTCCTGCTCAAAGCATCAGACACCAAGTTTACTTTACCAGGATGGTATTGCAAACTGATGTCATACTCAGCCATAAGTTCCAACCAATGCCTTTGCCTCATGTTCAACTCCTTCTGGGTGAAGACGTACTTGAGACTTTTGTGGTCTGTAAAGATCTCCACTCGGTCTCCAAGCAAATAATGCCTCCACAGCTTCAAAGCAAAAATCACTGCCGCTAACTCCAAGTCATGAGTAGGATAGTTCTTCTCATGCGGCCTCAACTGCCTTGATGCATACGCAACAACACGACCCTTCTGCATAAGAACTGCTCCAAGACCCTTACCAGAAGCATCACAGTGAACTACAAATCCGCCTGAACCATCTGGAATAGTCAACACAGGCGCTGACGTCAGTCTATTCTTCAACTCAACAAAAGCCACATTGCACTCATCAGACCAACAAAACTCCTGATCCTTCCCAGTCAATTTAGTCAAAGGTCCCGCTATCTTCGAAAAATCCTGGACGAACTTCCGATAATAGCCAGCCAAACCTAGAAAACTCCTGACTTCTGAAACTGACTTGGGAATAGGCCAATCCTTCACAGCTTCAATCTTGGCAGGATCCACCGAAATACCATCGCCAGAAACAATATGCCCCAAGAAAGAAATTCTGTCGAGCCAAAACTCGCACTTGCTCAGTTTACCATAGAGTTGATGCTCTCTCATAGTCTGCAGAACCACTCTAAGATGCTCAGCATGATCTTCCTGATTCTTAGAATACACCAAAATATCATCAATGAAGACCACCATGAACTTATCCAAATACTGCGAGAACACCCGATTCATAAGACTCATGAATACAGCCGGTGCATTCGTAACTCCGAACGGCATCACTAGATACTCATAGTGCCCGTATCTAATCCTGAAAGCAGTCTTCGGTATATCTGTAGCCTTCACCTTAACTTGGTGATATCCAGAACGAAGATCCAACTTCGAGAAAACAGAAGCCCTACTCAACTGATCAAACAAATCATCAATCCTGGGCAAAGGATACCGATTCTTCACCGTAACTCTGTTCAGCTCTCGGTAATCCATGCACATCCGACGACTTCCATCCTTCTTATCAACAAAAAGGACAGGAGCACCCCAAGGCGAAACACTGGGTCTGATGAAACCCAAATCAAGCAACTGCTGAATCTGCACCTTAAGCTCTACCAGCTCAACCGGTGCCATCCTGTAGGGAGCTTTCGATATAGGTTCTGTTCCAGGCTGAACATCAATACCAAACTCTACTTCCCTATCAGGGGGTAAGCCAGGCAATTCATCTGGAAAAACATCCAAGAAATCCCGAACAACTAGAGGCGCAGCCTCACAGTCTGATTGCAATTCCATCGCACAATCCACCTGCTCAACTGCAGTCTTTGCTCGACCAAGAGAAGATTCTCCGGCATGGAACTCAAATTCTGCACGGTCTGGAATTCTGAAGACGACTTTCTTGGCACGGCAATCAATAAAGGCATGGGCTTCACCCAACCAATCCATACCAAGAATAACGTCGAATCCTGAATTTCCAATTATAATCAGGTTGGCCTTGAAATCTGCATCTCCAATAGCAATGGTACATTGCCTGCACTCACGAGAACAACTGACAATTCCTCCACCCGTCACGATGTTCCAAGCCTCTGACATGTTGCTGCATTCTAACTGATGACGAGCGACAAATCGAGAGGAGACAAAAGAATGGGTTGCCCCGGAATCAAAGAGAACATACGCGGGAAAAGAGCAAACAAGGACAATACCTAACAGGAATCAAATCAAGGAAAAGCACGGAAGACCAAGGGTGAGGGAAGAACAACAATGCAGAGAATCAAAGCAAAAGAAGCAAAGCAAGCAAAGCATAGCACAGCTAAGGGAACAAATAAAAGAAACAAACATCAAGCCATATAACAAAAATAATATACCTGCCACAACTCCTTCAGTAGTCTCAGCATCAGCGGTAGTCAAGTTGAAAGCTTGACCTCTCCTCGGAACAGAAGTACCTTGTCCGATAATCTGGCATTGAGGAGGAAGTGGTGGCCTAACTGGACCACGAGCTGGACCTGCCTGCTGATTAGGACCCCTGGCTGGAAGAACCGTCGGTTGAAATGCTTGGGGACAATCTCGCACTCCATGCTCAGCAGAACCACACCTAAAGCATCGGCGACTAGCGCGCCTACATTCCTTGCGATCATGCCCAGGCAAACGACAGAAATCACAGTAAGCATTCTTCTGAGAACCAACAGCAGAGTAAGGAGTTGCCCTGACTGGATGGGCGGGAACAGGCCTCCGGATAGGACCACCAGAAGACCTAGCAGCAGAATGCGGAACAGTCCGCTGAGAAAGGGATGAATCACCACGAGCCTGCTCCTGAGCTCGAGCTGCTTCAAGGGCCTCAGCATAAGTATGCAGACGAAGAGAGACCAGATGCCTCTTGATATCCTGCTCAAGACCATTGGTGAACCTGCGAGCCCTATCCTCTTCGGTTGCCACAAGAATGGCAGCGAATCGGCTAAGCCTCGTAAACTCAGCAGCGTACTCATCCACTGTCCTGGAACCCTGTTGCAAGAAGTCCATGTTACAATATCCATAATTATCCATGCAATATTGTAACAAATCCAGAATTGAACAACGACTTAACCTATTTTAGGGCCAGGAATTGCTGTTCCATCTCAACTCGGGTACTATTGGGGAAGAACTTCTCCAAGAATCCCCTAGTAAAAGTAGTCCAAGCAATAGGCTTCACCAGGCGCTCAGACTCAGCCATCCACCAGATATGCGCTAAATCCTCCAGCTGGATGGAAACAACGTCCACCCGATCAGCCTCAGCAACGCGAGCTGCTGCCAACAAACGCTCCGTCCGGATCAGCCACTGTTCAGCCTCCAAAGGCGTCTCAGTGCCGGAAAAACGATCGGGATGCAGCCTCATAAAGTCCGTAACAGTCCCTGGGCGAGGCAGAAGAGTTGCCTGCACAGGCGCAACAGGAGGCGGAACCCTAGCAGCTTCAAGTGCAGCCATCACCAGATCACTGTGGTTTTGCTGCTGATTAATCAGCCGCTCAAGCATAGCAGTGACAGCCTCAATCAGATCAGCTTGAGATTCAGAGGTAGAACCCTTCCGAGCCATAGTCTGCAAAAACCGAAAACAGTTAGCATCCAGATTCTGTGTTGGTGTCATATTTCAATTTTGCATGTATGGTTAGTGATATATTGCACAGATTCCCATTCGAGTCAAGCTTGTCTAATATATTAGGCAACTAATACATTAGCCAAACCTGAGGCTCTGATACCACTCAAAAACCCTGTCACGCCCCGCTTCCCAAAAATACAGAATACGGGCACGTAACACGAGCCCAGCGAATGAATATAATCATCCTTAAGCTGTTTCAGAAATCTTACAACATATCTCAGGCAGTATATCAGAGTCAACATATATCAGAGTCAAAATATCACAGTCGGAATCAAAGAGTGGAACCAACATGCAACATCGAGATAATTTCACCAACAGGAATTAATTGAAATCGAATATCTTGTTCTCAAATAAAACAGAGTCTGGAACACAATTATTCTGGGTCACATCGCCCAAAACAAAATAAATAATTAATACACGTGTCTCAAATACAGAAAAAAATCAAGTCTCAGGAATACAGAATATTGTTATAACAGGAAACAGAAATAATAACATCAGCATCTAATACTGCGAGCCACCAGTACCATCTTGAATCTGTCCACCATAATTTCCAATCATCGAATGCAGGAAAAAGGAAAAGAAGAAAATACAGTACCCGTCAATGGCAAGTCCGGGTCATAAATAGAATAGGATACAAGCACATGGACACTATCTAATAACAGGATATACTAACAGGTATGGATAAACCTATGTCTAGTGTCAACAGGTAACAGGTAACATGTATGATTATCAGGAATTCAAGTAATCAGGAAAATATGTATCAAGTATCAGGAAAAACAGGTAACAGGAAAGCAGGTAATCATGTAACAGGAAATCATGAATCAGGTAAACAGGTTCATCAGGTTATGTTAAGTCTAATCTTTTATTAACTATCTAGGTAGCACGACATGTGCTCCAAATTATATCACATGGTTTCTACAACAAACAATTTCGCTTAGTAAGATTTTCATAATGGAGTCCATAGGGCAATGTACTTGGGTACAGGAAACAGGCAGAACCCAGTGGCTCTCTTCTACTCTACACCTTCTTACATAAGAAGCAATGTAGACAGGGTCAGAAACAGGTAAACAGGCAGGTAGGACACTAGTCCTCTTCCAAGTACACGTTTCTATTTCTTCCACTAATAGAATCTTCCCTTAAACCCCGGCTTAGTTACTTTTATTAATAATATCATCAACAGGCATGAGAGTGTGCTAAATGATGTCAAACTAACAGGTTATACTCAGGTTTAGACTCAGGGAATTAGATCAGTAAGTATAGGTACAAAACATTCACAAATACGAGCAAAATGGTATAGATTTATAAACAGGACAGCAAGACCAGTCTGTACAAAAACAGTGATCCAAAGATCTACAGGCATGCAAATCATGATCCGTCAAAGGATCTGGAAACTAGACTTCCTCACGCTTCTAAAGGGTATAATAAATCCATATGCTATTTCACAACGTCTCGACTTAAAACAAAATTCAACACAGTTTTCATGTACAGCCAGAAAACAGGGGAAGAACTTAAACCACATGAAAACAGCATATAAAGTTGTTAATTAAATCCACGAAAATTCTGGGGTAATCCCCTATATGTATAGTCTCAAAATATAAATTTTCATATTTTTACAGAAAGTATAGATATGTTTTCAAAAATAGAAAATAACGCATAACACAGTTTTGATGGATCTGGAATTCTTTAACACCGCTGTACAAAATCATACATATCTTGCACACAGCGCATCAAAATCCACTTCCGCCAAAACGGGATGAAAGTAGATAAAATTACCCAACTTTCATATCTCACACAAAATATTCATACAGTAATTAAAAACAAGGTGAACACGGCATTCAACATACAATCACACGCAGTTTACAGCAAAAGTGACATCTAGAAAAGAATGTAAGGCATCACTCAAAACTCATCTTTTAATTATCACAAAAATCAGAGAACTACCTAACATCATGGTAAAATATAGGACAAAATCTTGTGGCATGAAATTATGTCTATCTTTGATTTTGAAAATAGTTTGTCCACAAAAATTACTCCGAACTGAATCTGAAAACTACCGATACACAGGCACTAAAATAATCATAACTAATTCATACGAAATCCAAACAGGGTGAAATCAGTGGGGTTAGAAAATAGATTCGATTATCTACAAATTTCTCAGAAATAGTCATGTTGAGATTCGGACTCTAATCCAGGTAAAAACAACAATCAATCCAGTTACATCCAAATTTCCAGATTTCTCAACCAAACTTCAAAACGTCGTAACTTCTACAAAAGTAATCCAAACTCTTCCAAATTCGAATCGCTGTATACCCAATGTCTAATTATCATAAAAGAGGGTAACTAACATGTCAAAATCTAGTATTTTGTTGCGGATCCAAGCGCTGCACAAGCCATTGAAGTGAGCCAGCAAGCTTCAGAGATGTGTATCAGTCCTGAAAACTTTGTGTATCAGTCCTTCGGTGATTAAAACTCTTCCGAGGGTCTGAGTGAATAAATGGTGGAGAGTTTTGCAACAACCCCCTTGGGTTGCACCTCACGGATGGGCCCACATGTGAGCTGGCCATCTAGGAGTGGAGGACAGCCTGGGGTTGGGGCCCACGCTACAGTGCAGACCGTTGGGTCGTTAGCTCTCCCCTCTGTCATTTGCTTTTTGATTTTGCTTTTTACTTTCTGAGAAGGATTCGATGTACACCCCTACTCTATATAAGGGGGAATGAGCTGTAATGAATTTTATGATTTGAATGCAATACATCTTCCCCTCATCTCTATCTTCTTCCTTCGTCTCTTTCACTTCTCCCTACCCTGTGCTCTAATCAGGGTGCAATGGTGGAAACACGTTCAAGACGTGATCCACCCCCTCCACCGCCTTCAGGGCGACCTCAGTTTGGAACCTTAACATTGGTATCAGAGCTCGACGACTCTGAGAAAATGATCGAGCGCTCACCGATCCTTGATTCCGGAGAAAACTCTGGAATCGGATCACAGGGCCCTTTGGCGCGGGGAACCACCTTAGAGGGTGTTGAGCCCCAACAGCCAAACGATCTGGACCAAAGAATGGAGGGGCTCGAAGTCTCTCTTGGCTCCTTATAGCTTCAGATGAATGGGTTGCAAATGCAAAACGACGATATCAGGAGCTTGCTCCGCCGCCTTGCGGAACGAGAACCCCGAATCAAGGAGGGGCACCCCATCTCCCCAAACCCCACCAACGACCGCTCTCACCCTATTCTTCCCACACCTGATTCCTTCTTATACCCCCGATGGAGGCGTGGCGACGATGAGATTGATAGGTACCCATCTATTTTTCCCAAACATACCAAGCTGGAGATTCCCTTCTTTGACGGCTCCGGGGACATTAGCAATTGGTTTTTCCACCTCGAGCATCACTTCGATACCCAAAGAATTGAGGAGAAATACCAAGTGAGCTTCAGTGTTTATTTCTTGAGGGATGACGCACTGATGTGGTGGAGGTGGTTTAAGAGGCAGTATGGAGAAGAGATCAAGTGGGAATTTCTAAAGAAGGAGATGATGCTTCAATTTGGGCCAACCGAGCTTCAGAATCCTACCGCTACTTTACTAAAGCTTCAACAAACGGGAACAGTTCAGAACTACCACAAGGAGTTTATCAAGTATAGTCACTTGAGCAAACCATTGGAGATGCCAGTGCTGGTGGATTGTTTTGTCTCTGGCCTCAGGGAGGAGTTGCAGCAGGAGGTCATGCTCAAACACCCCAAATCCGTGACAGAAGCGTATCGGGAAGCCATAGCAAGGGAGACTATCGCAATGTGCCAGAAGAAAGCCACTCGGTATTTGAGTAATAGCTCCAAACCCAACCCCTTCAGCCCCAGTATTCCCAACAAACCATCACCAACTACTAACCCCCCAATGATAGTGAAGAGCAGCACAGTTGAACCTCCTACGCAGTCTCAATTCGACAGGATGCTGGCGGAGAAGAGAGCCCAAAACCTATGCTTCCGTTGCGACGAAAAGTGGTTCAAGGGCCACAGGTGTAAGGGGAGGTCGCTGATGCACATTGAAGGTGAGCTCGATGAAGAGGGAATCGACATGAGTGAGCATTCGAAAGATCAAGGAGAAGAGCATGGTGATCAGGCAGAGATCCAACTGAACTATATGCGATTGTTACCTGCGGAGACCATCCCCCCGACCATCTCCTTTTGTGCTATCACTGGGTTAGAATCTCCCACAACCTTGCGATTGAAAGGTAGCATACAAGGGCAGGAGGTGTATGCTCTCATAGACTCAGGCTCGACCCACAATTTCGTCGACTCTCAGGTAGTAAGGAAAGCTAGGCTACCTATCAGCAAGGGAGTTAACTTCTCAGTGACTGTCGCCGGAGGTCAAGAGCTGCAGTGTGAGGGTGTTTGCCATGACTTAGAGTTTCTTTGCCAAGGAGTACCAATACGAACCACTTTCTACGTGCTTCCGCTGCGGACCAGCCAGCTCATTTTGGGAGCTCAATGGATGCGCTTGTTGGAGGGCCTTTGGTTGAGCTTCAAGAGCAACTCCGTTTGTTTTGAGTACAACGGGGAGATGAGGGAGTTAAAGGGAGTGGGAGGAGGTGACCTACAGGTGGTAGAACCCAAGACCTTCCACAAGACCCTCGCGCATTTGAAAAGAGGACTCGTACTTCAGGTCTCAGCAATGGCAAGCCCAAAATTAGCGCAGGAAGCTACAGTAGTAACCTGCACAGAGGAGTTTACCCCAATTGTGAATTCCTTCGAAGAGATCTTTCACGATCCAGTCGCTCTTCCTCCGTCAAGGCCCCAAGATCACTCCATTCCACTTCTCCCCACTGCCCAACCTGTCAACCAAAGACCCTACAAGCACCCATGGATCCAGAAGAATGAGATCGAAAGATTGGTCCAAGAAATGTTACACTCGGGAGTCATACGCCCCAGTACCAGCTCATACGCCTCCCCTGTTGTGATGGTGAAGAAGGCGGATGGAACATGGCAGCTTTGCGTGGATTATAGGGCCTTAAATAAGATGACGATCAAAGAAAAGTACCCCATCCCTGTCATCGACGAGTTGTTGGATGAGCTGCAAGGCTCCACCGTGTTCAGTAAGCTAGATCTCCGTAGCGGATACCATCAAATTCGGATGAAAGAGGGAGATATCCACAAGACAGCCTTCAAAACTCACGAGGGACATTACGAGTATGTAGTGATGCCGTTTGGTCTTACCAATGCACCGTCCACCTTCCAATCGTTGATGAACAAAATTTTCAAGCCATACCTCCGCAAGTTCGTGCTTGTCTTCTTCGACGACATCTTAATATACAGCCGCGACTCCCACGAACACACTCAACACCTGCGATTAGTGCTGCAGAAGTTGCTCGACCACTCTTTGAAAGCTAAAAGGAGCAAATGCGTGTTTGGCGTGGGCGAGGTGGCCTACCTGGGGCACATTGTGTCTGCGAGGGGTGTGTCGGTGGATCCAAGCAAGATTTCCGCTATCAACGACTGGCCTCCACCTAAGACCCTGCGAGCTCTTCGAGGATTTTTGGGGTTAGCAGGATACTACCGAAAGTTTATTAATAATTATGCCTCCATTGCGTCGCCCCTCGTATCTCTCACTAAGAAGGGAGCGTTCAAGTGGTCTTCCGAATCTCAACTTGCCTTCGAAGCCTTGAAGAAAGCTCTCACCACTGCGCCGGTGTTGGCTCTGCCCAATTTTGAAGACAGGTTCATATTGGAATGCGATGCTGCTGGCACGGGGGTGGGCGCTATATTGATGCAAAAGCAACACCCCATCGCATTCCTAAGCAAAGAGCTAAAGGGGAAGAGCAAATATTTGTCGACGTACGAGAAGGAGATGTTGGCGATCTTACTCGCGATAAAGAAGTGGCGACATTACTTGCTGAGCGGAGAGTTTCTCATTAAAACCGATCATAAACCCCTGAAGCATCTTTTGGAACAACGACTTGATACGGAGGCGCAGCATACGTGGCTTTGGAAGCTCCACGGGTATCACTTCAGGGTAGAGTATAAGCAGGGGAGGAAGAACAAAGGGGCCGATGCCCTCTCCCGCGTGTTTGAGGATCGCCAGTTGCACGCTATTTCCATTGTGCACCCCACTTGGTTGATGTCGTTGAATGTTGCAGTGCAGCAAGACTCCTATTTCAAGGAGATTCAAGTTAGGCTCGACAAAGGCGAAGCCCCTGGGTACAGCTTCCAACACGGCCTTTACTACTATAAAGGGCGGGTGGTCGTCAATCCGACATCCCCAATAGCGACCCAGCTTTTGCAGATTCACCACGACTCCTTGCAAGGAGGTCACTCCGGTTACGAGAAAACGTGGCTAAAGCTTAAGCAGGTGGCATACTGGCCGGGTATGAAGAAAATGCTCAAGGACTACATTAGAAGATGTGATACCTGCCAACGGTGCAAACAAATGAACCACGCGCCGGCGGGCCTCCTCCAACCTCTCCCTATACCGGCGGAAGTGTGGACTGATGTGAGCATGGATTTTATAGAGGGATTGCCAAGGAGTTGGGGCAAATCGACTATACTTGTGGTGGTCGACAGGCTCTCGAAATACGCCCATTTCATTTCTCTCTCGCACCCTTACACTGCCAAGCAAGTGGCGGAAGCTTTTGTGCACAATGTGATCAAGCTCTACGGAGTTCCCTCGACGATCGTCAGTGATAGGGACCCCGTCTTCACCAGCGCATTTTGGCAAGAAATCTTCACTCTACAGGGCACCCAACTTTGTCTCAGCACTTCCTTTCACCCCCAAACTGACGGACAAACAGAAGTCATCAACCGTACGTTGGAGACCTACCTCCGCTGTTTCTGCTCCTACAAACCTTCTAGTTGGGTCAATTTGCTTCCGTGGGCGGAGTATTGGTACAACACATCGGTGCACAGCGCAACAAGGATGAGTCCCTATCAAGCACTCTATGGTAGAAAACCCCCGAACCTTCTTTCTTATACTCCCAGGTCGGCGAGCTCACCAGAGGTGAGGGAAAACCTCCTAGAGAGGAACACTACCCTGCGCATCCTCAAAGACAACTTAGGCAAGGCGCAGCAGCGAATGAAGGCCTATGCTGATAAAAAACGCACGGAGAAGGAGTTTGAAGTGGGGAGCTATGTGTACATCCGACTGCAACCATATCGCCAGACCACCGTGGGAGGGAGAAGGATCCATAAGTTGTCCCATATTTACTATGGTCCTTACGAAATAACAAGGAGAATTGGAAGCGTCGCCTACAAGCTCGTGTTGCCCCATGAAGCTAAGATCCACGATGTCTTTCATGTTTCACAGTTACGACAGCACATTGGGGATGAGAACAAATTGGCAACTGCACCTCCCACCTACTTCCAAGAAGAAGAAGCGCAACCGCAGTGCATTTTAGAGCGGAGGATGGTGGAGAAGAGGGGCACGGCAACGACTGAGGTACTGATCCAGTGGAAGGGAGGAAGTAAGAGCGATGCTACTTGGGAGTCGTTTTGGGACATACACAGTCGCTTCCCTAATTTTCGCAGTATTATGGAAGCGCCTTTTCAAACGGGGACGAATGTTGCGGATCCAAGCGCTGCACAAGCCATTGAAGTGAGCCAGCAAGCTTCAGAGATGTGTATCAGTCCTGAAAACTTTGTGTATCAGTCCTTCGGTGATTAAAACTCTTCCGAGGGTCTGAGTGAATAAATGGTGGAGAGTTTTGCAATAACCCCCTTGGGTTGCACCTCACGGATGGGCCCACATGTGAGCTGGCCATCTAGGAGTGGAGGACAGCCTGGGGTTGGGGCCCACGCTACAGTGCAGACCGTTGGGTCGTTAGCTCTCCCCTCTGTCATTTGCCTTTTGATTTTGCTTTTTACTTTCTGAGAAGGATTCGATGTACACCCCCACTCTATATAAGGGGGAATGAGCTGTAATGAATTTTATGATTTGAATGCAATACATCTTCCCCTCATCTCTATCTTCTTCCTTCGTCTCTTTCACTTCTCCCTACCCTGTGCTCTAATCAGGGTGCAATGGTGGAAACACGTTCAAGACGTGATCCACCCCCTCCACCGCCTTCAGGGCGACCTCAGTTTGGAACCTTAACATATTTCTCATATGGGCGTTCAATCAAACATCGGTTACACAATATGTCACATATGCGATTAAAATCGCGTTAGGGTGAATCCTAAGGCATAACCCTATCAAAATTCATGTCCTAAGTCGTCTATGGCCTGTTTTGAACAATAGAGACGAAACCCACAATTAAAAACATGATCTTTGTCCGTCTCTAGTCTCAAACTATCCTATATGTGAACTTTCTACTTGTATCAACCTAAGAAATTTAAGTACAAGTTACTTGCCTTTTTGTGATGACGAACGCGACAAATCCAAGCCTTTCAAAGAAAACCCACGAGCAAGACGCCTTCTAGCGCGATTTCGAGCGAAACCCACGAACAAGATGCGCCAACGGTTGATCACTTCGACACACGAACCGAAGTGGGAGATGCCCACTTGTCAAATCAGCGAAGGGAGGTGTTGTTCGCTGACTTGGGGTCGTATGGTGCTGATTTGGATGCTTGGCCGGTCACAAAAAGAGGAGAGACGAGGTAGAATCGAGGCGAAGTAGTATAAAATAGCGGAGAAGGGAGATATGGTTGGTCGGCCAAGGCAAGAGAGGGCAGGGGAAGGTCGGCCTAGGGTTGAAGAAGGCAGGCCGGGGTGGTTTGAGGAAAGGGTAGCCAGCACACAATAGGAGAGGGAAGAAATAGATTAGGGTTAGGGATTATTTAGCAGTAGGAGTATATATAGGAGATCATATGTGGGTTAATGGGTAGTGGATATCCATAGGAAACAATGGGTATACAATTGGGTAATGGATATTGGGTAGATTTCAAAAGAGGATACAAAATACAATGAATCCTATGGCTCCTAAAAATCTCCTTAAGGGCCAAAAATCTCAAATTGGTCAAAACTCCCCTAAAAATTCACCATGCCCCTAAAATAATATTTATACATGAACGAGATCAAGAAATTGAGTAAAAGAGCTCAAAATGTCGAAAAACGGCCAAATGGCGCACAACAGCAAAAAGGAAGTCAAAACTGCCAGAAAAATATTATAGAATAAAAATAATTAAATTTTTTTTTTATTATTCCAAAAAATACAATGGAAAAATAATAATTCACAAAAAAATGAAGAATATCCTCAAAATGCCAAAAAGCGAAAAACAGGGGTTACATGGAGTTTCACTCCAAGTGGTAATTTTGCACAAAAGCCCCTCTTTTTGTAATATTTGCAAATATGTAAAATAAATATCAGAAAAATCCAGAAAATTCATAAATAACACCTACTAATAAATATTAGGTTTCCCCAAAATAATTTCTGGCTTTGAACTTTCCAAGAAAATATTTGCACATGCTTTGCATGTGTAAAAAGATAAATTTCAGAAAAATATTTATTAAATCACTAAAAATTATTTTAATTCATTTATTAACCTCAAAACATTATTTTAAAAATCTAGGGTGTTACATTTTATGAATTCACTATCTTCATTTCCTTAAATTTTATCCTATAGTTTAAACCATTGGAAACAACTACTTATGAAGTGTAGGTACACATTAATCATTATGAACAATGTGAAGATAGAATAGGTAGACGAAGGCGTGAAAGTTCATTTTTTTTCTTTGTATACATCATCTGAATATTGTTCTTCTGATTTCTCTGCAATTTATTTTCTTGAAATATTTTTAATGCATTATTTTAGCTTCATGATTCACTCAGGCAATGGGATTCTTAGTTATTTCTTGGAATCATTCCTTAGGCCTTCAGGGTGTC
The DNA here is from genome assembly GCA_017893485.1 of Hemerocallis citrina. Lineage (NCBI taxonomy): Eukaryota > Viridiplantae > Streptophyta > Magnoliopsida > Asparagales > Asphodelaceae > Hemerocallis > Hemerocallis citrina. The sequence goes on from CM030367.1 coordinate 43,691,011, forward strand.
AACTCTTTAATAGAAGATGCTCTTGGATTAACTGATATACACCATTTTTTTTATACGAGAAATTTTATTGTTCATATACTTCATTACATATCATTTTCTTTTAGCAAAAACCGCTATACTAAATATTATACAAATAGGTTTATCCCCTTTCTCCTTCCTCCATTTTGAAATAGAGAAAGGAGAGCCAAAGTAGAAATTTCATTCTAAATTAACATGTGCAATCCACACATTTTTATAAAAGAAAAAAACACACATAAACCCCAAACCCTCTCAGCCACCTCTTCATCTTCCACTCTTAAAATACAAATTATACCCAACCTACGCTGCTCATGTGCCCTATCCCCACACTGGGTCAGTCTCTCCGGTCCAAAGGGCATTTTCCCAGAACGTGTCATGTCACTGGCCTTGATGATGTTGGCATCATCCCAGTAACAGTATCTTCTAACTCAACTTTTTCTTAAAAATCCCTTACAGATCCCAAATAAAATTATATCACTTTTTCAATGTTCCGTAAAACCGAAGAGGGAATTAATTCAAGATCATTGCTTTTTAAGACGAATATAATAGAGAGGGAGAATACAAATAGATCATGACAGAAGCGTTGATGATGTTGCTTCTCTTTTCTCCCATTCTCTTCTCAACTGCAATCACAGATGGGGTCACCTCATATGAGGATGTACAACTTCGAGATGAGGTAGTAAAGTTGTTATCTTTATCATAATTGTTTGTACATGGGTTAGTTGAAATGAAAGTGAAATTTTGCTCTTGGCTATGAAATTGCAATTTTTTATTTTTCGTTGTATGTTTCCCACAATGTTGGGCATCATACTCATTGCATGGCTCTAGATTTCATGCTGACAATCTTGAGTTTTCTTATAAGGCCTTTACATTAGTCCCAACTTGATTGCTTAATGAATGTTTATTAATTTATGTTTTATTTTGTGACGGATGTTGAAATTAAAAAAAAACATTTTCTTTGGTTGTGTTAAATTAACCAGAAGTCATGGATTAGGTGTAACATCCTGAATTTTTCCTATAAATTTTCATTTGAATTCACGTGTTTTGAACATGCAATTTAATGTGTGTACTTAGCTTTAAAAATTATTCTTATGTCATGAACAAATATTTTTTTCTTTTTTAAAAGCCTCTTATTAAATCATAGGCCTAATAACTTAATTCTAGCCCACCCAAAATTAATTAATTAATTAATTAAAAGCCCATGAATTTTAGCCCACCTAATTAGCCTACTAGTTAATTCTAATATTATTTAAGACTTGTAGGTTAGTCATGATCATGTAACAAATAAATTAACAATTAAATGAATAAACAACTAGTATGCATGTGATGGCATGTGCATTGTACATGCACGTGCAATGGAACAAGAGGGGTGGTCGGCCATATGCTTGAGTGGGAAAGATGGAGAGAGTGGAGAGTGGTTACTTGATAATGGGTAGTTCTTCTAACTCCCAAATGTATCCTAACCCTTCATCCAAACTCATCCCAACCCTTCATTCACTCTTGAGATGTGTATAAATACCCATCCCTTGTCACTCTTGTCATTTGCATTTAGAATTTTCAAAGAGAAAGAGAAAGAATAAAGGCATTTGTAAAGAAAAGATTGAGTGAGAAAAGAAATTTGTGAGAAAAGAAAGAGAGTGTGTGTTTCCCTTCCATTGGAAGCAGGCCAAAGCAAGTAGAGAAGGAGAAGGCTCGGGTTCATGCTAAGCTAGGAGGAGGAGCTCAATTTTGCACAAGCTAGGAGGAGACGTAGAGACGATCGTGCTTTCAAGGAGTTCTTTAGGAGTTTTTCTTTGTTTCTTCAATAAGGTGGGTGATTTCGCTACTTCTAATATAGATACCCTTCTAGAAATTTAATTTATGAATATGTTAGAAACAAATAGAAAAATTTACCATATACTTGCTTGAAAAGGCTACGGAGATAAATAGAAAACTCTTGTTTGTCTACATGAGAAAATTTGTAAAATGAATTGAAATTTTTTGATTAAGATTTGTCATGATGTTTTATTTATATACTTTCATGCTAGAATACATATAAATTGATGAATCATCCTTTGTATGAAAATTGTGCTTGTAAATGGAGTGTAGAAAGCAAAATAGCACCCATGGATTGTGAAATAAATTGATTAGTATAGACGTTACAATAAGTGTTAAATTTTAATTGTAATGTGTGAGTAGTATTATATTCCCTTGATTGTCAAATACATTGTCTCTTCGAATCATAAGAAATGAGTTAGTTTTGTAAAAGATAAGATTAACTTAAGGGCATTGACTATGTTAAAGAGTGAAAAAAATTGTATAAACACAATGTGAATAAATGGGGAATAGGTAGATAAAAGATTCATCTAGAATAGAAATTTCAATGTCGAAAAATATACTAATGTTCCACTTTTCAAAAGAAATAAGAAGAATAATTCTATTATATTGTTGAAAATAAGAATTTGCAAATTAGATTAATATACTATATTTTTTTTTCAAAGAAATACATTCTAGAAAAATATTTAGATTTTTAATAAGTACAAACTGATTAAAATATCGAGTTTATTAAAGGAAGAGTTAAATACAATACGGTTTATACAAAAAGTATTTAACCAGCCTTGTATCGGTTAGTCACTCAAGACCTATTGGTCTTCGGGTGCACTTTGGGTCTGTTACTGTAGCTGGGCGGAGGCTCTAGTCTTGGGTTCGAGTCTTGCAAGGGGGGCTGTTTTTATGAAAATTCAATTTTAAATTAAATCACCAAAACCATATTTTAAATATAAACTGAGTTCTTCTTATATCGGTTAGTCACTCAGGAACTAGTGGTCTTCGGGTGCACTTTGGGTCTGTTACTGTAGCAGAGCGGGGGCTCTGGTCTTGGGCTCGAATCCGACCCTTGCTCTGGCTTTTGAATATAATTCGATTTTGGGGTAATTTAATAGTTTTAAGAGTATAAACAATTGAGAAAAATACTAATACTCTAAAATCACCTAGACTTCATAAAAATTATTTCTACAATATTTGATGTATTATAATGAGAATTAGAAGTAATTTTGGGAAGAAGAAATTGATAAATTTTCTTAGAATATGACTTTGATTAATTAAAGAAAAGAAATATTTTGAATGTAAAGAAATTTTGTGTAGATATTAAAAATGAGGCTTTCGACACGGAAAATTTGAGTAAGGTAAATATGAAATTTTGATGTTTAATATATGCAAGTGTGCATGGAAAATGAAATAAAAAGATCATGATGAAATGTGAAAAATTGTGAGTATAAACACTCATCTTTGGTGAACATGAAAAGAGATTGAATTGGAGTTTAGCTAAGTCCTTACATCAGTATGAATGAAATTTTGAAAGAGAAATGTGATAATAAAAGACCAAGGTTGGGTCATAGATAACAATTGATGTTTAAGACTGGTGTAGAGGTAACGCTAACTCTAGGGTATTAATTTTATTCATGATTCAAATATCTAAGGACTACACTATTATGAAGATGTGATGAAAGTAAGAGAAAAACACAAGTATGAGGGTCTCGGATCTACGGTGCGAGAGTGTTCATAGGCTGTCTGCATGATGCATCATGTAATGATGTGGATACATCTCCAGAATTATCGGGACCGTGGCGACGCTTTTAGGGTGTTTGGTGACTACGTAGCGTCATCGTTCCATGACGACACGGAAAATTTGAGTAAGGTAAATATGAAATTTTGATGTTTAATATATGCAAGTGTGCATGGGAAATGAAATAAAAAGATCATGATGAAATGTGAAAAATTGTGAGTATAAACACTCATCTTTGGTGAACATGAAAAGAGATTGAAACTGGAGTTTAGCTAAGTCCTTACATCGGTATGAATGAAATTTTGAAAGAGAAATGTGATAATAAAAGACCAAGGTTGGGTCATAGATAACAATTGATGTTTAAGACTGGTGTAGAGGTAACACTAACTCTAGGGTATTAATTTTATTCATGATTCAAATATCTAAGGACTACACTATTGTGAAGATGTGATGAAAGTAAGAGAAAAACACAAGTATGAGGGTCTCGGATCTACGGTGTGAGAGTGTTCAGAGGCTGTCTGCATGATGCATCATGTAATGATGTGGATACATCTCCAGAATTATCGGGACCGTGGCGACGCTTTTAGGGTGTTTGGTGACTACGTAGCGTCATCGTTCCATGACGACACGGAAAATTTGAGTAATGTAAATATGAAATTTTGATGTTTAATATATGCAAGTGTGCATGGGAAATGAAATAAAAAGATCATGATGAAATGTGAAAAATTGTGAGTATAAACACTCATCTTTGGTGAACATGAAAAGAGATTGAAACTGGAGTTTAGCTAAGTCCTTACATCGGTATGAATGAAATTTTGAAAGAGAAATGTGATAATAAAAGACCAAGGTTGGGTCATAGATAACAATTGATGTTTAAGACTGGTGTAGGGGTAACGCTAACTCTAGGGTATTAATTTTATTCATGATTCAAATATCTAAGGACTACACTATTGTGAAGATGTGATGAAAGTAAGAGAAAAACACAAGTATGAGGGTCTCGGATCTACGGTGTGAGAGTGTTCATAGGCTGTCTGCATGATGCATCATGTAATGATGTGGATACATCTCCAGAATTATCGGGACCGTGGCGATGCTTTTAAGGTGTTTGGTGACTACGTAGCGTCATCGTTCCATGACGAAGGCGAATTGTCCATAGGTTGTCTGCATGATGTGTCATGTCATGACGTGGGATTCTCCTCCAGGCTGTCTGGGCATGGGCTCGTCACTCATAGAACATCTAGGATACCTATCGTAGTTACCGTAATAGTTTAACTCATAATGAGGGATCTAACTCTACAAGATGAAGAACGGTTAAAGGCTTACCCTTCGATTTATGTAGAATGGGATGCATAAGTTCGAACAAGTGCACATTAGTGTCATGAAATAATAAATGACTGCATTTAAGACTAAGTGCACATTCACACACGACATCAATAAGATAGTCCTCCTTAGCTTTGTTTGAGAACAAGTGTGTGATTTCCAAGTAAGAGAAATTGATGTATTATATCCTAGCGTCAGTTGTATGCAACTGACTTGCCCACAGTTTCCATGCAGAACATAATGAATGAAAGGACTAAAGAAGGAATGCTGCTTAAAGAAATGTTCAAATTGCTATTTATTTCATATATCATGATGTAATTATAATTCCACTGCATTGATGTAAACATTGTTGTATAAAAAAATGTAAATTCCTTATAAAATTGTACGAAGTGAAGTGTAAAGATCTTGTAGAACTTCGAATTCAGACTTATTTGGAATTCGGGGTGTTACAGAGTGGTATCAGAGCCACGCTTCCAAGTAGTACAAATTTATAAGGAATGACACCCTAGAGTGGACATTAGATTGTAAATTGGGTATAGAGATTTAAATGTAAGCTACTTACATTTGTGTTGCTCTATGATTGATGCTTTTTCTTCTCCCTCTCTAGAGTTGGCGAACCACTACGACCCAGCAGGCGATGATGATTGGCACATAATCAAAGAAGACTACTATCCTGGACAAGGAGATTTCGACGAAAAAGATCCTGAGGAGTTTGAAGGAGAATGGCCCGAGTCCAGAGAGATCACTCCGCCTACGGACTCATCAGATATTTCATTCGACAAGGAAGAACCAGTTCCGGGAGATCGTATCGAATCTCTCCAGAGGCAAGTGGAGACTCAGAAGGAGAGAGCAGACCAATTGCAGGCCCAGTGTGCAAAATTCAAAGAGAATATTGCAACCCTCAGTCATCGTGTTTGGGAACTCGAGAAGAGAAAGAATATGTATGATGTGCTAAAGGAAGAAGTAGAATAATTACGAGAAGAGCTTAGGAAAGCCAAGAGGAACTGTAGGGATTAGAATGTTGTATCATCTCGATGTTGTTCGCTTGATGTCAGACAATGTTTTAAATTTGAATGTATAAAGTTTAAATTCAATGAAATGAAAGAGTTGATTTAAATTCATGTTTTCTACTTTGAATTTAATGGATCTTTTGAATCAGAGTATGGCTGTAAGAAGAGAAAGGAATGGAGGAGGACTCGGTTGTGGACTCGACTTGGAAACGGAGTTGGCCAGAATCTATCAGACCCTCAACGTCGTTGCCATGAACCAAAACCATAGGGGGATGCCTGCAAATCCAGTTCCTGAGGCGATCAAACTTGTGGAGTCATTCATGAGGATGAAACCACTAATGTTTGAAGGAAAGTTAGACCCAGATGTAGCTGAAAATTGGATTAGGCATGTCGATACTATTTTTGAAGTTTTGGAAACTCCAGAAGGTAGCAAGGTGAAGCTGGCTACATTTCAGCTTGAGAAGGATGCAGCTGTATGGTGGCAATCCATGAAGCGGACTTTGGGAAATGGTGTTATCGGCTGGGAGAAATTCTTGAAAAAGTTCCACGGTCACCACTTTCCATCCGACATCCAAAAGAAGAAAGTGATGGAGTTCCTGGCTCTGCAGTAGAGAAGCATGTCTGTCAGGGAGTATGAGACAAGGTTTACTCAACTTTCGAGGTATGCACCCAAACTTGTGATGGACGAGGCGAAGAAAGCTCGGAAGTTCGAGCACGGATTGAGCCCGAGTCTAAGATAAATGATGATACCCCTTGGTATCAGGAGGTTTGACAAGCTAGTTAAGCGAGCTGCAACTACAGAGGAGAATATGGAGCAGTTTCATGCCGCCCAGAACTGGAGGAACAATTGGAATGTCGGGAAGAGGCCCAGAGTTTCTGGGAATGTTAGGGGGCAGCCGCCAACTCAAAGGTTCAAACCTACGGGGAAGAACGCTGTCAATGTGGCTGAAAGGCCCGAAAATGGTTGGAAGAGACCTCCTGTGGCGACATGTTTCAATAAGGGAGAGACGTGCCATTACAGATCTCAATGCCCCAAGCTGCGAATGTCACCCGAAAGGCACCAACGCAGCAAGTGGGAAAGAAGCCGTACCAACAGGGGCGAGTTTTTGCCTTGACTGAGGCCGACGCTGATGAAGTGGATCACGTCATTACTGGTACGGGGGCGAATGTTTAGAATTTCCTATTGCTCTTTTTCCTATTTTAGTTAGTGAAGACTGCTATGTAATGGGAGTGTATTATGTAACAAGAGAACTTTTATTAAATGGAAAGAAAGTTGTTATTCTGTTCGATACTGGATCCTCTCATACTTTTGTGTCTCTTAAATTTGCTAAAGTCTTGGGAGTCGAATCGAAGATCTTTCCAGGCATGGTCCTAGCAGTAGCTACTCCATCAGGGGAGACTTTAACCACTGATCGGTATTATGCAGACTGCGAGATCAAAAATGGAGACAGGATTTTTGGGATTAATCTAATCGAGCTAAATATCCTACGGGTCGATGTTGTCATTGGCATTGATTGGATGTCGGCGTACAGTGCAAACATCGAGTTTAAAACCAAGGAGGTAACAGTAAAGGCTCCAGGAGGTCCTCTAGTCACTTTCCACGGGAAGAAGAGATGTTCAGGTTTAGTGGCAGCTATCAACAAGAAGAAGGTTCTGGTGGAGGTGCAACAGATTCCAGTGGTTCGGGACTACCCGACTGTATTCTTGGAAGATTTGCCCGGATTACCATCGCACCGTGATGTAGAGTTCAGCATTACTATCCATCCCGGGAGTGCACCTATTTCCAAGACACCATATAGGATGGTGCCTGTGAAGCAGGATGAAGTTAAACAGTAGATTGAGGACTTTTAGGAAAAGGTTTTATTCAGCTGAGTGCGTCACTTTAGGAAGCACCGGTATTGTTGGTGAAGAAGAAGGATGGGTCGATGAGGATGTGCATCGATTACCGGGAGCTGAATAAGGTCATGGTTCAGAATAAATATCCTATTCCACGAATTGATGACCTATTCGATCGTCTACAAGGAGCAGCTATTTTCTCTAAAATAAACCTTCGATTGGGATACCATCAGGTTCGAGTGAAAGTAGAAGATGTGCATAAGACTGCTTTCGAAACTTGGTGTGGGCATTACGAATTCTTACTTATGCCATTTGGAGTGACGAATGCACCTGCAATCTTTATGGACATGATGAACAGAGTTCTGAGGCCGTTTATTGATTCTTTCGTCGTGGTGTTTATCGACGACATTCTTGTGTACTCCAAGTCAGAGGAGGAACACACTGAGCATCTGGCTGAGTTTCTGAAGAAACTTCAAAAGCATGAGTTGTATGTCAAGCTATCCAAGTGAGATTTCTTGAAATATGAAGTGACATTCCTGGGTCACATCCTTACTAAGGAGGGAGTGGCTACTGATCCTCAAAACATAGAGGCAGTGAGAGATTGGGCAAGGCCTACTACAGTGAGGGAAATCAGAAATTTCCTTGGGCTAACTGGATACTACAGGAGGTTTATTCAGGGATATGCTCAGATAGCCGTGCCACTCACTAGTTTGACCAAGAAGAATGTAAATTTCAAGTGGACTGAGCAGTGCGAGGCAAGCTTTTAGGAGTTGAAAGAGAAGTTGACCACTGTTCCCATTTTGGCTTTGCCTAGAACAGGTGTTTAGTATGATGTCTACAGTGATGCTTCACATCGTGGGCTTGGGTGTGTCTTGATGCAAGAGGGAAAGGTAATCGCTTATGGGTCTAGGCAACTAAGACCGCATGAGAAGAATTATTCGACTTATGATCTGGAGTTGGGTGCGATTATTTCGCCTTGAAGCAATGGAGGCATTACGTGTACGGTGAGAAGTTAAACATGTACACGGAGCACAAAAGTTTGAAGTACATCTATCAGGAAAAGGACCTGAATCTGAGGCAACGGAGATGGCTGGAAGTACTGATGTGAATATTTGCAAGTGTACAAAATCGCAACAAGTAGTATAGTTTTAGTAAAATGAGTGTCGAATCCATAGGGACTAATTATTTTATTAAGTACCGAGTTTACTAGATGAATCGCTATTTGGAAAATCGAAATTAATAAAGGATAAAACAACTAAATTAAATTAATCTAAAGAAAAGGAACTAAATTAATTAAGAGAGACGGGTGATGAATTTATATTGTTTATTAATTGCAAAATCAAATCTAGGGCTTTTGACTTCACCTAGTTTAACCCACACAACTATTAATCCATATGAATAAAAAGATTATTTTTTTCATGTTGTAGACCAAAATCCCCAAATTATTTAATGTTTTCTTTCAAGCAACACCAAAAATATCTCCAGCTAACAGTTTGTCATATCTCTAGGCAAATTTAATTAATCGAAGACTCATTAAGTTCTGTAGATTTCTTAACGGTCACATCAATCACGGTAAATCATCTCTAATTTCGCTCAATCAATGGTGTTCAATTTTTATTGTTCTAAATCACAAATTACCTCCCGGTCTCTCCATGATTCAATAATCAAACAAAAATTGTCCAAATAATTGTAAGCATTAAGCACAAAAATTAAACACACAACCATGAAAAAATAGAAATATAATTTGGAATTGAAAACTGTGTTCTCAAAACTAGGCTACATCGAAGCCCTAGAAAAATAAATTTAGTTCATAATAACGTTGCAACTAACAAATTTGTTCATGGATTGCATAATGAAAATTAGAAGAGAAGAGAAGATACAAAAGAAAACTAATTTGTAAATAAAAATTTGCAAACCGAGCCAGCCAGTAGCACTTCTCGTCTCGTCTTGTTCTCTGTCTGCGTTGAATCCCGAGCCAGCATACACATAGGGTAGCTCTGTGCTTCGTGGGACCCCCTACCAAATCAGGGTGCAGGTGTTGAAGTCGGAGCTCGTGCGCAATAGAAGCAGTCACGTCGTCAGGTCGCCTCAGAAGGCACATCGCCGTCTGCTGTCACATCTGCTGTCACGTCAAGTGCCACGTCACCTCTTGGAGCAGCATGCCCGTTCTCTTTCTTTCTCTTTTTGCCCTGAACAAAACGCAAACAGAGAGACAAGTCTCTATCTGTTCTGCTTTTTTTACTGTTCTTTTCTTTTTTTTTTATTTGGTGTAGCCGTCTCTTGGTGTGCGTGCTGCTCTTTCTCTCCCTTGGTCTTGTATTTATAGGTATACTAGTAGAAGAATTAGGATTTACTTTTTGCAGAAAAACCCCTATTCTTTCTATATTTCCTTCCTTCTTTTAATTTGATCTTTATTTCTTTCTCCTTTTTCTTCTCCTTCCTTTTCTTGAAAACACGCGCTGCATATACAAAATAAGATCGGAAATTAGGGTTTAAAAATAAAATAAAATTAACTAAAAATCATATTAGCTAATTTAAACCTCTTTTACAATTGTTTATTGCATTTTCATCTCCATTGGCAAATTAAAATTTATATCTTTCATTTCACACTGCAAAATTGTATAATTTAAAAATCAACAAAACAACAAAAATTAAGAAATCAATATGGTTGTTTTTGCTTGTTGAATTTTTTTACCAAGAATCTTCACTTTTTGCATCAAAAGTCTTATTTCTTCAAAAATAATTAATTACTTGAAATTTTATGGAAAAGATAAATTAAACACAAGATTGACGAAAACAAGCACTTTTAATGTGTAAATGAGTACAAATATTTGTATAAAAATTAGACACATCAAATACCCCCAAACTTAAAATTTTGCTTATCCTCGAGCAAAAAGTAAAACCATGAATAAGGGAATACTAATCAATAATAGGCTCACTCATCTTACCCAGAGATCTCATCATGTAAGCATCAAAATTTCAATTAAAAATATAAACAATAGCAAATAAAATAAAATCAAACATACCCACTTTCTCCCCTACATTAAACATTCTTCTCAAAATATGTTTATCATGCCATCGTTTAGTTTTCTCTTTATAGATATTGGCATTTTCATAAGCATTGTTTCGAAACTCGTCAATCTCATCTAGTTGCATCATTCTCTTCTCACCTGCATCTTTCATATCAAAATTTAGTGTCTTTATTGCCCAATAAGCGCGATGCTCAAGTTCCACCGGTAAGTGACATGCTTTACCATACACCAATCTATATGGGGACATTCCAATTGGTGTTTTAAATGCTGTCCTATATGCTCATAATGCATCATCTCATTTTCTTGCCCAATCTGTTCGTGACATATTCACTGTCTTCTCAAGTATACGTTTCAACTCTCTATTTGAAACCTCCACTTGACCACTTGTTTGAGGATAATATGGTGTTGCGACATGATGAGTAACTCCATCCTTAGCAAGTAAAGCATCAAATTGACGGTTGCAAAAAATGTGTTCCTCCATCACTAATAATTGCCTTTGGAGCTCCAAATCGGGAAAAGATATTTTTCCTAAGAAAGTTCACCACCACTCTTGCATCATTGGTTGGTAGGGCAGCAGCTTCCACCCACTTGGAGATACAATCTACAGGAACCAAATATATTTATTAGAAAATGAAGATGGAAAAGGACCCATAAAATCTATCCCCTAAACATCAAATAATTCTGTCACTAAAATATTATTTAGGGGCATCTCATGTTTCCTAGAAATATTTCCCACCCTTTGACAATGATCACATAATTTAACAAAATCAAAAGCATCTTTAAAAAATAAGGGCCAATAAAATCCTGATTGTAAAATTTTTGCTGCTGTTTTTGCTCCACTAAAATGGCCACCAACGTCCAATGTGTGGCAATATTTGAGTATGCTTTCCATTTCCTCTTCAGGTACACATCTTCTTATTACTTGATCTGTACAATGGCAAAATAAGAAAGGTTCCTCCCAAAAATAATATTTCAAGTCAGAGAAAAATTTCTTCTCTTGTTGATAAGTAAAATGAGGAGGTAGAATTTTTTATACCAAATAATTAACTATATCGGCATACCATGGAGGAGTTTGTATCATCATTAAATACTCATCTGGAAATTCTTCATTGATTGGTGTAACCTGCAATTTGTGTTCATCTTTTGGCTCAATGTGAGATAAATGATCGGCCACCACATTTTCCACACCTTTTTTGTCCTTGATTTCCACATCAAACTCTTATAAAAGTAAGATCCAACGAAGCAATCTTGGTTTGGCTTCTTTCTTTGCAAGCAAGTATTTGAGAGCTAAATGATTCGTGTACACAACCACCTTTGAACCTATCAAATAAGATCAAAATTTGTCAAAAGCAAATACAACAGCTAATAATTCTTTTTCAGTAGTAGCATAATTTAGTTGTGCTTCTGTCAAAGTTCTACTTGCATAATAAATGGTGTGAAAAATTTTATCTTTTCTTTACCCTAAAACAGCACCTATTGCCATATCACTAGCATCACACATTAAGTCAAAAGGCAAATTTCAATCTGGTGCAATAATAATAGGTGCTGAAATTAATTTCTTTTTCAATGTTTCAAAAGCATGCAAGCAATCATGAGAAAAATCAAAAGGTGTATCTTTATTCAAAAGATTGCAAAGAGGTTAATTGATTAAAGAAAAATCTTTTATAAATCATCGAAAAAATCATGCATGACCCAAGAAACTTCTCACTCCTTTAACATTAGTTGGTGGTGGTAGTTTTTCAATGACATCAATTTTAGCACGATCCACTTCAATCCCCTTAAAGGAAACTTTGTAGCCTAACACAATTCCTTCTTCCACCATAAAGTGACATTTCCCCCAATTCAACACCAGATTTGTTTTCTTGCGACGCTGCAAAACCAAAGATAAGTTAGATAAACAATTATCAAATGAATAACCAAAAACTGAAAAATCATCCATAAAAATTTCAATAAACTTCTCAACCATATCAGAAAAAATTGATATCATGTAGCTTTGAAATGTGGCGGGGGCATTGCAAAGACCAAAAGGCATCCTTCTATATGCAAAAGTTCCATACGGGCAAGTAAAAGTTGTTTTCTCTTGATCTTATGGTGCTATAGCAATTTGATTGTATCCCAAATACCCATCAAGAAAGTAATAGTATGAATGGCCTGCAAGTCTTTCTAACATTTGGTCAATGAAAGGTAGTGGAAAATGATCTTTTCTAGTCGCATCGTTTGGTTTTCGATAATCTATGCACACTCGTCATCCTGTTACTGTTCTAGTTGGTATTAACTCATTATTATCATTTTTTACTACAGTTATTCCTCCTTTCTTTGGCACAACATGTATAGGACTTACCCGTGCACCATCTGAAATTGGATAAATGATACCTGCATCTAAAAGCTTCAAGACCTCCTTATGAACCACCTCCTGCATTGATAGATTTAATCTTCACTGTGGTTGCACTATAGGCTTAAAATCATCCTCCATTAAAATTTTATGCATGCATATTGAAGGACTAATCCCCTTTATATCAGAAATGTTCCATCCTAATGCTGTTTTATGTTCTTTCAAAATTTTTAGCAATTTCTCTTCTTCAACATTATTCAAAGAATCATTAATAATAATAGGAAAAGTGGAGTTTTGGCCTAAAAATGCGTACCTCAAACTAGATGGCAGTGGTTTTAGCTCAAGTTTGGGGGGGTTCATCTGTTAGTAATGACATTTTTGATATCCCCACATCTTTGAATTTTAGTTGAGCTAAAGGATGAATAAATGGTGCAGCCTCCAAATATCGAACACACTCCAAAACTTCTTCATTTTCAGATTCTAAAGTTGCTGAAATTATTAGGCACATTTCTAGAGGTAATTTGTCAACATCACCTTTATGTGTCTTGCTAATGGCTAGATCAATTTCACTCACTTGAAACATGAGTGAACTTCGGCAGGATGCTCCCTAGCTTTAAGTACATCAAAAGTCACATGTTCGTTGTCAACCCTTAGAATAAGTTTTTCTTGTTGTACATCAATTAGAGTTCGCCCTGTTGCAAGAAAAGGTCTCCCCAAAATCAAAGGTATTTGTTCATTTTCCTCCATGTCAAGCACAACAAAATCAGCTGGAAATATGAATTTGTCAACTTTCACCAAAGTATCTTCAATGTTCCCTCTTGGATATTTGATAGACCTGTCCGCCAATTGCAAGAAAATTGTGGTGGGCTTTGCTTCTCCAATACCTAATTTCCTGAAAACATAATAAGGTATAAGATTAACACTTGCTCCTAAATCACATAGTGCTTTATGAAAAGAAGAATTTTCAATAGTGCAAGGAATTGTAAAACTCCTTGAATCTTTTAGTTTAGGTGGCAGCTTCTTTTGTAAAATTGCACTACTTTCTTCAGTTAACATCACCATCTCATGCTCTTCTAGCTTCCTCTTGTGTGATAAAATTTCCTTCAAAAATTTAGCATATTTAGGCATTTGTTCTAAAGCTTCAATAAGAGAAATATTATTATGCAATTGCTTGAAAATATTTAAAAATTTTGAAAACTGATTATCAAGCTTATTCTTTTTAAGTCTGTGTGGAAAAGGAATAGGTGGATCATAAGGAGAATTAGGATAAGTGTTAGAATTAAACTCCCCTGAAATTATTTGGTTTGAACCTCCTTTGTGCTTCGTTTGTTCCTCCAAAATTTGCTCATTCTCACCTTGCTTTTCAACTTCATTTTTTTCGACATTTTGAATTTGTGGCTGCTTAATTGTTTTCCCACTTCTATGTGTTATTGCTTTGACATGCTCCTTGGGATTAACAACCGTGTTGCTTGGTCATGTTCCTGCATTTCTTTCAGTTAGAATATTTGAAATTTGACTAATTTTTACCTCAAGATTGTGAATTGAAGCTGTATTATTTTATATTGCCAAATCCGTCTTTTGCATGTATTGCATGAACATCTCTTCTAATGTCGGTTTCTTTTCTTGTTGTTGAAAATTTTGTTGCGGTCTAGCTCCTCCTTGATTATTGTTCCAAGAAAAATTGGGGTGATTTCTCCATCCTGGATTGTATGTGTTTGCATAAGGGTTATTCTGCCTTTAAAAATTTGACACATAATTTGCTTGTTCGGAATTTGATGGAGCAAAAGGATTTTCCACTTGGCAATCTGCACTAGAATGGTTTCCTGCACAAAGATCACAAATAATATTAGTGTGAATGGAATTAACATTTAAATTACCTATTTGTTTAGATAAAGTAGCCATTTGTGCAGTTAAAGTAGAAATAGGGTCAAGTTCAAAAATTCCCGCCACTTTTCTTTGCATTGTTCTTTCTGAGGACCATTGTTCTTCTAAAAGGTCATAAGCTGCTTCATGAGTTTTGCTCATTAGTGCACCTCCAGCTGCTGCATCTACTATGGATCGATTTGTAGCCCCCAAACGGTTATAGAATGTTTGCACTTGTAGCCACTTTGGAAGTTCATGATGAGGACACTTTCTTAGTAGCTCTTTGTACCTCTCCCATGCATCATATAATGACTCTGTCTCGAATTGAGTGAATGTTGTGATATCATTTCTTAACTTTACTGTTTTTACTGGGGGAAAGTACTTTGCCAAAAATTTGTGTGCTAAGCCCTCCCAATTTGTAATAGCTCCTGCGGGTAAAGAATTCAACCAAGTCTTTGCCTTATCTCTAAGTGAGAAAGGAAAGAGTCTCAGTCAGATAGCATCATCAGAAACTCCATTGTGTTTGAAGGTATCACATATTTCGAGAAAGTTTGCGATGTGAACATTTGGGTCATCATGTGCTAGTCCTCCAAATTGAACTGTCTGCTGAATCATCTGGATAATTGCTGGTTTAATTTCAAATTTTTTGCTTCAATTGCAGGCCTTGTGATGCTTGATATTGTTCCATTAACTGAGGGTTGCATAATCCCTCAAAGCTTTGTTCTCTTCATTTGCCATGGACAAAGAGGATGTGGTGTTTTCTTTCTTTTCTTTTCTGATCTGACGTAAAGTTCTCTCAATTTCTGGGTCAAAAAGTGTAGGCTCCAAAGGATTAGATCTGGGCATACACACCTAAGTCCTGAAAAACAATTAAATAAAGAAAAATAAATCAAAAGAGAATAAAGTAGTAAAATAACAATTATATCTAAAAAAAATCCAAACTAGTAATAATCTAGCAATTTTTAATATTAATAAAAGAATAACTAATCCCTGGCAACAGCGCCAAAAACTTGATGTGAATATTTGCAAGTGCACAAAATCGCAACAAGTAGTACATTTTTAGGGAAATGAGTGTCGAACCCACAGGGACTAATTATTTTATTAAGTACCGAGTTTACTAGATGAATCACTATTTGGAAAATCAAAATTAATAAAGGATAAAACAACTAAATTAAATTAATCTAAAGAAAAGGAACTAAATTAATTAAGAGAAACGGGTGATGAATTTATATTGTTTATTAATTGCAAAATCAAATCTAGGGCTTTTGACTTCACCTAGTTTATCCCACACAATTTATTAATCCATATGAATAAAAAGATTATTTTTTTCATGTTGTAGACCAAAATTCCCAAATTATTTAATGTTTTCTCTCGAATAACACCAAAAATATCTCCGACTAACAGTTTGTCATATCTCTATGCAAATTTAATTAATCGAACACTCATTAAGTTATGTGGATTTCTTAACGGTCACATTAATCGCGATAAATCATCTCTAAGTTCGCTCAATCAATGGTGTTTAATTTTTATTGTTCTAAATCACCAAATTACCTCTTGGTCTCTCCATGATTCAATAATCAAACAAAAATTGGCCAAATAATTGTAAGCATTAAGTACAAAAATTAAACACACAACCATGGAAAAATAGAAATATAATATGGAATTAAAAATTGTGTTCTTAAAACTAGCCTAAATCGAAGCCCTAGAAAAATAAATTTAGTTCATAATAATGTTGCAACTAACAAATTTGTTCATAGATTGCATAATGAAATTTAGAAGAGAAGAGAAGATACAAAATAAAACTGATTTGTAAATAAAAATTTGCAAACCGAGCCAACTAGTAACACTTCTCGTCTCGTCTTGTTCTCTGTCTGCATTGAATCCCGAGCCAGCATACACAGAGGGTAGCTCTGTGCTTCGTAGGACCCGCTGCCAACTCAGCATGCAGGTGTTGAAGTTGGAGCATGTGCGCAACAGAAGCAGTCACGTCGTCAAGTTGCCTCTGAAAGCGCATCGCCGTCTGCTGTCACATCGAGTGCCACGTCACCTCTTGGAACAGCACGCCCGTTCTCTCTCCTTCTCTTTTTGCCCTGAACAACACGCAAACAGAGAGACAAAGTCTCTCTCTGTTCTACTTTTTTTACTTTTCTTTTTCTTTTTTTTTATTTGGTGTAGCCGTCTCTTGGTGTGCGTGCTGCACTTTCTCTCCCTTGGTCTTGTATTTATAGGCATACGGGTAGAAGAATAAGGATTTACTTTTTGCAAAAAAACCCATATTCTTTCTTTATTTCCTTCCTTCTTTTAATTTGATCTTTATTTCTTTCTCATTTTTCTTCTCCTTCCTTTTCTTGAAAACACGTGCTGCATACACAAAATAAGATCAGAAATTAGGGTTTAAAATTAAAATAAAATTAATTATTTTAAAATTAATTAAACTAACTAAAAATCATCTTAGCTAATTTAAACCTCTTTTACAATTGTTTATTGCATTTTCTTCTCAATTGGAAAATTAAAATTTATATCTTTCATTTCACACGGCAAAATTGTATAATTTAAAAATCAACAAAACAATAAAAATTAAGAAATCAATATATTTATTTTGTTTGTTGAACTTTTATACCAAGAATCTTCACTTTTTGCATCAAAAGTCTTATTTCTTTAAAATAATTAATTACTTGAAATCTTATGTAAATAAGACAAATTAAACACAAGATAGACGAAAACAAGCACTTTTAATGGGTAAATGAGTACAAATATTTGTATAAAAATTAGACACATCAAGTACTTAAGGACATGCGTCGTGAGATTAAGTACCATCCGGGTAAGGCTAATGTTATTGCTGATGCACTTAGCCGTAAAAGCAGTTTGGCCAGTTTGATCACTACCCAGAGGCATCTTGCGGAGGAGTTGGATCAGGCTGGTATTGAGGTAGTCTTGCAAGGCTTGGTAGTATCTTTGGCTCAGCTGAGGCTTCAGCCTACGCTGAATGAAAGGATCATCCCGAGCTCTTTGTTTGATTGTGTTATTTTTCTTTCTTCTTTTATGTTTTGTTTTCTCACTCTTTAAGCATAGTTCCGAGGAAGGAACTATTCTAAGGAGGGAGTGTTGTAACATCCTAAATTGTTCCTATAATTAAATTTTTATTTAAATTCACGTGTTTTGCATGTGCAATTTAATGTGTGTATTTAGCTTTAAAAATTATTCTTATGTCATGGACAAATATTTTCTTCTCTTTTAAAAGCCTCTTATTAAATCCTAGGCCTAATAACTTAATTCTATCCCACCCAAAATTAATTAATTAATTAAAAGCCCAGGGATTTTAGCCCACCTAATTAGCCCACTAGTTAATTCTAATATTATTTAAGACAACTTGTAGGGTAGTCATGATCATGTAACAAATAAATTAACAATTAAATGAACAAACAACTAGTGTACATGTGATGGCACGTGCATTGCACATGCACGTGTAATGGAACAAGAGGGGTGGCCGGCCATATGCTTGAGTGGGAAAGATGGAGAGAGTGGAGAGTGGTTACTTGACAATGGGTAGTTTTTCTATCTCCCAAATGTATCCTAACCATTTATCCAAACTCATCTCAACCCTTCATTCACTCTTGAGGTGTGTATAAATACCCCTCCCTTGTCACTCTTGTCATTTGAATTTAGAATTTTCAAAGAGAAAGAAATAGAATAAAGGCATTTGTAAGGAAAAAATTGAGTGATAAAAGAAATTTGTGGGAGAAAAGAAAGAGAGTGTGTGTTTCCCTTCCATTGGAGGCCGGCCAAAGCAAGAAGAGGAGGAGAAGGCTCGGGTTCATGCTAAGATAGGAGGAGGAGCTCAATTAAGCTAGGAGGAGATGGAGAGATGATCGTGCTTTCAAGGAGTTCTTTAGGAGTTTTTCTTTATTTCTTCAATAAGGTGGGTGAATTCTCTACTTCTAATATAGATACCCTGCTAAGAATTTAATTTATGAATATGTATGAAACGAATAGAAAAATTTACCATATACTTGCTTGAAAAGACTGGGGAGATAAAGAGGAAACTCTTGTTTGTCTACATGAGAAAATTCGTAAAATGAATTGAAATTTGTTAATCAAGATTTGTCATGATGTTTTATTAACATACTTTCATGCTAGAATACATATAAATTGATGAATCATGCTTGTACGAAAATTGTGCTTGTAAATGGAGTGTAGGAAGCAAAATAGCACCCATGGATTGTGAAATAAATTGATTAGTATAGACATTACAATAAGTGTTAAATTTTAATTGTAATGTGTGAGTAGTATTATATTCGCTTGATTGTCGAATACATTGTCTCTTTGAATCATAAGAAATGAGTTAGTTTTGTAAAAGATAAGATTAACTTAAGGGCATTGACTATGTTAAAGAGTGAAAAAAATTGTATAAACACATTGTGAATAAATAGGGAATAGGTAGATAAAAGATTCATCTAGAATAGAAATTTCAATGTCGAAAAATATACTAATGTTTCACTTTTCAAAAGAAATAAGAAGAATAGTTCTATTATATTGTTGAAAATAAAAATTTGCAAATTAGATAAATACACTATACTGTATTTTCAAATAAATACATTCTGGAAAAAAATTTAGATTTTTAATAAGTACAAATTGATTGAAAAATAGAGTTTATTAAATGAAGAGTTAAATATAGTACGGTTTATACAAAAAGTATTTAACCAGACTTGTATCGGTTTGTCACTCAAGACCTAGTGGTCTTCGGGTGCGCTTTGGGTGTGTTACTGTAGCTGGGCGGAGGCTCTAGTCTTGGTTTCGAGTCTTGCAAGGGGGTCTATTTTTATGAAAATTCGATTTTAAATCAATTCACCAAAACCATACTTTAAATATAAACTGAGTTCTTCTTATATCGGTTAGTCACTCAGGACCTAGTGGTCTTTAGGTGCGCTTTGGGTCTGTTACTGTAGCAGGGCTGGGGCTCTGGTCTTGGGTTCAAATCCGACCCTTGCCTTTTGTTTGTGGTTTTTGATTTTTGAATATAATTCGATTTTGGGGTATTTTAATAGTTTTAAGAGTATAAAAAATTGAGAAAAATACTAACATTTTTCTAAAATCACCTAGATTTCATGAAAATTATTTCTACATTATTTGACATATTATAATGAGAATTAGAAGTAATTTTGGGAAGAAGAAAGTGATAAATTTTCTTAGAATATGACTTTGATTAATTAAAAAAGATGAATATTTTGAATGTGAAGAAATTTTGTGTAGAGATTAAAAATGAGGTTTTCGACATGGAATAAGTTAAATATGAAATTTTGATGTTTAATAAATGCAAGTGTGCTTGAGAAATGAAATAAAAAGATGATGATGAAACGTGAAAATTTGTGAGTATAAACACTCTTCTTTGGTGAACATGAAAAGAGATTGAAACTGGAGTTTAGCTAAGTCCTTACATCGGTATGAATGAAATTTTGAAAGAGAAATGTGATAATGAACGATCAAGGTTGGGTCGTGGTTAACAATTGATGTTTAAGACCGGTGTAGAGGTAATGTTAACCCTAGGGTATTAATTTTATCCATGATTCAAATATCTAAGGACTACACTATTGTGAAGATGTGATGAAAGTAAGAGAAAAACACAAGTATGAGGGTCTCGGATCTACGGTGTGAGAGTGTTCACAGGCTGTCTGCATGATGCATCATGTCATGACGTGGATACATCTTCGAAATTATCGGGACCATGGCGACGCTTGTAGGGTGTTTGGTGACTACGTAGTGCCATCGTTCCATAACGAAGGCGAATTGTCCATAGGTTGTCTGCTTAATGCATCATGTCATGACGTGGGATTCCCCTCCAGGCTGTCTGGGCAAGGGCTTGTCACTCATAGAGAATCTAGGATACTTGTCGTAGTTACTGTAGTAGTTTAACGAGGGATCCAACCCTACAAGATGAAGAACGGTTAAGGGCTTGCCCTCAGATTTATGTAGAATGGGATGAATAAGTTTGAACAAGTGCGCATTAGGGTCATGAAATAATAAATGACTGTATTTAAGACTAAGTGCACATTCACACACGACATCAAGAAGATAATCCCCCTTAGTTTTGTTTGTGAACAAGTGTGTGCTTTCCAAGTAAGAGAAATTGATTTATTATATCCAAACGCCAATTGTATGCAACTGACGTGCCCACAGTTTCCATGCAGGGCACAATGAATGAAAAGACTAAAGAAGGAATGTTGCTTAAAGAAATGTTCAAATTGCTATTTATTTCATGTATCATATTGTAATTATAATTCTGTTGCATTGATGTAAAACATTGTTGTATAAAAAGTTTTAAATTCCTTGTAAAATTGTACGAAGTATAATGTAAAGATCCTGTAGAACTTCGAATTCAGACTTATTTGGAATTTGGGGTGTTACATGAGGTTGGCTACACTGGAGAAAGAGATAAGTAAGGTTGAAATGAGTGGATTATTGAGTTGAAGAAAGGGAGGAGAAAAAAGGGTTTTGTTTAAGGTTTGGAGGGAGAAAAAAATTCAGGTTTGGATTATGAATTTGGACTAGAGTTAGGGTGGAAGGGATGGAGGGAGAGACTCATTAGCAATAAATTTAATCAAGAGCAATAAATTACATAGTGGATTAATCAAATTCATATAAGTTATCAAACGAACGAATGTTTATAGGATAAGTAGATTATCAAGAGAACTCGACTATGCAAGTAAGAACAAATGTTTATAACATATGTAGATTACCAAAAGAACTCGACTATGCAAGTAAGAAGGGTTCTAATAGGAAACTAACTTATTCTGGAACAAAATTATCAAATAACCTCCTTAAGCAATCCAAGAAATAAAACTTTTACATCTATGTATTTATTAGAGTATATGGAAGATAGAAATTACAAATTAATTTGAGTTAATTAATGTGTTTCTTATGTTGATCCTTTTTCATTTGACAGTGAAGGATTTAAGAGGAAATGCTTGATTTGAGAGGGTAGGCGGTTGAGAAGCACGTGGTGGACAAAGAGATAGCAGAGTAAATAAAGGAGTCCGAGAAGAGACATAGCCCTACCTAGCACTGCATTGTCAGCCCAACTTCGGTACGACTTTTTTTTCTTTGCTTTGAATTGAATAGAGATATGGAATGATGATGGTTAGTTTGGAAATGTGAATTTATTATTCTGTAGATTTGTCATCTTTTGATTATATTGTGATTGAAATAGTTAAGGGGCATCTCTAAATTTACGGACCTTAGGTTTACTTATGTGTTGGTGTTGTGTCAGTGTTGAATAGGGTCATCTCCGTCCAATTAAGACTTATATGTTTTCGTTGAAGAACTAAAGTTATTGTGCATGTATGATAGCATGTACAAGATAATAAATAAATAAAATATGAACTGATGAAATCTCACTTAGTTGTTTCAAATAATCTGACCGAAATAAATAAAAACTCATTATTTGATTTTTCCAAACAAGAGCATCATATGTTATTAAATAAGATAAACTGGAAAAGACACTCAATACATATCATCATTGTATTGTCTGAGTTCCATATAATTTTATGAGTCTGTTAAAATTATTTTAGTCTGTACAATTTGCACAGGGTAACACTAGTGTAATCTAATTTTGTGAATAAATTTGTCTGTTTATTTTTTTATATATTAACTTTTTTTTGTATATAGAAGTATGAAAAACACTAATAATTATGGTAGTTTACAATATTTCTATGTTTGAGAATAATTGTAGAAAAATTGTTAATTTATTTTTTCTCATTTTGAAAAGTTAGTGCAATATTATAAATGGGTACAGTAGTGTAGTTTAAAGATATTGATCAACCCAATCCCTTGACTTGATTTGCTATTAAGCCCAACTCTGATTAATAATATAGATTATGCTTATTTAATAGGTGCTTCTAATGTTAGTACCCCTCCTTCATCTTCAAAAAATTAAGATATGTAGAACATCCACACCCCCCCCCCCTCCTCTCGCTTCTCCGTCTTTTTTTATCTTCCATCTTCGGTATTATTATATGATATGGCAAAAAATAAAACTAAATTAGGATTGTTAAATCAGGTACGAATCACAAAGCTCTCAGGGGTAAAATGGTGCTTTCTGTTGTAAATGGGTCTATAAACGGGAACTATGCCATTTCCAAGGCCCAATAACCCAAAATGGATCTGCATTACTTGGTTATAATGGCAGCCCAATCTAAATAAACCCAGATCCTTCAAAAGAGTTGTTCAAATTCATGATTTTCCCTAAGAGGCGGTTTAAACCGAATCTCTTATCATGAAGGAATTTAAACTCTATTTCCTATCTGAAAATATTGGGAAGTGAGACATATGATAATCTTGAAACTGGTCCCAAAGGCAACTATAAATACCCCTACCTCCACCGGAAACAGGTAATCAATAATTTGCTCCAAAAAAGCTCTCTCATAGTTTTCTTGATTTCTAACCTGAACTTCGGAGGTCTGTCATCGGGATCAATCTCGGTGTATCAAACTTTTTGCAGGTCATCGAAGGCGATCGTCACCACATGAATCAAATCATGCGGCAAAAATGAGTCGGATCGTCGATTCAACTGCAGTCAAAGGTAGTCAACACCGTTGAAAGTCAAAAGGTCAAATTCTTTACTGTTCCTCGAAAAGAAACGACATCATCTGATTGCTTCCACACAGAAAACAGCAACAACAGATTGGCGCCGTCTTTGGGAACAACAAAGAAAATTCGACCAAACCTCACCGATGAGAAGAAGCCATCCAGCATGCCTCCAAAGGGGAAAGGGAAGGCGGCGGCCTCAATCCGACGAGCCAACCCTCTTCCTCCACCGCCTCCTCTAAAGGAACTCCATCCCACCTTTCACTCATAGCAAAAGGAGCCCCTCCTTCAGCTCGCCTTGCTTTCACCGGAAAAGGCCCCACTGGGGGGCTCTCGCTGGAGTCACCCCGAACCATCCGCTAAACCCCTTAGCGAAAATAGAGGATCAGTGTACACCTCTACTCCTTCCTCACTCCCTTAACTACAGCCCGACCTTTGTCAAGTCATCGTAAATCGGCAGCAGGAGTCGGACCTCCGGACCCATCTCAGCGAGAGGAGAGCTCACGAAGAAGCCTCCCACCTCGAGCAGAGGGGGAGCAAGAGAAGTCCCTCTCCACATAGACAAAGGAGATCCCCCTCTCCTAGGAGACACAAAAGAAGTCCCTCTCCTCATAGACGAAGAAGATCCCCCTCTCCCAGAGGGTGAAGGGGTCTTCGTTCCCAAAGAGATCACAGAAGAACTCCTCCCCGAGAAAGGAGGCATCCAACTCCAACTAGCAGGATAGTTCCTAGGACGGGAAGGAATGAAGAAATGCCAGTCACTAGAGCCAAATTTTGAGAATTCAAGGATGAGATCCTCCAGGCCCTCAGCATAGTTCCACCTCAGACTCGACAACCTAATCTTCACCATCCTTCTCCCCCATGATGCGAAGAATCTTCCGTGGATCCACTAGATCTTATCAACAGGAAGATGTTGTCCTTCGGTGTCTCCAAAAGATGGAAGACTTTTGTAACCCCTATTCCCGACAATAAGTATTTTTCGTGTATTTCTATAATTTGATTTTTTTATAAAATTACTTTGTGCTAAATTCTTTTCGTATCTTTTATTAAAGTACTTTCTAATCGAAAATCTATATTTATTTCGAATAGTGGTATATTTGAACATGTTTTCTATTCCTAATTGATCGAATATTTATATTTTAGCCCAAATCTAATATGTCATTACTATTGGATTTTTATGAATTTGTTGAACTCAAATCTTATTTTGACATTCATATTATTATCATTGTTATTGTTATTATTATTATTGTTATTAGTATTATTGTTATTATTGTTATTATTATTATTGTTACTATTATTATTATTTCTATTAGTATTATTATTATTGTTGTTGTTACTAATATGATTGTCGTTATTATTTTTATTATTGTTACCTTTGATTATTTATTAAAAACCCAACTTTGCTATTATCATAATTAGTATTATTACTATTGTTGTTGTTTTTATTATTATTGTTATTAGTATTATTATTTTTATCGTTATTATTATCATAATTTTGTTTTAAGCTCAAACATGCTCCATTTTATATGTATTTTATTAATTGATTTAATGTATATGTATATGAATATTTTATAAACCCTAACATATTGGATTCTAACCCAATATCCAAACCCATTACCCAAACCCATTATCTTAACTAAACCTTATAAATACCCTATTAAAAACCCTATAGCCTACCTAACCCCAACCCGAATAACCCTACCCTAACCTACCCTACTGTGCACATCACAGTCACCTAACAACCTCTACCCCTCTTCCCCTACCTCTATGTTTTAGAAACCCATCCCGATCACAACCGTCCCTTGCTCCCGCTTATCCTCTTCGACCCATCTCCGTCCCTGTCACCTCACAATCCTGCTCAACTCTCCCCCGATCATCTCCTCCGTCAGCCAACCCCCCCCTCACCCCATCTCCTTCTTCATCACGTCTCCATCGAAACCCATTGTGCCATCCCCACTTGCCCCTACCGAATGCAGCAACGAAGCCGAAACCCAACACCAAGCCCCTCCGATATGTCAACTGCAGCCACCTAGCGCCCTTGTTCCTCCTTCCTCGCTCCTCTTCGTCGAACCCACCACTGCCCATCGGCTGCAACCTCCACCAATCGCCTTCTCTGTCGACTACACTGTTCCATCGTCCTGCCATCCACCACAGATCCCCCGACCTTCTATCTTCCACCTCCTCATCGCCAGCAGTCAGTCGAGCCGCCGAATTTCTCCTTCCTCTGTTTTTCGTACAAAACAGAGCACCCCATCCTCGTTGCTTCCAGACTTCGCGATCTGCATCCCCGACTGTCCCTCGTCGCTCTGCCAACCCCCGATCACCCCTCGAGTGCACTGCCACCCGTTGACCAATCCACCGCCTCTGTCCCCGTTGCTGCCTCTCTCTCCCCCTACCGCTGCTGCCGCTGTTTGGTGTTTGAGTAGTGGGTTGGTGTTTGCTATTTTATGGGTAGGAGTTGTGTTTGGTGTTTAGGATCCGGTGTTTGTTGTTTGGATTGGAGATCCGGTATTTGCCATTTTGGGTGTGTGCTTGCTCGTAGTCGTACGTGTTCTGTGCTTTGTGTTCGTGGTTCGTTGCTTCGTGATCCTCATCCCTTTATTCTTGGTATTCAATTTCACAGTAAAACAGGCAAGTCATTGTCCTCTTGAATTGTTAATTGTATCAAATTCAAGTTTTGTTGGAACTCTTGCAAGTAGATCCCTTTGTTATCGTATTATACATTGTTGATCTCCTTCGTTGGGTCTATTAATGGTTTACACGAGCTAACCCTAATATTCTTGACATCGTGCCCCTTTTGACTCCAAAGATTAAATCTTCCATGTGTGCATATAGAATTGATAACAGGGTTGTTCATATAATTGTCACACAATTAAATTATGGTAGAAATAATTGCTAGGTTGTATGTTCGATTGATCGATTGTTGTTTGGTTGATGTTAATTTAATGCATGTATGTGTTCTTAATTTTATTGATCATGTTATTACACCATCATGCTGATTATAAAGTTCATTGACTAATAGAATTGATACCCATAATGCCTAATTAGTTTATTTCATGAAAACTACCAAAAACGTGTATGTTGCTTGCTGATTGTATCTTGACTGCTATTTTTAACCCAGTAAACGATCTTAAAATGAATAATTTTCTGAACAAGAGTTGTAGCCTTATCTTTCTAGTTTCCAGAACACCTTGAATTTTTGAATTCCTAGTTGTGTAGCGAAAGTTATGCCTATTTTACTACAGCTGTGTTTTTACATTCATATTTTCAGATTCTTGTATATTTCATGTTTAAACAGTAAAAAGGCTGATCAAATGATAAAATTTTGCTTCGATAATTTCCAGATTGTTAGTAATCATGTTTAGGAGTCTAGAAAATATTTTTAATGAATTTAATATTGAGTTTTTGCTGTTTCTAAAATTATAACAACATGATGTCGAATTCCTGCCTGAACCTATAATCTGTAAAGAACAATGTATTTGACCTAGCTATTGTTGTCGGATTTAGAACTTTAAATATGCGTTGGAACCGTGTGGAAGTATAGTTTCTAGAACATCTGACAGATTTAGTTTTTCGAGTTCTGAAACAGCGGGAAACTATATTTTTTTATAGACTAATCTTATTGTCCAGAATTTTATCTTCTAGTTTTTAATAGATTAATTATTCCTATATCGTAGTATTGCATGAATTGAAGTTTATATGCTACATTGCATGATCCAAGTATCCAATTGTCACCATTCTAAATTTCCAATCCAAGTTATCATCCTATTATTGTTACTATCGTTTATCTAATGTTTCTAGATTGCATATTGTATTGTTGCATCGATAAAATAATTAACAAGCCGGGGTTCAAGGGTTGACTCTACTAGTGGACAATATAAGGACTGTTCGAATAAGGGGCTCGTGGTTCCCTATATCGTTATCTTGTGATCTTGTGATCTTGTAGCATCTTACTGATAAATTACCGTTATGGATGGAACATTGTTAGCGTGCCGAGTACATGAACTATAAAATCCATCACTGAGTCTAAACGTAACTTGTTTGTATGTAGCAACTATGTGGTAAATAAATGGGACACATGAACTGCTACATTAGTTAGGATTAAAATGATTAATAGACTTAAGGATTAACACGGCATTGACACTGCATATTGTTCATTATTGTTCCTACTGATATCGAATATTGGCTAAGTGTTATTGTTATTGATCATTGATTATTGTTACCGAATATTGAATCATTGTTTGTAGCCATTGCATCAATTACCGTGATATTGATTATTGATTATCGT
Source organism: Hemerocallis citrina (assembly GCA_017893485.1). Taxonomy (NCBI): domain Eukaryota; kingdom Viridiplantae; phylum Streptophyta; class Magnoliopsida; order Asparagales; family Asphodelaceae; genus Hemerocallis; species Hemerocallis citrina. The sequence continues at coordinate 43,718,834 of CM030367.1, forward strand.
CCCATGTTACTGATTCCTATTGATCCATTGAATTCATTGTTATATCGTTATTCTATTGTTCCATGCTTTCTCTACTTTCTGTCCATGACTTGCTCTAAAGAAAATTTTGCTTATCTTTTTAGATGAAGTATTCATAGGTAATGATGGAGAATTGCCTGCTGGAATTGCAGAACAGACATTCTGAAGATTTTAATGCTTTCTAGTTGCTTATTATTTTAATGAACTTATTGTATTGAGACTTATTACTATTGTGTTTGGAAATTATTATTGTATTGGGCTTATGTCCCGGATTTTATTATTGGATGTTGGATTATTATTGTACTTGGATATTATATATTGCTTCATTTCAAGTATTATTGTTCATGAGATTATTATTATTGTCTGCGCAATTGTTCTGTATTGATTATATTGTTGAGTTAATCGGATAAACAACTTATGTGTGACGTTAGTCATTTGCTGGGCCAATGTCATGTAATTGTATTCCGTATTTTTGGAAAGTGGACCATGACAACTGCCTAGCATCGCTGAAAAGGGAAGGAACAAAACAAGAAGGAAGATACCGTCCCGTCAGACCTCCATTTTCCAAAAGATTATTGAAGCCCCCGTCTCTACCAACTTCAAGGTCCCGACATTCAAACTGTACAACGGAGAGACCATTCAAGTAGACCACATCGGGAGTTTTAAAATTCTTATGATGATCCACCAAGCGTATGACTCCCTCTTCAGCAACCTTAAAAGACTCGGCACGAGAATGGTTCTCTCGCCTTTCCCTAGGCTCCATATTTTCCTTCGACTAACTTGAAGAACTCTTTCTCACGCACTTCGTCACTAGCCGCAAGTTGGAGAAGACTAGTGCCTCCCTATTATACCTCAGGCCAAGGGATGGGGAGTCCCTCAAGAGCTATGTCCAATGCTTCACAGCAGAATCCAGATTCATCCCCTCACTCGACTCTGCAGTGGCAATGGCCGCGTTCAGATACAATGTCAAGCATGAAAACCTTAAAGCTTCCCTTATCAAACGACCAGCTCAGGACTTCTCTGACCTCCTTCAGATAGTTGAGAAGTACATCCGAGTTAAAGAGGAGATACGCCACCAACAACAGAAGGTGCCTCTGTCTGAGAACAAACAGAAAGGCACTAACGAAGATGAGCCCCATAAATCCTAGAAGAACACTTCTGGTCAGTGCCGCCCCCTCCCATGCCTCATTTTTAAAAGTATACCCTGCTAAATGCCAGCATATCCACCATTCTTATAGAGGTTGAGAAGGACGGGATCCTTCGACCTCCCCCCAAAATGAACGCCCCAAGCGAAAGATGGGATAAAATAAAGTGGTGTGCTTTCCGCAAGGATCATGGTCGCCTTACGGATGAGTGCCGATCCCTTAAAGATGGAGTAGAAGCGTTGCTCCGACGATGATACCTCACCAAATTTGCCCAGGTAAATGTCCTCAAACCTACTCCTCCGATGGGACCCAATAAATGGGCAGAGACACCAACTGTGTCCCAGGGATCGGGGCGGATGGAGATATTCATGCAATCCACGGAGGACCGATGGGGGGAGCCTCCAGCTCATCTAGGAAGGCCTTCATTCAAGAACTAAATTCTGTACACAACATCCCTTTCCCGAGAGGTTCAGGAGTTAGCATCACCTTCTCAGATTGGGACTTAGAAGGCGCCCGAACTCCTCACTGCAACGCACTCGTGATCAGCATGAGTATGGTGAACCATGAAGTGCGTCGAGTCCTAGTTGATAATGGCAGATCGCTCAACATCTTCTTTTTAAATGTGTTTGAGGGCCTCAAACTCAAGCGGGATCGCCTCAAGCCCACCGATTACATCGTCCACGGATTCCCAGGAGCCCCCATGATGATCAAGGGAACTGTGACCCACGACGTTACTCTAGGAAAGCTCCGACTACTCACACAGATGCGTTAGGTTTTATGGTGGTCGACATGAAGTCTGCCGACAATGCTATCTTTGGCCGCCCAGAGTTAGCGGCCCTCCAAGCAATTGCATCAGCATACCACCTAAAAATGAAATTCCCTACAGCCTCAGGAGTGGGGAAGCCAAGGGAAGTCAGGAGGCCACTCAGGCCTGCAACACAGCTACCATGGGGGGCTCGGTTCTTCCCCTTAATGCCTTTGAACTCCCACTTGATGTAGGGCAAGCTAGCTCCGAACCCATGGATGAACTGGTAGAAATCCATTTCTCCGAGGAGGATAAAGCTAAGTGTTTCTGGGTGAGCAAAGTACTCCCCTCGCCGAGTACTGGAGCAACTTATCATGTGAATCAGGACCTATTAGCTTGGACTGCCGAGGATATGCCAGGTATTGCCGAGGACTTGATTGTACACCGCTTAGGTGTGGACCCGGAAGCCAAGCCTGTCCAGTAGAAGCACCATAAATTTGCGACCGAGAGGCAACAAACCATCAAAGAAGAGGTTGAGAAGCTCCCAGCAGCTCGATTCATTTAGGTCGCTAGTTACCCCGAATGGCTAGCAAACGTTGTAATGGTCAAGAAGGCCAATAGCAAGTGGAGAATCTGCATAGACTTCACCAACCTCAACAAAGTATGTCCAAAGATCTCTTCCCTCTCATGAGCATAAACACTTTGATAGATGCCACCTCAAGCCATGAATTATTAAACTTTATGGATGCTTTCTCAGGATACAATCAGATCCAAATGTTCGCATCAGATATCCCGAAGACATCCTTCATCACCGATCAGGGGCTCTATTGCTACCGAGTTATGCCCTTTGGGCTGAAGAATACCGGGGCCACATATCAACGCTTAGTGAACCAAGTGTTTAGAGAGAAAATTGGCTAAAACATGGAAGTATACGTGGATGATATGCTCGTAAAAATCCTCAGGAAAGAAGACCACGTCGCCGACCTCCAAGAAGCATTCAATGTACTCTGAATCAACAATATGAGGCTGAACCCTTCGAAATGTGCCATCGGGGTCTCCTCGGAAAAGTTCTTAGGGTTTATGGTTGTTGGTGTATACCCTACAAGCCTGTTGTGTATTGACATTACTAGTTTACATTGTATCATGATATTTATTTTATATATGAGGTATTTCATTTATTGAATTGTTTATTGTGAATAAATGAAATAATAAAGTACTTAGAATAGTAGGTTCAGTACCATGGGATATCAAGTGCATAACTTGATTGTGAGATCATATTGGTTGTAATCAGAACACTGTTCTTAAATGTCCCTAGTCAAGTATTATTGTAAATTAGGACAATAATAATACATAGAGACTAGTATGTGCGTAACTGATGACCATATCTCACGGGTCATGGATATGAGATAACAAGTCTTCACATGGGTACATATTAGAGTAATAATGTACTGGACTGACCCACCATGAGAACGCTACATGGATCGTTACGTGAGTGTCATAAGCGGTTCTCACAGTTACCATGGTGTAAGTCCTTTGACTTGAAGTCACTAAGAATCCATACATGAGAAGCTATATATTTTAATATTGTCAAACGTTGCATGAAAGGAATTATAAAGTCGACTATTGGATATACTACAAATCATGTGGAGGGATGTGAGTAACTTAGATAGGATTTGTCCCTCTTACATAACAGAAGCGATATCAATGGACCCCTTGATTGAGTGAGACTGCAAAATACATGATCATGCTCAAATGAGTCAATATGAGATATTGAGCTCATTTGATTTAGTAAGTCTACTCGGATATCAAGAAACCAAAGATTGAACAATACAAGGTTGGCATGCCCTATGCCTTATGGTCGATTAAGATATCTGGACAAAAGGATTAGACTACATGGTAACATTGGTCACGGATAGGTTATGTCAAATCACTGACATTTCCATTACTTGAGTAACAGTGATGTATTGCTAGATACGGCTAACTATTTGTAATTTTAGTATTAATGTCAACGTAATGGGAACGGACAAGGTCACATACTTAGAATGGATCGAAATTGGGATTTAAATTCATAAGATGAATTTAATTGGGGATCAATGTAAGACTTGGACTCCTGATATTGGTTGGAAATTTAATTAGATTAAATAGGCTAACTAAAGTTCAAAGGCTCACACACGAATCTAAACCAGGTCCGATTGTGAATCCAACAGCCTCATTACTCTCTTAGGGTTGATTTTCCGCACCTATATATATGATACATATTTGTGGAAAAGAGATCATGAGAAAACCCTAGCCATCACAGAAATTGTGAGAGAGAGGGCTTGTGAGGAACATCCCCTTCCTGCAGCTAGCACCGTTGTAACCCCTATTTCCGCAAATACGTATTTTTGTGAGTATTTTTCTGTATCTCGATATTTATAAATTGTTATTATTAAATTCATTTTGAGTTCTTAGTTAAAACATTTTCCTAAACAAAAATTATAACTATTTTGAATAAACTTTGTTTCCATTTTTACTTGATCAACTATTTGCATTTTAACCCTCAAAGATATTGTTACTGTTTCGACTATTTCAACAGAATTCCTATTTTTATATATTGATAATATCCTGAGGATTGATATTATTATTGTTAGTATTTTATTGTCATTATTATTATTATTGATGTTATTATTAGTATTATTATTTTTATTGTCATGGTTATTATTCTTATTCTTATTGTTAATATGATTATCTATTATTATTATTATTATTATTGGTTATTAAAACAATCCCTTCTTATTTAATATTTGTGTTTTTAATTTGTTTCGAATAATTTATGTAATGCAAATTATATCAGATATCTTATTTCTTGTATTCGGGATTACATTGATCGATTATATTCATGTACAATGTATTTTATTTTATTGGATCTGTACCCATTACCCAATAACCCAATATCCTACTTTCCCCCTATAAATACCCTAATCTTATATTAATCCCCTAACCCTAATTAAAACACTTAGCCGTCATTAACCTTAACCCCCTCTACTGTGAACCCCCCCATTACTGTGCTACCCCGCGCCTTCTCCTTCTCCCCTATTCCACTTCAACCCATCCATCGCCCAAGCCCTTCGATCGCCACCCTTATCACCGTGTCCATCCCTGTTCAACCATCTCCTCGTCGGTCCTTATAATCCCCATCCTTATCGTCTTCGTCTTCCACTCGAACTCCCCCATTGCCGAGCCGCCATTGCTTCGCTGAACCCATTCCTTGCTGTCTCGTCCTCGCATTTGCCACCATGATCCTCTCCGTGTACCCCCTACATCCACCACAGACTGCTCCTAGCATCCTCGTTGTCGTCCAAGCCGAGCACCCAATCGCGTAGTCTTCCCTTATTTCTGAGCGAAGACAGAGCTCGCGTCACCGTCGCTCTCATCGTTGTGTTGCTTCCCGACCGCCAGCGACCAGCCGCCCTCGCCTCATCATGGTTGTCGCCCCATCTCCATCCCCAGCATCGCTGAGTCCCGTCGTTCTCTCTCTCTCTCTGTCGAAAGTAGGAGAAGGATAGCGATTGGCCCATTTTGGTGTTTGGTGTTTTGTCTCATTGGATCTGGGTTATGCTGTATGATGTTTGCCCCAATCCGATGTGGCTGCTCTTACTGTTGGATCCGCTGTGTGTGTGTGTGTTGCTGTTTGCTGTTTTGAATTTCGCCGTTTGGTGTTTTGCCACGTGTCTCGCTTGTGATCTTGTGGATCGTCGCCCGGGATTCCGATCCCGTCATTCTATATTATTCGAATCTACTAATTAACAGAAAAGTCTCTTCTTGAACTAATATTTTGTTTTGTTCAAGATTTATTTGATGTCTGCAAGTAGATCCAGTCCCTTTCGTTATCATACTGCTTTTGACAATTCCGTTAAGTTTATCGAGGGTTTACACGAGCTAACCCGACATACTCTTAACATCGTGCCGTTCTCTTTGATCTAAAACCTAGTCCCTATTGTTTCATGCATATGCACTTACATGTAATTAACTAGATCCATGCTATAGACTTGTTGATGAATTGTATGCATGTTAGATTGAATTTGATTGATGAATATATACCATGCCTGTGAATTGTATCCTAAACATAGAAATATGCATGTTCACATCTAGGATCACTTTGATTAGCATTTTGCATGAAATATATGGTTGCAATTTATTTATTGCCCTTTTATGTTAAATAAAATTTCTAGACTGCTAGTTGTTTCATTTTGAATCAGATTTTCAACCATGCTACTGCCATAATTTGAAATAATTTTCTGAACATGAAATCTAGCCTTAGATATCTAGTTAACTGCCCTTTTTGTGGATTTTAATTCCAATGTGTGGTTTGTTAGATATCATCTTTTTAGTACAGCTGTGTTAGAACTTTCAGATTCACAAATGCATGCGTATCCTGCTGTTTCTTAATTTAATTGACCATGCTAACAGTAAAAGAAAAATATGAAATAAACCTAGCTGAACCTAGACACATGTAGGAATGCCCCAGAATTTTTATGGATTTATTTGATGAGTTTTCTGACCTGAAACAATTAGTTGAACACAACTTGTTGAATGCTGCCTGGACATAAAACCTAAATTGAATAGAGTTTTCACCCTAGTTCCTGTATCTTTTATATGCCTTAATTATATTCGCTGGAACCATGTGGAAGTCTACTTTCTAGACCTTATGACGGATTCAAATTTGCTATTTTTTAGTGACCGTAATCCATGTTTTAGTACAGCAATGTCATGTTGTCCTGATTGTGTGAATTGTGCTTATATGATGTGGCAGCTTCTTGCTTTGTCTGTCACGCATAGAATTAGACACACTTAGTACCATAAAACATTGAAACCCTCTTACATGCTCACTTAGGATGAAAATAAACTAATAACAAGCCGGGGTGTTATGGATAGACTTGGTAGTGAACGATCGGAAAATGTACTCGATAAGGCCTTATCGTTATTTCATCATGGAAGGAGGAGATTGTCATGGAAGAAGATGATCATGTTATCACGTTATCATGTTACACCGAGTACACACTCCGTGAATTCACCATCAGTCTAAAACGTTCATTGTGTGTTTGCGCCGAACCTGTAGTATGGGATGCAGTAGTACTGCACTAGATAGGCTAATAAAATGACTAATAACCTGCATACTTGATCCTGTATTGAACTTGACCTGACATCACTCATTACATGCATGATTATTGTACACATTTGATATTATTGCTTGCTCTTTGCTTTGTTCTTTGACTTTGATCCTGTCTCTTTTCTTTGATATTCATGCTTTCCTTTATCCTCTGTTTTTCTCTACTTGATGCCCACGACTTGCTCTAAGGGCACTCTTTTCTTCTTTTTAGATTAAGTATTAACAGGTACCGAAGGAGCAATACCAGAACAAATTGGTGAACAAACTCTTTGAAGATCGGAGCTAGACTATTAGACGACTTAGCTATCTTTTATTACTTGCTTATTGTATTGCTTTTTATCATACTTTGTATTCTTGGAATTTAGGACCCGAAGTTTGTTTTTATCCCAGATGTTGGATTATTATTTGGTGATTTTATTTCATGATTATTTTGGAGTTTATTCTTTTTTTATGTGATTATATTCTTCCTATGTGGTTGTTATCTCTTGTATATTGTTGAGTTAGACTGCTACAGCTTATGGATGATGTATAATTATTCGTTGGACTTTCGTCACGTGCTCGTATTCCCGTATTTTGGGAAGCGGGGTGTGACAACTGCAGTGTGAGGAAAAGCTTGATTTGATCTGTTCGTGTGGATATCGTAGAGGCAACGCAATATTGTAGTACTGTGATCGGCATACTGTAGAGACATTAGATCCACTTTCAAGGTATAACACCTAAACACGATTTATGGTTTTCACATTAATCCTTGGCTAGGTTTTGATTTTTCTTTGTAATTTTTCCGCTGTGTATTTAATCTGAGATTACCCTCGAAACCTAACAATGGTGAGTCAGAGAGGAATTGAAGCCAACCCTTAAAAGATCAAATCCATCCTCGATATGTCTCCCCCAGCTACGATTAAGGAAGTCCAGAAGCTTGCTGGCCGTTTGGCCGCCATTGGGCATTTCCTCTCCAAGTCAGGAGAGAAATGCCTGCCTTTCTTCAAAGCTCTCCGAGGAGGGAAGAATTTTCGAGGGGGGGAGAACAGCAAGCAAGCTTTGAAAGCCTTAAAAAACATCTCACCAATCCTCCACTCTTGAGTAAACCCACACCAAGAGAAATCATCTACCTTTACCTGGCCGCCTCAGATTAAACCCTCAGTGCTGGGTAAGTAAGAGAAGAAGAGCGGGTGGCCGATCTACTACGTAAGCAAGGTGCTCCATGATGGGGAGCTTCGGTACAAAAAGATGGAAAAGATGGCATATGCTCTAATAACGGCCGCTTGAAAGCTCAAACCCTACTTTCTAGCCACTCCATATGGGTCCTCACTGGTTAGCTGCATAAGCAAGTTCCCTACAAGCTTGAAAGCTACGGAAGGCTCATGAAATGGTCTATTGAGTTGAGCCAGCATGACATCACCAATCGACCGAGAACCATAATCAAGGCCCAAGCCTTGGCTGAATTCATCATCGAAAGCACGATCCTTCATCCTCCCAGGAAGGAGACAATCCGCCACTTTGGAATATCTACGTGGATGGGTCTTCTTGCCTCAAAGGGAGAGGAGCAGGGGTTATCTTAATCGGTCCTGATGAGTTCTTCCTTCAATACTCGTTGCGCCTCAGTTTCCCAGCTTCGAACAACGAGGCAGAGTATGAAGCCATGACCGCCGATCTCCTCCTAGAAAAAAAGGCAGGAGCACGAAGTGTCGGAGTATTCAGTGACTCTCAATCTGTGGTAAACCAGATTCGAGGAGAATACGAGGCGAGAGATGACCGAATGATCAGGTAATTGGCATGTGTAAACAAAATCATGTCCACTTTCCAAGAAGCTGAGGTCACTCGCATTCCGCAAAAAGAAAATGGGCAAGCAGATGTCCTCTCCAATCTTGCCTCCTCATCGTTCGGTGACTCGACCACACTGTACTGATCGAGGTCCTCCTGAAACCAAGCATTGAGGAAGAAGCAGTCAAAATCATGCATATTCCCCCCCCCCAAACAGCCGGGAAGACTCTTGGATGAAACCTCTAATCGAATTCCTCAATCCTCCCCGCGGATATTAAAGAATTAAGAAAGATTTGGGTAAGGACTGAAAGGTATGTACTCATAGAAGGGGTTCTCTACAAGCGCTCCTACTCTCAAGTCGATGGTCGATCATATCTTCGGTGCCTCTCACCCAAAGAAGCCAGCTATGCCCAGCGAGATGTTCACGAAGGAATATGCGATACCCATATGAGCGCAAGGTCCCTAGCACGGAAGATCCTTAACCATGGGTACTACTGGCCCGCTCTCATAAGTGATGCTCAAGCTTACGTCCGCCAATGCCCTTCATGTCCGAGACACTCCTTCGTAAAGTGAATTCCACAAGCCAACCATAGCTCCATGTCAAGCCCAATCCCATTCGCAATATGGGGGATGGATCTACTTAGGTCGTTCCCTCCTGCCAGTGGACAACGAACCTTCTTGGTGGTCACTATCAAATACTTTACAAAATGGATACAAAGTGAACCACTGGCAACGATCACCGAGCACCGAATCTAGCAGTTCTTTTGGAAGAACATAGTTTGCTGCTTTGGGGTCCCACACATTTTAGTCACTGATAATGGGACTCAGTTCGCTAGTAAAAAGTTACGTCAATTCCACACTAACTTGGGAATTGAGCAGCGTTTCTCTTCAGTATCACACCCTCAGACCAATAGCCAAGCCGAGAATGCCAACTAGCAAATTTTGGATGGTCTCAAAAAGAGACTTGGTGAAGCCGCCAAGGGACAATGGGTCGAAGAACTTCTGAGCGTACTCTGGTCATATAAGACCACCAAGAGAACCCCTACGGGCGAGTCCCCGATCAACCTTACATTCGTCACAGAAGCTCTTATTCCTCTAGAAGTCAAAATACCTTCTCCTCGCCTCCTCTCGTTCAACCAAGAACGTAACTCGAACGACATTCAAGCTAATCTTGACCTTCTCAAAGAAGCCCGAGAAAAATCCATCATCCGGAGAAACATCTACCAGCATAAATTATAAAGATTCTATAATGAGAAGGTGCACCCGACCAATATTCAAGAAGGGGACCTTGTCATTCGAAAGCTCGAAATATTCGTCCCTCGGAAGAAGGTAAAGCTCGTGCCTAACTGGGAAGGACCTTACAAAGTCTCACAAGTCGTCCGCCCAGGAACTTACCAACTTGAAGACTTGGGGGGGAAGAAGATATCGAGGACTTGGAACGCCGAACATCTCATGAAATACAAAGAAGGTTCTTAACACCCTCGCCCAATAGATAGCTTCGAAACATGTAATAAAGGCCGACAATTATAACGGTCACCACATGTAATGAAGGCTAGCATTGAAGAAGCCGCTTAGTTTTATTTTTCAATAAAATATTAGAATTTTCCTTTGTCTATGTTATTGTATAAGTTCATTGGATGTAAACAACGAGTTAGACGCATGGTTCACCCTGAATCACGCAATCCCTTCACAAAGCTCTTCAACGACGAGTGCGGAGTCACTCATGGTTCATAGAGCCGCTCTAGCCACATGCTCCTGAGAAAGTGTGCGGGATCGGTTCGCCATTCGACTGATCCCGAAACTCGTCATCACCCTGTTTGGATTCCACTCACGGTTCAAAGGGCAATTCTAGCCAATTTGCTCCTAAGAAAATGTGTGAAGTTATGCCTGCCATTCGAGTACTCCTGAAATAACCCCGGACAAGTGTGGAATCCATTCATGGTTAGCCACATGCCCCCAAGCAATTGTGCGGAGGTCGGTTCGCCATTCGAGTGCTCCTGAAACTCGTCGTCACCCTGTTCGGAGTTAACTCACGGTTCAGAAGGCAATTCTATCCACTTTGCTAATAAGTGAACACGCAAAGTTAGGCCCGTCATTCGAGAACTGCTAAGTAACTTTGGATAAGTGTGGAGTCCATTCATGGTTCATAGAGCCGCCATAGCCGCATGCTTCCAAACAAGTGTGCGCGGATCGGTTCGCTATTCGAGTGCTTCCAAAACTCATCGTCACTTTGTTCAGAGTCCACTCACGATTCATAGAGCCACTCTAGCCACATGCCCTAAAAGCAAGTGTGCAGGTTACGGCTCTTCGAGTACTTCTGAAACGACCCGTGGTTCATATGCTAAAGCACTCCAACGGACAATTACCGGAACCATTTAGGATTCATACAGTCACACAGGCATATTTGCTTTTAGACGAGTGTGTGGGGAATATCTAGTCATACGAGTGCCCTCTGAACCAAGTTAAAATCAACAAAACATTATTCTGAAGAAACGATTCTCAACCACTTGGCAAAAATTTTATTTCACAAAAATAATTTGGATACAAATGTTGAAGAAAGAACAAGTCTCCATAAGAGTTACAAAATATCACTCAGTGCCGCTTCAACTCTTCCGAGGTAGTGGGACATTCCTATTTAAAGACACACAGGGTTTGCAGCTTCCCACTAAAAAACCAGTAGTATCTCTTCCCTTCGAACCTCCCGAAGCAACATCCAAACTAATAGATCGGGTCGCACCATCGGGGCCTATTGCTCGTTCCGCCCCACCAACTGACGCTCCACTAGACGAGCCATCCACACCACTCTGAGCGTCACTAGGGTTTCGTGGAGCCTCAGGTAAGCACAAAGCTAGTTCATAGAAGGACCTCCCCTGGGCATGCTCTTCACGAGAGCAAAAAGTAGTCCAAAAGCTGCCCCCTTCAGGAAATCGCTTCAAATGGTGGTTCTCAGTCTCTAGTTCAACAAGTCTCTCTTTCAGAGAGTCATCCTTCACTCTAAATTTCAAACAAGGCACACCACTAGCTCGGGTCCCCTGCAAAAATTCAAAAATAGTTCTCCTGAGATGAGCTTCTTCTAAACTCTTCTCGAGCACTACGTTCTTCAGCTCGTTTCTCTCGGCAGCGACTGCATACAAATAGCAGAGAATGGCTTTTTAGCTTTGAAGACTTCTCAGTAGCTGCTCCACCGGGAAAGTGGTCTTCCACACCAATCGAGGGTACTTCTCAGAGAATCTCATCATTACGCCTCGCCTCAGTGTCCCTGCAGGTCAAGACCCTTCTCAAATGACCAAGCTCTGCCTCTGCTTTGGAAAGCCTATCTCGAGAACAAGAGAGCCCCAGCTTCGTCACCTAAAGCTTGGAGAGGAGGCGGACTACTTCATGATCCCGAGATTCTCGTGCATTGTACGCAACAATCTGCTAACGAAAGAAAATTATAGATCACTCAAACAAACACAACCAAATCACATGATACGCGAAAACTCAAGAAGAATCAAACATCACATGAGATGAGAATGAAGGAAGTTTCACTACAATGCAAAGATACAATAAAGCGGTGGCCAGTCCGTTATTAGGCATCTATACAAAAGCAAAAAGCCAAAAATAAAAAGACAACTGACTAGGAGAGGAGTCAAGGGTCCACCTCGGCCGAATGATGCACGGGAGGAGTAGACTCGCGAACACTCCCCTCAACCACCTCCGGAACGACTACTAAAGAGGATTTAAGGTCCGCAACAACAATCTCCTCCTCCTCATCCACCTCTTTCCTCCTCTCCCTCCTTCTCCTCATCCTCAGGAATGGGATCATATAGGGAGTATCCCGAGGGATCGAACCCTGGGACGTGCAATTCGATGTGCTGAAGAGCCCTGGCATACGAATGCACCATGTTCAAGGCCAGATGATCCTCGACTTCATCCCTCGCCGCCTTCACCACATCCTCCTTCTCTTTTGCAGCCGTCTCCCACTCCTCGGCTAGGAGAGCCATCCCTCGGCCTGCCCTTTTCTTTTCTTGGGCTGCTTGGTTATTGGCCTTCGCCAAGGTCGACTCCAGCTAGGCAATTTGTGATGACTAGGACTCTGACATGTGCATCGCCTCCTCCAACACCTTAACTGTCTTTGCCCGCTCAGCGCGGTCACGGTCACTTGCTGCCTTCAGCTCCTTCTCTTGCTCCACAACCAGCTTCAACAGGCTGCTAAAGTAGCACGTGATCTACAAGAGTGAAAACATTCAAAGTTACAAAGTGAAGAAACGAATCTAGTAATTCATGGAAAGCCAGTACAAGTAACTGAGATCTTACCACAATGTTGGCCCTCGCTAGCCCCAAGGCGTCATCGCCCACCGACCTCACGTCCATGGCAACTCTATCCTTTGGAGTCAGGAGGTGATGAACTGCTAGCATGCAGGTAGAGAAGTCCTTGAGGAACCCAATCGTGTTTCATAACATGCCAATCAGAGACAAACAGCTTCTTATGCTCCTCCGTAAGAATCGCTGTCGCCGTCGTGGTAAGGGGAGGAGCTTCCAGTGCAAGAGCTGCATCGAGTGTGAATCCCCCAGAGGATGGAGCAGGAGAAGCAGAAGGGGGAGACTCCAAGTGTACTCCGAGAGAGGTAAGTGCAGAACCTCTAGCAGCTTTCACAGACGAAGGCTTTGCAGCCGCTCTCTTTCTCTTCTTCTCCTCAGGGGCTTTGTCGCTCAACCCCGAATGCTTGGAAATCATTACCTTAAAATCTATACCAATAGCTTCTGCAAAACGAGTCACAAAAGTTTAAAATATGAAGTGAAAAAGTAATATATCTACAGAAAAGAAAAAAAAAGGGGGGGGGGGGGAAATCAAGGATGCATACTAGGGTTGATCGGACTGAGACCCCCCCTGAAGAGAAACTCCTAAGTTACATCTTTCCAACTTAGGGGAAGCTAGCTCAGAAGTTTCATAACCATCCCATCCTACTCGGGACTCAAAATGGGTTCGGCCTTTGCCTTCCTTGGCACCTCCTCTCACCACCTTGGGGGATCACCCACGACTCACGACTGCGAACAAGGAAGTATTTTTCTCTCCAAAATTTTATAGAGTTGGGATTATCGATCAGCTTCACACCCCGACGAGGTAAAAAATAATATCTATACTCCGACTTATAATTCAGGTGAATCTGGTAAAGCCTTTAAAGAACACACAGTCGAGGCTCGATCCCCACTGCTTGACACTGCAGAACGAAGTCGTTGTCATGCCTGCACATGTTCGGCATATACTGAATCGGGCTAAGGGAGTACCACTTTAGAACCTTGGTTACAAATGGCAGAAGAGGGAGAGGAAGACCTGCGAGAAAGGCATCGAACGAGATGAAGCAAGTGTCGGAGGAGGTTGGCGAACAAGGTCTAACACCCGGCCCCATAAGGAGAAGGTCGAACTCCCTTGGAATCATAAAGCACTCTCGAATACGACCTAAATCTTCCTCTGAAAGTATCGAGGATATGTCTTCAACCTCGGAGTGCTCGCGTGGTCTGTTCTCCTAGTATGAAGGTGTCATTCCGTATACCACTCTCAATAAGAGATCGGCCGAATAGTCCCGAACTCCGCCAAGGTTCGTCAAAGGGCTTGGAAGCTTACCTAACTCCCCCACTTCTCTTGTTCTCTCAACAACTCTCTCTACGATTACCGACTCCAACACCTCCTTCCCTTTATCCAACCTTGGGGAGAGAATTAGTTGACGATCTTCACCGTGACTCGAAGGGGAGGTCTCGTCTCCCGAAGACACCCTAGACATCTTTGATAAAATATATACGTATAAATAAAAATATATATATTTTTACCTTGATGCGACGGCTACAGTAGGAAAGGATCGCCGGAAAGTGCAATGCTTAGCCATGACTGCTAAAAGAACCGCCCAAGAGAAGAAAATTCTTTTCGACAAAGGAAAAGAGAGAATGAGGGAATAGGGGAGGGGGTTAGAGTCTTATAGGGACAAGAGGCATCGGTTGAGCCTCTCGGGCCCCCAAACAATTGAAGAGGCCGACAATACTAAGGAGCCCAAACGGCCACGAAGACTAAACGATAAAAACTCAAACGGGTGGGAATATCAAACGGCTTGTCAACGGTCAACAGGACACGTGTCGCCCAGCCGAACCACCTTCAAAGTTAGGTGTCAAGCTCCGAGCAAATGTGCCCTCAATCTTGAAATCACGCAAAAACTGTTGACTGGTCAACGGTCAACAAAACACGTGTCGCCCAGCCAAACCACCTTCAACGTTCGGTAGCAAGATCCAAGCAAACATGCCCCCGATCGTGAAATCACGCAAAAACCATTGACTGGTCAATGGTCAACGAGACACGTATCGCCCAGCCGAACCACCTTCAAAGTTTGGTGCTAGGCTCCGAGCAAACGTGTCCCTGATCATGAAATCACACAAAAATTGTTGACTGGTCAACAGTCAATGGGACACGTGTCGCCCAGCCGAACCACCTTCAACGTTCGGTGGCAGGCTCTGAGCAAACATGCCCGCGATCATGAAACCATGCAAAAAACCATTGACTGGTCAACGGTCAACTTTACACGTGTCGCCCAGCCGAACCAGCTTCAAAGTACGGTGGCAGGCTCCGAGCAAATGTGCCCTTGATCATGAAATCACGCAAAAATCGTTGACTGTTCAACGGTCAACGGTCAACAGGACACGTGTAGCCCAGCCTAACCACCTTCATCTTTTGGTGACAGGCCTGAGCAAATGTGCCCATGATCGTGAAATCATGCAAAAATTATTGACTAGTCAACGGTCAATGGTCAATGGTACATGTGTTGCCCAGCCGAACCACCTTCAACGTTCGGTGGCCGACTCCGAGCAAACGTGCCTCCGATCGTGAAATCACGCAAAAACCATTGACTGGTCAATGGTCAATGGTCAACAGGATACGTGTCGGCCAGCCAAACCACCTTCAACGTTTGGTGGTAGGCTCCAAGCAAACGTGCCCCCGATTATGAAATCACACAAAAAAATGTTAACTGGTCAACGGGACACGTGTCGCCCAGCCAAACCCCCTTCAACGTTCAGCGACAGGCTCCGACCAAACATGCCTCTGATTGTGAAATCACGCAAAACCCGTTGACTGGTCAATGGTCAACAAGACACGTGTTTTCCAGCTGAACGACCATCAATGTTCGGTAACCGACTCCGAGCAAATGCACCCCCGAACTTGAAATCCCGCAAAATGGTTAACGGTCAACGGTCAATGGACACATGTCGCTGTCACCTCTTCTGACCATTCGATCTTGATAATATTCGAGCCGATCACAATCAACGCTCCGTATTGTGCCACGTCACCAGGTATTTAATTAATTTCTCTATTTAATTATTAAATCGAATTAATTATCAAAAATTTCTCCAAAAATAATTTAAAAAATGTAATATAAAAAAATTTAAATTCTAAAAATAATTATTATTTCAAAAAAATATTTTCTAAAATTTTGAAAAATAATTATTAAATTAGAATAATTAATTAAATTGTTTTGAAAATTGACTATTTGAATTCGAGAATTGAATAAAAAAATCGTACAATAATTAAAAATTGAAATTTTTTTGAAATAATTACAAAAATTATAGAAAGACTTCAAAATAATTCTGAGTACTTTACAAACTCAGAAGAACACTATTACACCCCATGCGATATTCAAACGTCCTTGAGAACTCCGATAAATTCTATAAGCCATTAAAAATGAGCGAACTACTCCTCAAAGGCTGTGAAATTTAGTCTTCGGGAGTGGAAGGCATGTGATATGGCTAAAAATAAAACAAAATCAAGACCGTTCAAATCGGATATGAATCTCAAAGCTCTTAGATGTAAAACGGTACTTTCTGTTGTAAATGGGTCTGTAATCGAGAACTGGGCCTTTTCCAAGGCCCAATAACCCAAAGCAGATCTGTATTACTGGGTTATGATGGCAGCCCAATCTAAATAAACCCAGATCCTTTGAAAGAGTTGTTCAAATTCATGATTATCCCTAAGAGCCGGTTTAAACCGAATCTCTTATCATGAAGTAATTTAAACTCTATTTCTTATCCGAAAACAATGGGAAGTAGAGACATATGATCATCTCGAAACTGGTCCCAAAGGCGACTATAAATATCCCCTACCTCCACCAAAACAGGTAATCAATAATTTTCTCCCAAAAAGCTCTCTCATATTTTTCTTGATTTCTGACTTGAGCATCGGAGGGTCTGTCGCTGGGATCAATCCCGATGTATCAGAATTTTTGCAGGTCATCAGAGGTGATTGTCGCCACACGAATCAAATCCTGCGACGCAAACAAGTTGGATTGTCGAGTAAACTACAGTCAAAGGCAGTCAACACCGTTGAAAGTCAGAAGGTCAAATTCTTGTATGTTCCTCAAAAAGAATCCACATCATTTGATTGTTCCCACACTGAAAAAAGCAGCAAAAATATATATTATAAATAAATAAATAAATAAATGTTTTGCTTTGTGGAGATGGTAAGTTGAAGTCGTACATGTGGTGAATTTTTTGCCTGATTTTACTGGTGGCTATTGATCTCCTCTCCTACCTAGGGATGCTCTCGGATAAGAGTATATCTGATTAGATCTGTATCTGAATCCGAGACTTTTGCGGATGCAGATATGAAAAATCCATATCCGAGCGGCTACGGATACGGATTCGGATAACCAAATCCAAAAAAATGCGGATACGGATACGAATATGGATATTCCTAAAAAAGCAAATTAGGATACGGATATCCGCTTAATTTATAATATATTTATTTAATAAATATGTATAGTTATATACTTTTAAAAGAAACCCTACCCTAATCTTCTAAATTCTATTACTCTCCTATTTTCTAAACAACAAACCCTTCTCCATCAGCCCCGTCCCCTTCAGCCCGTCGAAAATCCAAAAAGAAAAAAAAAACCCCTTCCCCTTCAGCCGTCGAAATTCCTTGTGATCGCCGTCGAAATTTCTTCTCATTGCCGTTGATTACTCCGACTAGCTTCATCTCCTACCTTCTCCTCCACCTATCCTCATCGTCTTCACCTCTACATAACTGCTGCATCCCCAAATTAGAAACCCTAGTTTCCAAATCAAAATACTCCCAAACCCTGTCTCTTCTTCTCCATCTCCAACCTCCTCGCCTTCAATTACTCGGACCAACCTCCTCTCTAACCTTCTCTTCCACCCATCTCCATCGGCTTATGGCTACATCCCCAAATCAAAAACCATATTTTTCTAAATCACAAAAATCCCAAATCTGGTGACTTTTTCTGTTATTTGTTGTTGTTGTTCAAGTCAGAAATTGCTAATTATTGTTGTTGTTGTGGTCTTTACCGCCGACAAAAGCCAAAAAGTTCACGAGACGGTATAAATCTCTCTCTATCTATCTTTGAATCTATTCTTCATCGTATTTTTGTAGTTTTAAGTTGGCTACATCTTCACAAGTGCAAAGTGATAAATAAAATGTTATTATGTTATATTCTTTTTAACAGAAAATATTGTTCAACTGTTCATCATGGCTTCTACTAATGAACAATCTATCACTCAACCTATTAATACTGAATCATCAAGTAATTCAAATTCTCAAGTATGAAAACCACCGAGAAATAGATCGGAAGTGTGGAAAGATTTTGAAAAATATGATGGAAATGTAAAAGAAATTGCCATGACCCGCTTCCTAAAAGGAATATGGAATACGAGTATGTGACAAAGCCCAACGAATGATTTTCATCATTCATAAGCTGTCAGGATCAACTCAACCAGCATAACAGGAAATATAACAGAATATACTCAACCACGCATGCATGAACAAATAATTGACCAACAGAAATTATTTGAAACAATTATAAATTTTCCAAATAAATACAAGATCTGGATCAAAAGTAAAACTTCGGGACTACAAGCACGTTACAAGTTTTAAGTAGCAACAAGAATTAAATAAACTCAAATACAAAATAACTAAAGCAAGTTTTCCCAAGTGAAGCCTAAAATGTTTGCTCACTAACTCCAGCAGACAATTGATCTCCAAAACCTGTATTTTAGCATTTGGAAGAAAAATAGAGAAACAAGAGACAGCTGCCTGTTAGTGCAAGTTACGGCTACAAGTAGTACAAGCAAGGGGTATGAAAACAAGTGCAAGAAAATATGAAACAAGATTTGGAATCAAGGGTATACAATATGATATGACAAGGATGCAACAAGTAACAAAGGTCATGGAGACTAGCAAGTAAGTAAGACAAATCAAGTAATAGGATCGGGTAACAAATACAAGTAGCAGGAACAGGTAACACGTGAGCATGTAATCTATATCAAGTATCGAGTAACAAGTATTAAGTAAAAGTATCATGTAGCATGCAAGGCAGGTGTCAAGTGTGGACAAGTAACAAGTTATTCTTAAGTCTATTGTTTAATTCTATCTAGGTAGCACTTCATGCGTCCCATTTATTTACCACATGGTCATGTACTCGGGTCTTCACAGAACTACAAAACTTGGTCGGTAAACTTGATCGGTTACTTAGTCGTTAACTTGGCCGGTAAACATGTCACATGGGAAACACGGGTCCCCTTCCAAGTACAGGCTCCTATATTGTCCACTATTAGAACTTTCCCTTAAATCCCGGCTTGTTCTTATTATTATTATCAAACAGGCAAGAAAGTGTGCGAAATAGAGCAAGTAAACATGATCAAGATCAGGGAACAATTTTAGTCTAGGTAAGCATATTCGAGTATCAAACAATATATAATTATCAAAAATGACGAGAATTCCAATTCTGGACAGCATGACATTGTTGCACAAAAATTGAAATTCTCGTTGCTACAGGAATGAAAATATGGATCCATCATAAAATCTTAAAACTAGACTCTCTGCCGAATTCAGCACATATAAACAAGATACATAAAAGTTGTAGAAACTGGTGTCAAAATGGCAAACTACACAGGATTCGTGTTCAGGCAGAATTTGTAAAATTGTGTTTAGAATCATGAAATAGGTCCGAAACTTCAATAAATAATTCCAGAAAAATTAGGGAAGGTTCTCTAATGTTTCTAGTATCAGAATCCAAAATTTCAATTCATTATCTTACAGGTAGCATAGTCAACTTAATTTGTAAAATAAAGTGATGCAGTAAATTTATGAATCTGAAATTTCAGACACAGCAGCACTAAAACAGTGATAATTCACAAACTATAACTCAGAATTCAATTCTATCAAAAGGGTAGTAAACTAGACATCTGGGGCTACCTTTCATGTTTATAACTCAAAGTCCAAATTCTGACATTATTAGGGTCAAAATAGCAGGCTAAAACAGGAACAGCAACGAAAGTGGTTTCTTTTATATAAAAAGTGACATGATTGATAATTATTATGAGTCTAGATTAGTGTGTGATACAAATTAGGGGTTCACAAGCATCAAATCAGCGCTCATGGCTATTCTGAACTCAAAAGAGAGCAAAATCAACACATGCATCATACAAACATACATCTACAAGTCAAGGTAATTCTTAATTTCATGTGTTCAAATAATTAAGTGATAAATAGACCTAACTAGTTGTGAAACAAATATATCAACCTAAGATTGTAACTTTAATGATCATGGAATTGATAATGACGACAATGAGTAATGATGAGATCATCAAATGATAAGTCAAAGGTGAGTCACAACTACAACCTACTTGCTGTATTTTTAAATGAAAGCTTGTACTAGAACAACGAATTATACAAGAAGATACTTGCCTTGAATGGGTGAGGACGTTGATTGACGATCATGATCGGATGGATCGGATCGGCACAGATCTTGATGGCGATAAGGATCAAGGAAGATCGATGGCTGAGATCGCTCTGATCTAATGATCAAGATGATCAGAGAATCGGACGGCTAGATGTGACCCTGATGTTGATGATAATGATGATGATCAAGTCACGATCGGGAGGGGATCAGGTAGCCAGGATCTGATCTGATTGAGATGGATCTGATGATGACCCGAATCGTGAGGGAGATCAAATAGCCCAGATCTGATCTGATACTGAAGAAGATGATGACGATCGGGAGGAGACCAGAAGGCTGAGATTCAAAGATCAATCTCCTCCAATCAAACAGCGGCGAGCGTAGAAGAGCTTTGACTGCGGCAACGGTGGCACTGCGGCGGCAGTGTCGAGGACCTCGACTGGGGAGTAGTCGACGGAGGGCAACGACGGTGGAGGAAGTGGCGACGAGGCTCTGTTTTTGGAAGAGAACAGAGGAGTGATAGCAATGGCAGAGCTCGGGGCAGCAACTGCAAGGCGACGGAGGGGGATGCAGACGAGGATGAATGTCACGTCCTGCTTCCCAAAATAAGGGAATACGAGTCCATGACTGAGGCCTAGCGAATAATGCGAATACACCATTCATAAGCTGTACAGGTAATTTAACAATAAGATAACAACAAAACCACGCAGGCATGTAAAATCATAATAGGATAACAAAAATATATGACATAGTCCATAACATAACCAAAAGCTGGAAAATACAAAGTAGTTACGGGTCAAACACACCCGGGATACAATAAAGAGTAGCATGAACAAAACATAAACTAAAGATAACATGATTATTAACCAGATTAAAACACTTGATCAACAACACCTTCGGGTAATTCACCATCCGGATCTGCAAGTACATTATTACAACAACAAAAAAACAAGAATGTACCCGTTAATGCAAGTCACGGGCCGTAAGTGGTACAAGCTATGGGGACAAGTATAAAAACAAACAAGAAGCACCAAGAAAAACAAGGATTCAAGAATCATGTAATAGGAAAAATACAATATATAAACATGATCATGAACAAGACATCATGAAACAAGTGGCATGTAAACAAGTAATCAAGTAAACAAGTCAACATGAACATGTACATGTAATTGGATTATGCAAGTATACGTGTTAATCTCATGTCTTTTATTAACCTAACTAATGCAGCAATCATGCATCTCATACTACATGTTTGATACATACAATCAAGTGAACATTTAGACTTAGTGGTGGATTCTATAGGTCACGTACTCGGAAAAAACATGTACATTAAATCTTGTATTGAGATACGTGCAATGTAAAACATGTAGAGTGTAAACTTATAGCATGAAACATATAAACTTGTAATTTGCAACTTGCAACTTGTAACTTGCAACTCTCATCGAGAAACCACGAGCTCCCGTCCAAGTACGCTCTTCTATATTGCCCACTACTAGATCTTTACCCTTATACCCCGGCTTGTTACTTTTATTAATTTTAATCAATAATAACAAGATATCATATTTGAACTACTATCACGGGTAAAACAATCATGCACATAATCATGTATAATCCTAAGAGTACATATGTTTGTATCAATCGTGTTTATGTAATTCATGTGGCAACAAAGTATTCACAATCATGTACGAATACGAAATCAACGGATTATGTGTAGCAACAGTTTTCAATTCGATCGATGAATATGATTTAGAGTCAAAGAAAATACTTGCGGTATTTTTTCAAAGGAAGCTTGTACGAGAACAAACGAGTTGTAAAAGAGGATACTTGCCTGATAACCGACGACGATGATACCGAATACAAGAATAACGGGATCAGAATCCCGGACAGCGAAGCACATGCAAGATACGTGGCATCAACTGCACAAGAGTAGTCACACCCCCAAATAGAAAACAGGAAAACAAGATCTACTACACCAACACAACACGCAGAAATCAAGCACACAAAATACCAAACACCGGATCGAATCCCCCTTCACAACACCAAACACCAATAAAATAATCCAATCCCTGCTCTTCACTTTCTTCCCAAAATACGACAGAGAGAGAGGCGGCGGGAGAGACAGTTGCGGCTGCGGCGATGGGCGGTGCAACTGGAGGTCGCGACTGGGACTGGCGATGCTGGCGATAAGAGTTCGGTAATAGCGAATAGGGGAAGTGGTGAGGCGAGTGGTCGATGGGTCGAGAGGCGAAGACAAGGCGACGCTCGGGGCTTGAGCGAAGGAGGAAGACGACGGGAGAGGTGGTCGACGCTTTGACGAAGGGCTGAGGGAGTTGGCGAGGAGTGACTGGTGATGACAGCGGAGAGCGGCACTGGGGGCGACGGGGCAAAACGATGAGGAGATGGTCGAGATGCTTCGGGATTTCTCAGAGTTCTTCGATGGAGGAAGACGAAGGGGGTGTTGTGGGGCGTCGAAGACGGGGAAGACGATGGAGGGTTGACGGGTTGATCGACGGAATGGCAGGAGCTCGGGGTGGTCGAAGGTGAGGCGGCAGAGGGAAGGAGGCGACGGGTCTTGGCACGACACAGCGGTGGGGGATGACGACGGCTGCATTCGAGCAGAAGGCTCAAGCAGAGGCAGGCGAGGTCGAGGGCGTCTGGCATTGTGGAGGAGGTCAAGTGGGGCGAAGGGAAGAGGCACTCGAAGTGGAAGACGAGCGAAGGTTTGTGGCGGTTTGGATGAGGTTGGAGGTTGAAGACGATGTGGGGGTAAGCAGAGACGAAGGGGGAAAATGCTTTGTTTATGGGAAACAGAAAGAGAGTATGGGAGAGACAGTGAACAGGGGGGATTGTACTCTATTTTAAACAGAGGGGGAGAGAAGAGCAGGGGAGAAAGAGTACGGGGGAATTTAAAATAATAAATAAAGAATAAAGTAATAGGGGTGAGAACGTGGGGGTAGTTATGAGGGATAGTAGGGGTTATGGGATTACAGGAGATGAAGAGTTGAGAATGTGAGACTAAGTGAGCGGATGAATAGTAAATATGGGGGTTGAATACGATCATATAGGATTGAGCCTATAGAAATTTATATGAGTACTGGGTTTGGATTTATGGGCTCAAAACAAATAAGTTATAGAATTGGGCTTATGATAAATAATTAAACAATTGGGCTTGGGCTTCAAATTAAGAGGAGTGATCCAATGAGAAACACTCTTAAATGAGAAAATGAGAAACATTGATTTTGACCATTGGATATGAGGGAAAATAGATGAATGGCTCTAATTCATTTAGATTAATTAATTGAAAATCCGTTTTTTTTCTACACATCTATTTAAAAAAAACCAAAAAAAAACAACAGCAAAAACCCAAACATCATTTCTGATAACTTGTACACAAAAAAAAAACCCAAATTAAAAAAATTTCTCAGTTTTTTCCCTAACCCTAACTTTCGTTAATTCCCAAGTGCCAAGTGCCAACATCGGATTCCCACCACAGAAATAAATTTCTCAGTTTTTTCTCATTGAAGCAAATTCCTACCACAGAAATAAATAGAGAAAAGAAATGAAGAGAGGATTCCCAAGTGCCAACATCGGATTCCCAAGTGCCAACATCAAAACCTCCGCAAAAGACGAATAATATTACTGCTATTTTATCCTTGAGCATAAAATGTATAATTTCAAATGTTTCACCAAATGAATGATGTATTTTATATAGATAGAAAATGATTCGGGCCTTAACCTATACATATACATATATGCATATATGGATCCTTACGAAAGTTTATTTCTGTGGTGAGAATCCGATGTTGGCACTTGGCACTTGGGAATTAACGAAAGTTAGGGTTAGGGAAAAAACTGAGAAATTTTTTTAATTTGGGTTTTTTTTTTTGTGTACAAGTTATCAGAAATGATGTTTGGGTTTTTGCTGTTGTTTTTTTTTTGTTTTTTTTAATAGATGTGTAGAAAAAAAACGGGATTTTCAATTAATTAATCCAAATGAATTAGAGCCATTCATCTATTTTCCCTCATATCCAATGGTCAAAATTAATGTTTCTCATTTTCTCATTTAAGAGTGTTTCTCATTGGATCACTCCTCATATAATAGTAAAATAGTTGATTAATTGAATATTGAGCTTCATAAAAATAGTTTGAATAATATAATCAATTAAGAAAGAATAGTTACAAGATTCTAAGGATTTAAAATATGGAAAAATACTTGAAAAAATACGTATTAATGGAAACAGGAGTTACAAATCCTACCCACCTTACAACAAAATTTAGTCCTCGAAATTTGCTTAGGAGGTACATAGGACAGAGTAAGTGTAACACACAAAAGATTGAGAAGCAGGAAACAATGAAGAGAAACGAGTGGTGATGACATCGTGATCAGATAGGACATGAGCAGGGAATGAGTTAACCAAGATAATACCTAAGGTTAAGTCTAAGAATATAATTGAAATTGTGTATGTATAAGAAAGTATGCATAAATAAGTGATGCAAGGAAAAATGCAGGAAGATGCCAAAATAACAAATTGCAATATACCTGCGGAAACGCCTTCAGCTGTCTCTGCTTCCTCTACAATCAAGTTGTTGGTCGGCCTTCTCCCAGGAGCTGCGAACCTCTGACCATAGACTTGCTTCTGCCATGGGAGCGGTGATCCTCGAACTGGTGCTCTCTGCTGGATCGGCCCTTCGGCGGCTGGACTATTCTTTCCTGTGGACATTCCCGGAGTACATGGTCACGATATCCACAAGCGAAGCATTGGCGATTCGCCAACCGATAGTCTTGACGTACTTAACCGGCTTTCTGGCAATAGTCACAGATCACATCCCTCTTCAGAGCAGCATGTGGGTGGCATTGGCCTTGCAGCAGTAGTGGGGGCTGGCCTCCGAATTGGCCTACTAATAGATCTAGCAGCAACGGGGTGCGAGACAGAACGCTAAATAGCACGCTTCCTCGTGCTAGTCTATTCCTGGCTTCTGGCAGCCTCCAGGATGTCAGCATAGGATCGGAGTCGCAAGGCAGATAGGAGTCCTGAATCTCAATATCCAAGCCCAACAAGAAATGGAGGCCCCTATCTTCATTATTCGCCACCATGGAAGTGGCAAAACGACTCAGTCGGGTGAACTCCATAGCATACTCATCTACGGTCTGACTCCCCTGAGTTAGCGTGACAAATTACCGATCCATTTCATTCCTGGTGACATCGGGAAAGAACTTCATGAGAAAGCTCTCTCTGAAAATGGCCCAGGCAATGGGGCACCCAAGCCGTTCCAGCTCAGCTCGCCACTAGATGTGGACGAGGTCCACCAGCTGGATGCTCACAATATCCACACGATCAGCATCCGCCACCCGTGTTGCAGTCAATAGCTGCTCAGTCCGGATAAGCCATTGCTCGGCTTCAAGCAGACCTTCAGTGCCCGAGAACTTGTCTGGGCGTAGCCTCATGAAGTCTGCTACATTGCCAGGTCTCGGTGGCAACACCTCAGGCACAGGTACGATGGTCTCCCTGTTAGTAGCTCCCAAAGCCATCCTCATCAAATCACTATGCTCCCACTGCATGTGCATCATCTGTTGCATTAGCAGCTCATTCTGCTCACGTTACATCTGCATCACTTAAGCAATAGTGGGCTCTTCCGGCTGACCGGAAGAAGAAGCACCTCCCCTAAGTATTTGCATAATCTGTGCAATAGTGGACTCATTAGATTGATCATCCCCAGCACGGGGAGGAGAGGTACACTTTCTAGCCATGGCCTGCAATAAAATCAAATGGTTAGCATCCAAATTATATGTTGGTTATTCATTATCCATGTGATCAGTGTAGTGCACGTGTTGTTGAGCTAACCTTGCAAACTCCAATCATAATTAGAGTCTAACCTAGCTCTGATACCACTAAAAACTTGTCACGCCCTGCTTACCAAAATACGGGAATAAGAATCCATGACTGAGGCCCAGCGAATGATGTGAACACACCATTCATAAGCTGTACAGGTAACTCAACAACAAGATAACAACAAAACCACGCAGGTATGTAAAATCACAATAGGATAACCAAAGTACATGACATAGTCCATAACATAACCAACAGCTGGAAAATACAAAGTAGTTACGGGTCAAACACGCCCGGAATACAATAAAGAGTAGCATGAATAACACATGAACTAAAGATAACATGATAATTAACAAGACTAAAACACTTGATCAGCAACACCTTCGGGTAATTCTCCATCCGGGCTTGCAAGTACATTATTACAACAAAAAAAACAAAAATGCACCCGTTAATGCAAGTCTCGGACCACAAGTGGTACAAGCTACGGGGACAAGTATAAAAACGAACAAGAAGCAGGAAAAAAGACAAGGATTCAAGAATCATGTAACAGGAAAAATACAATATATAAACATGATCATGAACAAGACATCATGAAACAAGTGGCATGTAAACAAGTAATCAAGTAAACAAGTCAACAAGAACATGTACATGTAATTGGATTATGCAAGTGCACGAGTTAATCTCATGTCTTTTATTAACCAAACTAGTGCAGCAATCATGCGTTCCATACCACATGTTTGATACACGCAATCAAGTGAACGTTTAGACTTAGTGGTGGATTTTATAGGTCACGTACTGGGGAAAAACATGTACATTAAATCTTGTATCGAGATACGTGCAATGTGAAATATGTAGAGTGTAAACTTGTAGCGTGAAATATGTAAACTTATAATTTGTAACTTGCAACCTGTAACTTGTAACTTGCATCGGAAAACCACGAGCTTCCATCCGAGTACGCTCTTCTATACTGCCCACTACTAGATCTTTACCCTTAGACCCCGACTTGTTACTTTTATTAATTTTAATCAACAATAACAAGATATCATATTTGAACTACTATCACGGGTAAAACAATCATGCATATAATTATGTATAATCCTAAGAGTACATATGTGTGTATCAATCGTGTTTATATAATGCATGTGGCAACAAAGTATTCACAATCATGTACGAATACGAAATCAACAGATTATGTATAGCAACATTTTTCAATTCAATCGATGAATATGATTTAGAGTCAAAGAATATACTTGCGGTTATTTTTCAAAGGAAGCTTGTATGAGAACAAACGAGTTGTACAAGATACTTGCCTGATAACTGACGATGATGATACCAAATACAAGAATAACGGGATCAAAATTCCAGACAGCGAAGCACGTGCAAGATACATGGCAGCAACTACACAAGAGTAGATATCTTCACACCCCCAAACAACAAACAGGGAAACAAGATCCACTACACCAACACAGCACACAGCAATCAAGCATACAAAATACCAAACACCGGATCGGATCCCCCTTCACAACACCAAACACCAATAAAATAATCCAATCCCTGTTCTTCACTTTCTTCCCAAAATACGACAGAGAGAAAGAGGCGGTCGGAGAGAAAGTTGTGCCTGCGGCGATGGGTGGCGCGACTAGAGGTCGCGACTGGGACTGGCGACGCTAGCGACGAGAGTTCGATAATGGCGAACAGGGGAAGAGGCGAGGCGAGCAGTCGATGGTTCAGGAGGCGGAGACAGGGCGACACTCGAGGCTTGAGCGGAGGAGGAAGACGATGGGAGAGGTGGTCGATGCTTCGACGAGGGGCTGAGGGAATTGGCGAGGAGCGACCGGTGATGGCAGAGGAGGTCGAGGGGCTCGGCAATGGCTGGCGATGGGCGAGGGTGGTTCCAGAAGAGAGCGACACTGGGGGCGACGGGGCAAAACGACAAGGAGATGGTCGAGATGCTTTGGGGTTTCTCGGAGTTCTTCGATGGAGGAAGACGAAGGGGGTGCTGTGGGGTGTCGAAGACGGGGAAAACGATGGAGGGTTGACGGGGGGATCAACGGAATAGCAGGAACTCGGGGTGGTCGAAGGCGAGGCGGCAGAGGGAAGGAGGCGACAGGTCTTGGCGTAACACAGCAGAGGGGGATGACGACGGCTGCAGTCGAGCAGAAGGCTCGAGCGAAGGCAGGCGAGGTCGAGGGCGTCTGGCGTTGCGGAGGAGGTCGAGCGAGGCGAGGAAAAAAGGCACTCGATGTGGAAGATGAGCAAAGGTTTGTGGCGGTTTGGATTAGGTTTGAGGTTGAAGACGATGCAGGGGTGAGCAGAGACGAAGGGGGGAAAATGCTTTGTTTATGGGAAACAGAGAGAGAGTACGGGAGAGACAGTGAACAGGGGGGTTGTACTCTGTTTTAAACAGAGAGGGGGAGAAGAGCGGGAGAGAGAGAGTATGGGGGAATTTAAAATAAAAAATAAAAAATAAAGTAATGGGGTGAGAATGTGGGGGTAGATATAAGGGATAATGGGGGTTATGGGGTTACAGGAGATGAAGAGTTGAGAATGTGAGACCAAGTAAGCGGGTGAATAGTAAATATAGGGGTTGATTACGATCATATAAGATTGAGCCTATTGAAATATATATGAGTACTGGGTTTGGATTTATGGGCTCAAAACAAATTAGTTATAAGATTGGGCTTATGATAAATAATTAAACAATTGGGCTTGGGCTTCAAATTAAATAGTAAAACAATTGAATAATTGAATATTGGCCTTCATAAAAGTAGTTTGAATAATATAATCAATTAAGAAAGAATAGTTACAATATACTAAGGATTTAAAATGTGGAAAAATACTTGAAAAAATATGTATTAATGGAAACAGGGGTTACAATGTAGCACAGGGTAGTGGGTAATGGGTTCGGTGGTGAGGCGAGGAGGTGACTGGGGGGGGTGGTGCAGCGACGAAGAGGACGAGGATGACGGGGAGATGAAGAGGTGGTGGGTCTGTGAAGGAGTAGCAATGAAGGGGTTAGGATTAATTGGTGATTAGGGTTTTAAACAGTGGGTTTATAAAGGGGTAAATTAGGGTTAAGGGGGGTTGGTGGCTGGGTTTCAATAGGGGTAGGGTTTAGGCTAGGGTTAGGTAGTATAGGTTAGGTTTATATAGGGTAGGGTTGCAGGTTTGGGTTTTAAAATCCAATAGGAAATGGGTTGGATCCAATAAAAATGGGTTTGGATAATAAATGGGTTTAAATTCAATAGGGGAAATAATTAGGACTGTACGGTTTATAAAACATACATATATACATGTACATTAAATCATGAACAATCAAGATTATTAATAGTAATAATAATAATAATAATAATAATAATAATAATAATAATAATAATAATAATAATAATAATAATAATAATAATGGTAATAATAAAAAAAGTAATAATAATATAAATATTAAAATATGATTTAAGTCGAACAAATTCATTAAAATCCAAATAGTAATAACATATTAGAGTTGGGCTAAAATATAAATAGTTGATCAATTGGAAACAGAAAATAAAGTTAAAATGCTCCATCATTCGAAAAGAAATATAATTGTCGACAAGAAAATATTTCTATACTATTATTAAGCAAAGCCCCATTTTGGCGGCTTTTTACTATCATGCCCCCATATACATAAAAAGCTTTAAAAAAATATATAAGGTTAATTCTGTAATTTTCACTTCACATTTAAAGTCTCCATAAAATTCTGTTTCCTCAAAAATCGAAACCGTCTCTTGCTCTCCCTCCAAGCTGCATATATATACAAAAGGGTGCACTTGATCAACAGCAACAGCAAGAGGAGCACAGCACAGCAACAGCACGTTCAATGCACGTAGTAGCCACACAACAGCAAGAGCAACAACGATAGAAAGCGCGACGGCAATGGCGATGCGGGGTTCTTCGGAGTGGGGCAAAGGTGAGGAAGGTGGCGGTGGGTGCCGTGGCGCTCGATGGCTAGCGAAGGCAGGGGCTCGTGAGGTGGGGCTCTAGGGTGGCAACAGTCGAGGTGATGAGGATGGAGACGAAGGTGCGGAGATCGCGAGTCGATGAGGTGGTTGTGGTCGGAGGGCGACTGGTGATGGGTTTGGCAGTCGATGGAGGACTGGAGGTGGTGACTAGCAATAGGGGTGATAGAGGGCAGCCGATGGGATGCTAGGCAAGGCTGCGAGCGGTAAGGAGGAGGTCGACGGTGGCTCGAGTGGCGGTCAAGGAGCAGGGGTGATGAAGATCGAGGTGGGGACGGTTGACGGGATGCTGGAGAGGGTGGTCACCGACTCTGGCGAGGAGGAAGGCGAGTCGAGGCTCGGAGGAGATGGGTTTCAGAGGAAGGAGATGAGTGGTTGGGTTTTGAAGTCGACAGGGGAAGGTGAAGGGATGGCGGAGAAAACAACTTTTGTGCGGAATTATAAACTAATTAATAGAACTGGATCCACCCTCAAAGTTGAATTGCAATCCTTGACCACGTGGTTGGTGGAGAAAACAACTTTTATGCGGAATTATGCAGAGAATTTCAATGATAGGTGATAAAAAGAAGCCTTTGATTCTCTTCAAATTGCAGAACCCTACATGATCTCCTCAGTGATCAGTGCAGCCATGCGGGGGAGAGGATATATAAGCTTATTTCTTTCTTTGGTAGAAAATTTATGTGCATATTAACATGATTTTTTTTTTCGCAAGTAGGTATTCCATCAATTTCAATTTTTTAAGTACTTAGTGGCAGAAGGTAAAACAGTAAAAAAAACATCTCTATCACAATTCACAAGTTTGTAACCAATGTGGATCTCTTTTTGTTTCTTCTTTTTACTAAACCATGAAGTTCAATATCACTAATCTCTAATATCTGTAATATTATAATAAGAGAGTT
Organism: Hemerocallis citrina; assembly: GCA_017893485.1. Lineage (NCBI taxonomy): Eukaryota > Viridiplantae > Streptophyta > Magnoliopsida > Asparagales > Asphodelaceae > Hemerocallis > Hemerocallis citrina. The sequence goes on from CM030367.1 coordinate 43,750,085, forward strand.
GGAGTTGTCAGACAACTTATAATTTGTACACAGTCAACTATCTAATTTCAACTGATCATTTTTAAGTGAGAGTTATATTAAGCGTTCATTTACTCGAATGTTGTTAGTTACCATAATACCCTAAGAGTTTAAATTTATTTACGACATAATTATTTACAAAAGTGTCACTCATATAAAATAAAAGTTGGTGCCATTGGGGATAATTTGTAATGAGTATGTGATGAGTAAAGAGAGATCTTATGTTCGAGGCCAGATTACGTCTTAGTATTTACTTTAAAAAATATGTTTATTAGAACGTGCAAAGCACGTGCAGATTACTTGTTAATATAAATCCAAGCTAAATTTAACAAATAATGAATTTATAAATATCGAAATACAAAAAAAAATTCAGAAAATATGTATTTACGGGAACGTGGGTTACAGAAATGGTGGATGGGAATGAGGTAGTAGTAAAATGCAAAAAAACCGGGTGCATACATTGTCATTTCAAAACTAGTGCGGAAAGTAGACTTGGAACTACACACCTAAAGAACCATATAACAACATGTTCTAAGAAACCGAGAGCCGATATACACCAAATGTTGATACGGGCATCCTCCAAGAAAGTTGATGAAACTTGTAGCCTAGAAAATTTTGAATTTGATGATGAGAAGAGTCGCTATAAACTTGCACAAGCAATCATTGCTCATGATGTAATGCCCCAGATCTCCGTTACCGGACATCCATAACACAACCAGAATCTTTGCCTTCAAATGCATCTCAACACAATAAAAACACGAAAATTAAAATAAAAAAAAACAACTTTTTATTGCCATCAAAGTTCTTACATCATCATCTTATTTTGAACAAGGAATACAAATTACATCTACTTATTACAATTACTACTTTAGACATTTATCGTCTACCCTTCAGAATGGTACTCAACCGATCCTCACTAGAACTCTACCAAGTGAACAATCTGCTTTCCTGAGATGTGTTATGCGGCTCGAGTCTTCCGCTGTGCCACTCTGATATTTCGGCAACTGCTATAACGGGGAGAGGTACTCTTGACAATCCCCTTTGATGCTCCGTTGGTCCTGAGTCTTCCTACATTCGCGATCCGGCTCCCAACACCTAATTAAGTGGGCACGTCAGTACATATACTAACCCAATCTGGTAAGAAACAGCGATCTCTTACTTGCAATCACAAGCAATCTTTGATGAAAATGGAAATGTGCATCCTAATTTCCTAGTATCAGTGTATGCCATGACCTAAAGTTTACTGCACAGAAAACAGATGCAATAACAGATGCATTTAATCTAATTTCAGCAAGATCTTGGAAATGCATGCATCCCATACTACATACGCTCCAAATCAAGTCGTCTTCTCCAGTTCAGGGCCTCGAACCCTCGCCAAGCATTGCATTCTAATTTTGTACTCAACCTATTCCCGCTATACAACGTGGCTGGTGAGGCCTACAGTGCGGTCTAGTCCCGTTACTGCAAACACGTAGTAGTGTCCCAATCCGGGTCTGGATCATCTCACCAAAAAGCCGTGGCAAACTACCATGTACTTCATACCAAATGCACCAAAGACTCATAGGGAACCCCACCTATGGCCCGTTCACCCCCAACTTAGAACATGACGGACTCAATGGTCTATTCCCCCTATCCGACAAGAAACCCTCCCGTTCCTTACCACGGCACTTCGGAAATTAACAGAGCGAGATACGCAAACTCAGCATGTATCCCTACGATAGGAAGAGACAACCCTGGCTATCACCACCTAGTGTTGGCCCTTGAACAAATCGGATTATAGGGTATCACCCTTAACACCAACTTGGTCTTCAAGCGGCAAGGAAAAATAATTAATTAACAGTGTTACCAAAAAATACTGTATATTCAAAATAGGCACAGTGTTTGAAACAATGATTGAGCCTGACTGATCTGTCAAAATAGTAACTAATCACTGTGATTCGACATTCATCGATTTCCAAAACCTCCATAAGTCCTTGATCCATATCCCCGACCCGTGACCCTCAGCAAGTAGTACATCAGCGCCCAAGGGATGCCTTAGATCCGTGAATAAAGGTGAACATACACAAACACCAACACTCGGCCATTGACAGACTCAGGGCATCAAAATACAAATCATAATTAATTTCAGTAATACCTAGGTCAGTAATGGATCTGACCTGGTATAGTTGCCCAAACACCAGCGACCCGATCTCCATCGTTCGCCACCACCTCTGACTCGGATCACATCCAGTATTCCGATCGCGGTCAACCTTCTCTTGGTAAATGATCCGACAGCACACAGGAAAATCACTATTCCTCGAGGTGGAAAATCAATTCTAGTCTAAGGGTTGATCATTGTAGGATAGTACTTTACCCTAGATGATCCCCCAAAGTAACTTAATCAAACTCAAACCATCATATGCATGTTAACACACTTAACTCATGATAGAATCAAGTACTCCAAACATATGAATACTACTACACACAAGTCCAAGACTTAGGTGTAGAACAATTTGATCTTTTGTTAAAAATATACAACTACTACTAAGATTGAATTTGTCCAGTTATTAGAAACATTCATAACTTCTAATCCACAAATTGGAATCTCATGAATTAATAATCTTTGGAAGGCTAAAAGTTTCTACTTCAATTCTCTAGTTAATTAATTCCTCAGATCCTAACCACACAGGGCTAGAAAAATACAAATTCTCAGAGAAGCTAATCTGAACTCAAATCTACTTCTTTTTGTCGATGTCATAGCAACTCGCTCACTTATCGGAATTACATGATCCTAGGTTTTATGGAAAGATGTGTATGTCTACTACAACTCTCTAGTTGATCACACTCTCAAATTCATCCATTAAAGCACTATAAAACCCTATTTGCATCAGGTGTGCACAGGAAAATTAACTTACTCTATAAAATCAGAGTCTTCTACTTGGACTGGTTCTGTCTAGAACTTAGGAAAATCATATCTTTCAATCTAAAAACTGAAATTGCATGATTCTAAATTTTTTGGAAAGCTAATACTCTCTACTACAGGTTTCGAGTTGATCTTTCTTTCAGATTCTAAACACACAGTTCTAGAAAAGTTCAAGTGTACAGACCTACTAAATCTGAACTGAATCTGAACATAGTTTATTCAAAATTCAATATCAATTCAACAATTAGTCCAATACTTATAAAATACATATACCAGTCTAACATATCCAAAAAATGCATCAACATTCAAAACATGAAAGGAGTTATAGCTTTTTGAATCTAGTACAAAAAATTTTCTGTTTTCAGGCAGTGTGACAAACTTTCTTTTACAAAAAAATTTTAAAAACCCATCAATTGTTGTCTATAATTTCTAAAATTTTCGATGCATGACCTAGACACATATTAGATGTTACAATAAAAATTTTATTACAAGACTATGTATCATAAAATAGTTATGATTTATTAAATTCCACCTTTGAAACAGAGCATAGCCAGTTCTTGCCTTTGGACCAGTTGACAAAACATAATTTTTAAATATGTCAAATAAACTCAGAAAAATATGAAATTTGGAACGATGTTTTTAACATATCCAGGTACCTCTATTAAAAATTTTAGCTCAAGATACCTTACCAATTCCATAATATGAATTCTCAAACTTCACTTCATAACAAGGAATTACACAATTTTTTTCACTGTTCTCTGTTCCAAAAAGAAATATTTTGTTGAGCTACTAAATGAACCCAAAAAAATATTTATAGAGTATGATCTAAACGCATAGTAGAATATGCCATAAAAAATTTAAGTGTAGATTCTAAGCCATTTTTAAGTTAGAAATTTCTAAGTCCGAGCATAACATAAGTTGAAGAACACCCACCCTTTTTTAGTTGAAATGCTAGAACAACAAGTTTTTGCCTTCAAGAATTCCTCTCCTTCTCCTAGGATTTCTTCCACTTGATCACAACCTACAACCAAGGGTAAATGTTTGTAGTTAAACTAAACACTCCCTAATCTTTCAATTTTTTTTTGTCTTATTCTTCTCTTTTCCTTTTTTTTGAACTAGAAGTGATAAAAGTGAAGAAATGAGTGAATGAGTTGGGATTTAAAGACATGGGGAGAGTGGGGGAGGAGGGTTTATCGGCCTAGGGGATAGAGGGTGGAGATGGGGTGTGGGGGGTGTGTGGGAATGAAGGGTTGTGATTGTATCCAACACATCAAGGTCCGAGAAAGTTCAAGCCCCTTCTCATCTCTTCATGAAACTTATCACATGGCAAACTTGAGACCCTTGGATCTCATCAAATCACATCTAAACACAATCATGATGTAGGGTTACATAACCCTAGGTTAGGTGAACTCAGTGAGGGCCTGCCTTTTAATGGCCGTCTTGGTTGATAGCCGATGTCGACTGAGCTCGATCGACCATTTAACCAACCGTTCGGAGCTCTCGGTCTTGTAGAGTTCGGCCTTCAGAGGCTATTCCGTGAGCACCTGAATCGAATGCGCCTGAAAATAGGGATGGAGCTTCCGTGCGGCCATGACCAAGGCGTATGCTACTTTCTCCATTCTAGAATATCTGGTCTCGGCGGCGAGCAGAATCTTGCTCTCAAACGAGGACAGCACTGAGCACATTTTCCGAAGCTGAAAGGTAAAGCCAGAGGGGCTCGCATGGTTCGGGCTTGCTGAGGAGAAGAGGGTTGGCGAGGTACTCTTTCAATTAGGCGAACGCCTCCTGCTGCTGAGTACCCCATTCAAAACCTCCGGTTCTACGCAGAGCCTTAAAGAATGGGAGAGACTTCTCTCCGTACTTGGAGAGGAAACGGCCGATGGCTGCCAGTCTTTCCGTGAGCCTCTGGACTTCTTTGATGTTTCTGGGAGGGACCATGTCTATTATGGCCTGGATTTTTTCGGAGTTCGACTCGATGCCACGCTGGCCGATGACAAACCCAAGGAATTTTCCCAAGGAGATGCCGAACGCACACTTTGCCAGATTGAGTCTCATATTGTGGGCCCGAAGGAACCCAAAGGCTTCTTCCAGGTCGACAACGTGATCCTGTCCCTGCTGGCTTTTGATGAGCTTGTCATCGACGTATACCTCCATGTTGCGACCAATTTGATCCCTGAAGACTCGGTTAACGAGCCTCTGATAAGTAGCACCGGCGTTCTTCAGCCTGAAGGGCATAACCCGATAGCAATAAAGCCCTTGGTCCGTGACGAATGACGTCTTTGCTATATCGGGTGGGAACATTCGGATCTGGTTGTAGCCTGAGAAGGCATCCATGAAAGAAAGGAGCTCGTGACCCGATGTAGTGTCGATCAGAGCATCGATGCTAGGGAGGGGGAATGGATTTTTGGGGCATGCCTTGTTGAGGTCGGTAAAGTCTATGCAGATTCTCCAGCTTCCACTCACCTTTCTGACCATTACGACATTTGTCAACCACTCAGGGTAGCTGACTTCCTGTATGAAGCGAGCGGACAAGAGTTTGTCCACCTCCGCTTTCACTGCCTGCTGCCGCTCCAGGGTGAACTTACGTCGCTTCTGGATGATCGACTTCGAGCCGGGGATCACACTGAGTTTGTGCATGATCAGGTCTTCAGAGATGTCGGGCATATCGGAGGGCTTCCAGGCGAAGAGGTCGATATTGCGATGAATACAGTCGATCAGGGAAGATTTGAGGTTGGGAGCGAGGGAGCAGCTCACTCGGAACTACTTCGATGCGTCCCCTATTTCGAACGAGACCTCTTCTAACTCGTCCGCCGGCTCAGGTTCCGGCTGGCTTCTTTTGGGCTGTAGCTCGATGGCATCCAGGGGGAACACACCACCCCCGATTGCCGTCAAATAGCACGATCATGCCACTTTTTGGTTTCCTCGGACAACTCCGATGCCTGACTTGGTGGAGAATTTCAGCTTTTGGTGGTAGGCCGAGGGAACCGCCTAGAGGGAGCAGAGCCCGGGTCGGTCGAGTTTGGCGTTGTAGGCAGCCTTGACGGTTACAACCATGAAGTCCATCAACTCGGTCCGCCTCTGAAGGGTCGTACCGGCGGTGACGTCTAAGGTCACGATACCCTTGATTAGCACCAGGACGTCGGAGAACTCGTGCAAGGTGTACCCAGCTGGCTTCAGCTTATCCCGAGAGAGATTTAGGTTCTCGAATGCCTCCAGGAAGAGGATGTTTACCGAGCTCCCGTTGTCCACGAGGATCCGACGGGCCTCGAAGTTCACCATGTTGAGGCTAACGCCGAGCGCATAACAGTGCGGGAGCCGAACTCCCTCCAGGTCTTCCCCAGAGAAGGAGACAGGGAGTTGCTGGACCTGGGGGAGAGGGGGCCCTGGACGGCGTTGACCCCTTGGACGAATGCCTTGCGGGAAGTGTTGGACTCCCCTCCCATAGGCCCCCCATGGACGCAATGCAAGATGGCTTGACCCTCGGGTTCTTCAGGCTTGGGGTCCCGCTTGAGACGCTGTCTGAGTGCTCGAGAAGGAGGGGAAGGCCTCCAGTTCCTCGTGTCTCTTTGGTCCCGGGTGTCTTCCCGTTTGAACTCCCGGAGGTACCCTCGTTGGATGAGGGCCTCGATATCGTCTTCAGGGCACGGCAATGGTCGGTGTCGTGCAAGTTGTCTCGGTGGAAGCGGTAGTAGAACCGCTGATCCCTCTTTTTGTTGTTGGTGGTCGGTCGAGAAGGGAATTGGACGAGGTCCCTGTCTTCGATCATTAAGAGGATAGTTGATACATTCTGCGTCAGCAGAGTGTACCTCTCGAAGCGGGGGACCGGAGGGACCCTTTTTCGTGATGCCTCTGTCTTTTGGGACCTTCTTTGTTGGCTTCGCCTCGTCGGCCTTGTGTTTCCCCTTTCCGGGGACTTCTTTGGAGTCCTTTGGATTCAGGGCCTCCTCGGTCCGGATGTACTTTTCGACCCGATTAAGGAGGTCAGGGAAATTGATCGGAGGCTTCTTCGCCAGGGATGCCTTCAGCTGATCATGCCGGACGTTGTGCCGGAATGCTGCAGAGGCGACCCCTGGGTTGAGGGAGGAGACTGACCTCGCCTCTGTGGTGAACCTTCGGACGAACAGCCAGAGCGAATCCCCAACAGGGACGCGCTCGTCTTCTCGGCTTTCCTGCTGGTCACGAAGTGGGCAAGGAAGTTGCCCTCCAGTTGGTCGAAAGAGTAAATAGAGTCGGAGGGGAGCTTAGAGAACCATTCCCGAGCCGGACACCGGAGGGTGGTGGGAAGGCACGGCACAGGAGGGGATCCGATGCACTGTGAATCATTATGAGAGTCGTGAAGCCCTCCATGTGATCAGTAGGATTACCCTCGCCGTTATAAGTCTCGAATTGTGGTGGGTGGAAATTCTGGGGTATTTCCGCCAGCAGGATTCCTATGGCCTTAAGCCGGCCTCGAGCCGCCGTCGTCGAAGTGGTCGAGGTGGTCCTCCATTTCTTGGAGGTGTTTCAGGACGTCGTCGTCATACTCCGGTGGGACTGTCGGGTAGCGGGACTGTCGGGCCGCGGGACGTGCTGGCCTTGACATCTGAACGCGAGTGAGAGCGGTGGAGCATATCATCGACGAGGGTCCCCCGGATAGCCTCCATGATGTCTTTCCGGAAGTCTTGGAACTCCTGGTGGGTGACCGGAGCTCGTTTAGCCTGGTTACGTTGGGGCGGCAGCCTCCGGCCGATGCGGCTGAGTGCCAGCTCCCGTCCTTGGGGCAGAGGTCTGGGATGGTTCTGGGCCGAGTTGGAAGCGACCTCTACCCTAGTCCGGCTTGCCTTTTGATTCTGCATGACTCAGCGCAGATCAGGTACGACTGAACGAGAGGCACCTGACTGGTGTCCGAGGCTGATACCCGGATTGTTGGATCCATGAGTGTCGGCGGGGACGTCCTGAGGGGGGATGTCCTAGCAAAGCATAGAGGTGATAGCTCTCCTGGCCTTGGGTGCCATGTGAGCTCGGATTAACAGAATACCATTGATGGCTAGGCTCGGGCCGGCGTCCATACCTTTTTCCCACAGACGGTGCCAACCTGATGCGGTTTGTTTTTGGGGGGTGGCTGCACCAGGTGTGAGTTCTTCTCGATTTGTATTTTTGCGGAAGCTTCGGTGCGGATGGTACGCTCGGCCCTCGACCGAGGGACCCAATCGGGAGAAGAGGCGGGAGCGAGGTGGAGGTCGAATGCTCAGCTCGGAGCTGGAGGCTTGGCTCTAATCTGGAAGCTCAGATCCGAGAGTCTCGTGTACCTGCACTCGGCCTAGAAACACCAGGGTTGGTCCCTGTGGCAGGCCCTCCGACGATCTAGTCAGTCAATGAAGGAGAGTAACATTCACTAGGGTTTTTGAGAGGGAAAAAGATTTATTACCATTTGGAAGGGGTAGGGGGCCTGGTATTTATAGAAAAAGCCAACTGGGTCTGGACCCGATTGGGGCCGGGTCTAGACCCGGTTGCCCGTGGGCCTGGCATGGCAGAAGCCCAAGTGGTATAAGGCTAACGTGGCATGGGCCCAGGGTGGTTTAGGGCTGACGTGGTGGAGGCCTAGGTGGTTTCCAGGCTGACGTGGCTGACCCGGATGATCCGGTGATAAACGCCTTTTGAGGGGATCCGGTGGCCTAGAAGGGGCTACGTCATCTGACCCATATCAGTAGATACTCCAGAATTCCTCTTGTTGCTGCTTATTTCTGTATGGGAGCAAACAGTTGATATAGTTCTTTTTAAAACAATAAAATTCTGACTTTTTACTTTCACCTATGTTGAATGCTTTCAAATGATGTTGACTTCTGAATCTGACTCATTTACGCCGTTGGATCTGATCTGGATGGTGACGATCGCTCTGATTTAGGGCGGGCCCTGAGTTCCTGGGGCCTGAGGCGAAAGGCCCAAATAATTATTTTTGGGGGCCCCTAATAACAATATATATTTTTTTTAAGCACAAAATACATGCCTATATTTACAAGAGGAATACAAATTTTGGGGCTCCTAAAATTGTAAAAAAATTGGGGGCCTGAGGCGGCCGCCTCACCTGCCTCAAGGTGGGGGCCGGCCCTCCTTCAATTGACGTGTAAAAGTCTGAAACACCGGGGTTGATCCCCGACGACAGACCCTCCGATGCTCAAGACAAAACTCAAGATGAATATGAGAGAGCTTTTGTTGGAAAAATACCGATTACCTGTTTCTAGTGTAGGTAGGAAGTATTTATAGTCACTTTGGTGGTCAGTTTCAAGATAATGATTTATTTCTACTTCCCGGTGTTTTTAGATTGAATTGATTATCTCTTCTTCAAGAAGAGATAAGAGTGGTTGGGGAGATTGAGTTTAAACTCTTCTCATAGTAAGAGATATGATTTTTGAACCGTCTTTTGTTGATAATTATGAGTTTAAATCATATTTAAATAATATGGACTTATTTTTATTGGGCTGTTATGAAAACCCAGTAAGACAGACCCGTTTTGGGCTGTTGGTCTCGAAAGAGGCCGAACTTCCGTTTATGAACCAGTTTGTAGTGGAATTTACCGTTTTACCCCTGAGAGCTTTAAGATCCGTGCCCGATTTGAACGGTCCCGATTTGGTTCTATTTTTACCCATATCACAAGCCTTCCACTTCCGAAAACTGAATTTCACAACTTTTGAGGAATAGTTCGCCCATTTTTAAGGGTTTACAGAACTTATAAGAGTTCTCAGAGATGTTGGGGATCTTGCTCGTGGTGTAATGGTGTTATTCCGAGCTTGTAAAACACCCAAAATTGTTTTTAGAATTTCCGTATTGTGAATTTTCCTAGAATTTTCTGAATTTTTTCTAATTTTTAATCATTTTTTGAATTTTTATTTAATTTCTCAATTTTAATAATTAACTTTCGACAATTTTAATTAATTATTCTAAATTATAATTATCTTTTCGGAATTTAAAAATACTTTTCTAAATTAATAATTACTTCTAATATTTTTAATTAACTTTTTACGATTTTTAATAATTTTTCGGAACTTTTAAATAATTAATTCGATTTAACAATTAAATAAAAGAATTAATCAAATACCTGATGGAGTGGCAAAATGAGGAGCGTTGATCTTCACGTGTAGCGCCCCGAATTTTCAATATAATATCTCAGAAATACGTGGCACTATTTCCAACATGTACCTCAATGTAATAGTAAACATAGCCAAACACAGAAAAAATTTTAACTTTTATTACACCAATTCTTTACATAGCACAGCGGAAAATTAAACACCTTGAATTACAATTTCTTTTGCAACACATTCTTTTACAATTTGCATAAGCCACATTAACATTCTACCACATGCATCAAATCCCAAGCTATAGGTACCTACCTATAAAACATGAGACTAGAGATAATCCTAACCCTCAAAACTACAGGAGTCAGCCATAACGGTGTGAGTGACATCAAAAAAATGCATCATAAATAAAACATAAAGAATAAAGTCATAATCAACACATATCCCCAGTAGTAACGAATGGAATATGAAATAACAATAAATAAAGAATGAAAACATCAAGTGAAACTAGACTAAGTGTCAAGTATAGGAAAACAGAAAACGAACATGCATAAAACCAAGTCAAGAAAACACAAATGTAATATGATGACTCTATAATGCATGCTTGTCGGATTCTATGCATTCTATACTACATAGGTCCTGTAACACCCCACAAAATAAAATGATTTATTTTGCATTACTAAATAATATTATATTGGTAAAGTTGACTGCTTTGACTATTTTCTTGAAATTGTAATTTTGCACGTGCAACACATGTGCAGAGTTAGGATATTTTGAATTCCTAAAATTTTATGGTTAATGATTGATTTTTTTCATTTATTTATGATATTTTAATTTTCAGATTTATTTGAATTTATTTGACCATTTTATGAATTTCTCAATTTTACACGTGCAAAACATGTGCAAATATTTTTGGGGTGCAAATGTCCACTTTTAAATTTCTGAATACTTTCTCCTATTCATAATTAAGTATATCCTAAATTTTGGGATTTTTCTGAGTAAAGAAACTATTTTTGTAAATACTTCGAAAGAGATGGGCTTTTATGTAAAAGGCCGTTTGGATCTCAAACAAATAATGAAAATTTGTTTTTACTAATTTTTGTGCTTTCCATGGTCATCATTGAAAATAAAATCTATTTAATTTTTATTTAGATTTAATTTGGTAAAGATTTAAACAAATATGTTGTTTTTGCAAATATGGAATTTAAGTGGATCTTGTGCAAATACTTTCTTGGAAAGTAAAAGTAAGAAATTTTAATTGGAAAGTCTAACATGTATTATTAGATATTATTTCTGAATTTTTTGGATTTTTACGAATATTTTATGACATATTTGCAAATATTACAAAAAGATGGACTTTTATGCAAAATTACCGCTTTTAGTACAAATCCGAATTTTTTAATTTCTGGGCTATGCTTGATGGTTGGATAACTCATTAGTAAAAAATTTTGGTTTTATTTTTATTTATTTAACTTATTTAACTACTTTACTAAAGAAATGTTTATATATGTAAAGTAATAATTTGTTAAGGGATGTTTCCATAAACTTGTAAAACCCTAAAAACTCCAGATTTCGGCCTATATTATGGCCACTACAGCTGTCCCTCTCCTCTGCAAAAATAAAATATATTTTTTACTATTAATTTCTTGGAGTTTCAAAGTGATGATCTTGGATTTTACAAAGAAGGGTTTTTTCTCATTCTTTATTAATTCGATTGATTTCTTCATAAGGTGAGTGATGTTCTTATCCCTTGTTCATTCTATATCTGTTGAATGTGAAGAATTGTTTAGTATGATGCACGCTATGAGATCATTTGTTGATGAAGTAAATAATCTGGATGAATGAGTAGTCAAGTGAAATCTTTCATGAATAAGAACATTAGTCGATGAGTAGTTCTATGCATAGATGGTTCAAGAACCCTTTGGAGATTTTAGTAGCATTCTGGAAGTTTTATTTCCAGCATGCTGCACTTGTATGGTCACATATGCATATGCCTAACTCATGAATCTATACTTGTTGTTGCACTGATTTATTTTTCCCTCTTAAGGATTGATCATCTGTTAAGGCCCTAAATTAATAAGTAAAAGAAAATTTGTTTTAGTAACATATGTGTTTGTGCATAATCAATCATGTAGTGTGAATTTTAGATAAAACTTTGAAGTAAGACTCTTCAAGTTTCATATACAGGTTGAGTTCTTTTGTGAACTGAGTTTTCGAGTGAAATCTTTGTAAGATTGGATAGGTTGAAGTATGAACTAGAACAACTGGATAGGATATGTACATTGCATTATTGATCTATTATATATACACTATTTTCACCATGAAAAAGAATTTTAGACACCCATCTGTGCATGTGCACAGTGTAGATGCACGAATCTAATATAATTTGATTATGGATAGGATGAAGTAGATATGGCCTTAAATCTAATATTATTTGTTAGATCGCCCATGCAGGAAAGAAGCAATGAAAAATTGAAATCCCTGTTCGAAAAACATGGTTTAGGAACTCATTCTGTGCATATTGTGAACCCTCTGCTATTGCTCATGCATGTGTATGCTCTGTTAATATTTTTCTTAATAAAATTTAATCAGTAGTTGGGGCAGGGACACATAAATGAGATGCAAGAATTGACAATAGACTGGTATGTGTATAACAGACATAAGATAGGGATTATGATAGGGAAATCTAAAGATTTGAATTTTTTTAAAATTTCAGACCTGTAGGCACAGGCTGAAATTGATCTTTTGTTGATTTTGTGCATGTTTCGGTTGGTTTTGGCGACTTTTCTATAACAGTATACATACCCATTCCTGCATACTTCAAAATCAGTAAATATATATACCCATTCCTGCATACTTCCAATTAGTTAATATATATATAAATATACCCATTTCTACATATTTCAAAATCAGTAAAGAGATATATATATATATACCCACTTGTGCATACTTCACATTCAGTTTAAGATATATATAAATGCATATATATACATTCAGTAAAAGATATATATATATATATATATATATATATATATATATATATATATGCATATGTTACAATTTAGTGAAAGGGATCTTGCTATACCTTATATACCCAGATACACATTTGTAGTTCAAATCAATAAAAGGGCATTTCTATATATCAATTGTATACACATAAGTTCACTTCAGTAAAAGGTTTTCTATATACATTATATGTACAGAGATGTCTCAAATCACTAAAGAGGGAATTCTATATATCACATATATATGTACACAGATACTTCATTCTATATCATATACATACATATATATACTTCACTTCAGTAAAAGGGATTTCTTCTATATTAATTATGTATACATATACTTCATTTCAACAAAAGGATTCTTCTATATCAATTTTATATACACATGAGCTACTTTTCAGTAAAAGGTTTTCTTTATATATATATCATATAAATATATACACAGAAACTTCATTTGAACAAAAAAGGATTCTTCTATATCCTGTGAATGCATTCATACTCAGTAAAGAGAGTTTTTCTATATCAGATATATATATATACACGTATGCCCCATCACAGTAAGGAGGATTTATATACACTTTTGTGCACATTGCCATTTTAGTAAAAAGGGAATTCTTTTGACAGATACACATATACACATATGCTCCATTTCAAAAAAGGTTTTCTCCTACATCTTGTGCATGTTTCATTCAGTAAAAAGGGGTTTTTCTATATCTCATATATGCACAATTTCTTTTTCAGTAAAGAGTACCCTCTATCTATATATATACTCATATACAAACAATATGAATGAATGAATTTCTGTGAGTAAGTTAACACTGATATGAAGTTACAAAAATGAAAGATTTATTTTGTGTTGATGGTTGGGTTGTAAGTCTCTAGAGGGTGTGTGGGACCCTAGATACCGGCAGTCGAGATTTTGTGATTTGGCCAGTTGTGGCTTTGTTATTGATCAGTTGAGTTAAGTCCGGTGGGGTACACCAAACTCTAGGAGATTCGTAACTACTTAAATAACTTAAAAAGATAAGGACAGACACTAGATGGTGATATGATGAAATGAGAACATGGGTTATGGACCTCGGTATGGCTTGCAGGTGTGAGATAATCCCCGGAATTATCGAGGTGTGAGTGAAATAGTCTCCGGAATTACCTACGGTGTGGGATTGATTTCCGGAATTATCGGGGTCGAGGCGACGCTCATTGGGTATTCGTGTGATGAGACGCCATAGTTTGCGGTGTGGGGTATTCTCGAAGATTCCAAGGTGTGAGTGAAATAGACTCCGGAATTATCTGTGGATAGAGATTGACCTCCGGAATTATCAGGAGCGTGGGCTAATATTCACAGTTTATCTATATCTCATAGTTGTCATCGTAGTAGGATTAGTTGCATAGCGGGGGATTAAACCCTATTAAGTGGCGAACATTAAGGGCTTGTACCGGACCTATGTAGAGTGGGATGCATAGAATTTGACAAGTATGCATTAGAGAGTCAGCATATAGCATTGGTATTTTGTTGACTTGGTTTATGCATGTTGTTTTTCTGTTTTTCTACACTTGACACTTAGTCTAGTTTTACTTGATGTTTTCATATTTTATTTATTGTTATTTCTTATTCCATTTATTCTTACTGTTGATACATGTTGTTTATGACTATCATTTATGCTTTATTTATGTTGCTTTTCTTTTGATGTCACTCACACCGTTATAGGCTGACCCCTGTAGTTTTGAGGGTTAGGATTATCTCTAGCCTCATGTTGTACAGGTAGGTGCCTATAGCTTGGGATTTGGATGCATGGGGTAGAATGATATATGGCTTATGTAAAATGTAAAAGAATGTGTTGTATTGAAAGAAAATGTAATTCAAGGTGTTTTATCTTCCGCTGTGCTTTGTAAACAATTAATGTAATAAAAAGTTTAAATTTTCCTTGTATTTGGTTGCTATGTTTATAATTACTTTGAAGTTGATTCTGGAATTATGCCACGTATTTCTAAGATATTATATTGAAAATCCGGGACGCTACAGGTCCGGTGCAAGCCCTTATCGTTCTCCACTTTATAGGGTTAGATCCCTCGTTATGCAACTAATCATACTATGGTGATAGAAACAAGATCCAGATAACTCTATGAATAGGCCTGACAACCCTCAACGCGCAAGCATCATGTAAGCATAGCTCAAAAACTGGAGAATCACCTCCCTACCGTGTACCCCACGAATAGGTCTGCCGACCCTTGACGTGCAGATACACAGTACATCCCGTGAATAGGCCTACCGGCCCTCAACATGCGAACGCACCGTATGTTCCGTGAATAGGCCTGCAGACCCTCGACACGCGAACATACCAACTGTCCTCTCGAGACAGAACAACACAGAGTCCTGAAACGCATCCCATGGACTAACCCCTAGAGCATATACTTATGTTTCCCAAGTTTCATCACATCTCCACTAGTGCCTGTTCTTAGGTTGATTATTATTAATAAAACACAATTTTCCCTCTCTAGAGTTAGTGTATCCTGCCGAACTTAATTCCAACAAAACAACCCCAAGACCCAAAAGGTCAAAATCCACAAAATCTCGTCTGCCAGTTTACAGGAATCCCACTCAACTCCTAGAGACTCACAAACCAAACATCAACACAAAACCTTTCATTAAAACATAATTTCGTCATCAAAATGTTTATATTAAGAAAACGTTTAAATCAACAAAATCTAGATTTATGCAAATATGCACACAAATTCCTAGAACTGAAATAAAATATTAAAACCACTAAATAACTGAGTTCGTATTTTGAAGTCGTAGAAAAATCACAAAATATCCATTCCTTCGAAATCCATATATATTTTGCTTCTTAAAGTCATAGAAATACAATTTAAATTCTATTGAAATCAAAATATAACTCTATGTAAAATACAGTAATCTGTAGTAAAAACTTCATCTAAAACATTAGATCAATCATCCGTAAGTTCTAAGAAATAATCATTCAAGAAAATAGCAAGAAATTCAACAAAACATCAAAAACAGCAGGTGACAATCGACTGTCGAAAATAGTTCAAAAGAACGACGGTCGACTACACAAGCCTAGAAAATCCAATTTTTCAAATGACGGTCGACCACACATTTTAGTTCAAATTCGGACCGGTCGACCGTTAGCTGCTACTCGACTAGTTTCAAGATTTGTGCAGTTTTTCGACTGATTCATAATTATAGTTTCTAAAAGCTTGAATCTGAAATTCTAAAACCCTGAGATGATCAAATACAACTTGTCTAACATACTGGAGTTTATAAACCATATCAAAATCTCATCGAGTTCATAAAACATCAAATTTTCATCAAACTTTCTTCAAAACAGAACACTTTGAATATATATGTATATATGTGAATATATATCAGTAAAATCCTCAAGAATCATGGTATAAGAGTAGTACAGTGTTCAATTCAAATCTCAGCATGAAAATAAATCAAGATCCAATTCGAAAACTTCATAAAACACAAAAACCAATTTTTGCTGAAACACCATCAGACCCGAAACCAAAGATTCAATGAAACCCTTCAAAACTTGATCTTTTTTACTTCAAAACCTCTCTTAAAAGTTTTTAATCACACATACAACTACTTACATCAGTTTTCCCATGATTATATGCAATTACCCCATGTATTAGTCAAGTTTTCCTCCATCAAAAAATCAAAACAGTACATGTATAAGTATACTAACAGTAAAGACCCTTTCCATTCAATTTTTTGCATTATACATCATACAATTTATTGTACTCAAAAAAATCAGTAAGAATAATAAAGAAACAGCATACCCATAATTTCTATTAGGTTCTTTAACATTCTAAATCATCTATATAGGGATTCTATTCATAACATTCATAAAAATTCCACTTTTAATCATCCATTCATCTACATATTCATTATATCATCATACAATCATCTAGCATGCATTCTACTAGACAAATCATCACATACAATATGCATAGAACAATAAGAAAACAAACATATGTTACTTACCTTATTGAAGAATTAACCGAAATAATAAAGAGAATAAGAAAAGTCCTTCCTTTCGCAAAAATCCAAGATCCTTGATTTGAAACACCAAGAAATTAATAATGAAGAAAACGCTTGTTTTAGTGAAGCAAAGAGACGGCTGAACCTCTATTTTAATAGGCCGGAATTCAAGGTATTAGGCTTTTGAGAAGATTTTGCAAAATATTTCTTTAGAATATATCTTTACATATATAAATCCCTTATACTAGGAAATTAGCTTAACCAATTCAATTGATATTTAAAATCAAAAATACCCATCCAGATCTGGCCGGCATCAGTTACAAATACAGAAAAATAATTTTGTAATTTTTGCCTTTATGTGGCAAATTTGCAAAAAAAAACCTTTCTTTAACAAATTTACGAAATAAACCAAATCTATTAGAATAAAGATTGAAACCATTACCTCTGAGTTGGCTAACCATCATGCTCAGCCCAAAAAACGAAATTCTAGAGTTTTTACTCCAAGTGGTAATTTTGCACAAACGCCCATCTTTTTTGTAAAATTTGCAAATATGTCAAATAAATATCAGAAAAATCCAGAAAATTCATAAATAATACACACCATTAAATATTAGGTTTCTCCAAAATAATTTCTGACTTTGAACTTTCCAAGAAAATATTTGCACGTGTTTTGCAAGTGCAGAAAGATAAATTTCATAAAAATATTTATTAAATCACCAAAAAAACACTTAATTCATTTATTAATCTCAAAAATATTATTTAAAAATCTAGAGTGTTACATCACGTGGCATGAAAATCATGAAGATCCGACGGTCAAGAGCACTGCGTTGACCGTTGACCGGTCAATGCTTTCACACTCAATCAGGTCGGGGGCGTGTTTGTTCGGCGTTTGCCCCCGAACTAACGTGGTGGGCTTCAGCAATGTCACGTGGCATTGATCGGTCAACGTTTACCATGGACTGTTGACCGTTGACTCGGTTAACTTTTTTTTTCCTCTAATCGAATCATAGCCGTGATCAAGACTTGGAACTAAAATCACGGAGATCAAATGGCACAAAAATCTGTTGACCGTTGATTGGTCAACAGCATTTGCGCTCGTTTGGCTCAGGGACACATTTTTTCCGCGTGACCCCGAGCAGAAGTGTCTTCGAGCTAACGTGACGGGCTGCAGTGATGACACATGGCATTGACCATTGACCTTTTTTTAGGCGCTGATCAGGAGGAGATCAGAATCGTTGTTTCTTCCGTTTGGATCAGGAACGGGAGGAGAACTTTATGCCATTCAGTTCGGGGACATGTTTGTTTGGCACATGACCCTGAACTAACATGAGATCCTCCTGTTCAGACACGTGGCATGTTGGCCGTTGACTGGTCAACATCATTTTGCGCCATTTTGGGTCGGGGATGCATTTGATCGGAGAGTGCCACCGAGCTAACGGGGTACTTTCTGGTGCTAACACGTGACACTGTTGACTGGTCAACAGCATTTTCCGACATTTTGGGTCGGGGACCATTTGTTTGGAGCATGCCACCGAGTAATGGGACGTTTACTTTTGCTAACACGTGGCACCGTTGACCGTTGACTGCGTGAACGGCATTTTGCATCATTTTGGGTCGGTGACGTGTTTTTTCGGTACGCGACGCCAAGCTGTCGTGGTTCTCCCAGATGTTTGCACGCGGCCCATCGACCATTGACCATTAACCCGGTCAACTTTTTTGTTGGCTTAGCGCAGCTGCATTGTAACTAACTTTTCCAGTGCTACAGAGGTACGATTGGAGCGTGTGAACCCTTCTTTCGAAGGCGACTCGATGATTTACAATTTCTCTTCAGGAGTTAGCTGAAGAATTATCCACATTTAGGGTCAAAATAGGCCTGCAATATCTTTGTCTCCGTGAAGTTGAGAAGTGCTTTGGCATCGGGGTTCTACGAGGGAGAGTTTCACCCCTGGGGAGCTACGATAAGGAGATTCGCTCTTGAAGGGCTATGAATAGGAGCTTCACCATGGAGAAGTTATTAAGAAGAGCTTTGTAAGACTTCTGGGAAGACCCGTTATTGGAGGCGGGTTTAGGGAGCGTCTCTAGATAAATTGGGCTCCGAACTCGCTGTTGGTGAAGATGACCACTCGAGAAGCAAGCGAGATGAAGAGTATCGCTAGGCTGTAGGAGAGAGTCATTCGGGAGGCGAGTTTGGAGAGAAACTCTAGGGTGAGTTAAGCTCTGAACTCATTGTTGAAGAAGGTCGCTCGGGACATGAATGAGATGAAGTGCATCGCCGGGCTCTAGGAGATCCATTCGGGAGGTGAGTTTATGGAGCAACTCTAGGGATGAGTTGAGCTCCGAACTCGTTGTGTATGTTGGGTGTGATCCTCGTGATGGCGAGATTGCTCGTATTCGTTCCAAGCTTTGTGTGGCGGAGTTGGGACATTCTCATTTACGGGAGAGGCTATTCAAGGTGGAAGTGGAGCTCAAAAGAAAAGTTGAGAACAGGACTCATTGCCTTGAGTTGTAAAGTTGTGAAGTCCTTTGTGTTTGGGGTTGTTTTAAGAGCAATCAAATGGCGAGCCATGCTCCGCATACTTGCTCGGAGGCAAGTGGCTAGAGCGGCCTTATTATAACACCCCGTACTTAAGAGTATATATATCTATATAATAAAACACAAAGAAAAACTATCAAGTGGCTCTCCTTCAATAGTAAGGAAATCAATGGTCCAGATCTAAGCTCCCAAAAGATATTTTCTCCCTCAAAAGTTTTCCTCCAAAACTCAAATTCAAATTCCCCCCCCCCCCCAAAAAAAACAACTCCTTTATTTATTTAATTATTTCTCTCTCTCTCTCCTATTCACGTCAGTTTGATCCCTCTATTCCCTAAACCAGAGAGCTCCAATTTCTCTATCTCTCTCTCTCTCTCCCTAAGATTTTTAAGCCGCTAACTCCAAATCCTTAAAACCATTTTCTTCAACCTTCACTTCCATTCCATTGGCGAAGCCTCCATCGTCCTCTCAAGCGCAAATCTCAAAGAAAATCCAAATCCAGTGTCGAACCCCAATCAAGAGGTCATCACCGATATCTGATCTGCTGTTGATTCTGTATCAGCGACTCCCCTCCACCAAATCGAGCGCGAATATCAGGCGACTCCACATCGGCGACTCCCCTCCACCAAATCGAGATCCTCTACATGCAATGTGGCGACTCTAATTACATCTCATTAACTGAATTCTCATTCCAATTTTTAAATTTGTGTGTGCAGGGGATTACTCAGTTTTTTGCTAACTCGAATTTTGTGTGTGCATGGGATCTAAGTTCTGAGAGGTATGATTGTTTTATTTTTGGGATTAAAATTTTTTAATTTGGTGATTTATTTGATGAGTTTTTTTTTTGTTTTAATTTAAGGTGTACACAAGTGAGATGGATTTGGTGGCCTCAATTTGGGGCTCCAAACCATAGCAGGGCAGGTAAGCTAATCAGCAACCTAAAATAACTTGGCAAATATGCAACATTAATTTCTCTACTACAAGAGAATATACAATCGTGAAGTATTCCCTTCACTGGTTATTGGAAACCATGGATAACGTAACATAAAAGAACTTTTAGTGTATGTTTAGATATATAAGATTGTGATGACTGGAGTTTACCAGTGAAGGGTGCAAACTCTCCACTTGAGAAAGACAACTAAAGTAAATTTGTTATTGATCCATTTTGATTTTTTTTTATAAAGGTGCAATTGGGAGACAAAGTGGAGATAAAAGAAATGATTAGCTTGGATTAGAGTTTTGAGAACTTCATGCATTACATTTTGGTTGAAATAATAATAAGAGGTATTTCAATTGCAAACTTAGTCTCAGACAAACAAATATTTAGGTTATTAGTATTGTAAATACCTTCACACCTGCACTTGGGTTACCATTGTATTTAAACATGCTCATAGTGGTTATGGAATTAAATTAAGCTCTATAAAACCTATATGATCATGTCCTTGCATAACTATTACAAGCGTCTAAAAGTGATGCTGAATTTTAAAAAAACTCTATGCAGTGTTTCTAACAAACTATATGCATTCCAGGTAAGTTCAAGCTAATGATAAAGAAGGTGATGGTTGAGTTTAAAGATAGATATGCTGCTTCCTCATATAATATATTTCGTACTTCAATTAATTTGCTGGACCTTTAAAACTATATTATATAATCAAACCAGGTGCATCGTTCCGAAGACGTGTCGTAGGCACGTGTCAACAGGAAAACCTAGTAATATCATATTGAAAGAATAATATATATATATATATATATATATATATATATATATATATATATATATAATCAAACCAGGTGCATCGTTCCGAAGACGTGTCGTAGGCACGTGTCAACAGGAAAACCTAGTAATATCATATTAAAAGAATAATATATATATATATATATATATTGTAACCCCCTTTTTCCGTCTATACATATTGTCTATGTATTTTTGTATTTCAATTCCATATAAATTCTTTTCCGCTCTCAAATTCGTTTTTATTCATCTTGGACTTTATATTAAAGTCAATTCTAAATATCAATTATATTTGTAGTTATTTTCAAACAATTATATACTTTAATTGTAGAAATTTTATCATTTTCTTATTTTAATTACTTATAACCCAGACCAGGTCTATTGTTATTATTTGGTTATTTTAATTAATTTGAAATTATTCTAGAAAATATTATTTGATTTATTAATTTTGAACTTAAGCTCAATCCTGGTCCATTTTATAAATTGTCTAAATTATTTATTTGGCAAAGCAAATTTAATCCATAGTCTGTATTATTTTATTGATTGAAGACCAATCTTTTATCCCCTCTATAATTTTTTATTTTATTTTGTGAAGCTCAAACCTAAAGCCCAAGTCCATTAATCCAAGCCTACTCTTTTCAACCCTAAACAAATCCTATTGGATCCTAACCCAAACCCACATTTTAAAACCCACTACCCAAAACCCAACCGGACCCTTCATCTCCATAACTGGTCCCCACTATCTCATTACTCCCCTATGATTTGATCCCGTCACCCCAAACCCCCACTATCTTAACTAAACCCCTAATCAATACCCATTATATTATATTCTATTATTATAATAACCTCCCCGACTCTCTCTCTCCCCAACTCTCTCTCTCCTTCGTCTTCTTCTTTATTTTCGCTGCAACCGAAACCCAACTCAACCCTGCCATTGCCTCTCCCTCACACCACCGACCACTGCAACCACCAACCTGAAGCACCATGTCCAATTGCCACCACCTCGAGCACCCCGTCGCCGCCTTACCACCTGAGCCCCGCTCTCCACCGTAGCCTCCACAGAACCCCGTCGTCTTCTTCCTCCCTCCTCCACCACCCTACAACCGCCATTGCCCCTCCTTCTCTTCCCCATCGAGCTTTCCACCTTCGACACTCTGCTCCTCGTCTCCATTTCGGTCCACCTTCGCAGTCCCACCACAGCACCACTGAACCCATCGAGGCCCGAACCCCGACTGCCGTGCTGCCGCCTCGACCTTTGACCGCTACCCTTGCCCCTCGTTATTGTTGTTGCTGCCTATTCTTCACTACACCGTCGACCATCGCCTCATCATCCCACTTGAGCCCCACTGCTCCCCCTATCGTCCGATCTCGCCCTCACAGCCACTACCACACCACCTGCTCCTCCCGACTACATCGTAACTTGCAGCCCCACCGTCCTGAGCACCCCATGTTTCCACCACAGTCCTTGCCCTCTTCCTCGCTGCCCTAGTCGATCACCATTAACAGAACCCCGACTGCACCTCCTCGACACTCGTCCACCTTCACAGCACCACCGAGCCACCCTGCAGCCCCACCTCCTTCCATTGCAGTTGTTGCCTTGTCGTCGTCTTTTCTGTGGTTGCTATTGTTGCCACTTGCTTTCGCTGCCGCCTCTTGTGTTGTCACTGTCGTGTCCCAGGCTGTTGTGGCTGTACTCTCATTGTTTGCTGTGTCACTCACTGTTGTTGTGGTGCACGTGTATTGCACGTGTTTGCAGTGTACGTTGTTTGCACGTGTTTCTACTGTGTGTTGCCGCTAGAACTCTCATCCTGTTAGTCTTTCACATTCAGAATCGTTATCTAACAGGAAAGCATCTCTTGAACTCACTTTTATGTTCTAGTTCAAGAAAACACTCTTTGAAATCTAGCAAGTAGTAATCGAATTGAATATTGCATTTAGTTGAATTCCATTATTGATTCATTGTTGTTTATCATACAATGTTTATTGATTCATAGCCTTCTCATTGTGCCATTGTTATTGATTTAAAACTTGAATCGTATATTTATTGTATTATTGAACATTTAACCTTGCTGCCCTGTCAATTGCTTGACTTCGTACAGAGGTTTCGGCTCAGTTCCTAACATCGAAACTTAAAATATTGTACATGGAAATTGTAGCACATTGTGTCTAGTTTCTAGAACATCTTAAAGATTCTCAATCTAATTTATGGATTGTATGCTATCACTATTTTAGTACTGACATATTATAATTTCCAGAACAGAGACTGTGCACGAAACCTGTAAAGAATTGATTGATCGACCTAGTTCGCATTCCTGTAGCAACGGGAAAATGTATTTTTGTACAGCAACGTATTGTTGTCCAAAATTTTAACTTCATGTCCTTGATTGTAAATATATTTATTCATGCATTTAGTTAATTGAAATTGCATATCATGCATTGCATAGCCTGTGATACTTTCTTGATCCTGTCTTACTTTCTTGATCTGTCCTGATACCCATTCTCATTGTTGCATGCTCATGTTAGTTTTTGTAAAAAGTATAACAAGCCGGGGTAATAAGGGTAAGACTTAGTAGTGGATAATATAGGAGAGTTTACTTGGAAGGGGGCTCGTGTTTCCCATATTGACATGTTATTGTTTTATTGATTGATTGCGAATTACTGAGTACAGTATCCCAATTCATCATGTATTGGTCATCGGTCATCGCTCATCGGTCATTGATATTGCAAGACCCAAGTACAGGACCCTTTAGAATTCACCACTATAGTCTAAGCGTTCACTTGATTGTATGCACCCGAACCTGTGGTATGTGACGCAGGATTGCATGTATTAGTTAGGTTAATACAAGATTGATAGCTTAAAGATTGACACTGAACAACGATTATTGTATTATTGTTATTGATTATTGGTCATTGATTATTGTTTATTGATTATTGTTCATCGACTATTGATTCATGGATTATTGAGTATTGTTTTTCGACTATTATTTATTGACTATTGTTTATCGGTCATTGACTATCGAATATTGTTCTTGTTATTGACTATTTTTATTGATTATTGACCATTATTTATCGACCATCGTACTATTGATTATCGACTTATGATTTTGTTATCGTTTATCATTTATTGACTCTGATATCGTTTCAATTTTTGTTCTTGTTATATAGTCCTTTACTTCCTTCACTACTTGCTACTACTTGTCGTATGAAGCTTGCTCTAACAGGTACTCTTCAATAATTTTTTTTTTGAATTATTTTTTTTACAGGTACAAATGATGAGATATTGAAGCACTTGATGTACTGTTATTACATTGCATATTCTCCGGCTATTTTGTAAGTTCTTGTATCTCAGATATTGATTATTGCATTATATTCTTATTCATGTGATTATTATTGTATTGTTGAGCTTACTGGCATTGTACAGCTTAGGGATGATATGAGTTGGCATACTTATATCATTCGCTGGGCCTCAGTTACATGCCTGTATTTCCGTATAATGGAAAGCGGGGCATGATATATATATATATATATATATATATATATATATATATATATATATAAGCAATGCTCCATTGCAAACCATTGAAACCATTGTTGGAAACAACTGCTTCAGTTATGTTATGTTAACCTTGAAGCCGTTGTTTCCAACAATGGCTTAGATTATAAATTTTTAAAAAACTAAGCCGTTGTTGGAAACAGTGGCTTCAGTATTAACATAACTATATATATATATATATATATATATATATATATATTAACATAACTATATATATATATATATATATATATATATATATATATATATATATATATATATATATATGAGCAATGCTCCATTGCAAACCACTGAAGACGTTGTTGGAAACAACGGCTTCAGTTATGTTAACCTTGAAGTCGTTGTTTCCAAAAATGGCTTCGGTTATAAATTTTTTAAAAACTAAGTTGTTGTTGGAAACTAAGCTATTTTCATACCCGTGAAAATGGGTATGAAAACAACAGAAGCCGTTGTTGGGAGCATTGCCATGTATATATATATATATATATATA
Organism: Hemerocallis citrina; assembly: GCA_017893485.1. NCBI lineage: Eukaryota > Viridiplantae > Streptophyta > Magnoliopsida > Asparagales > Asphodelaceae > Hemerocallis > Hemerocallis citrina. Next base: position 43,775,374 of record CM030367.1, read on the forward strand.
TATATATATATGTGTGTGTGTGTGTGTGTGTGTGTGTGTGTGTGTGTGTGGGTAGTTGGGGACATAGGTTTGATTATGGGCTTGGTTCCATGGGATTTGGCCATAAAAGATGAGAATAAGATGAAGAAAGTGGTCGCACTTGTTGATGGTGGGCCCGAGTTTCTTTAGGGGTGGAAGAAGAAAAGGGATGAGTGTGTATGGGTGTTGTGTGTTGTGTGTGTGGTGTTGTGTGTGTGTGGTGTGGGCTCTTAGTCCACATCGGTGGAGAATGAGAGAGAGTGTGTGTGTAATATATGGAAGCCTATGATCACTAGGTACCTACAAGCTATAGCACCTTTTGTGAGGTAAGCCTGTGGTGGGCAGTGTTAGGATTTATTTTGTTTTCGTGTGCGTGCACGTGTAGTCGCATGCGCAGCTGAACAGTGCTCAGAGCGTTACAAATGGTATCAGAGCAGACTTTCAACACCGATTGTGTGCAAGATGTATGTCTGAGATGGAGCTTGCGGTTTACACTGGCGGGTAGCCAGAGTCCCGGGTAGGGTTGTACACTAGCAGAATCAGGGTACTCCTCACCACATCGGCTAGAAATGCAATCTTGTATTAGCTTGCTGGTCCCGGGCTCAGTGATGACACTACGTTCTTAAGGTGGGGTGTGTGTAACACCCCATCTTTAAGAGTATATATATAATATAATATTGAAAGAATATAATTAATATATATGTGTGTGTGTGTGTGTGTGGAGGTGGTAGTTGGGCCCATAGGTTTGATTATGTGCTTGGTTCCATGGGATTTGGCCATAAAAGATGAGAATAAGAAGAAGAGAGTGGCTGCACTTGTTGAAGGTGGGCCCGAGTTTCTAGCTGGCATGGAAGAAAAGAAGGGATGAGTGTGTGTGTGGTGTTGTGTGTGTGTGGTGTGGGCTCTTAGTCCCACATCGGTGAAGAATGTGAGAGAGAGTGTGTGCTTATATATAGAAGCCTATGATCACTAGGTACCTACAAGCTATAGCACATTTTGTTAGGCAAGCCTGTGGTGGGCAGTTGTTAGGATTTATTTTGTAGTCGCGTGTGCGCGCACGTGTAGGCGCATGTGCGTGCACGTGTAGTCGCGTCCACAGCTGAGATGGGCTCGGGGCATTAAAAAAGGCTTGGGGCGCTAGAAATGGTATCAAAGCCGACTTTCGACACCGTTCTGTACAAGATGTACGTCTGAGATGGAGCTAGCGGTGTACACTGACGGGTAGCCAGAGTCCCGGGTAGGGGCTGTACACTAACAGAATCAGGGTACTCCTCTCCACATTGGCTAGAAAAGCAATCTTCTATTAGTTTGTAGGTCCCGGGCTCAGCGAGAATGCTGAGTTCTTAAGGTAGGGTGTGTGTAATACCCCATACTTAAGAGTTAAGAGTCAATATATAATATTATATTAAAAGAATATAATATATATATATATATATGTGTGTGTGTGTGTGTGTGTGTGTGTGTGTGTGTGTAGGTGGTAGTTGGGCCCATTGGTTTAATTATGGGCTTGGTTCCATGGGATTTGGCCATAAAAGATGAGAATGAGAAGAAGATGATGGATGCACTTGTTGATGGTGGGCCCGGGTTTCTCGCTACGTGGAAGAGGAGAATGGATGAGTGTGTGTGGGTGTTGTGTATTGTGTGTGTGGTGTTGTGTGTGTGTGGTGTGGGCTCTTAGTCCTACATCAGTGGAGAATGAGAGAGAGTGTGTTTATATATAGAAGCCTATGATCACGAGATAACTACAAGCTATAGCACCTGTTGTGAGGCAAACCTATGGTGGGCAGTTATTAGGATTTGCTTTGTTCGTGTGTGTACATACGTGTAGTCGCATGCACAGCTGAGCCGGGCTCGGGGTGCTACACTTATGAACCATGAATGGACTCCGAACAGGGTGATAACGAGTTTTGGAAGCACTCGAATGGTGAGTCGTGCTCCGCATACTTGCTCGCCGGCTAGTAGCTAGGGTAACCCTATGAACCATTAATGGACTCCACACTTGTCCAAGACTGTTTTGGGAGTACTCAAATGGTGAGTCGTACTCTGCATACTTGCTCAGGGCAAATAGCTAAAGCAGCTCTCTGAACTACGAGTGGACTTTGAACAAGGTGATAATGAGTTTTGGGAGCACTCGAATGGTGAGTCGTGCTCCGCGTACTTGCTCGGGGGCAAATAGTTAGAGTGGCCTATGAACCAACAATGGACTCCACACTTGTCTAGGGTTGTTTTGGGAGCATTCGAATGGTGATTTGTACCTCGCACACTTGCTCGAGGGTAAGTGGCTAGAGCAGCTCTATGAACTATAAGTAGACTCCGAACAAGATGACGATGAGTTTTGGGAGCACTCAAATGGCGAGTCGTGCCCTGCACACTTGCTCGGGGATAAGTGGCTAGAGCGACTCTATGAACCATGAATGGGTACTCCACACTCATCCGGGGTTATTTTGGGAGCACTCGAATGGCAAGTCGTGCCTTGCATACTTGCTTCATGCAAGTGGCTAGAGCTACTCTATGAACCATGAATGGACTCTGAGCAAGGTGACGATGAGTTTGAGAGCACTCGGATGGCGAGGCATGCCCCGCACACTTGCTCAGGACAAGTGGCTAGAGAGACTGTGAAAACCATGAGTGGACTCTGCACTCGTCTGTTGGGGTTCTTCGTGAGTGGATGGTGTTGCTCGGGGGCGAACCATGTGTCTAACTCATTATTTGCATATGATAGAACTGTAAAATAATTTTGCAAAAAAAAATACTGAAAATTTATTTAAAAAATGAAACTAAGCGGCTGCTTTGATTAGCTTTTATTACATGTTATGAACATTATAATTGTCGACATTTATTACATGTTTGTAGCTAACTACTAAGGGAGGGGGTTAAGCAACCTCGTTATACTTTTTCAGGTGCTCGATGTTCTAAATGAAGATATCTCGGTTCTCCCTAATGCAAGTGATGAGTTGCTCCTTAATTTGATGGGGGAGTGACTTGCTCACCCAAAAGCACTTAGCTTGATCTTCTTGGAATAAGGAGATTTCTGCAATTTCTTCTAAGGGTTCAAAGCTGGCTTGTCCCCTATCTTGAGGAAGTTCCATAGCATGAGGGGGAGGATCGAGCCTACCAATGTAGCAGTGTAACACGCTCCAGCAGCTTCTTTGCTTCCTTTGGCTTCCCCTACCTCCACTGCGGTAGGAAACTTTATTTTCATGTGGTAGGCTGAGGTAACCGCGAGAAGGGCTGCAAGCCTCGGGCGACCAAAAATAGCATTGTAGGCTGACATCATGTCAATAACCATGAAATCGAGTGCTTCCGTGCTGGTAGTTGGAGCTCTCCCCACATTTACGTCAAGGGCGACTATTCCCTCGATTAGAATTGGGGCTCCGGAGAATCAGTGGAGAGTATACCCAGTGGGCTTGAAGCGATCTCGCTTAATCTTGAAGCCTTCGAATACATTCAGGAAGAGGATGTTTTCCGAGCTACCGTTATCTAGCAGGACGTGGCACACCTCATGATTGTTCATACATATGCTGATTACTGGTGCGTCACAGTGAGGTGTTCGAACACCTTCAAGGTCTTAGTCTGAGAATGTGACTGGAACCCCTGAGCTCTTGGGGGGGGGGTGTTGTGCACTGACTTCACTTCACGAAAAAATGATTTCCTTAAGGAGTTAGACAATCCCCCTATAGGTCCCCCATGGATGAAGTGGAATACTTTCATACGACTGGAGTCTTGGGACTTGGAAGGCCTCTCTAGTTGTTTAGTGACTCCTCTCATGGGAGGAGGTTCGGTGTTGTTTCTTTGGGCGAACTTGGTGAGGCCCCCTGTCGGAGTAGGGCTTCTAGCTTAACTTTGAGGGCTCGACAGTCATCAGTGAGATGCTCGTGATCTTTGTAAAACTCGTACCACTTGTTCTTATCCCTTCTTCTACTTGAGGCGTTCATCTTAGGAGGAGGTTGAAGGAGTGTAACACCCCGCAAAATAAAATGATTTACTTTGCATTACTAAATAATATTAAATTGGTAGAGTTGACTATTTTGACTATTTTCTTGAAATTGCAATTTTGCATGTGCAACACACGTGCAAAGTTAGGAACTTTGAATTCTTAAAAATTTATGCTTAATGATTTATTTTCCTCATTTAATTATGATATTTTAATTTTCAGATTTATTTGAATTTATTTGACTATTTTATGAATTTCTCAATTTTACACGTGCAAATATTTTTTTGGGTGAAAACCTCGACTTTAGATTTCTGAATAAATTCTTCAATTTATAATTAAGTATATCCTAAATTTTGAGATTTTTCTGAATAAAGAAACTATTTTTTGTAAATACTTCGAAAGAGTTGGGCTTTTATGTAAAAAGCCGTTTGGTTCTCAAAAAAATAATGAAAATTCGTTTTTACTGATTTTTGGGCTTACCATGGTCATCATTGAAAATAAAATCTATTTAATTTTTATTTAGAGTTGATTTGGTAAAGATTTCAACAAATATGGTGTTTTTGTAAATATGGAATTTTAGTGAATCTGGTGCAAATGTTCTCTTGGAAAGTAAAATTCAGAAATTTTAATTGGAAATCTAATATGTATTATCAGATATTATTTCTGAATTTTCTGGATTTTTATGAATATTTTATGACATATTTGCAAATATTACAAAAAGAGGGATTTTTGTTCAAAATTACCACTTTGAGTACAAATCCGAATTTTTTGATTTCTGGATTATGCTTGATGGTTGGATAACTCAGTAGTAAAAATATTTGGTTTTAATTTAATTTATTTAACTTATTTAACTACTTTATTAAAGAAAGGTTTATATGTGTGAAGTAATAATTTGTTAAGGGGTGTTTCCATAAACTTGTAAAACCCTAAAAACTCCAGTTTTTGGCCTATAAAAGATCCCCTACATCCATCCCTCTCCTCTACAAATAAAATATATTTTTTTACTATTAATTTCTTGGAGTTTTAAAGCGATGATCTTGAATTTTGCAAAAGAAGGGCTTTTTCTCATTCTTTATTAATTCTGTTGATTTCTTCAATAAGGTGAGTGACATATGTTTGTTTTCTTTTTTGTTCTAAGCATGTTGTATATGATGGTTGTGTATTAAAAAGCATGATTAGGAGTTTTATGATGATAATAATGAATTTCGATGAGTAGATGAACCAAAAATTAAATCTTTTCTTCAAACTATGTTATGGATGATTAAAATTATAAATTATATAAAGATGACTTGAGATTTGTTAAGAACCTAATAGATACCATGGGTATGATGTTTTCTGTCGTATGCTTGCTAATTTGGTCATATATAATGGATCACGATTTAAATTACTTAAAGTAAACAAAATTGAACCTTTAGTGTGTATACATATGCATATGATCTTTTCTTAATGTTTTAACGAGTATAAACATGATGAATGATTGTTATAATTGCATGTATTCATGGGTAAACTATTGTAAGTAGTGGTATGTGTATTGAATCAATTACAAAAGGGGTTTTGAAGTTGAAAAGATCAGGTTTTGAGGGAAATGGGGGTTTTGATGTTTTCGGGTCTGACTATACACAGACCGAAAATTGAAGTTGTCATTTTTGTGATGATTTCGATGGGATTTGATTCGTTTTAATACCGAGACTAAACCTAAACATTATACTACTATATTTTAATGGTTTTGAGGCTTTAACTGATACTAGAGCATCCCTACATACATATTGCTGATTTTGAAATATTTTTGTGAGAAATTACTCTTTTATGGATTTGATGTGATTTTGATTTATTTTATAAACTCCTATATGCTATAAAAGTTATATTTGATCATCTCAGGAAATTGGTTTTTTGTAAATTTGTGATTTTATAAATTAAATCAATGCATCAGTAAAACATGCACAACTTTCAAAACTGCAGTCTGTAGGGATCGACAGTCGACTGGCCATTTTTCAACAGTCGACTATCACTGTCACTGCTGATGAGTTTTATTGAGTTTTCGGATTTTTGCAGGACAGTCGACTGGCTATTCTCGACAGTCGACTGTCACTGTCACTGCTGATAGGTTTTCTTGAGTTTTCGAATTTTCACAGGATAGTCGACCGATCATTTGCGACAGTCGACTGTCATTGCTCTGGCTGATGGATTTCTTGAGTTTTCTGATGTTTCTTTTAACGATTATTTCTTCAATATTATGGATTATTAATCTACCATTTTAAATGATGTTTTGCTACGAATTACAGTATTTTACAAAGGGTTGTATTTTGTTCAAACTTGTATTTCTATAACTTCATATAGTAAAATATGTGTTTTCTTTGAAGTAATTGATGTCTTGTGATTTCAAAAATATGATTTCCAGTTGTTTAATGGATTTAATATGTTATTTCAATTCTGAAAATTTACGTGTATATTAAATAAATTTGGATTTTTGATTGATTAAAGAAGTCTTATTGATATAAACATTTTAATGAAGATATTATGAGTTTTATTGAAGGATTTGGTATTGATGGTTGAGTTGTGAATCTCTAGGAGTTGAGTGGGAGTCCTGTGAACCGGCAGATGAGATTTTATTGATTTAGACCAGTTGGGTCTTGGAGTTGTTGTGAAATTAAGTCCGGCAGGATACACTAACTCTAGAGATGAGGACTTTTGTGTTTTAATAATAACCAACTTAAGGACAAGCACTAGTGAAGATGTGATGGAACTTGGAAAACGTAAGTATAGGCTCTTAGTTTTGGTCCAATGGATGCATTTCAGGACTTGTGTGTTCTTCTATCTCAAGAGGACATTTGTATGTTTGCGTATCGAGGGTCTGCAAGCCTATTCACGGAGCATGCAGGGTGCATTCGCGTGTCGATGGTCGACGGGCCTATTCATGGGATGTAGCTGGTGTATCTGCATGTCGAGGGCCTCGCAAGTCTATTCGTGGGGCACACGGCAGGGAGATGATTCTCCGATTTTTGAGTTATTCTTACATGATGCTTGCGCGTCGAGGGCTGTGATGCCTATTCGCGGAGTATTCTGGATCTTGTTTCCATCACCGTAGTAGGATTAGTTGCATAATGAGGAATTTAACCCTAGAAAGTGGAGAACGATAAGGGCTTGCACCGGACCTATGTATTGTGGGATGCATAAAATCTGACAAGTATGCATTAGAGAGTCAGCATATAACATTGGTGTTTTCTTGGCTTGGTTTTATGCATGTTGTTTTCTGTTTTTCTACACTTGAAACTTAGTCTAGTTTCACTTGATGTTTTGATATTTTATTTATTATTATTTCTTATTTCATTTATTCTTGCTGTTGATACATGTTGTTTATGACTCTATGCCTTATGTTTTATTTATATTGCAATTTTTTTTATGTCACTCACACCATTATGGCTGATCCATGTAGTTTTGGGGGTTAGGGTTATCTCTAGCCTCATGTTTTACAGGTAGGTACCTTTAGCTTGGGATTTGGATGCTTGTGGTAGAATGATTTATGACTTATGTAAATTGAAAAAGAATATGTTGTAAAAGAAAGAAAATGTAATTCAAGGTGTTTTATTTTCTGTTGTGCTTTGTAAATAATTGATGTAATAAAAGTTTTAAATTTTTTCTGTATTTGGTTGCTATGTTTATGATTACATTGAAGTTGATTCTGGAATTGTGCAACATATTTCTGAGATATTATATTGAAAATTCGGGCACTACAAGGAGTCCCTCCTTATCAACTTCCATGAGAATTGCATAGATGTCATTAAAAACAGTATTTCTGGATAAGGGGGGTCTAATAGAGCGGTATATTCCCTCGCGTCTTCCTTCTTCTTGCTTCAATAGTGCTAGACGATCTTCCATCTTCTGGAGGTGCTGGAGAACGACATTGTCTTGTTCTTGGGATCTAGTGGACCCATAAGGCTCCTTATGGCATGGAGGAGTGGAGTGGTGAAGGCTAGCCGGTCGGGTCTTGCTAGGAACGGTGTTGATGGCATGAAGAATTTGATCTTTGAATTCTCGAAACTCTGCCCGGGTGACAAGTACTTCTTCCCCTATTTCTGTCCTGGGAGCTAGTCGGTTTGTTGAAGTAGGGTTCCTTCCCTCCCGAGGGGGAGTTCTTCTATGTCCCATTGGGGAATGATGGCTTCTTCGACCTCTGGGAAAGGGGGTTCTTCTCCACCCTCTGGGAGAGAGGGTTCTTCTATGTCCCCGACTCCGGAGATAGGGGCCTCTTATGTCTTCTTGGCGAGATGGATGGGGGAGACTGTCCCTTGTTCGCGGTCTGCTTAAGAGGCCCCGACGCTTCGACTCTTGCTGTTTGGAAGATATGAGATGGCAGAGGTCTTCCTGCGGTTGAGGTGCTTCAGGGGGCACTATAGAGTGTGTGGAGGTGTACACCGACCCCCGGTTCTCTCCATTTTATTGTGTAGGGTGATGACTTCTTCGGAAGCCCCCGGGTGAAACCTCTCTAGAGGGAGGTTGGGTAGGCTATTCTGGATGAGAAGGTTGATCCAGTTGAAGGGTATGAGGGACTTCCTCATGAGGATGTGGTGGAGGAAGAGGGTTGGCTCGTCGGCTTAAAGTCGTCGACTTCCCTTTTTCCTTTGGAGGCATGACTGAAAATTGTTTTTATTAGCAAAGTTTGGTCGAATTGCTTTCTCTGTTCATACAGATGGTGCCAATCTGTTTCTATTTTTTTTCTGTGTGGGAGCAAACAGATGATATTAATTTTTTTTAAAACAATAAAAAAACTGACCTTTTTGACTTTTACCTATGTTGACTGCTTTCAGCTAATGTTGATTTCTGAATCTGAATCATTTGTGCTATTGGATCTTATCTGGATGGTGACGATCACTCCGATTGGCCTGCAAAAGTCTGAAACACCAGGGTTGACCCCGTCGACAGACCCTCTGACACTCAAGTCAGAACTCAAGAAGAATATGATAGAGCTTTTGTTGGAAAAATACGGATTACCTGTTTTTGGTGGAGGTAGGGGGTATTTATAGTCGCTTTTGGGGTCAGTTTCAAGATAATAATTTATCTCTACTTTCCAGTGTTTTTGGATTGAATTGATTATCTCTTCTTCATGAAGAGATAAAAGTGGTTGAGGAGAGAGATAAGAGTGGTTGAGGAGATTGAGTTTAAACTAATCTAATGGTAAGAGATATGGTTTTGTCTCTTGTGGATAATTATGAGTTTAAATTATATTTAAATATGGACTCGTTTAATTTGGGTTGTTATGACAACCCAGCAAGACACACCCATTTTGGGCTATTGGTCTCGAAAAAGGCCCAACTCCCGTTTACGAACTCGTTTATAGTGGAATTTACCGTTTTACCCTGAGAGCTTTAAGATTCGTGCCCGATTTGGTTCTATTTTTACCCATATCACCTCTCTTAGCCAAATGAAACAAACAACTACTGTTATCAAATGCCACATTTGTATACGATGTGATCTTGTCGGATCAAAACGCCGTCAAATAAAACAGTCATGCAAGGAGCTTGGCAGTGGGTGAATGTGTAGCTTTTTTAGGTGAAGAAGCGCTATATACTAGGGTCTAAAGGACATTCAAAACAGATTTGGATAGCAGTGTCAGCTTGACATGCGCAAGAGATACAGGAAGTATCTCCATAGTATCCTCCAACTCAGAATTATCCTAAACTACAGCTAGTTTATCCTTGCTTAGGTACAATATGAAGATGTCATATTTCCAGGGGATCATAACTAGACCAAGTAGCATCAACAAAAGGTGATTTAAGGGCTCCATGACTAAAGAAAGGAGATGCTGGTTTCACTGAAAATTGGCCAGAGGGTGATTGCTCCTAGAGTGGGGAATCAGCTCCAGTTGTTAGGGCTAGGTGGAATTTTGCAAGTACAGAAGATCTCTCATTCAAAACTGTTAGTGCCACTCTTCTAAGACTAGGCCTCCAGGTCCATGTCCCAATCTTTCCATCTTCCTTGAGAGAGAAGATTTGCACTAGGATTCCAAGTTGCCTGTGCTAGACTGGGAAAGGAGTTGGGAGATACCAAGGCCACCCAGCCATTATGCCTGAACAAGATCGACCTTCCATCCCCTAATTGCCATGATGCATTTGCCATGAAAGATTGTTTGAGGGTGAATATTCCTTTCCATAGTGCAGAGGATGAGGTTACACTACCCTTTATTTACCTCACCAATAGTAGTTTACTATATCACTCAATTGTTTTTTTTAAATAGATGAACCTCTTCTATTCTCAACTGTGTTTCCAGCAAAACGGGATGAGATACTGCATTTATTAACTTGTAAGCTCGACCGATGCCTATTAATTTCTAATGGTAGGGAAAGGCCTGAGGACAACAATCTCAGCTCTGAATTATGCAGAAATTTAAAATAACTGGAATGTGTTATTTAGGCATCCCCCAAGATGTATTAGTTTCACTTATATCATTTGTGTTAAGAGAAATATTCCACACCATTTTAATATCATTTTAATATTCCACACCATTTTAATATCATTTTTTCTACATTGGTAAGCTTCCAATCTTTATTGGTCTTATTTGGACTGTTTACTGCCATATTTTAGCCTGTATTGCCGGATGTGTATTTGTATCTTTAAATGTATAATGCTTGCATTAGCTAAGACAGCTAAGGTGTTGAGTTTCAAACCAAAGTTAAATGGAAATTAAGGACAGCAGGGGAGTTTCATTGACCAGTATTCTTCTCTAATGAACTTAAAAATTAAAGTATATCCTAAAGAAAAATGCATATAGAATCATACATACATATACTTATGAGGAATATATTTTACTATAATTATATTATTCTTGTGTAAAAACATGCTGCACAAAAATGTATTAACCGCAGTTTGAGATGTTGGAACAAACATGCGTGGGTTAATACACTGGGATACTTCTACATGTAACTATTAATGTGCAAGTGCCAAGATTTCAGATCATGGTTAATACTTGTTTAAGGTGTTTGTGCCGAGCGTTTGACTGGATTCAATGCTAACTGCATTTTTTGGGAGTGAACTTTTCAGCTTTATTATTTTTCCTTGGAAACTTTTTAGATAGGTTATTAAACATCACAAACTACACCCCTTCCATGTGCATCTTTCCTAAGATGTTTCTTACCTAGGATGACCGAGGATGTTAATCACGATTCATATCCTTAATCTAGAACTCCAAATGTATACAACTGAAATTCACTTGCATATTAGAAACTACTGAATCGTTTAGATCAGATACTCATGTGCTTCTAGTAAGCTTAGTGTGCATCCATTTTCCTCCTCCTGCCCGCATTACGACCAGATTTCTGGGGTGGGAAGATATATCTCTTGAAACGATTACATGCCCTTGAAAGATGGTAAGCAACCATTATTCAAAATGATGATGTTGTAAATCAAAAGGGGAGGGGGGGGGGGGGGTTATAATAGAGTGATTGTGCAGAAATTTAAAACTTAAAATAAATGTGTAAAGTAAGAAAATAGAGTTACAGAAAGCAAACAGAGTAAGCACAAATGGCACAACAATATAACGTGGTTCAACTCCCAGGTCTACGTCCATACCTCCTACTTGTACTAATTCTCCGCAACAAGCGTTCTTAGTATTCAGGCCGAGAGACCTATTACACCCCAGGACTTCTATATATAAGCCATGTAAAACCACCTCTTATCGAAGTGAATGAAAAAGAAAAATAGCAAGATCGACATCTTGACTAAGAAAACAATATAAAAGCTCACACTCTTGATCGTTGAGAAAATATTGAGTTCATAGGAATTAGAGTTGAAAGAGATGAAGAATACTCAGTGAATACAAGGTGAAAAATAATTTCTTTCCAAAATAATGAAAAGACATGCCAAAATTGTTTTTGTGCATGTAACGGTCGACTGCAATTATGAGCAGTTGACCTTCAAACTCTGAAGCAAACATAGAGTGGTTGACAATCAACTACATCAAAAATTTCATTTGAAGTGCGGTCGACTATTGAGATAATTGGTATTTTTTGTGTTGTCGACCATTGTTTGCCAAAAACAGATTATTTGGTGAATCCACTTTATATTCTTTCCTTCACTCAATATCCCATCAATGATTTTTTACATATATATTCCTCACAATTATAGAAGTAAATATTCTTGGTCGTGCTGGCTTCTTGAAGATTTGAGCACATGTTTCTTGTGTAAGAATTTCTTTAATATTTGGCCACTTTTCGATACTTTCCTTTTTAAGTTGATTCTGAATAACTTTTGAATCTTCATTTGAATTTTGAATACATATTATCTAGTACATATCTTAACTGAAAATATTAGTCACAAGAGTATGTTTTGTACACACCAAATTTAGAGTCAACAATCTCCCTCTTTTGGTGTGGACAAAATATACTTTTGAATTTAAAGATAAATTCTCTCCCTAAATCCATGAACATATGATTTAACAAGAGTATGTGTGAACATGATGAATCCTATATGCAAAAAACCAAAAAACATGCACAAAATGTGTACTTACATATATGGAATCATATATTGAAAAATGTTTGCAATTTAAGGAGATATATCATTTAAAAAATTGGAAATACAATAGAATTGCACAAACATAAACAACAGAGATTCAATCATTACAAATTTGGATCCATAACATAGATCTTCTCACATGACACTGTTGATTTGCGATAGTCTTTGATATACATTGAGAGCTCTTCATGATATCATGGATTACAAATACTTTTTTTTTACAAAATACGTAACTCATAATGAAAATAAATCAACAAGATATTAAATTCTAATTCTAAGCTTTCTCCCCCTTTTTGGAACACATCAAAAGAGAAACTAGTCATCATCGCTGTCATCATCGTCATCGTCTTCTTGGTTGGCAATAGTGCCCAGTCTTTTTTGTGTTGCAAGAATTCAATAGTATTGACTTAGTAGTCATACACTTGCATTTATATCTCCTTTTTTAAAATGATCTTTAATAAAATGATAGCAAATTTCTATATGCTTTGTGTGACTGTGTTGATCAGAATTTTTGGTCATGTGAACAGTGTTAGTATTATCACATTTAATAGGGATATGATCAAGAAAATATCTTATAGTCTTCTAGTGTATGTTTCATCCATAATACATGTGCGCAACAAGACCCTGCGGCTATATATTCGGCTTCGGTGGTCGACAAAATGATTGAGTTTTGTTTCTTTGATGCCCATAAAATGAGACAATTTCCCAAGAAGTTACATGTACCACTCGTGCTTTTCTATCGTTGAGGCTTCCAATATAGTCAGCATCTGAATATCCTATAAGAGAAAAATTTTAATTTTTCGGGGACCAAAGACCTATATTTGGAGTACCTTTACTATATCGAATGATATGCTTAACGAAAACCAAATATGACTCTTTTGGACATGAATGAAAACGAGCATATAAACAAATACTAAACATAATATCAGGATGAGATGCAGTATTATAAAGTAAAATACCTATCATACCAAGAGAGGTAGAATTGTCAACATTTTTACCAGATTTATCCTTGGAAAGTTTAGTAGTGGTTGGTATGGGCGTTTTATATGCATTGACATTATCTAGTCCAAACTATTTGACAATCTCTTTTGCGTACTTGGATTGACTAATAAAGATGTCATCTTTTCTTTGTTGCACATGAAGACCAAGGAAGTACTTTAGTTCACCCTTCATACTCATTTCAAGTTCATCATGCATTTCCTTAGAAAACTCCTTGTATAAGTTTTTATCAGTGGATCCAAAGATAATATCATCAATATAAATCTGAACAATCAAAATATCTTTGGAGTGGTGTTTGATAAATAGTGTAGTATGTACTTTTCTTTGGAAAAATCTATGTGAACAAGAAATGAGCTTAGTCGCTCATACCAAGCACGAGGAGCTTGCTTCAAACCACATAGCGATTATCAAGATGAAATGCATGACTTGGGTGTGTCGGGTTAGTGAACCCTGGTAGTTGTTCAACATAAACTTCTTTAGAAATACAACCATTTTCAAAGCATTTTTAACGTCCATTTGGAAAAAAGTAAAATCCATGTAGTATTCATAGGCTAATAAAATACGAGTGGCTTCAAGCCGTGAAACAGGACCAATAGTCTCATCAAAATCAACCCCTTCTTGTTGGTTATAACCTTGATCAACAAGTCTAGCCTTATTCCTAACATTGATTACGAATTCATTCAATTAGTTTCTAAACACCCATTCCGTTCCGAGAATGGTTCTACTATGGGGTCTAGGAACAAGTCTCCATGCTTGATTCCTTTCAAATTGGTTAAGTTTATATTGCATGGCAATGATCCAATCATTGTCTTACAAAGCCTCCTTAATATTTTTAGGTTTAAATATAGATATGATTGCGGAAAAACACATAAAACTTTTTGCTTGAGTACGAGTAGTTACCCCTTTTGTATATCACTTCGTATGAGTTATGACGGATGACTGACCATGATTTTCTAAGCAGTACATTTTTCGATGATGGGAGTTGGAGTTGGAGCGGCTGTTTGGATGTGACCATCTTCCACTTGGTCATTCTCTGCTGAGTGCATCTCTTCTGTCAATGGTTCATTGGTGTTATTGTTGTTTACTTGTTGCGAAATGGATTCATCAAGATGTGTTGAGTTGTTTTGAGAGTCCTTATGCAACTCATTTGCTGAATGTACCTGTCTTTTTTTAGGTGAATACAACATGTAATATCTCTCTTGCAAGATGATTAGTTTCATCGAATATAACATCAATTGACTCTTGTACAGTATGTCTTCTTTTGTTGAATACACAATATGATTTGCTACTTAAAGAATATCCTAAAAATATGCCTTCATCACTTTTATGATCAAATTTTCTTATGTTATCTAAGGTATTTCAAATGAAAACTTTGCATCCAAATACACAAAAATAACTTAAGTTGTGACGTTTTTCATACTATAGTTCAAAAGGCATTTTCCCAGGATGTTTTCTAATTATTACTTTGTTGATAGTGTAACATGTTGTATTGACAACTTCTACCCAAAAAAAATTGGGAAGATCGTTTTCACTGAGTATGGTGTGGACCATTTCTTGAAGAGATCGATTTATTCTCCCAAAAACCCATTTTGTTGGGGAGTGCAAGGACAAGCGAGCTCATATTTTATTTCTTTTCATTGTAAAAATATGCGAAGATTTCATTTTGAAATTTCCTACCATGGTCACTACGAATAGTTACGATGGTAAGGCTTTTCTCATTTTCACTTTACGACAGAATTTTTGAAAGATATGAAGAGCGTCATCCTTTTGTGATAAAAAATCAACCCAAGTAAATCTACTGTAATCATCAACAATAACGAAAGTATATTGTGCACCTCCAATACTACATGTACGTGATGGTCCAAAAAGATCCATGTGCAAAAAGTTCAAGAGGTCTAGAAGTTGATACCATTTTTTTAGGCTTGTGAGAGATCTTGGTTTGCTTACCAAATTGACATAAGTCACATGGTTTGTCCTTCTCAAATTTGATCTTTGGAATCCCTCGTACAAGTTCTTTGTTTAAAGCCGCCTATGCCATAGCCAATCGTCTTCATTTTTAGCTACAAAACGCTTCATTTTTTCTTGTGTTACTTCATTAGAATTAATAACATAAATATTATTGTAAAGGTTAGCAATAAGCAGATGAAAATTATTATAATCTAATATAGTGCATGTATGTTTGTCAAAAGTAACAGTATAACCTTTATCACATAATTGGCTAACACTAAGTAAATTATATTTTAAACAACTTACCCAAAGCACATCATCAATGGAGCAAGAAGAACCAAATTTAACTTTGCCTTTACCAATAGGTTGACCAGTGCTATTATCTTCAAAGATGATGTCTTTCTCCTTTTCCCTTCATAGTGATACAAAATATTTGCTATGTCCAGTCATATGATTAAAGCATTAGCTATCAAGGTACCACCGGTCTTTAGGTTTAGCGCGTTGATGCACCTACAGTAAAATTAATAAGTGTAACTTTGGGTGAACAAGTCTCTGTTGTTCCTGTAATTACGTTCTTCTTTACCCAAACAAAATTAGTATTCCTTTTTAAACTGCGGTTATAGGAAATATTACCTAATTTACAAAAATAATGACAAGTAATTCAATTATGCCTTGGATCATACATATTTGAAGTTATGCTTTGGTTTGTATTCATTTGGGTGTGTATGCATATGTGTGACAAGATTGCTTAGGAGTTTGACACTCTTGTGGATTGTTGTAACCAAGTTCTCGGTATCATGAAAAGATGTTGAATTCTTTGTTATAAAATAATTGTGCCATTCGTAATTTTTAATAGCTTTTTCATGCTCAATTATTCTACAACAAGGCTTCTTTCTTATGTGATCCATATTCCAACGAAGAGTATCAAATGCTGCACAGAGTTGTCTATTATGTTCAAGGGCTTCTTTACAACCTTCCACTACTTCGTCAAACTTCTTTTTGCATTCACTAAGATCAACAGTGAGCTCAGCAATATGGACAGGTTTCTTATGAATTACTTTTAGGTCTTCATTTATTGCCAGAGATTTCTGAATTTGTTCATTCAAATATTCATTTTTCTCTATCAGTATATCATGATCCTTTCCAAATGACTCAAGTTTTTTAGTGACTAAAAACTTTGCATCTTTCAATTTTTTATTTCTAGCAATACAGGAGTCATGTGATTCATTAGATATTTGTTTATATTGTTTTGGCTCACGACTGATTTTGTTTGCATAATCTTTTAAATCCTTACAAATATATACTAATTCATCATAGGTAGGTTCTTCGATTACCTCTTCTTGGAATGGTGATTTCCCCTTACCATTTTCAAGAGCCATAAATCTGAAGTCATTGAGTGCCTGGTCATCATCGTTGTCGCTTGAGTCTAAATTGAGCCAAGTTGCCTTGAGCGCCTTCTTTCTGTAACTTGAATTTAAAGTGTATGCTTTGTTCTTGTCTTGAGAGAGAGGACAATTTGCATGGATATGTCCTTCCTTCTTACATTTATAGCACATATCCTCCTTGTCCTTGTCTCTTCCTCTCTGAAACCTGCCATATTTTTTTATGTTTAAGATACTTACTAAATTGCTTGGCCAGCAGCACGATATCCTGGTCAAATCATGCATGGTCTAATTCTGAATTTGTATGTCGTGAGATTGCGGTTTTTAGGTCTATAGTCTTTTCTTCGGTTTTGGGAATGACTCCAAAGTTTTTACTGTATTTTTTTGTCTATGCCATCTCCATCTCATGCGTTTTCAATTTTCACTTAAAAGTATAGTAATTGAATCCATTCTCTTCAAGTGTCTCTCGCATTGCAGCAGCTTTGATATCTCATTCCGGTGTGAGACAGCTTATATCAAAATTAGATTTTGGGAAAATTTATATTTTCTTGTTTTATTCTTCTACTGTGCATCTCTTTATATACACAATATATTCTTAGAGAAGGGGTACAATTGATTGGGAAGATTAAGGAAATGAGAGATTTGAGGGAATCTATTCCCTATAAATTAGAAAACAGAATATACAGATTTATTCTTACTATATTTCAACACTCCCCTTCAAGTTGGTACATAGATATTGAACATGCCCAACTTGTCCACAAACTTCAAGAAGATCCGATTCAAAACTGTCTTTGTAAGAATATCCGTGAGTTGATCTTCTGACTTAACCTTAGAGATCTCAATAATTTTCTCATCCAATTTCTCCTTGATGAAGAATCTATCCACCTCTATATATTTCGTCCTATCATGTTGAACTGGATTGGCAACTATATCACATGCCGCTTGACTGTCATAATACACCTTGATAGGCTCATTCGTACCACATCATAAATTCTGTAACAAGAGTTTCAGCCATAAAACTTTAGTTATACTTAATGCTACTCCACTATTCTCAGCCTCTGCACTAGAGCGTGCAACGACATTTTTCTTTTTGCTTCTCCATGTAACTAAATTTCCTCTAGCAAAGGTAAACTATCCTGAAGTGGAGTGTCTATCAACAACAGATCCTGCCCAATCGGCATCAGTATATGCCTCAATCTTCATGTGACCATGTTACGCAAACAAGACCCATTTTCCTGGAGCAAACTGTATATATCCCAGAATTCTCATCATGGTATCCATGTGTTGTTCATGAGGTGCATGCATAAACTGACTCACCACACTTAAGGCATATGACAAATCTGGCCGCGTATGTGCAAGATACATCTGCCATCCTACCAATCTCTGATATCTTTTCTTATCACACGGTACTTGATCTGGATCATTGCAAAGTTCATTCCTTATTCTAGCGGTGTATCAATAGGCTGACAAGCAGACATTTCCATTTTCTTTGACAAATCCATACTTTCTTTGAGACAGAAATATACCATTTCTAGAGCGAGAAACTTCAATACCAAGGAAATATCTCAAAGGGCCAAGATCCTTCATTTCGAACTCTTGTGACAAGTAACTCTGTAGTGTCTTTCTCTCATCAGGATCATCTCCAGTTACTATCATATTGTCACGCCCCGCTTCCCAAAAATATAGAATACGGGTACGTAACACAAGCCCAGCGAATGAATACAATCATCCTTAAGTTGTTTCAGAAATCTTACAACATATCACAGGCAGTATATCAGAGTCAACATATATCAGAGTCAAAATATCGCAGTCGAAAGCAAAGAGTGGGACCAACATGCAACATCGAGATAATTTCACCAACAGGAATTAATTGAAATCAAATATCTTGTTCTCAAATAAAACAGAGTCTGGAAAACAAATATTCTGGGCCACATCGCCCAAAACAAAATAAATAATACACGTGTCTCAAATACAGAATTGAATCAAGTCTCAGGAATACAGAATAATGTTATAACAGGAAATAGAAATAATAATATCAGCATCTAATATTGCGAGCCACTAGTACCATCTTGAATCTGTCCACCATAATCTGCAATCATCGAATGCAGGAAAAAGGAAAAGAAGAAAACACAGTACCCGTCAATGGCAAGTCCGGGTCACAAATAGAATAGGTTACAAGCACATGGACACTATCTAACCACAGGATATACTAACAGGTATGGATAAACCTATGTCTAGTGTCAACAGGTAACAGGTAACATGTATGATTATCAGGAATTCAGGTAATCAGGTAAATATGTATCAAGTATCAGGAAAAACAGGTAACAGGATAATCAGGTAATCATGTAACAGGAAATCATGAATCAGGTAAACAGGTTCATCAGGTTATGCTAAGTCTAATCTTTTATTAACTATCTAGGTAGCACGACATGTGCCCCAAATTATATCATATGGTTGCTACAACAAACAATTTCGCTTAGTAAAATTTTCATAATGGAGTCCATAGGGCAGTGTACTTGGGTACAGGAAACAGGCAGAACCCAGTGGCTCTCTTTTACTCTACACCTTCTTACATAAGCAGCAATGTAGACAGGGTCAGTAACAGGTAAACAGGCAGGTAGGACACTAGTCCTCTTCCAAGTACACGTTTCTATTTCTTCCACTAATAGAATCTTTCCTTAAACCCCGGCTTAGTTACTTTTATTAATAATATCATCAACAGACATGAGAGTGTGCTAAATGATGTCAAACTAACAGGTTATACTCAGGTTTAAACTCAGGGAATTAGATCAGTAAGTATAGGTACAAAACATTCACAAATACGAGCAAAATGGTATAGATTTATAAACAGGACAGCAAGACCAGTCTGTACAAAAACAGTGATCCAAAAATCTACAGGCATGCAAATCATGATCCGTCGAAGGATCTGGAAACTAGACTTCCTCACGCTTCTAACGGGTATAATAAATCCATATGCTATTTCACAACGTCTCGACTTAAAACAAAATTCAACACAGTTTTCATGTACAGCCAGAAAACAGGGGAAGAACTTAAACCACATGAAAACAGCATACAAAGTTGTTAATTAAATCCACGAAAATTCTGGGGTAATCCCCTATATGTATAGTCTCAAAATATTGATTTTCATATTTTTACAGAAAGTATAGATATGTTTTCAAAAATAGAAAATAACACATAACACAGTTTTGATGGATCTGGAATTCTTTAACACCGCTGTACAAAATCATACATATCTTGCACACAGCGCATCAAAATCCACTTCCGCCAAAACGGGATGAAAGTAGATACAATTACCCAACTTTCATATCTCACACAAAATATTCATACAGTAATTAAAAATAAGGTGAACACGGCATTCAACGTACAATCACACGCAGTTTACAGCAAAAGTGACATCTAGAAAAGGATGTAAGGCATCACTCAAAACTCATCTTTTAATTATCACAAAAATCAGAGAACTACCTAACATCATGGTGAAATACAGGACAAAACCTTGTGGCATGAAATTATGTCTAACTTTGGTCTTGAAAATAGTTTGTCCACAAAAATTACTCCGAACTGAATCTGGAAACTACCGATACACAGGCACTAAAATAATCATAACTAATTCATACGAAGTCCAAACAGGGTGAAATCATTGGGGTTAGAAAATAGATTCAGTTATCTACGGATTTCTCAGAAATAGTCATGTTGAGATTCGGACTCTAATCCAGGTAAAAACAGCAATCAATCCAGTTACATCCAAATTTCCAGATTTCTCAACTAAACTTCAAAACGTCGTAACTTCTACAAAAGTAATCCAAACTCTTCCAAATTCGAATCGTTGTATACCCAATGTCTAATTATCATAAAAGAGGGTAACTGACATGTCAAAATCTAGTATTTCTCATATGGGCGTTCAATCAAACATCGGTTACACAATATGTCACATACGCGATTAAAATCGCGTTAGGGTGAATCCTAAGGCATAACCCTATCAAAATTTAAGTCCTAAGTCGTCTATGGCCTGTTTTGAACAATAGAGACGAAACCCACAATTAAAAACATGATCTTTGTCCGTCTCTAGTCTCAAACTATCCTATGTGTGAACTTTCTACTTGTATCAACCTAAGAAATTTAAGTACAAGTTACTTGCCTTTTTGTGATGACGAACGCGACGAATCCAAGCCTTTCAAGGAAAACCCACGAGCAAGACGCCTTCTAGCGCGATCTCGAGCGAATCCCACGAACAAGATGCTCCAACGGTTGATCCCTTCGACACACGAACCGAAGTGGGAGATGCCCACTTGTCAAATCAGCGAAGAGAGGTGTTGTTCGCTGACTTGGGGTCATATGGTGCTGATTTGGTGCTTGGCCGGTCACAAAAAGAGGAGAGACGAGGTAGAATCGAGGCGAAGTAGTATAAAATAGCGGAGAAGAGAGATATGGTTGGTCGGCCAAGGCAAGAGAGGGCAGGGGAAGGTCGGCCTAGGGTAGAAGAAGGCAGGCCGGGGTGGTTTAAGGAAAGGGTAGCCGGCACACAATAGGAGAGGGAAGAAATAGATTAGGGTTAGGGATTATTTAGTATTAGGGGTATATATAGGAGATCAAATGTGGG
Source organism: Hemerocallis citrina (assembly GCA_017893485.1). NCBI lineage: Eukaryota > Viridiplantae > Streptophyta > Magnoliopsida > Asparagales > Asphodelaceae > Hemerocallis > Hemerocallis citrina. The sequence continues at coordinate 43,796,777 of CM030367.1, forward strand.
TTAATGGGTAGTGGATATCAATAGAAAACCATAGGTATACAAATGGGTAATGGATATTGGGTAGATTTCAAATGGGGATATAAAATACAATGAATCCTATAGCTCCTAAAAATCTCCTTAAGGGCCAAAAATTTCAAATTGGTCAAAACTCCCCTAAAAATTCACCATGACCCTAAAATAATATTAATACATGAACGAGATCAAGAAATTGAGTAAAAGAGCTCAAAATGTCGAAAAACGGCCAAACGGCGCACAACAGCAAAAAGGAAGTCAAAACTGCCAGAAAAATATTATAGAATAAAAATAATTAAATTTTATTATTCCGAAAAATACAATGGAAAAATAATAATTCACAAAAAATGAAGAATATCCTCAAAATACCAAAAAGCGAAAAACAGGGGTTACACATATCATCCACATATATAATTAGAGCAGTACTCTTACCATCTTTCCTTTTTAGGAATAAGGTATGATCTGAATTACTCTGACAATATCCGAATTTCTTCATGGATTTTGTAAATCTCCCAAACCAAGATCTTGGCGACTACTTGAAACCAAACAATGCTTTCTTCAAACGACACACTTTATTACTATGTTGGACGGGTCTGTTTGATCCTGGTGATAGATCCATGTTCTCCATGCAAAAAGGCATTCTTCACATCAAATTGTTGTAACGGCCAATCAAGATTTGTAGCAAGTGACAGTAGAACTCGAACTGTGTTAAACTTTGCCACAGATGCAAATGTTTCATCATAATCAATTCCATAAGTTTGAGTGTACCCTTTGGAAACCAACCTTGCCTTGTATCTCTCTATGGAACCATCAGACTTATACTTCATCGTATAAATCCATCTGCATCCTACCGAATTCTTTCCTGATGGCAGTTAGTCTATCTCTCAAGTCTCATTCTTCTTCAAGGACTTCATCTCATCCATAGCTGCTTTCCACCTTGGATTGGCTAAGAATTCTTGCACACTGTTAGGAATAGATACAACAGATAATTAATTCACAAATGACTTATTTAATTCAGAAAATTTGTGAGTGGACACATAATGACTCATGGGATACTTGACATTACTAGTGGGATCAGGCTCATAAATAGGTTTTGGATACCTCTGGTGGTACGATTCGGAAGTTCTCTTCTTAGAGCTTTAGACAACGACGACGATTGGTTTTGGGGTTCTGACGGTGAGGTGACACTAGCGATGGCATTGATCCTGACGGCTCATCTTCGAGGAGGATCGGCACCGATTGTAGTTCCTTATTGAGGTCTTCTTCCTCAACCAAATAATTTTCATTCGAGTGATTGTTACCACTTACATCCTCAACCAAATCTTCATTCGAGTGATCGTCACTACTTACATCCACATTTTCACTCCTTGTATTTAATTGTTCACTCTGAATGGTAACCACTTCATCATAAGCAAGAGTCTGAACTTCACTTCGGTACTCCCCCTGAAGTTCAACCTCAGAGAAAAAAATATATCTCGTTTTCATGGAATACAACATCCATAGTCACAAACATCCTTTGAGTTGGTGGGTGATAACACTGATACCCTTTCTTATCCTCTGCATATCCCACGAAAACACATCGTACAGCTCGAGGAGTTAACTTGTTTCGCTCATGTTGATGAAGGTGGACAAATGCAACACACCCAAACACACGAGGTGGCAAGTTGACGACTATTGGAGCATTCACAACTTCAGTTAATGCCTGAAATGGCGTGATGAAATTCAGGATACTAGAGGGAACTCGGTTGATTAAGTATGCAGGTGAAGTAATAGCTTCACCTCAATATATGAGAGGCATATTGCCCTGAATAAGGGAAGCACAGACCACCTCGAGGAAGTGTCTATTTTTTTTCTTTCTGCAACCCCATTTTGTTGTGGTGTATACGAGCATGTGGTCTGGTGAAAATCCCGTATTCCACCAAATATTGTTGTAGATTTGAACTCAGATACTCGCTGCAATTATCACTCCTAAGAACTTGTATCTGAGCTTTATACTGCGTCCTAACCCACTTGTGAAATTTCTGAAATAAACCATTAACTTCACTTTTAGACTTCATCAAACAAATCCAAGTCATACGCGTACACTCATCAATAAATGTTACAAAACATTTTGCTCCTCCAAAGGTAGTGTTTTTGGATGGACCCCAAACATCAGAATGAATAATCATAAATGAGAGAAAGCTTTTTCTTAGATTTGGAGGAAAAGTGACATGGTGACTTTTTGCGAGCTTACACACATCACACCGAAATGTATAAATATCCAACTTCGAAAATTAACTTGAAATAATTTATTCAAATATACAAAAGAAGCATGCCCCAGACGTCGATGCCATAACCAAATCTTTGATTACTTCTTCTCCCCCTCGGATCCTTCTACAGATAGAGCTTGATCAACTTGTTTGAACTTTCAGATTCTAAATCTAGGTAGTAGAGCTTTCCGTGTCTAACCCCATAACCAATCGTCTGGTGAGTCGGAATATCCTTAAAACATTTAATGGGAGGGCCAAAAAATTACAATACAATGTAAAGTAGTAGTTATTTGGGCAACATATAACAGATTAAAATTCAATGATGGCACAACTAGTACAAAATCTAAGGTAAGGGTTTTTGTAAGAGATATGAGACCCTCGCCAATAACGGTGGCAGGAATACCACTGGAAGTGGACACACTGAATTTGGTGGATGGTTGTAAGGTTTGGACTTATCTAGAATCAAAAGTCATATGGTCGGTAGCACCTGAATCAATTATCTATGTATTATTCATAACAGAGGCAGAAATATTAAATACCTTACCATCATTACCTGCAGCACTAACTAATGTAGAGGCAGAGCTAATACTTTTTTCAGCTCAATCAGAAACTCCAACGGCGATAATGGGTTGATTGCAATTCTTCTTCCGAGTATCCCTGCTATGATCTAGTTCTCCGGATAGCCGATAATCTTATAACAACGAGCTTTCGTGTAACCGATCTTGCAACAATGAGTATACTTCCTTGACTTATACAGTAGTTTTGGTCCCATGGTTAAGAATATCAAACACTACTAACAACAACACTACCCTTCGATCGAAACACCAGCAGTGGGTGGGCACAACCGCAAACAGCAGATAGTAATAGAACAACCAATAGAATAGCTCCTTTTAGATCTGATCTAGATCAAATCCAAGAGCCTGAACACCAAACAACAAAAATACACCAATGGAAAATCGGATCTGAATAGATCCAGTAACACAGCAAACAGCAAACAGCAAATAGCAAACAACAGTCGACAGATCAGATTAGATCAGATCAGATCAAATACAAATGGCTGTGATTGGATCTGATCAGCAAGTGCAATAGCAACAAACAACAAAAATCTAGTTTGCGGGTCGGGTACGAAACTTTGGCTTGCGGATCTGCGATGATGCCAGGGATCGACCGCACAACAAGAGATCGGGGTCGGCGATGGGATCAGGAGACTTCGGGATCGGGATCGGATCGATGGCAGGGGATCGGGATGAGTGTGAGTCGGTAGAGCTCGCCGGATGTCGTAGTTGAAGGAGGAGCTGAAGTCGAAGAAGTCGGAGTTAAAGGAGCTGAAGTCAAAGAAGTCGTGGGAGGTTTCTAGTCTGCCGGAGGAGTTGCTGGATTTAGTGGCGAGCTGCGTCAAGCTCAGGTCGATGAAAGTGTCAGTGAAATTCTCAGATAACGTTAGGGAAGTCGGGATCGAGGCTGAGCTTTCGGTGGTGGCAAGTAATCTCGATCAGATGGTTTCGATCAATCGATGGTCGGAGTCGGATCTTCAAAGGTGAGGGTTCAACTGAGATTTAGGGTTTCGGGATCAACAGGTAGAAAAGAGTAATCTTCTTATTCTTCTTCTTTTTCTTCTTCTTCTTCTTTACCTAGCCTAGGATATTTTAGGCTCTCATACCATATCAAAATTAAATTTGGGAAAAATTCATATTTTCTTTTTTTATTCTTCTACTATGCATCTCTTTATATACACACTACATTGTTGAAGATGGAGTACAATTGATTAAGAAGATTAAGAAGATGAGAGATTTGAGAGTTGTTCCCTATAAATTAGAAAACAGAATATACAAATTTATTCTTACTATATTTCAACAGCTTATGAGTTTTTCGACCTTTCGGTCATCATCTAACCCTTACCTAAGCTCTCAAGTTCATGTGCAGTTATGCCAAAGGGCTAGCATCCGGTGTACATTTTCTCTGGAATTATACGAAAACCATCAAACTTATAAAAGCATAATGTAACTTTGGTTTTTACCTCAGCCGTTATTCCCTCATAATGCTTTAGCATATTGTTCCAGATTTTGTAAGCCGTTTTTACAGTTGCCCACATCGTATAAGTTCTTCATTATTCAAGTCTGCATATAGTCCAGTCATGGATTTGGAGTTTGCAGTTTTTAGTGATAGCTCAGCCTTTGTGAAGGTCCTTTCTCCATCACTGACATGGATATCTATTTTATTTATGCAAATGTTCCATACTTCTTCTCCAAGCATCTGTAAAAAGTGAGACATGCAAACTTTCCAAATATCATAGCATTCTTCATTACAATAAGGTGAACATGTGAGACTTGGTCCATTGGAGTTAGATGCATCCGATGGGTAAAAAGTCTTCGGGATGAGGGATTTCGGTCATTGGACATTTTGCTCTTATCTTTTAAGCTATTAATGAGAACTTTGCTCTGATACCATTGTAAATCACCCTAGGAGGTGAATAGGGTGATTGGATGGAAAGTAAGAAGATAGAGTTAGAAAAATCAAACATAGTAAGTACACAGGACACAACGATATAACGTGGTTCGACCCACAGGTCTACATCCACACCTCCCACTTGTAGCAATTTGCCACCACAAGCGTTCCACTACACTTAAAACACAGTACAGTGTGTTCTTGGTATTCAGGCCGAGAGACTTATTACACCCACATGACTTCTATATATAAGACCCATAAAACTGTCTCTTACCGAAGCGAATGAAAAAGAAAAATAGTAAGATCGATGTCTTGACTAAGAAAACAATAAAAGCGCACACTATTTTGATCGTTGAGAAAGTAGTGAGTTGAGAAGAATTAGAGTTGTAAGAGATGAAGAATACTCAGTGAATTCACCTCTATTTATCACTTCTTTGGAAAACAATGAAAAGACATGCCAAAAACTACTTTTTTGCAGGTACTGGTCAACTTCAATTATGAGCAGTCAACCGTCAAACTCTCAGCCAAAAACAAAGAGATTGGCAGTCGACTACATCAAATTTTCACTTGAAGTGTGGTCATCTGTTGAGATGACTGTATTTTTGTGCGGTCGGCCGTTACTTACCAAAAACAAATTATTTAGTGAATCCACTCTATATTTTTTCTTTCACTCAATATTCCATCAACAATTTTTTACATATATATTCCTCACAATTACAGAAGTAATATTCTTGATCTTGCTAGCTTCTTGAGGATTTGAGCACATGTTTTTTTGTGTAAGAATCTCTTTGATATTTTACAATCTTTTCGATACTTTCCTTTTTAAGTTGAATCTGAATATCTTTTGAATCTTCATTTGAATTTCGAATCCCCATTATCTTGTACATATCTTAATTGAAAATATTAGTAATAAGAGTATGTTTTGTACACATCAATCTTAGGGTCAATAGATACCCTATTTAGTGTTGCATATGGGAGAAGAATTTAGAGAGTAAACTATGATGAAAAGTAGTCATGCACTATCAAGCTGTGAAGCACGGGTACCCCAAAATGCCCCCCGTACCAGTACCGGGTGCGTATCGGGTGCGGATACGCACGGATACATTCCGGGTACGCACCCGATACGTATCTGAAACATTTTTAAATAAAAAAAATGAAAAAACCCTTCGATACGGGCTGGGTACGCCCGGGTGCGAATCGGGTGCGCCCGGGTGGGACCATTAAGGGGAAAAAAAAATTTATACATTAGTCAACAATCCCCTCCCCCTTTCTCATTCACGCTCTCTCTCTCTCTCTCTCCAAAATCCCCTTTTCTCAGAGGAACCCTAAATCCCTCTCTCCCCAAAATAAAATCTCCCCTCTCCCAAATCGATCCGTCTCGCCCCAAAATCGAGCACCTCCGCCTCTTCGCGCCTCCACCTCAACGTCGCGCATGCCCTCTCTCTCTGAAAACGACGCTACTCCGGTCTGGACTCCACGCCCTTTCTCTCCGAAAACGCTGCTCCGGTCTGGAACCTCTCTATTCGATTTTCACTTCTACAAGGTTCGATTTTCACTTCTCAAAATCGAACCTCTCTACAAGGTTCGATTTTCACTTCACTTCACTTCTTCACTTCTCTCCACAAAATAAAAATTAGAAAAGTTTCTAGTTACTGATTGAAAGCAGCTGATTGAAAAAAAAAAATTAAATAAGTTTAAATGAAGCTACTGCAGAAAAAAGAAGCTACTGATTGAAAGCAGGAAAAAGCAAAAAAAATTAGATAAGTTTAAATTAAAAAGAAGCTTCTGAGTGTTGGTTTGTGTTAGGTTTTATTTGCTTGCAATATTCTCAAATCTACTGAATGTTAGGTTGTATTTGACTGCTAGGTTTGTGTTAGGTAGTAATGTTCTCAAATCTCAAGTCACTGACTGAGTGATTGTTAGGTTTGTATCATATTGAAATATTCGCTATTACGTTGCTTACTATTATCATATTATGTTAATAAGTTAAATTTCTACTTATTATTATGTTCTTCATTGTCTTTAATTGCTAATCTATTTTTTGTTTTTAGGACTTTTGATTTCCATCTTTGAAGTTCCCACCAATGAAAAGCAAAAATGTCGTAGGTGCAAAATAGAGGTATGGTTACATTTACAATTTATAGTTTACAATCATTCTTCTAGTTATTATAACTTTTTGAAATTTTATATTTTTATTACATAATGTATAATAAATTTATTATTTTTATATTCAACGTACCCATAACGTACCCGTATCCTATATTTTTGAGAAATCACGTATCCGCGTACCCGAGTCGTGTCGTACCCGTATCCCGTACCCGTGTCTGTGCTACATAGCTATCAAGAACATCAAAATATGTCTACCCAGTGACCACTTTAGATGAATATCCAGACGAAAGTTATCTTTTTCTTTTATTTTGAATATCCATTCGGATGAATATCTTCTTACTGTTAGATATTCTGTTGTTAGATCCTTTTATGATTCACATGATATGGCGGGGGGGAGTAAAATATTTCAGAGAGCCATACATGTGGTAATGCCTCTGAATTTACTATACAGTGACTTGATTTCTGTCTTATATAATAGTTCATAATATACCTTTCACTGTAATGTACCTCGTAAAATAAATGTGGTGATGCTTCTTGTATTTTGTGACACTTAATAGGTGAGAACATAGTATAGAGATATGACAAACTTTGAAACATATAGGAGTAAACATAGATGGCTCTTATTTTAAATATAATAACAATATAGAGATTATCCCAAAAACAAAGGAAACAAAGAACAATAAGAAGGAAGGTTATGTTGGATGTATAAGTATATATTCTCAGTATAATAGAATTATATTGTGTATATTGTTCTATGGGGCATTATTGGAACGGGTTGAGTGGGCATAAAGCCCAGTACCCTAAACCCAGTCTAATCTCTTATAAAACTGGTCTAGAGGTAATGCCCTGTAATATTTTAATACTGATAAACAGGATATAATATCTTAAGCGGCTAAGAGATAAACCCAACTCTAATTACTCCTCATTAGATCTAACAATCTTAAGATATTAAACACCACCGTCTCCGACCAGAGTGTCGCCACTATCACCGATCAGAGACACTGCCGGCACCGACCGCGACTGTAACCGCCATCGTCGCAATCGTCTGCAACCATAAATGCCATCGTCGTCAGCTTCGCCGCTGTCATCACAGGCCGAAGGGACACCCGTCGCCAGCGAGGATCTCCCCTTTGGCCTCGTTCTCGAACTCGAGCATCGCCAGATCTAGATCTGGTCTGGACTTGCTGTTCAGTGTGTGGGGCAGATCACGGGATCCACCAGTAGATCGTTGTGTGTAGAGCTCTCTTGTTGGTCAGGACTTGTTGTTCGGTGTTTGGGGCCGAGTACGTGGTCCGCTACAGTACAAATCTGGGCTCCTTCTTCCTCTTGATTCATTGTTGTGTGCATCCAACTCTTCAGATTTGGTCCATTCTAAACTCAAGTTATTTGCTTTTCTCTGGTTCATTGTTAATTAAACAATTTTATAGAAAAAACCCATCTCTTGACTAAAATTATATAAGTAGTAATTATTCAGTAAAAACCTTCTATTGTTAGAAATTTATTGTTTATTCATGTGCGATGAAAAAACATAATCGTCTATACGAGGTTCCTAAATTAGAGGGATTCAGTAGTGCTGGATTTAATATTTGGAAGAGAAAAGCCCAATACGGGATGAAATTCATGAAAATTTTATATACATGTCAAACAACCTATGATTAATGTGTTGAAGATGTTGATGATGCAACGTAGGTAACTGATAAGGACTTGTATAGAGAATTCTTATTAAATAGCATATCAGATCGCCTTGTAGATGTGTATATGAAATATGAAACAGCTAAATAAATTTGGGATAATTTACTGGATGAACTTAAGAAGGAAGATAAACTGTCTAAAGCACATCTAGTTGATAAATTCATGGGTTTTTGTTTTAAAGAAGAAAAGGCAATCCTTCCTCAGGTAACGGATTTAGAGAATTAGGGAAACTAAAATCAGAAAACATTACTGTGTGTGATGAGTTCCTTACTGGTGCAATAATCTATAAGTTACCTGCTTCGTGGCTATCTTTTAAGACTGAGATGTATAGGTTGCCTGAACAAATTAAACTTGCACATCTGAAATGCTGCATCAAAGTAGAAGTTGAGACAAGAACTAGGATGAAATTAGAATTAGTTAATAAACAACTTTCAACTACTAATGTGTTAACCAATACTAAACACACTCTTAAGTTAAAAAAGAACAAGTTTAATTCTAAAGGTGAACCAAATAAGTTAGAAGCCACGAAGAAAATTGTTAAGAAGAAGGAAAAATGTTACAACTGTAGAAAGTGGGGTCATCATGCCTTTGAACAAATTAAACTTGCACATCCGAAATGCTGCATCAAAGTAGAAGTTGAGACAAGAACTAGGATGAAATTAGAATTAGTTAATAAACAACTTTCAACTACTAAACACACTCTTAAGTTAAAAAAGAACAAGTTTAATTCTAAAGGTGAACCAAATAAGTTAGAAGCCACGAAGAAAATTGTTAAGAAGAAGGAAAAATGTTATAACTGTAGAAAGTGGGGTCATCATGCCTCTGAGTACAAGCTGCCCAAAGTGGAACAACCTAAGATGGAAAATGTGAACTTGTTAGAGAGGAAAACTGAGCCCACAAATTTTCTGTGTGCTGTTGGTGATGTCAAGGCCAGTACCTCTGCTAGTTGGTTGTTGGATTCGGAAGCTACCTGCCCAGCTTGCAATGATGACGGCCTATTATATGATCTGAAAGCTGTAAATGAGTCGGTTTCAATGGCAAATGGAGAATCAGTGAAGGTTCTTCAGACTGAGACAGCAAATCTCAGTCTCTCCTCAAGTAAAACTTTAATTTTGTGCAATGTTAAATATGTGCCTGCTTTAGCAAAGAACTTGATCTCTATTAGCTTACTAATCATGCTGGTATGGTTGTTACTATGATTAGTGGTAAAGCTATCTTGTCTATAAAAAAAATTTATTTTGGATGTGCTTATTTAGTTAATGGCATGTACAGAATTAGTTTAGCAGATGAAGTAATCAACAATATTAGTTCCAAATTGTGTAGTCCACTTACATGGCATAATAGGCTGGGACATGTGAACTATGTTAAGATTCTTAATGTTGCTAAAACTTTTAACTTGCCAATTGACACATCCATAGAATATGACAAGTGTGAAGTGTGTGCTCACATAAAGATAACTAGAAGACTTTTTCATACCGTCTCTAGGAATACACAATTACTTGAGTTGATACATTCTGACATTTGTGATTTCAAGAGTTTTGTGACACAAGGAGGTTGGAAGTACTTAATCACTTTCATAGATGATTACTCTAGATATTGTCACATTTATTTGTTAAAAACTAAGGATGAAGCACTAGAAAAATTCAAAGAAATTTAAAACCCTGTTGAGAATCAGTTAAATGCTAAAATTAAAAGATTTAGATCAGATAGAGGTGGAGAATATGTCTCATTGGGATTCACAGAGTTTTGTAACTCATATGGAATCATAGCAGAAACTACAGCACCTCACTCATTATAGTCAAATGGTATCTCCGAAAGAAAGAATCGAACACTCACAGAGATGTTGAATTTTATGTTGTTGACTATTGGGTTACCTTCACACTTTTGGGGTGAGGCTGTACTGACTGCTAATAATATTTTGAATATGTTACCACACTCTAAGTTACCTGCTATACCGTATGAACTCTGGCATAAACACACACCTAATTTTAACAAAGTAAGAACTTGGGGCTGTATTGCTTTTGTTAGAATAACAGACCTTAGAAGGCCTAAAGTAGGACCTCGAACAAATACGTGTGTGTATTTGGGTAGTGCAGTTGATAATGCTGCAGACAGATTTTTAGATCTATCTCTTAACAGAGTAATAGATACAAGAGATGCAGAATTCTTTGAAGATATGTTCATCAAAGATAAAGGCATCTCATTATCTGAACACACAGACGCAAGTAATGATCCACAACAGGAATCCAGATACATTTCAACTGACATTGAACCCTCACATAGCATTGAACTAAGAAGACTCTCCACAAGAAATAAAACTCCCAGAACCTATGGTGATACTTTGTGACCTATGCACTAGCAGCTAATCCTATTAGTGTTAAGAAATTCTAAGGTCTAGCGATGGTTTGCTTTGGAAAGAAGCAATTGATGATGAAATTGACTCTTTATTGCAGAACAACACTTGGAAATTAGTTTTTATTAATTTGCCAGTAGGGGCTAAAACTATAGGAAGCAAGTGGGTTTTGAAGAAAAACTTAATCCTGATGGAACTGTAGCTAAGTATAAAGCACGCTTAGTAGCTAAAGGTTATACTCAACAATGTAGGGTGTACTATTTTAATGTTTATTCACCTGTAGTCATATTACTACAATAAGAATTCTTCTAGCCATAGCATCTATTGAAAAATTTGTTATTCATCAAATGGATGTTAAGACTACTTTTCTAAACGGTGGTCTCAATGAAGAATTCTATATGGATCAACCTGAATGTTTGGTACTTAAAGGTTCAGAATATAAAGTTTGCAAATTAATAAAATCTTTGTATGAACTAAAACAAGCACCAAAACTGTGACATGAAAAATTTAATAAAACAATAAAGAGATTAGACTTTGTTACTAGTAATTCTGACAAATGCCTTTATTATCATGTTAAATCGAATAAGATTGTCATTATTTGTTTTTATGTTGATGACCTGCTAGTTGTTGGAAGTGACTTCTCTATTGTTATAGAAGTTAAAACTATGCTATCCAAATAATTCAACATGAAAGATCTAGGTGTTGTGGACACCATATTGGGCATGAGAGTGGGCTTTAGAAGGCAAGGAATAACTCTTAGCCAATTCCACTATATTAAAAAAGTGTTGCAGGACTAGGGATACAATGATTGCAAAAGGTTTAATACACCTTATGATAATGCCAAAAGGTTGACACCTAACGACGGTGCAACAGTGAGACAGTTAGAATACTCTAAACTCATTGGGCGTCTCATGTATGCTATGACATGCACTAGACCTGACATAGCCTTTGTGATAGGCATGCTAAGCAAGTTCACTAGCAATCCTAGTCACTGGAATGCCCTTGAGAGGCTATTGGGATACCTAAACGGTATTCAGGAGTTTGCTTTGTGCTACTCTAGTTATCCTTCAGTGCTAGAGGGATACTCTGATGCATCGTGGTGCTCAGAAAATGGTGACAGTAGGTCCACTAGTGGCCATGTGTTTACAATAGGAGGAGCAGCTGTGTCATGGAAATCTAAAAGTCAGTCTGGTCTTGCAATTTCATCAATGGAGTCAGAACTCTTTGCGCTATCTTGTGATGGTGAAGAAGCGGAATGGATGAAAGACCTATTGTTAGACATTCCTTTGAGTAGGTTTAAAGTAACCACTCTCAGTCTGTATTGTGACAGCCAAGCTGTAAATGTTGTAGCTAACAACACTCTTTACAATGGTAAGAGACGTGTTATGAGCCTTGGACAGGCTAAGTTGAACTATCTCATTAAATAAGGGACTGTTGCCAATATTGATGTATGATCAGGAAATAATGTGATTGATGCCTTTACAAAATGACTTAGTAGAGAATTAATTATCAAAACTGTGGGGAAAATGGGGTTAAAACTCTTGAGGATAAGTTTGAACACCCTAGTTATTTTGATAAATTAGAATCTGAGTCATAGAGTAGTTCAAACTTTAAGCATCAATCTTTAGACAGTTGACATAATTTAGATAATTAGAAAAGTTCTATGTAATTATTGTTGCTATATAACTTCATTCCAAATTTGATAATGATATATATGTTTCAAAACTTACTTAGAATCATCTTTTATTCCAAAAGAAAGCATGAAAAATTGTCGATGTATTTCTGATGTTTAGAATTGTTGTTATATCATTCCCATTTTGATGATATATCTCTTTTATGGGGTTTATGTTTCATTCCAATCTTGATGATTCAGAATTTAACCATAATTGATTCAACAATTCTATCATTCCAATATGAAATATAGTATAGTTATTGTGTAGAAACTATAATAGTTACTTTATTTTGATAAAGATACTTGATTGTGATGCTTATGTTGTACATTTGTATCTATATTGAATTGTATTAAGTTCTCTAGTTTGAACTAGATACCTTTATACATTTCATTTGAACTCTAAGGGAAGCGACTCATGAGATTTCGATTTGTTATGTTTAGAAACAGATGACAGCAAAGGCAATGGAAATGAATCAGTCAACTTTGATTTTGAGAATGACGATTTGCTCGATATGGAGGAGTAGACACAAAAGGAACTCGCAAAAATAGTTTGTCAATTGCTTGAAGGAACTTCTATTTGAGTTTAAGACTCTTTATTTTGATTGAGCTTAAAACTTTTTGTTTATTTTGAAGTTTATTATTTGGTTGACTTGAGATTATGATATTTGTTTTGTTGGTTTAATCTTTGTAACTATTCAATTGTTATGGTCTTAGAACTATTTGATTATTTTGGTTTAGTCATATTTGAAATGTTCAAGTTATAATTGATTTAGCCTATGATTCAATAATTATTTGAATTTTGTGATCCAATAATATAACATTATTTTGCCTAATATATTCGGAATATAGGAGGAGATTGTTGGATGTATAAGTATATATTCTCAATATAATAGAATTATATTGTGTATATTGTTTAATGGGGCAACATGTGTTTACACGTGTTATGTATTGATTATTAGAACGGGTTGAGTGGGCATAAAGCCCAGTACCCTAAATCCAGTCTAATCTCTTATAAAGCTGGTATAAAGCTAGTGCCCTATGATATTCCAATACTAATAAGCAGGATATAATATCTTAAGTGCCTAAGAGATAAATCCTAACCCTAATTACTCCTCATTGGATCTAACAAGTTAAACATAATATTAACACAAAAAATTGTTTAGAAAATTGTTTTGTCAATTTATGTGTCATTACTCAGTCTGACTCTATTCTGTATAAATTGTGTAATTTTCATTCAAAAGTGAAGTTCAAATGAGAAATGACTGCATATTCCGTCTAGTCCTTGAGTAACTATGCGTATTCATAATGTTTAATAATTTATATCTTCCTAATTTACAACAATTGTCTTGTAATTGCACTTGCTCATGCCTGTTTTGATGAGATGCAGGAACTGACACTACAAGACTAACAGTCTTTACCGGCGTTTTTTTTCACATTCACCGGCATTTTTAAACCCCGCAGTAGATACCACTGGCATTTTATAAATTGCCGGTGCAAGTGTCGCTGAATCGTGTGTCGCTGTATCTTATGGACATTCCCCGGCGTTTTTTAACGAACGCCAGTATAGGTTAAAACTACACCGGCGATTGAAAAATGCCACCGAAAGGGTGGTTTCGTTTGGAACTTCTATTTTCGGCCATCACCTACACCGGCGTTTTTGAAACGCCGGTAAAGGTTACCAGTTTTGCTGAAAAACTACCCCGACGCTTGTAAAAAATGCCGAGGTAGATATATATTTTTAAATAAAAAATTAAAATAAAAAAAAACCCTTCAGCACTCTTACAATCAAAACCAATTGCAAAACTAAAAGAGACCCATTATAATATATATGAATGAAGCATAATAGTATAATATCATCAAATTGTAATCTCATAAACATAATAATGTGATCTCACCACATTCATAACCAAAATATGGAGTTCAAAATATTGAGTTACAATGAGTAAAAAAAATTATTTTCACTGTCAAATTCAGGCAAACAAGATACTAACTGAAATAAAACTTATACTTTTATAATACTCATGAGAGAACCGAAACCACAACATAAGTTCAAACAGGATTATTTCATCACTAGTTACTCCTCTGGTAAATCATAGTATGCAACTTCAGTTACATAATCCATCTCATCATCACTTAAAACCAATGAGAAAGAACAATCTCATTTTCAAACCCAAGCAACAAGCATAAACATTATCTTAGAAACTGATACTCATCTAGACATCATGATATAATTGTATATAAAATTTAGATAAAAAAATTTCCATCACTAGTCACTCATATATAAAAAAATCATAGTGTGCAACTTCAGATATATTATCCATCTCATCTCCAAATTCAGACAAAAAAGTAACTCGTGAAACCAAACTTCTAGACAAACCATTGCTCAGTTCTAGACAAAACAGCCCCAAACAATGAACATACATTTGGGGCTCTTAATTGAGTTCGAAAGAAAGTCTAAGCAACCCTACACCTAGGACCACTCAACTGGGCATCTAAAAAACCCGATAAACCTACAAGAAGAGTAAAGAAGAGTAAAGAAGGCAATTGAAACATCAACATAAACAGCTCCCCAAAATAGCAGCCTCGACAACAAGCATGTTGTCGTTTTTCGTTTCAATGGCTATTCGAACCCGATCAAGCATCAACTATAACATACATTTATACATCAAACCAAGCTTGAAATAAGATGTTAAAATTCCTCTGAATGACAACACCATTAACATAAATAGCGAATAGTTTTCCTCCCCAAAAATTCATTAGGTACCAAGTTTCAGATTGCATACCCCAGACATCATCCAATTTGATGAACACTTGATTTAAGAAAGGAGATAGTGGAGGGTCGATCAATGAGTAAGTATATAATAATATGTGCAACCCAAGCCACAGAAACAATCAAACTGAAAGTAGGAGAGCATTACTTCTTTCCCTTTAAATATTTGAGAGTAGAAGAAAATAATGTACACCACATGAGCATAACCTTTTATACTATAGACAAATTACCAAACACAAGTTCTTAAAGGTAAATATACAAGAATAAGCATTTAGATCAAAAGAGATAAAACTAGTTTGATCCCGTATTAATCTTTCCTCACAATACTTTCAGTAACAAACATGAAATGTTTATTTCCTCACAAGATATATACCTGATATAAATTCTAGAAGCCCTCAGGTATATAGTTGTACTTTAAAATGAGCAAGCAGGAAAATGATTGTATGTTGCAGAAGCAATAACTTTCGATTTATAGACAACATTACCACATAAGTTGTTAGACGGAAACAGGCCCATGTGCAGTAAGAAAAAATATGCAACAAAATATCAGTTCTATCCCTACAAATCCTTTCTTCCCATCCTTTGATATCAATTGCTGGCATTTCTTTGTCCACACAAGATAAATAACTTGTCACACATTCTAGGATTTCTAAGGCATAGTTTGGTGTTATTGCGAAACAACAAGTGCTTAAGCAAAAAGTGTTACAAGCGGGAAGTGCTTCTCATAGCAAGAATCTATTGGGAAACAATTCCACAAAAGCAAAACATGAACTTCACCCGACCAAGCAAACATGCACTCTACTACTCCCGGCACCACTCCTTGTTTGGACAAGCATTACAGAAACCCATCTTCTCCTCCAAATTCACATATTAAGAAGACATATAGCATCCCTAATTAGATGGGCATATTACTCCCTAACAAAACGCTTTAAACAAAACACATCCATCCCCCACAAATCCAGTCACATATTCATTCCTAATAATGGTGAGACCCAAGCATCGGTAGTCCCTCAGGTTACTTCGTCTTGTAAAACATGGACTATCCATTTAGCTTAATGGATTCAGCAACAATGACTAAAATACCCCTATCATCATCCTTTTTCATCATATGGATTCAGCTTAATGGATTCATTATGAAATCATACTAAACTTGCGAATAGTTTCACTACTCTTAAAATTTAGAGATGCATGTATTTGTTATTTGTTAATAAAATTTGCTTTTCCCCTTTATGAAAGTTAGTGAAACCTCATATCATTATTAAGTTAATAATTTAGTATGATTTCATAATGGATTAGACATTCTAAATCCATCCTAATAAATAAACAAAGCAAGAAACATACCAGTAAGGTGAGACCATTCAATCCAACAACAAGATCAAAATAGCACAACTTTAATCAAATCCGGTTAGTACGATCAATCAAGAACCGATCAAAACCTTAACCCTAACCCTAATCTAAATAAGGGGAGCCTAATTATTCACAAATTAACCTATTGTCATATTCTCAAATTCATACTAGAATAAACTTTAGGGTTTGAAATTTCATACCTGATTTGATTGGGGGAAGGGGGACGGCGATTTGTGAAAGGGAGAGGTAGTGATTAGGGGATTGGGGGATTGGGGGCGGTGGGGGGACGGCGATGAGGGATGGAGGCCGGGCGATGAGGAACCGCGATGATGGACGGAGGTACAGTGGTTGGGTGAAAGGGAGAGAGAAAGGAGATTGGGGGAGGGGGGACGGCGACCGGGGACGGGGGTCGGTCGAGGGGGGAAGGTGACGGTGATGGGGGAAGGGGCGACGACGGGGGAGGGGATAGCGAGCGATGGCGGAAGGGGCGCCAGCGGGGGGGGGGGGACATCAATGGGGAAAGGGGCGAGGTTTCAATTTTGGGAAAAATTAAAATGAGAGAGAGAGAGAGAGGGGGGGCACGGGGGGATAACTTATCGATTCGATTCCCCGGCGTTTTCATGCACAAACGCCGGTGTATCCTTACATACACTAGTATTTGTATAGAACGCCGTTGTATAATTGGATTTTTTTTTCGTTCCCTCAACTGTTGGTTCCTACTCCGGCGTTTATACCAAAACGCCGGAGTAGAAATACCGGAGTAGACCTCCTTTCTTGTAGCGTGAAGACGTAAGACAAGCTTTGGTGAATGCAAATCCTTTCTGCTTTCCGCATTCAAGTGTTACCAATGTTGTTGCTAATATTGTCTTCTGAACTTGTATTATTGTCGTACTTATGTAATATTTACCGTGTTTTTATGAGTTGCACTCATCATCCATGTTTTAAATGATCTTTATGTGTGGTTAAGGGATGGAAACTGTTATCATATTTGTTACTCTTGCACTTTGCTGACACCGATTTGTTGATCACTCATGTGGTTTCCCTACTTCAGGGTGGGTAGAATTGGGCTTTTGATTAACCATGATTTTGCTACTTCAAAGTTCCGGGCAGTGGGTGCACTACTGAGGAAATCACTGGGGTTCTCTGAGAGTAAAAATCAGAATGTCCAATTTTATAGTTTGTTTTGTTGATATTATGGCCTCTTTTATAATGTTCTATATCTTGCATCTCTTCTACTGGAAGGTTGCGGACAATTTCATTTTCAAGGGCACTAGTGGAGGCTGAAATTGAAATGGTTTCGAGTTTGCAGTTTCCGAAAAACACTGATCGGAACCTGAGGTTTGATTGTCAATATTGGTTCAGTTACAGTAGAAGCCTGGCAATTTTATTTTTTTTTTTTAAGGAAAAGGTGGAATAATGCCACCCTGTTTCATTAATAAGTGATTAATAAACAACCCCGAAAACCCGGGAAAATAAAAGTGCAGTGCAGGAAATAAAAACATACCCCCAACAAAACCCTGGGGGGTGGGTTACAACATCCAACCTAAGGCAATCAAAATACAAATACATAATACAGAGGCCTGATACAAAAAGTAATGTGGAGGCAAGAGTCCACTCATCAGTCTAGAGTTGGCCCGATCTCTATCTCCTCGTCATCAAACTCATCCACCTGGAATACCCTTGCAATCCTCCCTCTAGCTCCTGATGCAGCAGCTGTAGCCCAAAAGGAAATTAGATGCATGATATGAGTAAGATTACTAGAAACAGAATTACATGAAGCACGGAAATAAAAATTGTTCCTATCTAGCCATAACACCCATGTGGTAGCCGCAATGGCAATAAACCAAGCATCTTTCATATCGTGACGGGCTGATGCAAATCTGGGACCAACCCACAGTTCCTCATAGTCTCTAGGATAGTCACTTGTTCCTAGTGCTCTCAGCACCTCTATCAGGATGGCCTTGCTTCTAGTGCAGTGGAGAAACAGATGATTCAGGCTTTCTACATGAACGTTGCAGAACCCGCAATTAGTCGCAATGTGAGGAAGCCTCTTGGCTAGGTTCTCTCTAGTGAGAATGGCATTGTTGAGCACAAGCCAGAGGAAGACTCTAATTTTCAGAGGTGTTTTTGTCTTCCAAAGTACCGCAGCCCAGCTGGGCCTGCATCCTCGGAAGTGAATCCGATGGTAAAGTGATCTAACCGAGAACCCTCCCTTGTTCTCTAGTTCCCAGCGCCTGTGATCTGGACCTTGGGCACATATCACCCCAGACTGGGCTATGCGCGATTGTAATTCATGCAGTTGCTGTAGCAGACTTGGAGAAAGAGTGCCTTGGAACGGCGGTCTCCAAGTCCCCCTTTTCCAAGTTTCCGCTACCGAGATATTCGGTCGATTCGATTTAGCAAACAGCGCTGGGAATTCTTCCTTCAGAGAGTGAGGACCGCACCATTTGTCCCACCAGAATCTGGTGGTTCGGCCATTGCCGATAAAGGATGAAGTTGCTGAATGGAAAGGTCCGCTGGCTTTAGCAACTCCTTTCCAGAAACGGGAGACTTTGGATCCTACTCTAAAGCCCAGACTTCTTGTCCCTTTTCCTCGAAGGTAAGGTTGGATAAAGTCCTGCCACCCTTCCCCGCAGTGATGGAACACTTTCCACCACCACTTTCCTAGGAGTGCCAGATTCATATCTCTGAGGTCAATGATGCCAAGCCCTCCGTGGCTCTTTTTCATGCAAGCGATATTCCATTTAATAAGGTGGTAGCCACCCTTATTTGAATCTGCTCCTTTCCAAAGGAATCTTTTCCTGATACGGTCGATCCTTTGAATCACCCACTTTGGGAGTTCAAAAAAGGACATATAGTAAATGGGCAGATTGGATAACACAGAGTTGATAAGTACCACTCTGCCCCCAATAGAGAGTGATTTGCCTTTCCAGCCGGACAGTCTGTCCTCCACCCTGTCTATAATAGGCAACCAGTCAGCCTTAGTTAGCCTCCCTGGGCGGAGCGGCAGCCCTAGGTATTTGATTGGGAATTCTTCAATCGCGCAATTGAGAATGGTGGCGTGTTCCCGAATTTCAGCATCTGAGAGTGAAATTGGTACAAGCGCACTCTTGTGGAAGTTAACACTGAGTCCTGACCAGGCTTCAAAGCAGTAAAGTACCCCTTTAAAGCAAATTGTTTCTGCTCTATTCCTATTACCAAAGATGAGGGTGTCGTCAGCATATTGAAGGATCGTGCATCCCTGATTAGCATTGCTACTGGCCACAGGCGATATCCACCCTTTTCTTTGACAATTCTCTAGCATTCCTCTGAGCACATCCGCTACAATAGTGAATAGAAGTGGGGACAGAGGATCCCCCTGTCGGAGTCCCTTTTTGCACGGGAACGAGGGACCGGATCTCCCATTCACAGAGATAGCCGTTTTGCTAGAATGTAAACACTGTTTAATCCATCTAATCCATTTGTCCCCAAAACCTCTCCCCCTGAGAGCCTCCAGCAAACATTCCCAGTCCACGGAGTCGTATGCTTTCTCAAAATCCAGTTTGAGGAGGAAGTTCTTGGAATTGCTCTTATGGCAATGGTGGATAACTTGTTCAGCAGTAGCCACGCAGTCTAGGATACATCTGCCTTTAATGAATCCCGTCTGTGTTCTACTGATAAGGCTGTCCATGATGCCTCCCAAGCGGATGGCTAGGACCTTAGTGATGATCTTAGCCGAGCAGTTTATCAGGCTAATTGGTCTAAAATCCCCGACGCATTTAGAATCCTCGCGTTTGGGGACCAGCACAACTTCTGCAAAGTTGAACATTCCCAGCCTCAAGTTATTGTGAAAAAATTCCATCATTACCTCCATAAATTCCCCTTTAATTTCTTCCCAGAACACTTGGAAGAACAACATAGGAAAGCCATCTGGCCCAGGCGACTTGTCAGCTCCCATCTGGTCAATGGCCATTTTGACCTCTGATTCCGTGAAGGGCTCCTCCAATGAGGAAAGGTTATGACCTGGAGCAATCTGATACTCCTGCCAGAAGTTTGCCCCCATTGGAATCCTAAATTCATTCTTCTTCCCGAAGAGACCCTTATAGAACGACTGGAAAGTAGTGGAGATCACCTTTTCCTCCTGCGATATACCTGTATCTGTCTGAATTGATAGGATAAGGTTTGATCTCCTTCTTGCATTTGCAACCCGATGAAAGTAGGCCGTGTTCGCGTCTCCCTCTTTGAGCCACGAAATCCTGGACCTCTGTTGCCATTTGATCTCTTCTAGTCTATACAGATTGGCAATGTTATTACGGAAATCTAATAGCCTGTTTCGTTCTTCCTGCGAAAGGACTCTAGTTTCTTCCACCCTCTCAAGCTCATCAATACCTTCCAGAAAGGACTCTTTATCACGCCAAATGGTCGCGAATCGAGACCGATTCCATTTACACAGCCTTTTTCTTAGTCTACGAATTTTTCCACACCACCGGGATGCCGCGTCCCTGCCGGCCATCGGGAGTGCCCAGTTCTCCATAACCATATGGTGGAATCCCTGAATTTCCAACCAAGCCTTTTCAAATCTGAACTTCCTAGGCTTGCGGTCTCCCCGATTCCTCACATCGAGGAGGATCGGGGTATGATCTGATGTAGGTCTAGGGATCGTTCTGGCCGACGCGAGAGGAAATAAAGCTTCCCAGTCCATAGAGACTAGGATTCTGTCCAATTTGGCCATAATCGGGTCCGCTTGCAAATTAGACCAAGTGAAAAGTCTATCATTGATTGGGATATCAATCAGTTCAAGTTCCGTGATAACTCTATTGAATTCCTCTCGGTGCCTATCGCTAGCACCTCTTCCCTTGTGCTCAAAAGCAAATCTAGTAATGTTGAAATCCCCACCCACAATCTAGGGTCCCGACCAGCGCTGACGGATGTCACACAGTTCCTGCCAGAAGGCCTCTCTGTCTGTGGCCACGTTCGACCCGTAGACAACAGTCACCGTCTGCATCCAATCATCTGAGCGTCGCTTAAGTCGGGTAGTCAGGGAGAACGTACCACAATGCTCCTCAACGCAGGAGAGAACATCCGAGTTAAACCCTATAGCAATCCCCCCTGAGGCACCAACAGAGGGGCGTAGTAACCACTCCTTGATTCTGTGACCACCAACTCTTTTGAGTTTGACACCGTGCTGGAGTTTGGTCTCCTGTAGCCTGGCAATTTTATAGGAAGTGTTAAATTGCTTTCTCCGTTTCATTTTCTTTTCCTTCTCCTTTTTTTTTTCAATCCAGAATTTGAACCGAACAACCTACTGTATTATCCTAGTTTTTTGTTTTTTATTTTATTTTTTAGGCATTCGGACTTGTAGCCACCTACATTGATAAGGAAGAGATTTTTCAACGTCCTAAATTAATTTTGCCTAAGATTGGAATCAAAAATCTCACTTAAAAGTGAGAAGCCTTATCAACTTGTAGTACAGGTGCTTGGCCTGTGAGATATGAAATCTGCATTGTACATCTGTCCTCTAGACTATAAATATGGAGAGCTGGCATAATATTGTAGTCTGTATCATTAGTAAGCAGTTGGTATCATTTGCCTTCTAGTTGGCCGTATCCTACAGAATTTTTTCCCAAACTGTCCCACTTTTTGAAAATTTTTTCCAAACAGTCCTACTTTTTTAAAAAATTTCCAAACTGTCTCACTCGCTTTCTGAAAAAGCGAGTGTGGTTAAAATCTCATCACTTTTTCAAAAAGCGACTGTGAGGCTTTTGATTTTCGAAATCCTATACTTGCTTTTTGAAAAAGCGACCTGTTTTTAGCCAAACATGTTTTTTTCAAAAAGCGAGTGTGTCGTTTTGATAAATACTTTCAAAAGTGGGTCAGTTTAGTAAATACTTTTAGAAAGTGGATCAGTTTGGTAAGTACTTTTAGAAAGTGGGTCATTTTGATAACTTGTTCATTATAATTAACCTAGTTTTAACCTAGTCCGTTTCAGTTCTTTCAGTCCCTAACTAACATCAAATCAATTTAGATTATCAATTTCCTCAACTTAGAAATGCGATTATCTCTATTAAGTTAATGTGTATATACTAGTTAATTTAATCCTGGAATATTTTTGGACGTATATGATTAGATGTCTCAAATGATTTCAAATCCAGAACCTAGATTACTTTCTTTTGGCTAATCAAACCTAGACTACTTGCATCTTTACTATTAAAGAAGATCATTCAATGGTCTTGTAATCTTTATTCCTCACTTTTTTCCCTGTGATTCAACTCCTTGTGTTCAATGTAGTACTACATATGTGATAGCCATTTTATTGAATTTCGTTACGGTGCAAAAAGGAAAAGTTGTTATATTGAAAACCCATAATCAGTATAGTATATACTTACGAGTTACGAAGCCATGCACCAACTAAATTACCCAGTGCAACAAAAGGCAAAGAAACTAATGTATTACATTGAGAATGACATATTATCTCAATAAAGGCCACAACAAAAAAAGCAATTGTTGTGAAAGTGTTCATTCTCTTTAGCTAACAACTAATTACCTAATTAACTTAAACGACAAAGGATTATGACGGATTACCCAAAAGAAGACATGTGAGCTCTTTGATGATAAGAAGAAGTTCATCAAAGAAAACAATAAAGCCACCACAAAAAGCATCCCTTTGTATTAGGATTGGCTCAAGGACAATCCAGCAACAAAGCTGGTAGATATAGAAAAAATTGTACTATTGTTTTTATCATTCATGTTCCATGTGAATTATTTTAGAAATCCAGCTCAACCCACTGCAAAACTTTGAATAAAATACATACAAAAATGAAAATGGACCTTTTTTAAAGAAGTTTTCTGTTCCATATAAAGTACTACTTTTTTGTGTGTGTTTTTTGAACTTCTTGTTGCATGTTTTCTAAAAAGGAAAATGGAGCAATCTAGAATGCAAATGTGTATATTTGACATGTATTTTCATCCAGACCTAAGTTATAGAAGAAAGGAATTCTTTATCTAACCGATAAATTCTCGTCTAACTTTACACTTACCAAATTTTATGTATTCTAACAAAATTAAACTACTAATTCAAAATTACAACTAATATATGCAGGGGTTTTGTTTCAGATACTCGGTTTGACATAATTTTTTTTGAATTACTTAATATACTTTTTGTACTCTTCATAATACAAAAATACAAAAAAAAATCCTAATTAATGAAGAAAAAGTATAGTCATAAGTTAAAATAGCTAAATTTTGTACTTAGAAGAGAAGAGTATAAGATATGTTTTTGATGCGGTTTGTTTTTGGGGAATATGTGGATGCACCAGGCGTGAGTTCTTACTCGATTTGTATTGAAGGAGGAGACACCTATGCAGACGACCCTTGGCTGGGCGAACGGTACCGAGGTAGGCGGAGTTGAGGTGGAGGCTGATGCTGGGCTCGGATCTTTGAGGCTCGGATCCGAGGGTCTTGTGTACCTGCAGACGGTCTCGAAACACCGGAGTTGATCCCGGTGGCAGACCCTCCGACGATCTAGTTAGTTACTAAGAGAGAGTAACAGTAACTAGGGTTTTGGTGGCAAAAGATTGATTACCTGGAGAAGGAGTAGGGGTCTGGTATTTATAGAAGACCCCAACCGGGTCTGGACCCGTTTGGGGCCGGGTCTGGACCCGGTTTCCCGTGTGGCTGAAGCGGTGGAAACCCGGACAGTTTTAGGGCTGACGTGGCAGATGCCCGGTCGGTATTCGGGCTGACGTGGTGGCGGTCCGGACGGTTTTCCGATGCTGATGTGGTAAATCTGGAGAATCAGGAGGTGCACGTATCCTGAGGGGATCCTGTGGCCCAGGATGGGCCACGTCATTCCTAGCCCATATCACAAGCCCCACACTCCTGTAGGGCTGGGTGAGCCAGCCATGTAGGAGTGATTCTTCGCCTCCGTAGGGAGAGCAAGGTGGATGTTGGGGTGAGAAAGTAGGATCTGCTACCTTCCGAGGAGGCCAGGGGGGTAGGAGAAATGAATCCCTCATTGGAGTTTGTGCGGTCGGCTGTGTAGTGCAGGAGGGCCAGAGCGACGCTCGACGAGGCTTGGGGGTCGGCAGACAAGCCCCTGGTGTCGGTAGGCGAGCACAAGGGTCGGCGGACGAGCCCAAGGGTCGGAAGATGAGCCCAAGGGTCGGCGGACGAGCCCAAGGGTCGGCAGGCAGCCACCCTGCTAGTTGGAAGAGCGAGGGGATGTCGAGGGCTTCTGTTGGGGCTTGACGAGCCCCAAGGGTTGGCAGATGAGCCCGTGGGGTCGGCAGAGGAGCCCAAGGGTCGGTGGACGGCCACCTCGCTAGTTGGAAGAGTGAGGGGACGTCGAGGCCTTCTGTTGGGGCTTGACGAGCCCCTAGGGTCGACAGACGAGCCCGTGGGGTCGGCAGGCGAGCCCAAGGGTCGGCGGACGAGGCCAAGGGTCGGCCGTGGGGTCGAGGCCTTTCGTTAGGGCTTGACGAGCCCCAATGGTCGGCAGATGAGCCCATGGGGTCGGCAGGGGAGCCCAAGGGTCGGTGGATGGCCACCTCGCTAGTTGGAAGAGCGAGGGGTCGTTGAGGGCTTTTTGTTGGGGCTCGATTCGCCGAGCATTAGGGGTCGGCAGACGAGCCCTTCCATATCAGAGGATGCAGTGGGGGCTCGGGATTCTATCCGAGCGCCGAGGCCTGCTATATCAAAGGAGAGTAGTTGGGACTCGGGATTCCATCCGAGCGCCGAGTCCCACTATATCAAAAGTGTAACACCCCGTGTTAAAAAAAATAATAATAATAATAATATATGATAGTAGTAGTATCTTATATATATAAGATATATATAAAAGTGGTTGTTGTAAACAGAGGTGATTAATGTATATGTGAATTAGATGGTGGGGGCCCACATGATTATTACAGCATGAAGTGCTTGTATGTTGCTCTACTCTTGATGAGTTGACGTTGCAAAAAATTTAAATGGGGGCCCACCTGTCTATGGTTTCAGCTGTGAAATTCAAAGAGAGAGAGAAAGAGTATAGGGACTTAATCCCATATCGTTAAATAACTTAAACATAATATAATATAAATAGTATTAGCCAATGATAAAAAAAAAGTCACCAATTCGGTTAACCACCTTTTGAGAGGCAGCCTGTGGTGGGCGTGGCTAGAGTTTTGTGTCCGTTCTTTCGCGTGCGCGCACGTGTAGCCGCGTGCGCAGCTGAGCCGGGCTCGGGGCGTTACAAATGGTATCAGAGCCGACTTTCGACACCGAGTGGGTGAGATGTATACCTGAGAGGGAGCGGGGTTGTGGCTAGGACGCCCGGTAAATCCATGGGGGTGGGCTAGGGGTCTGGACAACACGCAGAATCAGGGTACTCCACTCCACATCGGCTAGAAAGTAGATCCTGCACTAGTTGTGCATGCCCGTGCTCAGCGAGGACGCTGATTTCCGAAGGGGGGGTGTGTGTAACACCCCGTGTTAAAAAAAAAAAATAATAATAATATATGATAGTAGTAGTATCTTATATATATAAGATATATATAAAAGTGGTTGTTGTAAACAGAGGTGATTAATGAATATGTGAATTAGATGGTGGGGGCCCACATGATTATTACAGCATGAAGTGCTTGTATGTTGCTCTGCTCTTGATGAGTTGACGTTGCAAAAAATTTAAATGGGGGCCCACCTGTCTATGGTTTCAGCTGTGAAATTCAAAGAGAGTGTAACGACCCGAAAAATAGCATATGGCTATTTTGCATCGAAATGTGTGCGCGATTGAGAATGTTGCGCGATCATGGATTTTCTGATAAAAATTATTTTAATATATTGCCTATTTTATTTTATTATTATTTTTAAAATTTAAATTATTTTTCATATGGATTATCTACGAAGTAGTTTTAATGCATTTTGTATTGTTTGGATTATTAGAGTAGAGAATTGGGTGTTATTTGAAATGTGTTAAGACTAGAGGGCTTATATGCAACATTCCCCTAGATATTTATCTATTATTATTATCTATTTCCATTTTTACAAACCCCCCCCCCCCCCCCCCCCCACATTTTTCCTTCTCCTTCCTTTCTCCTTCTTCTTCCTTCTTTTCTCCCCGTCTGGTTCCACCCGACCCAGAAAAAAACCCTCCCCCGGGTTCCCCCTCTCCTTCTCCTTCCCCTACTTCTTCCTCCTCCCATTCACTCCCAACCAAAGAGAACCCAGCTCCTTCTTCTTCCCTTCTTCTTCTCCTTCCGTTCGATTCTTTCCCAAACCAACGATGGAAACCCCCCCTTCCTCCTCCCGTTCGTTCCAACCGATCGGAAGAAATCCCCCACCCCCGTTCTCTTCTTCTTCCCTTCTCCCTCTCCGATCTGTTCTTCCCCAACCCCGAACCCAAATGAACCCCCACACCACCCTGACCTCCTCTCCCTTCTCCTCCTCCCGTTCGCACGCCAGCCAAAGCAAAAAGAACCCCGACCTACTCCTCCCCTCCTCCTCCCGTTCGCACGCCAACCATGATCGGAAGGAGCCCCGACCCCCCACCTTCCTTCATCTTCTCCTTCCCTTCCCCTTCCATTCCGAACCCAAAACAAACCCAAACGAACCCATCGACGGTTCTTCCCCACCTCAAAATCCACCTCCATTCCTTCGTCAATTTCGAATTAAGTTGAGGGTTAGATTAATGGAGGGATTCTCTACATGGTGGTGTTGTCGGATTTTCGATTGGATTTCGGAAGGTAAAACCCTAACTATTTTATTGTATAAAATTTAGTTGGGTTAATTTTTGTTGAGTAGAATTATTTTGGTAGGGAGATTTAAAGATATTGGAAATTGTAGATGTGAAAGATTAGTGGGTTATTAGAGAGATTGTGAGTTGTTAGTAAAATAGGGTTTTGGATTTGTAAAAGAGAACTATAGGGGTATGGATTAATTCTCGTATAGTAATAGAAATTGTAGTTGGACTATTAGATTATTTGGAGGTGATTTTAGTGATTAATTGGGAATGAAAATACCGTAAGCATTAGATTATCACGTGCATCGCACGTGTATATTCCAAGCGTTCAGTAAACGCTTGTGTGATATTTGGGGATAGTGTTATTAGCTTTTATGATTGGTTTGAATTATTTGAGTTTAATTGCTTTGAAATTGATGATAGGATATATTGCGACTTTGGAGGCGAAGTGGCATGGCGCTTCGGATCTTCGCGGAAAATTGTGAGTTAATTTATTATGTGTTTTTGGTGTGTTAAAAATTATGTGAGTATGATTTATCATATGTATTATGTGAGTTAGTTTGTTTATATATTTGTGTATATGGGAATGAGTTATTTTTATATGATGATATCAAATGTGGTGAGTTATATTATTTATATATTTTCATGGTTTAAAGATATATGTGAGTTGGTTTATAATATATTTTTGTAGTTTGATGAATATGTGAGTTATATTATTTATATATTTTTGTGGTTTAAAAATATATGTGAGTTAGTATTTTTATATATTTTTGTGTGGTTTAAGAAATAAGTGAGTTAATTTATTATGTGTTTTTGGTGTGTTAAAAATTATGTGAGTATGATTTATCATATGTATTATGTGAGTTAGTTTGTTTATATATTTGTGTATATGGGAATGAGTTATTTTTATATGATGATATCAAATGTGGTGAGTTATATTATTTATATATTTTCATGGTTTAAAGATATATGTGAGTTGGTTTATAATATATTTTTGTAGTTTGATGAATATGTGAGTTATATTATTTATATATTTTTGTGGTTTAAAAATATATGTGAGTTAGTATTTTTATATATTTTTGTGTGGTTTAAGAAATAAGTGAGTTAATTTATTATGTATTTTTGGTGTGTTAAAGAAATAAGTGAGTTAGTTGTTTATATATTTGTGTATTTTATGGTTTAAAGAAATAAGTGAGTTGGTTTATTATATATTTTTGTAGTTTGATGAATATGTGAGTTATATTATTTATATATTTTTGTGGTTTAAAAATATATGTGAGTTAGTATATTAATATATTTTGTGGGTTAAAGAATATGTGAGTATTGATTTATTTTACATATTTTTGTGATTGTAAAAAATATGGTGAATTTTAACTATTCATGAGTATATAAAAACCTATATAATGGATGAGTTATTTTTAGATGATGATATCAAAATATGGGTGTATGGTTTATATACGTATTTTGATGTTTTGAAGAAGTTCGAATAAACTAAAGTATTGATATAAGAATTTATGGATCAAAGGGATCCTATAAAAAGTATGAATGGTAGAACTTGAGAAAATAGCATAAAGATGAGTGTTGTCTATGTCAAAAAAAAAGGAACCCATTCATGCTATGTGACATTCTAGTTGACTTATCATGTTTGAGTTAGTAAGTAGGACTACCATGCTTGAGTTGTATTAGATCCATGCTTGAATTGTTGTAGAAAGAAACCCATGGTTAAGTTGTAGTAGAATATCATGTTTGGGTCGATTTTAGAAAGAAACTCATGTTTGAGTCGATTATAGTAGGTATGCCATGATGAGTTGATTTTAGAAGAAACCCATGCTAAGTTGATTATAGTAGATTCTTTTGTTACTTCTAATTTTAGAAGATCAGTTTGCTAGTAAGCACAGTTGGTTGCTTCTAGGTTTGATTACCTGTATGGTTGTTGTATGTGTTGTTGTCTCATACGCGGCTCGACTGGCCCGTATGTAGATGTTGGTCTCATACGGAGCTTATTTGGCTCGTATGCATGTTGTTGTCTCATACGCGGCTCGACTGGCCCGTATGTAGCTGTTGGTCCCATACGTAGCTGTTTAGCTCGTATGTGTTTTTGGTTACTCGTATGTAGCTTCTTGGCTAATACGCAGTTTGTTGTGCTCGTCTAGGGTGATATCATTGCCCTAGGGCTATCGACCATCAAGACGTGTGTTTAGCTTACTCCTAAGGGACTGTGGACGAGTTACTTCGCGGGTGCCGTCAGATCTTAACCGTTGGTTGATTGCGGACCGGAGTGTGAGGAAATCCAAGTTCAGGTAGTAGCATGCGAATGCGTTCGTATTGCCGGGGTCTTGATCGATAGGCCATGAACCAGATCCTGAGGGATTCTGGTGAGTTTAGGTTGAGCAGCCTAATAGAGTTATCTTGCGAAGTCTAATTTAAGACCTAGCATGTTGTGTAATGTTATTCCTAGGATTGTTCAGGGTTAGGAACATCATTAAGGTAGTGACTTATAAAGATCATTTTACTTCGACCCTTTGCCGAAAAGAGAGGAGTTGGTTGTAGGTAGCGCCTTACGACCAACTTGTCCCTCGAAGCAGGCCTTAGGTGGTGATATTGGGTTGTATCTTCCTGTCAAAGGGATACGTACGGTGCCCTCTCACGAGTTGGGAGCACGGGATGCGTATCGCACACTGTTAATTCCTGAAGTGCCATGATAAGGCGGGCGGAGCTAGGGGGATGGACCCCGGAACTTCGTCGGGTCCTTGGCCAGGGAGAGCGAACAGGCCATAGATCACGGTCTATGAGTTAGGGGCGACACAGGATAGGCTTTGTATGCTATACTGCGCTCGGAGAGACCCCGTGTTCGTCTGGTTTTTGAGTGAGGTCCGGTGTACCGGGTAGTAGTGGCAAACATAGACACCATGAGCGTACTGCATTGGTGGGACTTGACCACATTTGCAACCTCATCAGTCATGTAGTATCTGTCAGGAACAGGTTGTGTACAATTAGAAATTCATAACGCGGGTTCAAATCCCTATATTTGGAGAGACGGCTTGAGATGGGGCGTATGTAGTATGGGATGCATACTGTTCCGGAGACTTGCTTGCATTAGAATAAGAGCATCATTGTATTGGTAATTTTGCATTGGAGTTTAAGTCATAAGGTACACAGGCACAAAATTATAGGTACACGTGTCTTTTCTATTCGAGATGAATTGCGAGTATGATAGTGAAGTAAATTAACAACCGAGCTATGGGCTTGGGATGTGAAGTGATATTACCCAAGTTGGGCTTGGGATGTGCATGATTATTACCCAAGCTATCGGCTTGGCGTGTGATATGTTATTGCCAAAACTATGTTGGGATATGGGGTGTATTGTGATAAAATGCAAGTAATTGGTGAGGTGAAATGAGATGTTAGGTTGGACATGAATGAATGTGGTAGTATGAGATTGAAGACATATATTGATGATGGGATACGTGATATAAGGAAACAAAATCAATATTGTATTATGAGTGGTTATTCAAATGGTTACTAAATATAAGTAGGTTATGAGCGGGTATAGATATACATACAGGTGATGACTCAGAAAGTATTTGATGTAAAATCTTAATTATGATGTTTACATATTCAGATGTCAAGTAAGATTTGTTTATCTTGGAAATTGTGAGTTCGTTATGTTTTACTTGTAAGTTTAATTTATTTACTTATTTAATAAATTATACTCATACCAGAAATGGCTAACCCCTTAGTGTTTGGGGGTTAGGGAGTCCCTGGACTACCCTAGGTCCCTACTGTTACAGGTCCTCAGCAGTGCAGAGATGAGGTGTAGGTACAGGTTCCGTGGAGTGGAGTTCCAGTTATAATTCATTGTTATGTTTTAATTGTAAATAGTAAAGATTTATGCTTTAAATTGTATTTTTGATGTATAAGTATGAGGATGATGATGAAGAGTATAGTGTGAGGCAGCAGGATATGGTTTGGACCCGTACCCATTTCGTTGTGGAGTGCCGGGCGTCGTGGTAGGTTTTTACAGGTTATTTTCTAAAAACTTACTACGTTTTCAAAAGGATTTATGCTTTTTAATTGATATTTGTTAAACCGTTATGAGTTTGGCCCCCAGAGCATATATATATATTGCCTGTGTGATGATGCTCAT
This sequence comes from Hemerocallis citrina, assembly GCA_017893485.1. Classification (NCBI taxonomy): domain Eukaryota; kingdom Viridiplantae; phylum Streptophyta; class Magnoliopsida; order Asparagales; family Asphodelaceae; genus Hemerocallis; species Hemerocallis citrina. The sequence goes on from CM030367.1 coordinate 43,828,266, forward strand.
TTTGGCCTGGGGAGCCCATATTATTATTGCCTGTGATGTAAGCTACGGAATTTAGAGCAAAATTCCGTAAGCTTTTCTGTGTTTTGGGCAAAAAATACAAGGGAGACTCTGCCCAAATTTTCTTTGAAACATAACTATTTTAGTTTATGTTTAAAGTGATATAGAAATTGGAACAATTGATTTTGGAGTCAAAAAAAGAAAAGAAAAGGGGCAGGCAGTACAGTTTGGTATTACAAACTGTTATTTGTAATTACTGCGTAGTAACTCTGTGTTGAAGAAAAGTTTTTAAATTTTCCAATTTTTCTGTGTCTCGAGACTAATTGAAGGAAAGATCTTGGCATGTGTCACGGTTTCCCAGCAACGGGGAGATCGGGGCGTTACAGAGAGAGAGAGAAAGAGTATAGGGACTTAATCCCATATCGTTAAATAACTTAAACATAATATAATATAAATAGTATTAGCCAATGATAAAAAAAAAGTCACCAATCCGGTTAACCACCTTTTGAGAGGCAGCCTGTGGTGGGCAGTTGTACTACATAGTATCTAATTTGTCTTATAAATTGTATAAATTGTCCGAGCTAGGGGCAGGGGCGTTACAAAAGGAGTGTAGTTGGGACTCGGGATTCCATCCGAGCGCCGAGTCCCACTATATCAAAGGAGTAGTTGGGATTCAGGATTTCATCCGAGCACCGAGTCCCTCTATATCAAGGGAATAGTTGGGACTCGGGATTCCATCCGAGCGCCGAGTCCCACTATATCAAAGTAGTGTAGTTGGGACTCGGGATTCCATCCGAGCGCCGAGTCCCTCTATATCAAGGGAATAGTTGGGACTTGGGATTCCATCCGAGCGCCGAGTCCCACTATATCAAAGTAGTGTAGTTGGGACTCGGGATTCCATCCGAGCGCTGAGTCCCTCTATATCAAGGGAATAATTGGGACTCAGGATTCCATCCAAGCGCCGAGTCCCACTATATCAACGTAGTAGTTGGGACTCGGGATTTCATCCGAGCGCCGACCCTTCTGTGAAAATAGAGGGGCAATTACCCGCTCGCGCTTCCATCCGAGCGTCGACCCCTCTGTGAAAAAAGAGGGGGAATTACTGGCTCGAGCTTCCCCCCGAGCGTCGACCCCTCTGTGAAAATAGAGGGGAAATTACTGGCTCGCGCTTCCATCCGAGCGTCGACCCTTCTGTGAAAAATAGAAGGGGAATTACTGGCTCGTGCTTCCATCCGAGCGTCGACCCTTCTGTGAAAAATAGAGGGGGAATTACTGGCTCGCGCTTCCATCCGAGCGTCGATCCCTCTCTGAAAAATAGAGGGAGAATTACTGGCTCGTGCTTCCATCCAAGCGTCGACCCCTCTGTGAAAATAGAGTAGAGGGGAAATTACTGGCTCGTGCTTCCATCCGAGCGTCGACCCGTCTGTGAAAATAGAGGGGGAATTACTGGCTCGTGCTTCCATCCGAGCGTCGACCCCTCTCTGAAAAATAGAGGCAGAATTACTGGCTCACGCTTCCATCCGAGCGTCGACCCCTCTGTGAAAAATAGAGGGAGAATTGCTGGCTCGCGCTTCCATCCGAGCGTTGACCCCTCTGTGAAAATAGAGGGGAAATTACTGGCTCACGCTTCCATCCGAGCGTCGACCCCTCTGTGAAAATAGAGGGGGAATTACTGGCTCGAGCTTCCATCCGAGCGTCGACCCCTCTGCGAAAATAGAGGGGGAATTACTGGCTCGTGCTTTTATCCGAGCGTCGACCCCTCTCTGAAAAATAGAAGGGGAATTATTGGCTCGCGCTTCCATCCGAGCGTCGACCCCTCTGTGAAAAATAGAGAGAGAATTACTGGCTCTCGCTTCCATCCGAGCGTCGACCCCTCTGTGAAAATAGAGAGGGAATTACTGGCTCGCGCTTCCCTCTGAGCATCGACCCCTCTGTGAAAATAGAGGGGAAATTACTGGCTCGCGCTTCCATCCGAGCGTCGACCCCTCTGTGAAAATAGAGGGGGAATTACTGGCTCAAGCTTCCCTCCGAGCGTCGACCCCTCTGTGAAAATAGAGGGCGAATTACTGGCTCGTGCTTCCATCCAAGCGTCGACCCCTCTGTGAAAATAGAGGGGGAATTACTGGCTCGTGCTTCCATCCGAGCGTCGACCCGTCTGTGAAAATAGAGGGGGAATTACTGGCTCGCGCTTCCATCCGAGCGTCGACCCCTCTGTGAAAATAGAGGGGGAATTACTGGCTCGCGCTTCCATCCGAGCGTCGACCCCTCTGTGAATATAGAGGGGGAATTACTGGCTCACGCTTCCATCCGAGCATCGACCCTTCTGACTTGGCGGAAAAAAGCCTGACTTGGCGGAAAAAAGCCTTTTGTTATAGAAAATGTGGAGGGGCAGTGGGGTAATTTTACGCCTATTGCTGATGTCATGGGCGCAAAGATCAAAGCACTTTCAGATCTTGGTGGCCGCTGGATCTTGTCAGATAAGATCCAACGGCTATATCTTTTTCGCGAGAATCGAGGAGTCGCTTTTCCTCTTTAAAACCCCATCCCCTCCCTCATTTCTTCCTTTATACTTGATCAGTCACTTTCCAATTATTAACAAGAGCGGGAATTTTACTTCCCATCGGCAGATTTTCCGGTGACCGTAACTTTCTATGTTCCAGGTTAGTATTTTTCTTTTTGGTAATGTCACGAACTCAGTCCGGATCCGAGGCTAGCTCGTCAGGTCGCTCTGCGGAGGAATCAGAGCAGGAAACGTCGTCGTCCTTGAGCATGTACAAGGTGAAGGAGGAGGTTCTTACCGACCCCGGGTCAGATGATGGGGACGATGTTGTCTTTGTGGTGTCCCCATTGAGGTCCAGAAGATCGGGGAAGGAGCCCATGGATGAGGGTGATGAGGAGGAAGAGGATAAGGGTGACAAGGAGGAAGAGGATGAGGAGTGGGAAGATGATGAAGAGGAGGGGGACGAAGACGAGCAGGTTGCCGAGGGTGGCGAGGAAGACGAGGAGGATGAGGTCGAAGGACAGGATGCTTGTCAGAGCACGGCTGGAGTGCTGACTGGGGTCGAAAAAGATCTTCCACCACTTCCCCCCTTGTTGACGCCGTCCCCCGAGCGTAAGGCTCGTCCTCGTCGGAAGAAGAAAGCCCTGACCATCCCGCACAGTCCTTCCTTGCCCGATGAGTACGCACCGAAACACGGTCTTGAGTTTCCCCCGGTCACCTTCAGGAATCCAGGGTCGATTCGGATGTATCCCGATGATATTAAGGATATCAAACCGATCCTGCCAGTACCGGGCGAAGACACTCGGGTGAAGATCCGCGCAGACAGTATCCCGAGCATTCTGAAGGCAGAGTACCTCAACATTATCAGGGCCGCCTACTATATTCCGCGAGAGTTCGAGATCTTCCTTCCGAGCCCAGGTATCCGGCCCACTACGCCTCTGGCGCTGGGGTACTGTATGTTTCCTGAGGACGCGTTCCTCTTGGGGCTGAGGTTGCCGCTGCATCCCTTTGTGAAGAGGGTTCTGAACTGGGCGAAGCTGTGTCCCATGCAGTACTCCTGGAAGCATTTAGTCTGCTTCATTCTTAAGTGTCAAGAGAAGGGAGTGAAGCCAAGGCTGACATTCTTCCGAGCTATTTTTGGGATCGGTTCGCACAGAGATCAGGAGGGGATTTTTTACTTTTCGCCGAGGCCGTACAAGAAAGTTATGCACGGTCATCCGGACTCTATAAAGGGATGGAAAGAGAAATATTTTGTAGTTCGGATCGAGTGGTCTTGGGGAATTTCGACCGGGTGGAACTTCGTCAAGCCGAAGCACAAGCCTCCGAGGAAGAGCGACTTGACAGCCAAGGAGTGGAAGAGGGTGGAGGAGATCACCGGGGGGCACAGTATAGCGTGGCTGCGAGTGACCGAGATACACGTCGTCCGGGCCAGACTGAGTCCTACCGACCCTAGTATGTCTCTTTCCGAATATGTTCATTTCCTGCCTTCGCGTTAACGTTAGCTTTTCTTCTGTGTTTTTGTAGGGATGAAAACCCAACAGGCAGATGCGAAGAAGTTGTTGCTCGCTGTCGCCGAGAAGGCGAGGGTAGAGAAGAGGAAGAAGGCCGAACATGAGAGGTTGGCGGTCGAGAAGCAGAGGCTGGCCGCACAGACCGGCGCGTCCTCCCAGGTACCGGTGCCGACGTCCGAGGAGCCTTCCCCGGCGAAGAGGACTAAGAGGCCACACTCCCAGTCCTCTCATTCGTCGAGGGGGGCTCGGGACACCGCGGGTGGTTCGGGCAAGACCGTTGATGCCCCGGAGAAAGGGCTCCCACCTATTCGGCCGAGCACTGCGGAGATGGTGGGTAGGCAGAGTACGCTGCCTTTTGCCCCTGATTGGTCAATCGTGTGGGGGGATTCTCTGCTCGATGGTCCCGTGGCGGTCGAGTTCGTCTCGAAGGCCGCCACCGAGCGTGATCGGATGGCCCTGGCGGTGCAGTCGGCGGACCAGGCCTACATGCGGTGGTCTCAGGTGACCCTCTCGGTAAGTTGGCTTGGCCCTGTTTTTCATTCAAATGACGGAGTTTTTTCTGATATTTCTCTTCTTCAGCCAGGCGATGCTCCATGGCCAGCACTTCCACAAGTGCTTGGAGAAGGAGATTATTGTCGAGAGGCGGAATGTGGAGAGGTACCTTCGCGACCTGAACAAGGCAATGAATGAGCTGAAAGAAGCTCGGTCGATGATTGCCGTCCACAAAGCCCGGATAGAGTCGCTCGCCAAGATCCACAAGCAGGATCGGGAGGACCCTGTGGCGAAGATCGAGGCCGAGGCGGCGAAGGGGAAGAAGGCACTGCAAGAGATGGAGTCGGTGTTGGGGGAGACCATCATGGTGGCGCAGGACGAGGCATACAAACAAGCCAAGTCTCATTTTAAACATATCTACCCCGAGCAGAACGTGGACCATCTCTACTACGGATGGGCGCCGAATCTTCCTCCCACCCCCGGGGGCGACGGTTCGGGGGGCAACCAGGTCGATGAAGAGGTGCCCAACCCTAATCAAGAATAGATCTTTTTCTTTTTTCTTATTTTGATGTAAAATGCCTTGGGCGGACTGGCCACCGCGGATTTTTGTATCGAACTTTTTGAAATGAAATATATTTTTTTGGCCGATTCTTCCATGTGTTTTTTGTGATGTTTGTTCTCATCTTTTGATAGACGCACGGGACCTACGTCGCCTTCCCCGGCATTGCCAAGGTGCCTCCAGATCGAGTGGGGGAGGAGGCCACGGAGATAGCTTTGCTTCGTCAACAGAAGCAAGCTCGGGACCGAGCTGCCACCGTTAACTATTTTCTGAACAGGTCCCGGGAGCTTGGCTTGGAGTTGGTGCGTCTGAAAAAGGCCGTAGCTGACCGGGGCTGGTGGGTTATCGAGACAGGCTGGTCCCTCTCGGATGCTTCGAGCGGGAGTTCGGCTTCGAAGTTGTCCTTCGCGAGGCCATAGTCGAAAAGGAGCTGGAGATCCGTAGACTAAAGCTGTTGTTAAGCGCTGGTCTGAGAGAAGGGACCGGCAACGCGACCCCGGGGCGGTCTCCGATATTTCTACCGGATGGGGCGCCGCCCGAAGATGCGGGAAGCTCGGTGGCGGGAGTACCTTCCTGGGCCGGTTCGGTCGAGCATGAGAGGAGCCCTGAATTCGAGTTTTTAGCGGAGTGTGAGTGAGTTGAGCTTTTTCCTTGTATTTGTATCGACGTTCATTGAGTTGTAAGCAATGAGTAATCAATAAGAACATTCGTTTTCCTAAACCTTGATTGCCTCGGCTGCCGAGGGTGGTCAGTGTGACTGCTACAAAGGGTCGCTGCTGGCGCGACTGCGACATTAATTGCGACGTTTCGCATTCCCGTGAGCATTTATGGCGACGTTTCGCCTTCCGTCGTTTTGCATTCCGAGATGCAATAAATGAGGGCCTGAGGGGGCTATATAATCCCCCACTCCCCCTGATTTGTCAGGCAGTGAGCCGTTTGACTCGGGTGCTTGCCAAAGGCGGGCGCCCGGATAATGTAATACTTCCGACTGCCCCGGATCGGAGGCACACCGATCACCCTCGGACTATTCGGGGTTCAGGCTGTTAGAGCCGTGAGACCCTGGGTTGTTCGTTGGTGAGCGGTGGGCCGACCGCTCGGTTCGGAGGTTCGGAGAGAGCCGACGCGTGGTGGCTCTTCTGCCGTCCTCGAACAATTCGGGGTTTTAGGCTCGTAAGAGTCGTAAACCCCGGGCAGTTCGAGGGCAAGAGAAGGGTCAGCTGAGTAGCTCGAAGGCTCGGAGTGTTTGTTCCGGGACGGAGCGAGCAGCGGGTCGATGGGCCCCCTACCATCCTCGAACAGTTCGGGGTTTAGGCTTGTAAGAGCCGTAAACCCCGAGTTGTTCGCGGGTGAGAGGGTGGTCAGTAACTCGACCTGAGGCTCGGGGCGTCTGCCGAAGGCGGACGCTCTAAACCTTAATTAAACCTTCGTAACCGAGCGTGATGGCCGAGCAGCTTTGAAGAAAGCCGCGGCCCTGCCTCATCTCATAGGTTCCCTATGTTTGTGGGAGAACCAGTTCGCAAGAGTGTCGTGGTCGCCACCGAGCGTCAAGGTCGCAGCGCCTTGAAGAAGATATCCGCTTTGCTCGGGGGTCGACGCTGAGCTCCCGCACATGTTCTCAGGGAGAGACGGTGTGGGCATGGCTGGCGGATGTCGCCTCGTAGATGGGTTGATGAGCTTTGAGAAGCCCAACTGAGCGAGGGACGGATGCCGAGCCCCCATACCGGTGAGAAAGGCAACTGCGGGCATAGCGGGGGGTCGCCACCGAGCGTCAAGGTCGCGGTGCCTTGGAAAAGGCACCCGCCTTGCTCGGGGTCGATGTCGAGCTCCCGCACATGTTCTCAGGGAGAGACGGTGTGGGCGTGGCTGGCGGATGTCGCCTCGTACATAGGTTGATGAGCTTTGAGAAGCCCAAACCTTGCGAGGGACGGATGCCGAGCCCCCATACCGGTGAGAAAGGCAACTGCGGGCGTAGCGGGGGGTCGCCGCCGAGCGTCAAGGTCACGGTGCCTTGAAAAAGGCACCCGCCTTGCCCGGGGTCGACGCCGAGCTCCCGCACATGTTCTCAGGGAGAGACGGTGTATGCGTGGCTGGCGGATATCGCCTCGTACATAGGTTGATGAGCTTTGAGAAGCCCAAACCGAGCGAGGGACAGATGCCGAGCCCCCATACCGATAAGAAAGGCAACTGCGGGCGTAGCGGGGGGTCACCGCCGAGCGTCAAGGTCGCGGTGCCTTGGAAAAGGTACCTGCCTTGCTCGGGGTCGACGCCGAGCTCCCGCACATGTTCTCAGGGAGAGACGGTGTGGGCATGGAGGAAGCAGAGTCGTTTGATTGGATGCACATTACCAAAGAACCAACCAGGCCGCGCCGCCCGAATACCGAGCCCAAGCTTGTAAGAGAGGCTTTTTGGGCTTGCGCTGTTACCCGCGCGCCGAGCCCCAAGCTTGTAAGAGAAGCTTTTTGGGCTCGCGATGTTATCCGAGCGTCGAGCCCCTAAGCTTGTAAGGAAAGCTTTTTGGGCTCGCGCTGTTATCCGCGCGCCGAGCTTGAGATAGGTTCATTATTTGTTGCAAAATAGGAAGCCGTAAGCTTGTTTTAAGAAAGCTGGCATGTTTATAATATATTTGAACCTTACAAAAGATTAGGCACGACATGCCAATTACAGTACTTTACAAAAGACTAGGCACGACGTGCCGATTACAATCATGATAATTTACACGGAGGTTATTCTCCTCCTAAGAACTTTGTCAAGTGTTTCGCATTCCAGGGCCTCTTGATGGACTTGCCATTGGCACTGGTCAGGTAGTATGTGCCCGGACGCACGACTTCGGATACTTTGTAGGGGCCCTCCCAATTTGGTGCCAACTTTCTTTTTTGGCCGGGGTTGGAAACTGCCAGTTTTCGGAGAACAAGATCTCCGAATTTGATGTCAGTTGGGTGCACCTTCTTGTTGTAGAACTTCTCAATTCTCTGTTGGTAGATGCTTCTTCTAAGGGCGGACTTTTTCCTGGCCTCGTCTATGAGGTCCAGGTCGGCCCGCAACTGTTGGGAGTTAGCAGCCTCATCGAAAGCCATGATTCGGGGTGAAGGGATCCCGATCTCTAAGGGAATGACGGCCTCTGCGCCGTATGTCAGATTGAAAGGGGATTCTCCCGTAGGGATTCTCTTGGTCGTTCGGTGGGCCCAGAGAACGCTTGGTAATTCGTCGACCTATGACCCCTTAGATGAGTTATCGAGCCATTTTTTGATGCCGTCAAGGATTTGGCAGTTCGCGTTCTCGGCTTGACCGTTAGACTGGGGATGGCATACTGAAGAGAAGCGCTGCTGGATCCCGAGATCTTCGCAGAACTTGCGGAAGTTTTGTCTCGCGAATTGAGTCCCATTGTCTGTGATGAGCACCTGTGGAATCCCGAACCGACAGACGATGTGTTTCCAGAAAAACTGCTGAGTCTGTCGCTCGGTGATCGTTGCTAATGGCTCGGTCTCGATCCACTTGGTGAAATAGTCGATCGCCACAATGAGAAACTTTCGCTGGCCCGTTGCTTTCGGAAATGGGCCTACCAGATCCATTCCCCACATCGCAAAGGGGGTCAGACTGGCCATGGACCGGAGGTTTGCCTGAGGAGCCCTCTTCACGGTTGAGAACCTTTGGCAGGGGCCACACTTCTTTACTAGCTCGAGGGCGTCTTGCAGCATAGTGGGCCAGTAGTACCCGTGATTTAGTGCCTTCCGTGCTAGTGAACGGCTTCCCATGTGACATCTGCCGATCCCCTCGTGCAGTTCCTTGAGGGCATACTTAGCTTCGTCTGGGCTTAGGTAGCGGAGGTGGGGTCTGCCATCGGTTGTTGTATAGGATCTTTTGAAGAGAGTGGCATTGATGACGGCGAATCTTTCAGACCGGACCCTGATCCTCCGTGCTTCAGCTCGATCTTCGGGGAGCTCTCCGTTGGCTAGGAATTTTTTGATAAGGGTTGTCCAATCGTCGGGAGGAGCTCTGTCCTCGATGCACAGAATCTCCGGGGAGTCTGTACTTGGCTTTAGCAGGACTTCAATCAGGACCGTGCGGTCGAGACCTTCGAATGATGAGGAAGCCAATTTTGACAAGGCGTCGGCCTGGGCGTTCAGCTCCCGGGGGATCCTTAAGACAGCCGATTCGTCGAAAGACAACAATAGTCGCTGGACTATGGCTCGGTACCTGACCATGCGATCGTCATGGGCTTCGTAGTCCCCAGTGATCTGGTTGACCACCAGCTGAGAGTCGCTAAAGGCCCTGATCTGTCTGGCACCGGCCTGATGAGCCAGGTTGAGCCCGGCAATCATCGCCTCGTACTCAGCCTCGTTATTGGAGGCCGGGAAGTTGAGGCAGAGACAATACTAGAGGAGAAAACCATTCGGGCCCTGAAGGATGATGCCAGCACCGCTCCCTGTGTTGCAAGAGAAGCCGTCGACGTAAACTTTCCACGTCTGGTCGGCTTCTTTGTTCGCGGGTTGCTCGGAGATGGTGCACTCTGTAATGAACTCGGCGAGGGCCTGCCCTTTAATGGACGTTCGGGGTTGATAGCCAATGTCATACTGGCTGAGTTCTATCGACCGTTTGATGGGTCGACCGGAGCTCTCAGGTTTGTAGAGTATGGCCTTCAAGGGTTGATCGGTGAGCACCTGAATCGAATGCACCTGGAAGTAAGGACGGAGCTTCTGTGCGGCTATGACCAAGGCGTACGCCACTTTCTCCTTCCTGGAGTACCGGGTCTCGGTGTCGAGTAGGACCTTGCTCACATAGTAGAGGGGCTTTTGAACCCCCTCCTCTTCTCGGACGAGGACGGCGTTGAGTACACTCTCCTAAGTAGAAAGGTAGAGCCAGAGTGGCTCTCCTGGTTCGGGCTTGCTGAGGAGAGGAGGGTTGGCAAGGTACTCCTTCAACTGTGTGAAGACCTCTTGTAGTTGAATACCCCACTCGAACTTTCCAGTGCCGCGTAGCACCTTGAAGAACGGGAGGGACTTCTCTCCGGATTTGGAGAGGAAACGGCCGATGGCCGCCAGTCGCCCCGTTAGCCTCTGGACCTCTTTAACATTCTTGGGAGGGGCCATGTCTATTATGGCCTGGATTTTTTCGGGGTTCGCCTCGATGCCACGCTGGCTGACGATGAACCCTAAGAACTTTCCCGAGGAGACACCGAAGGTGCACTTCGCCGGATTGAGCCTCATGTTGTGGGTTCGAAGGACCCCAAAGGCTTCTTCCAGGTCGGCGACGTGGTGGTGTCCATGTTGACTTTTGACGAGCATGTCATCAACGTACACCTCCATGTTACGCCCAATCTGATCTTTAAAGACTCGGTTGACGAGCCTCTGGTAGGTGGCACCGGCGTTCTTTAGCCGGAAGGGCATGACCCGGTAGCAGTACAGCTCCTGGTCTGTGACGAAGGACGTCTTGGCGATGTCCGGAGGGAACATCCGGATTTGGTTATAGCCTGAGAAGGCATCCATGAAGGAGAGGAGCTCGTGACCCGAGGTAGCATCGATAAGGGCATCAATGCCGGGGAAAGGAAACGGATCCTTGGGGCACGCCTTGTTGAGGTCGGTAAAATCTATGCAGATCCTCCAACTCCCGCTTGCCTTCTTCACCATGACAACGTTCGCCAGCCACTCTGGGTAGCTGACCTCTTGTACAAAACGCGCGGACAGGAGCTTGTTCACTTCTATGTTTACTGCCTGTTGTCACTCAGGAGCGAACTTGCGCCGCTTTTGAATTACTGGCTTCGACCCGGGGATCACGCTGAGTTTGTGCATGATGAGTTCTTCGGAGATACCGGGCATGTTAGAGGGCTTCCAGGCAAAGAGGTCAATATTGCGCCGAATGCAGGCGATTAGAGCGGTCTTGAGGTCGGGGGCGAGGGAGCAGCTTACTTAAAGTGCTTCAACGCATCCCCTGTCTCGAATGAGACTTCTTGTAGCTCGTCCACCGGTTCGGGTTCTGGCTGGGTTCTTTGGGGCTCCATCTCGACGGCATCGAGGGGAAACACCTCGCTTCCGATTGCCATCATGTAGCACGAACGTGCTGCTTCTTGGTTCCTTCGGATAACTCCGACGCCAGTATTGGTAGGGAATTTCATCTTCTGGTGGTAGGCCGAGGGAACCGCCTGGAGGGAACAGAGTCCTGGGTGGTCGAGGATGGCGTTGTAAGCCGCCTTTACATTCACAACCATGAAGTCCATGGACTCGGTCCTTCTGTTGGGCTTCGTGCCTGCCATGACGTCCAGGGTGACGATCCCCTCTATAGTCACGGGGACGCCGGAGAATCTGTGTAGGGTGTACCCGACAGGCTTTAGTTTCTCACGGGAAAGCTTTAGATTCTCGATTGCTTCGAGGAACAGGATGTTGACCGAGCTCCCGTTGTCTACGAGGATTCTTTGGGTGTCGAAGTTCGCCATCATGAGGTTGATGACGAGAGCGTCACAGTGAGGGAGCCGGACCCCCTCCAGATCCTCTCCTGAGAAGGAGATGGGGAGTTGCTGGACCGGTGGGGAGAGAGGGCCCTGGACCGTATTGACATCCCGGATGAAGGCCTTGCGGGAACTATTGGATTCGCCCCCCATAGGCCCTCCGTGGACGCAATGTAGGATCATCTGACCCTCAGGCTCCTCGGGAACTGGATCCCGCTCGGGCCGCTGCCGTTGCCCTCGAGGAGGGGAATCCCTCCTGTTTCTGTTGTCCTTCGGTTCTCGGGTACCTTCTCGCTTGAACTCTCGGAGGTATTCCCGTTGGATGAGGGCCTCAATTTCGTCCTTCAGGGCATGGCAGTGATCCGTGTCGTGCCCGTTGTCTCGGTGAAAACGGCAATAGAACCGCTAATCCCTCTTCTTGCTGGTGTTGTTGAACGGTCGAGGGGGGTACTGAACGAGGTCGCTGTCTTCAATCGCTAAGAGGATTTTCGACACGTTCTGTGTCAGTGGGGTGTACCTCTCGAAGCGGGGGATAGGTGGAACCTTCTTTACGGAGCCCCCGTCTCTTGGGGCTTTTTTCACCGGCTCAATTTCGTTGGCCTTGCATTTCCCCTTCCCGGGAGCTTCCTTCTGGACCTCGGGGTCGAGAGCCTCCTCGGCTCGGATATACTTTTCGACCCGGTTGAGGAGGTTGGGGAAGTCTATCGGTGGCTTCTTCGCCAGGGAGGCCTTCAGCTGTCCATGTCGGACGTTGTGGCGGAAGGCTGCCGAGGCAACGTCGGGGTCGAGGGATGAAACAGATCTCGCCTCGGTGGTGAACCTTCGGAAAAACACCCGGAGGGACTCTCCCTCCTTCTGCTGGAGCCCAAGTAGTGATGAGCTCGTTCTTTCGGCCTTTTGGCTGGTTACGAAGTAGGCGAGAAAGCTGCCCTCTAGCTGGTCGAAAGAATAAATGGAACCGGGGGCGAGCTTGGAGAGCCATTCTCGAGCCAGACCCCATGGAGTGTTATGGGGAAGGCTCGGCACAATAGGGGATCCGATGCGCTGTGAATCATCATGAGGGTTTTGAAGCCCTCCATGTGATCAGCAGGATCGCCCTCACCGTCATAGGTCTCAAACTGAGGCAGACGGAAATTGCGGGGTATCTCTGCCTGCAGGATGTGGGCGGAGAAGGGAGGACGAGCCGGCCTGTACCCCTGAGCTGCTCTTGGATCTCCGTTACCAATGTGGTCGAGGCACTCTTCCATTTCTTGGAGTCGTTTTAAAATGTCGTCATCATACTCTGGGGGGATGGTGGAGTGGCGAGACACGGTAGCCTCGGCCTGCGACTATGCGTGGGAACGGCGGGTGTTCTCGTTGACAGGGACTCCTCGGAGTGCGCCCAAGATTTCCCGTCGGAAGTCCTGGAATTCCTGGTGGGTAACCGGAGCTCCCTCAGCCCAATTTAGTTGGGCAGACGGTTGTCGACCGACCCGGCTGAGCGCGGGCTCCTGCCCTTGGGACGGGGGCCTGGGGTGGTTCGGAGCTCCTTGGGACGGCGGCCTGGGATGGTTCGGAGCCGAGTTGGAAGCGGCTCGACCCCTGCCACGGCTGGCTTGGCGGTTCGAGATTACCCTCCGTAGGTCGCTCTGGACCGGGCGGGAGGCATTCGGTTGGGGCCCTTGGCTGACCCTTTTGTTTGGTCCCTGAGCATTGGCATCGATGCCTTGCAGAGGCACGTCGTGTCGGCGTGCGGAGGTAACGGCTTTTGCGACTTTGGGCGCCATGTGAGCTCGGGTCGACAGGAATGCCGACAGGGGCGGAGCTCGAGAAGGCGTCTACTGGGGTACCGTTGGAAGCGAGGCTCGGATTGGCGTCTACGATAGGCAGTTTCCTACAGACGGCGCAATCCTGATACGGTTTGTTTTTGGGGAACGTGTGGATGCACCAGGCGTGAGTTCTTACTCGATTTGTATTGAAGGAGGAGACACCTATGCAGACGACCCTTGGCTGGGCGAACGGTACCGAGGTAGGCGGAGTTGAGGTGGAGGCTGATGCTGGGCTCGGATCTTTGAGGCTCGGATCCGAGGGTCTTGTGTACCTACAGACGGTCTCGGAACACCGGGGTTGGTCCCGGTGGCAGACCCTCCGACGATCTAGTTAGTTACTAAGAGAGAGTAACAGTAACTAGGGTTTTAGTGGCAAAAGATTGATTACCTGGAGAAGGAGTAGGGGTCTGGTATTTATAGAAGACCCCAACCGGGTCTGGACCCGTTTGGGGCCGGGTCTGGACCCGGTTGCCCGTGTGGCTGAAGCGGTGGAAACCCGGACAGTTTTAGGGCTGACGTGGCAGATGCCGGGGCGGTATCCGGGCTGACGTGGCGGCGGTCCGGGCGGTTTTCCGACGCTAATGTGGTGAATCTGGAGAATCAGGAGGTGCACGTATCCTGAGGGGATCCTGTGGCCCAGGATGGGCCACGTCATTCCTAGCCCATATCAGTTTTAATTAATTCAAATTTTAATGCTAAAAAAGTACTGCCTATTATAAACAGTGCTTATAAAAATCTTAAAAGCAAATTCAAGCTTGGATATTTTATTACTCAAGCCTAAAACCTTAATTAATAAAGTCATACATAATTAAACCCACAAATAATAAATAACTCAAAACAAACCCAATAATAAATATCCGTAATTAACCAACCCTACCTCATAAACACCAACAATCCCTTCTCCTCCCGAACTTGTTACCAAAATGATCCACTTTCTGAAAGTATTTACCACAATGGCCCACTTTCTGAAAGTATTGATCAAACTGATCCACTTTCGAAAGTATTCACCAAAACGAAACTGACCCACTTTCTGAAAGTATTTATCAAACTGATCCACTTTCGAAAGTATTTACCAAAACGATACACTTGCTTTTAAAAAAAAGCCAGTTTGGTTAAAAACAGGTCGCTTTTTCAAAAAGCGAGTTTAGGATTTCGAAAATAAAAAACCTCACACTCGCTTTCTGAAAAAGCGATGAGGTTTTAACCACACTCGCTTTTTCAGAAAGCGAGTGAGACAGTTTGGAAATTTTTAAAATAAGTAGGATAGTTTGGAAAAAACTTTCAAAAAAGTGGGACAGTTTGGAAAAAAATTCTATCCTACAACCCTTTTTTCACTAATTACCTAAATTTTGTGCATGCTTAATAATAGTCTCCAAATAATTTATATCTGGGGAATAACAAATGCAGCACATGTACAAATACTGGATTAAATATGAAAATTGGTTTAACTAGCTTATTAATTTCATAAACAACTAGCAAATAGATTATACTAACAATATCAACTAACTGTGAATAACATCGATTGCAGCTTCGTAGGAAGGGTAATGCTACACCTACTACCAAATCTACTACCTTTCCCTTTACAACCTTAGGTGGCACACTATTAGTGGAGGTTAATATAGAGTAGTTGGTACAAACATCTAATAATAGTATGCCACCTAAGGTAGTAAAGGGAAAGGTAGTAGATTTGGTAGTAGGTGTAGCATTACCCTTGCAGGAAATAGCAGCATTTTCAAATATGTAAAACCGTACCTTTTGAGCTACCAAGAAATAACATCCAGTTACCAGCCTTGAGTCTTGTTGCTGCTTTTTCAGTATGGGAGCAACCAAATGATGTGGATTCTTTGAAGGAACAATAAAAAATTTGACCTTTTAACCTCCAACAGTATTGACTGCCTTTGACTTGACGATCTGACTCGTGTGCGCAGTAGGATTTGATTTGTGTAGTAACGATCGTCTTCGCTTGACTTGCAAAACACCTGAAACACCGGGTTGATCCCGGTGACAGACCCTCCAACGCTCAAATCAGTAATCAAGAAGATTATGAAAGAGCTTTTTTTGAGAAAATACTGATTACCTGTTTCTGGTGAAGGTAGGGGGTATTTATAGTCGCTTTAGTCGGTTTCGAGATAATGATTTATCTCTACTTCCCGGTGTTTTTTGGATTGAATCAGTTATCTCTTCTTCATGAAGAGATAAGAGTGGTTGCGGAGGGTTTAAACCTCCTTCAGGATAAGAGATATTGTTTTTAAATCACCTCTTATGGATAATCAGGGATTCAAATCATATTTAAACAACATGGACTCATTCTCATTGGGTTGGGGGAACAACCCAGTAAGACAAATCCGTTAATAGATTGTCGGGCTTGAAAGAGACCCAATTTC
This sequence comes from Hemerocallis citrina, assembly GCA_017893485.1. Taxonomy (NCBI): domain Eukaryota; kingdom Viridiplantae; phylum Streptophyta; class Magnoliopsida; order Asparagales; family Asphodelaceae; genus Hemerocallis; species Hemerocallis citrina. The sequence goes on from CM030367.1 coordinate 43,843,956, forward strand.
CATTCGCGGACCTGTTTATAGATGAAATTACTTATCTACACCTGAGAGCTTTAAGATTTGTGCCCAAATTGAACGGTCACGATTTAGTTCTATTTATACCCATATCACAACCCCCCCCCCCCCCCCACTCTAGAAGACTGAGTTCCATAAGCCTTTAAGGAGTAGTTCGCCGGTTTTTAATGGTCTACAGAATGTATCGGAGTTCTCGGGGAAGTCTGGATATTTCTTGAGGTATAACGGTCTTATTTTGGGTTTATAAAATACCCAAAATTAATAGAATTTTCTGGAATTTTTGTGATTTTTTTCCAATTTTTAACCATTTTTTGAATTTTTCATTCAATTTCCCAGATTTAATAACTAATTATCGAAAATTTTAATTAATTATTCTGAATTAATAATTATTTTCTGAAATTTTTAAAAATATTTTCCCAAATTAATAATTATTTTTAGAAGTTTTAATTAATTTTAAAAATTTTAAATTAAATTTTCAAAATTTTTAAATAATTAGTTCGATTTAATAATTAAATAGAGGGATTAATTATTGCCCGATGACGTGGCGATCTGGTGCGTTGATTGTCATGCCCCGCTTTCCAAAATACAGAAATACGAGTACGTAACGTAGGCCCAGCGAATGATGTAAACACCATCCATAAGCTGTACCAGTCTAACTCAACAATATGAACAACAAATACAGCCACACAATGAAATATAATCACATGAATCAAAGAAAAACTTCAATAATAATGAAATAATCCAAAATAATATCCAACATAATATCCAATATCTGGGAAAATAAATAAACTCCGGGACAAAAAGCCCAAAACAATGTATAATATCAAAGACAATGTTCAAAAGAAATAAATCTAGCATAAAGTAATTTAAGCAGCACAATCTTCGATTCCATTTTCTAGAATCGTCGTTCACCAATTCCTTCCGATAGTGATCCTTCAGTACCTGTGAATTCTAGATATAAAAAGAAAGAAAATAATATCCTTAAAGCAAGTCATGGACAGCAAGTAGGGAAAACTGGGAGTAATGGGAACATAGTATATCAAAAAAAATGGACGGGATCAAAGTCAATAACAAAATCAGAGATTGGAAATAATGTCAAAGGTCTATATTTAATCATGTATTTAATTAGTAAGTCAATTTAAATTCTATATTGGTGACGATATACAGGATCAAGCATGAAATGCCAAATGCGGGTTATCAATCATTTTATCTAGTGCACGTACTACTGTGTCCCATTCTACAGGTTCAGCGCAAGCACACAATGAACATTTTAGACTGATGGTGAATTCACGGATCGTGTACTCGGTATCAAGATGAAAAGATATCATGATAGCGTGATCACACAATGACAAGCATTTCTCCACCTTCCATGTAATGAATCATGTAAGCAAGTAGGCCTTTACCGAGTACATTTTCAGATTGTTCACTACCAAGTCGACCCATAATACCCCGGTTTGTTAATATTTTATTTCATCATATGTGAGCATCCAAGAAGGTGTCAGGGTTTTATTTTGCTAGATATGAGTAATTCTACTCGTTATAAACAAAGCAAGGAGCATACATGTTAAATTAACACAAATCACACAATCTGGACAGCAGGACGTTACTGTACAAAAACACAGATTCCTGCTGATACAGAAAAGAAAATCTGTATCTGTCAGAAGTTCTAGCAAATAGACTCTTTGCCAGTTCCAGCGAATATACACACGAAATATAAATATAACAGAAACTAGGTCGAAATTCATATTCTTTTCAGATGTCATGTTCAGGCAGCAGGTTATAAATTGTATTTAAATATATATTTTAAGTTAGAAAACTCATCAATTGAATCTAAAAAAATTCAGGGGGATCCTACACATGTTTAGTCTCGGTCAAATTAATTTCATATTTTTATTTTACTGTTATCACGTTCTATTTATTTATAAATCAGAAAGATATGCATGAATTTGGGAATCTGGAAATTCAGACCCAGCTGTACTAAAAATAAGATATCTCACAGATTATAATTCGGGATTCAGTTCCGTCGAATGTTCTGGAAAGTAGACTCATAGGGCTATAATTCATATTCACAAAGTTATTGCAAATTACAACAGTAACAGGGTCAAAATCTGATACAAAAAAAGAAAACAAAAAACAGGCCAGAAAATAATTTGATACGAATAAGCAATAATTTCATCATACAAACATATAATTCATGATAAGTAGTAAACTACATGCTATTTGATGATTAACATGCAGATTTCTAGATTTATGATGCAATTTACAATCATGGTAATCAATTCATTTAATCAAATTCAATCTAACATCTTCAATTCATTAAATAATTCTATAACATGGATCTAGTTATTTTTCATATATAACATGCATATGCAATGTGCAATAGAGACTAGGATTTGGATCAAAGATATAGGCACGATGTTAAAAATATTGGGGTTAGCTCGTGTAAACCCTCAATATACTCAACGGAATTCAAATAGCAATATGATAAAAAGGATTGGGATCTACTTGCAGATATCAAATAATTTTTTGAACAAAACAATAAACTAGTTCAAGAAAGAGACTTGCCTGTTAGATGCTAATTTCAAATATAACGAATAACGTGATGAGAATCCCGGGCAATGAATCACGAACTCACGCATGCAAGCCCGTGCACACACCAAAAGAACTCAACACATCAATCAAATCCTTCCTTCACAAAACAGCAAACACCAGAAGCTCCAACACACCCACACAAAATAGCAAACACCCAAACTTCTGCCTACTGAAAACCTGAACAGCAACCAGTGGGGAAACTTGTGGTGGCTCGACTGGAGGCTGCAGGCGGCAGTGGCGGTGACTGGGGACGGCAGTCAACGAGGAGGGAAGAGGTAGGAGGTGGCAGTGGTCGGGATGGACGATCGGAGTGGTGGCGTCGATGGGTTAGGGAGAACAGAGGGAGTGATCGGGGTGGAGTTCGATAGGGTGTAGGGCTATCGAGGCTAGGGTGGTGGTTGATGGTGAGACACAGCGGATGAGGACGAGGAAGGCGACGGTCGGTGGAGGGCCGGGGCGATCGGAGTGGTGGTGAGTTGGGTTGGGTTCAAAACGAAAAACAGAGGTGAGGGGAGGGAGAGCGACTGGGTAGGAGAGAAAGAGAGAGAGAGAGAGAGAGAGAAAGAGAGAAAGAGAGAGGAATTATATTAAATTAGGGTTAGTGGGGTATTAATAGGGTAGTTAAGATGTTGGGTTTTGGGTTTCGGAATGGGTTTAGGCTACAAAAAGAGAGAAACAAATAGAAATCAATGGGATAAATATATAACAGATCAGTTTAAACCTAAAACACAAAAGAGTAAATTTTGTAGTGAGCCAAAAATGCAGGATTCAATCCAAAAGAGTACAAAATGATCCTAAGAGGATAAATGAGTCCAAAGAAAAGCAAGATTTATTATTTAAAAGGGGTTCGAATACAATAATCCAGAAAGAAGAAAATAAAATACAATAAAATCCATAACAAAAAATAGGGGTTACATTGATCATGGCGGGCGCGAAGATTGCGGAGATCGAACGGTAGGGACCAGTTAACTAGTCAAGGCCCAAATGCTCCCGCCTAGATCAGGGGTGTGTTTTCTCAGAACACAATGCCGAACAAAAGAGATGGTTCGGTCAAGCGACACGTGTCCATTGACCACTGACCGCTGACCGTTGACCATTGACCCAAATGCTCTCGCCTAGATCGGGGGCGTGTTTGCTCGGAACACAATGCCGAACGAAAGAGATGGTTCGACCAAGTGACACATGTTCATTAATCGTTGACCGTTGACCGTTGACCGTTGACTAGTCATCGGTATTTCAGCCTTTCACGATTGGGGGCGTGTTTGCTCGGTCCTTGCCATCGAACGTTAAAGGTTGTTCGGCTGCGTGATTCGTGCCCTTTAACCATTGACCGTTGACTGTTCACTGTTAATCGTTGACCAGTCAATGATTTTTAGTGTTTTCACGATCAGGGATACGTTTGCTCGGAACACAGTACCGAACGTTAGAGGTGGTTCAGCTGTGTAACACATGTCCTTTGACAGTTGACCATTAACGAGTCAACGATTTTTTGGTGTTTTCACTATCGGGGGCACGTTTGTTCGGCACTTGTCACCGAACGTTGGAGGTGGTTCGGCTGTGTGGCACGTGTCCTTTGACCATTGACCAGTCAAATGTTTTTTCGTGTTTTTACGAACGGGAACACGTTTGCTCAGCGCTTGTCACCGAACGTTGGAGGTGGTTCGGCTGCGTGACACGTGTCTTTTGACAATTGACCAGCCAGCAAATTTTTGGTGTTTTCACGATCAGGGGCACGTTTGCTTGGAACACAGTGCCGAACTTTGGAGGAGGTTCGGCTACGTGACACATGTCCTTTGACTGTTGACCGTTGACCATTGACTGTTGACCAGTCAACGGTTTTATGGTGTTTTCACGATCGGGAACACGTTTGCTCGGAACACAGCACCGAACATTGGAGGTGGTTCGGCTGCATGATACGTGTTCTTTGATCGTTGACCATTGACCAGTCAATGGTTTCTTGGTGTTTTCACGATCAGGGGCATGTTTTTTGGAAATGCAGCGCCAAACGACGTTGGAGGTGGTTCGACTACATGACATGTGTCCTTTGATCATTGAATGTTGCTCAGTCAATGGTTTTTTGGTGTTTTCACGATCGAGGCACATTTGCTCGGAACACAGCACCGAACGTTAGACGTGGTTCGGCTGCATGACACGTGTCCTTTGACCGTTGACCATTGACCGTTGATCGTTGAACGATTTTTTGGTGTTTTCATAATCAAGGGCACGTTTGCTCGGAACGCAGTGCCGAACGTTAAAGGTGGTTTGGCTGCATGACACGTGTCCTTTGACCGTTGATCGTTGACCAGTCAACGGTTTTTGTCATTCGATCTCCCTGACTGTTGGACTTCTTTTGTCGTTTTGCCTTCGCGACCGTTAGGCTTCTTGGGCTTTCCCAACAATTAGGGGCCCATGAGTTTGGGGAGCCCAAGCGTTGCCCCTCATTCGTTATAAAAATTCCACCCCCTTCTCTCTTCCCTCACTCTCATTTTTCTTCTCAAAAAAAATTTTCTTCTATGGCGACTAATCAGTCGTTGCGGCAGGGCATTTGCTTTTTTCGGCAAACTTTCCGATCGTAACTATCACATCCAAGGTAAAAAAAATAATTTTTTTTTTCATATATATATTATTTTATCAAAGATGTCTACGGTAGCTTCGGGAGACAAGACCTCCCCCTCAAGTCACGGTGGAGATAGGCAACTGGTTCCACCTTCAAGAGTAGATAAAGGGAAGAGAGTGGCAGAGTCGGTTGTTGTCAAGACAATGGTGGAAAGAACGAAAGAAGTGGAGGAGTTGGGTAGGCTTCCAAGCCCCTTGACGAGTCTTGGCGGTGTTCGGGACTACTCTGCCGATCTTTTGTCGAGAGTGGTGCACATGATGGTACCATTGTACGAGGAGAACGAGCCCCGTGAGCACTCCAATGTGGATGACGTCTCTTCGATGCTTACAGAGGAGGATTTGAGCAGCATTCGGGAGTGTTTCATGATCCCAGGGAGTTCGATCTTATCTTGCCAGGCCCGGGCGTCAGAGCATGTACGCCTACTTATCCTAACATGTGTTTTTTTTTTCGTTCGATGCTTTTCGAGTGGGTCTCCGTCTCCCCCTACCCCCATTCGCGACCGAAGTTCTCCACTGATATTCTTTGAGTCCTATTCAATATGTGCCAAACATGTGAAGACATGTGAATGGCTTCGTGCTGCACTGCCAGGTGGTGGGCATTGAACCTCGATTGAATATTTTTAGGAGGCTCTACAAGATTCATCAGAAGAATATGTCGGAGTTTAGATTCTATCTTACACACCATTGGGGGGTGAAGCTGATTAACAACCCCGACTCAATTAAACACTGGAGGGACAAGTATTTCCTTGTTCGGAGCCGTGAGTCGTGGGTGATTCCCACGAGGTGGAGAGAGGAGGTGTCAAAGAGAGCGAAGGCCAACCCCATCTTAAGTCCAGAAGAAGACGAGATAGTTAAAATACTCTTAGATTGGCCCATTGTGAGTTGGAGAGAAGTGAAAGAGGAGTTTCTTTTCAGGGGGGTCTCTGTCCGATCAACCGTAGTACGCATCTTCGATTTTCATCCGTTCCTTATTTTCACTTTCGTAGTTTCTTCTTCTCTTTTTTTTTCATTTTTTGTCTAAATTACTTAGTGTCTTGTTTTGCAGGAGCTGTTGGCATGGACTTCAATTCTCGTGAGGGGTTGAGCGGCAAAGCCCCTAAGGAGAAGAAGAGGAAGATGACGGTTACAAAACCTTCAGCGGTGAAGGTTGCTACGGGTCTTATGATTCTTCTCCAGTAGTGAACTTAGAGTCCCCACCTGCTTCACCGGGTCCCTCTACTGGGGGATTCACTCTGGGGTGCTGCTATTGCACTTGAGACTCCTCCCTTTACTGCGGCAGCGGAGGCGATTCTTACCGAGGAGCATAAGAAGCTCTTCGTTCTGGACTGGCGAGTGCTGAAGCACAATGGGTTCCTTGGGGACTCAGCTACTTGTATGCAAGCAGTCCATGATCTCGTGGCCTCGAAGGATAGAGCGGCGATGGATGCGGGGTCGGTGGGTGACGATGCCTTGGAGATAGCCAGAGCTAACATGGCGGTAAGCTTTTAATATTTTATTCCAGCACTTGATTCTTTACGAAGTTATAGAATTGGTTTTCCCATTGTAACTTTGAATCTTTTTTCCTTTTGTAGATCACTTGCCACTTCAGCCACTTGTTGAAGCGAGTGGCTAAGCAGTAGAAGGAGCTGATGGCAGCGAGTGACCAGGACCGAGCAGAGCAGGCGAAGATCGCTAAGGAGTTGGAGGAAGCGAAGCACCTATCGGAGACCCAGGCAACACAGATCGCATTGCTGAAGTCAGCCTTGGTGAAGGCAAATGATCAGATTTTCCAAGAGAATGAGAGGGCGGACTGAGAGAGGGATCTCGCATCTAAGGAGAGGGAGAGTGTTGCGAAGAAGAGAGAGGATGCGGTGAAGGCAGCGAGGGACGAAGCCAAGGGGTACCTAGCCTTGAACATGGAGAAGGCATATGCCAGGGCTCTTTGGCACGTTGGAGCACACATTCGAGGTACTCTTTGTATGACCCCGTTTCTGATGGCGAAGAGGAAGAGGACGGGGGAGAGGAGGAAGAGGAGGAGGAGCATGAGCAGAACGTGGTAGAGGATCCTATGTTCGCCATAGTAGTTGCTCCGGGGGCTGTTGAGGGAAGCGATCGCGAGTCTACTCCTCCCGTGGATCAGTCGACCAAGGTGGACCCATAACTTCTCTCATAACCAGTGGGCTTTATTTTCTTTTTTGCTATTGTATTGATGCCTAATAGTTGGTTGGCCACCGCTTGTTGTATCTTTACATTGTTATAAAATTCTTTTTGGTTGTTCACATCTTGTGTGGCATTTGAGATCCTTAAGTTTTGTGTGTCTTATGACTTCGGTTATTTCCATTAAGGTGATCTACCATTCTCTTTGCATGCAGGTTGTCGTGCTCAATGCACATGCTCTTTATGACAACGTGGTTGCCCTCCTCCATACCAAGCTCCACATGACTAAACTGGGTCTTGCTCGTTCATGGGAGAGGCTTTCAAAAGCTAAAGCGGAGCTCAGCCACATGGGAAGACAGTTGTCCCAAAGGGATATAGAAGTGATACGTAACGATGAGATCCTACAAGAGGTGCATCCGACCGGCGTAGAAGATCATCCTTCGAGGGAAGCGTCCACAGGAGACTCCTCGAGGCTTAAATTCCTTTGTTTCTCACGGATACCACTGAAAGAGATGAGCTGAATAATGTAGTTCTCGAGAGGAGTCTAGAAGTGGCTCATCTAAGGAGAACAATCCTTGAATTTTTTGCGTGAGCCGGTCCAGGTGGTTCGACGTATGCTAGTGTGCCTCGTTTGAAACTTAAAGTGAGGGATGAGTCCCTCGGAGAGAGGCTGGTTGAACTAAAGAAGTAAATTCATCAGTTGAAATGACTTCGTGAGGGTTGTAATGTTAGGAGCACTTCTTGTTCACATGAAGAGCATGCCCAGGGGAAATCATTTCATGAGCTGGCCCTACGTTTTCCTGGAGTTCCACGAAATCTAGGAGACACTCAAAGCAGAGTGGTCGGTTCGTCTAGCGAGGCATCGGTTGGAGGGGCAGAAGGAAAAGTGGGTCCCGAAGGTACAACCCGACTCGCAGGCCTGGATATCTCCTCAGATGATTCAAGGGAACGGAACAGTGCTCAGGTGTCAACTATAAGCCATATATCGCATGTGTCCCTTAAGAGGAGCATCCCTTTACCAATAAGAAGTTAAGATAGCGCAGAATGAGATTTTATGACCCGCGGAGGCTTGTTTCTCAATAAAACTTGTAACCAAGTTTCTCTTTTTGAAATATAATTCTCATAAGCGTCTTGACCAAATATAGTTGTGAGTTGTGTATTTTTATTTTTATTTTGAGTTTCTATTTGTTTAGGGAGCATTTGAACGGCAAGTTAAACTTTGTGTGGTTGCTCTAGGCAAGCGTCCAAAGTGGATTTATGAACCGTGAGTGGATTCCGAATAATAGTGACGACGAGTTTTGGGAGCACTCGAATGGCGAACCGACCCCATACACTTGCTTGAGGGCATGTGACTAGAGCGGTTCTATGAACCATGAATGGAATCCACACTTGTCCGGGTTATTTCAGAAGCACTCGAACGACAAACCGAACTCCGCATTCTTGCTCGGGGGCAAGTAGCTGAAGTGTTCCTATGAAGCGTGAGTGGACTCTAAACAGTAATGACAACGAGTTTTCAGAGCACTCGAATGGCGAACCGAACTCCGCACACTCGATCGGAAGCATGTGGCTAGAGCAGTTCTACGAACCATGAATGGACTCCTCACTTGTGCGAATTGTTTCAAGAGTACTCAAATGCCAAACAGAACTCTGCACACTTGCTCGGGGATAAGTGGCTAGAGTGGCCCTAGGAGTCGTGAGTGGACTCCGAACAAAGTGACGACGGGTTTTGGGAGCAATAGATGAACCCTGTGCACTTGCTCAATGTAAGTGGCTAGAGTAGCTCTAAGAACCATGAATGGACTCTGCACCTGTCCAAAGTTAGGCACTCATACGGTGAGATATACCACACGCACTAGCTCGAGGGCAAGCATGCTCGTGCGAATTTTGAATCCTGAATGGATCTCGCAATTGTTCGTTGGAGTGCTTGGCAAATTGTGGTGTCTGCTTGGAGGCATACCATGTGTCTAACTTATTGCTTTCCTAGGTTGGACTATTCAAAGAATTGTTAAATTGTACAAGGGATTTTGCGAAAATCAAGACTAATTTTATTGAAAAATTCAAACCTAAGTGGTTGCTTCATTGCAAGCCATTATTACATGATGTGACCATTATAATCATCGACCTTTATTACATATTTGATGCTAACTACTAAGCGAGGGTGCTAAGTGCTTTCTTTATATTTCATGAGGTGCTCGGCATTCCAAGTTCTGGATATTCTCTTCCCCCCCCCCCCCCAAGTCCTCAAGTCGATAGGCCCCTGGGCGGACTACTTGTGAGGCTTTGTACAATCCTTCCTAATTAGGGGCGAACTTTCCTTTGTTTCGGGGGTTGGATATCTCGAGCTTTCAGAGGACCAAGTCTCCTTCTTGAATGATGGCTGGGTGAACTCTCTTATTATAAAATCTTTCAACACTCTGTTGGTAGATGTTTCTTTGGAGGGTAGACCTTTCTCGAAATTCCTCGAGGAGGTCAAGGTTGGATCGAAAATCGTTCGAGTTTTGCTCTTCTTTGAATGAGAGGGAGATGAGAGGGTATTCCTACTTCTAGAGGTATGAGAGCTTCTATGCCGAACGTTAGGTTGAACGGAATACTCCAGTGGGGATTCTCTTCGTGTCCTATAAGACCAGAGCACACTTAGGAGTTCTTCAACCCATTTTCCTTTGGGGCTTCACCAAGCCTCTTCTTGAGGCCATCCAAGATTTGCTGATTGGTGATCTCTGCTTGACCACAGGTCTGAAGATGTGAAATTGAAGAAAAATGTTGCTCGACACTTAGATCGGTGCAAAATTTACGGAACCCCTACCAGCAAATTGAGTTCCATTATTAGTGGCCAGGATGTGGGGGATCATGAATCGGAAAACCATGTTCTTCTAGAAGAATTGTTGGACTCTATTCTTAGTGGTTGTAGCAAGTTGCTCCGCCTCTATGCACTTTGTAAATTAATCAATAGCAACCACTAAGAAGGTTTGTTGTCCGGTTGTAGGGGGAAAGACCCGAGAAGATCCATACCCCACATCGCGAATGGAATGAGACTTGACATGGAACTAAGGTTATCTTGGGGGATCCTCTTGATAGAGGAGTGTTTCTGACAGGGGATGCATTGGTGGACATAGATTTGAGCGTCACCGAGGAGAGTGGGCCAGTAATAGCCATGATTGAGTACCTTCCGTGCAAGAGATCGTGCGCCAAGATGTCTGTAACACCCCATTTTTTTTTTGAAAACTAGACCTCTAAATTCAATTCTTTCAATTTCTATATCACTTTAAATATAAACTAAGATAGGTATATCTCAAATAAAATTTTGGCAAAGTTTCCCCTGAAATTTCTACCCCGAAACAGAAAAAGCTTACGGAATTCTACTCTAAATTCCGTAGCTTACAACACATGTAGTATAATCATAGGCTCCCCAGGCCAAAATGAGCAGAATCACACAGGCAATATAAATATTACGCACTGGGGACCAAACTCACAACAGAAGATCAATTATAATTTAAAAACCATAAATTTCCTTTGAAAACTTATATAAGTAATAGAAAAACTGTAGAAAAACTTTTCAAAAACCAAACACAGAACCCAATACTCCACAACGATGTGGGTACGGGCTTTCTTACCTCATCACAACACTATACATATATTTTCTTCTTAATACCAAATAATACATTAACTGTCCACATTTCTTCATATACTAATTACATAGAATCTATCATCTCAACAAGAATATAATGTCTAACTCTATATCTACCTCACCAGGCTGCTAGCAAACCTGCAAGAGAGTTAGGGTTGTCCACCCTCAAGGAGGGACCTCCCTAACCTCTAGAAAATAACAGGGGTTAGCCATTTTTGGTGTGAGTATAATTATTAATCTAATAAATAAATTAAATTGTATAAAGAAAATGAATTGAACTTACAAACATAAAGATAAGAAGATTTAACCTGGAGTTTGAACATAAAAACATCACCAATACGATTTTTATATCAAAGTACTCTTCAAATCTGCATCCAACTGTGTACATATCCATAACTTCACACATTTCACTAAATACATCACACTAACCGCATATATATTTTTATTTTACATTGGCATAATACAAAGTCACATATGATCCATTACTTTTCAATTTGAATTCCCTTTCCACAATTATCGTTACATCAGCATTTCTTTATTTATATAAATATAATCACATGATGCTACTAAATCTTTTCTTCATCTTTATTTAGCCATGCACTTCATTTACCAATATCATATCAACAACTCACCAATTCACTCTGGAAGTTGTGCCAAGGTAGGTAGTTCCCACCATTTCCACGGAAATAGCGGGCGAGTAGTTCCTCGACACACTTCCAAGGTACACAAACTCATATCACAACCTATTTTTCTTTAATAACCATTTTCATCACCACTCTCGTATTACATACATCGCACGCATATAACCAATAATACCATCTACATCTTCATAACATCTCATTACAGGTATTTAATTTATTGTATAACATCATGCATCGCATCATAAACATATGCATTCATTCTCATAATATCACATTAATTCCTGTCTTATAACACAGAACATAATATCTCATTACACATGGCAATTTACTTGCATTTCATCACATCATTAATATACCACTTACTTGAATGCTCATCCTTTTTGCATTAAAAGCATGTTTTATAACTCATTCTCATCCCATTATATCATTTTAGTTACTATTCAATCTTATTGAGAATTAAACTTACTTTCATTTTCACTTATATCTCAAGTTACCATTAACTTCACTTTCATTCTCATCAATTTATACTCCTTATCCCAAACATAGTTTAGGCAATAACATATCACATCCCAAAGCCGATAGCTTGGGTAATAATCACCGCACCCCAAGTAGAACTTGGGTAATATCACATCACTTTCCAAGCCGATAGCTTGATTATTAATTTATTTCAATTACTTTTCATCTTCACTTTACTTTATTCTTCATTTCCATTATTCATTACCAATATTATGCCAACTCACCCTGCGAATTATGCCAAGGCAGGTAATTCCCACCATTTCCACATAAATAGCGGGCGGGTAGTTCCTCGACACAATTCCAAGGTGTATCAATTCATATCATACTGCATTTTACTTTAATAATCATTCTCATAATACAATTACTTCATACTATTCATATTAACACATGCCTCTTTTATTTTTTTATTTATGTAAAACAACCACGTAAACACTTCATTTATTTTTCATTTCAAATTATAACACAATCACCTTATTCTTCATTCTAAAATAACCACGTACTGCATTTACCATTTTTTTCTTGCACAAACTCATAACTCGTATTCCTTCATATTTATTTCATTCATAATCACTTCTTTTACATTCACATTTCACTTTCTTTACTTTCTCATTCTCATATTACCCCACGTACTTTCATTACTTCCACATTTTCCTTTTCATTTACCACTTTACCATTATTCACTTTATTCATTTATTTTTCGACCAGTGAGCCACAGCATCCCAATTTACTGAAAGCCGACAGCCCTGCCCACCAAGAATCTTACGCGTCCGAGGCTACATCTTCCTCCTAGCCGAACTAGCGAGGAAAACACAAATCGCTACCCACCAAGGGTCTTACGCATGGCTGCCCACCAAGGGTCTTACGCCTCTAACAAGACTAGAGCCGATAGCTTTGTCAAACACAGATCGCTGCCCACCAAGGGTTTTACGCATCGCTGTCCACCAAGGGTCTTACGCATCCAACAAGACTAGAGCCGATAGCTCTGTCAAACACAAATCGCTGCCCACCAAGGGTCTTACGCATCGCTGCCCACCAAGGGACTTACGCACACACCGCACCCCAAGCCGATAACTTGCGTATTAGGAGGTCTAGCCCAAACCCCCAGAATTGATGTAGGTACTGGTCAACAAATTATATTTGTTATTAACATCTTTCATTTCATCTTTTAATAGAACACATCATCTTTTATCCGAACATATTAACACACATACGATGTTCACCATACTGTTTATCTTTTTATTGCATCACACATAAGCTTTACCACATTGTTTAACATATAAAGATCCTCACATCGTCTTATTAAATAACACGAATACACTATATTATTTATTTGGTCACATCCTCATACATAACTAATCCACTATTTATAAATTCATACCAATACTCAAGTACACGAGTATTTAATCATCACATTTTCACACAAATACCAAATACTAATTCCCGTATATTCACACACCTTATACCATCACACTTATCCCAATACGCCTCATCCGTAAGTCATATCAATAATTCAATTTATTCAAAATTTCTTTTAAAACATCAAATACGTAAATAAAATCATACTCACCATATATCCTGCGTCGACTCGAAACACCCCATAGCGCATCCAAAGTCGCTAACATCTCCTATTATCAAATTTCAGAGTCAATTATGGCTCAAAACATCCAAACCAGTCACAGAAACTAGTAATACTAATCCTAATGTCGCTCAAGTGTTTTATTGAACGTCTGGAATGCACAAGTGCGATGCACGTAATATTCAGATTCCTACGGGATTTCCCAGACAATTTCTAAAATCACCCCCAAATATTCTAATGGCCCAACAAAATTTCTACTACCACGAAATAGATTAATCACACATATATACTTCATTTTTTTTTATAAACTCAAAACCCTAATTTATTAGCAACTTGCACAGTCTTCAATAATTTGCTAATTTCTCGCCTCTACTATACTCAACACCTCCTTATCTCCCTAGTACTATATTTCTATGCAATAGAAATTAAAATCACTTGATTCTACACAAATAAAATGAAATAGGGTATACCTTCCCGGAGTTATTTCTCCAAATTGATGCTACCACGAGCTAAAGCACCCTTCACTTGGTCTACCCCGCGAATTAAATTAAAAATCATGTAGAATCGGGATGGATTTGAGCGGGGAGAATTCGAAACGGAAAGGTGGGTTTCTTTCGGTCGGGGGAAAGAAATGGGAAAGGAAAGAAAGGAAGAGGAAGGAATGGGGGGGGGATTGGGGTGTGAAAAATAAATAAATAAATAAATAAATGATTTGCGGGGTGAAAAATAAATAAATCTATATAATAAAACACAAAGAAAGCTATCAAGTGGCTCTCCTTCAATCCCCCAAAAAATCAAAGGCCTGGATCTAATCTTACAAAACATATTTTCCCCCCAAAAATTTCCCCCAAAACTCAAATTCAAATCTCCCACCTAAAACAACTCCTATATTTTTTTTTTCTCTCTCTCTCTCCCTCCCTCTTCTATTCGAAAAATTAAGAAAATAAAAATTTTTTAATTTTTAAAAAATAAAAAAAATAAAAAAATTTAAAAACTTTTAAAATTTTAAAAATAATTCAAAAAAGTCATATAATATGTCTTTTGCTCTATGTTTGCTACTTCAATTAATTTGTTGGACCTCCAAAACTATTTTATATAATCAAACAAAGTGCACCGTTCCGAAGACGTGCCGAAGGCACGTGTCAACGGGCAAACCTAGTACATAAATGGTTTGTAAAGTAATCTTTACATATAAACCCCCCCCCCCCCCCCCCCCGCAACAAAATATTTCACAACCACCCCAACTCCACACTTTTAATAACACTAATAATACAAAATACATAAAATATCTCATAATAATTCTCTAAAATTATAAAATAAAGTAAACAATACACAAAACTCGACTCATAACTCCAACATATCATCTACATCAATCCAACAAAAATATCCATACCAATATCAATATTTAAAAATAAAATAAAATAAGATATAACTTAAAAATAATTCTCACCCCTACAAAATATAAAAACGAATATTTTCGGTATTTTAAAATTCGAGGTGTTACAATGTCTGCTGCCTATCCCTTCATGGACTTCTTTCACAGTGTAATTGGCTTCTTCAGGGGAGAGACACCGAAGGTATGGTCGACCAACAACTTGAGTATAGGAGCATTGTAGAGGATCCCTTCTACAAGTATGTACCTTTGAGCCCTTACCCGAATCTCTGTCGATTTTTTAGTATCCGCAGGGAGGCTCCCTTTATCAAGGAAATTGACCAAGGGTTTCATCCAACAATCTTCGGGTGCTCGAAGGGCTATAGGAATGAGCTCCAGTGTCTCTTCTTCAATACTTGGTTTGATTAGGACCTCAATCAGTACAGTGTGGTCGAGTCTGTCAAATGATGAGGAGGCGAGCTTGGAGAGGACATCTTCCTGCCCGTTTTCTTCTAGCGGAATGCGAGTGACTTCGACTTCTTTGAAGGTAGACATGATCTTTTTTACATACATTAAGTATCTGACCATACGGTCATCCCTTGCCTCGTATTCTCCTCAGATCTGGTTCACCATTAATTGGGAGTCACTGAATACTTCGGCTCTTTGCGGCCCCACCTTTTTTGCTAGAAGGAGGTAGATGCTGGAAAACTAAGACGTAGCGAGTATTATACGATGAACTCATCAGGACCAATCAAGATAACCCCAGCTCCACTCCCTTCAAGGCAAGAGGACCCATCCACATACACTCTCCATAGTAAGGGTTGTCCCCTTTCTGAGCAGGATCGGGGATTGTGGTTTCGATGATGAATTCGGCTAAAGCTTGGGCCTTATTGTGGTTCTAGGGCGGTAGGTGATATCATGTTGTCTTAACTCAATTGACCACTTCATGAGTCTCCTTTAGCTTTCAGGTTTGTGGAGGACTTACTTGAGTGGTTGATCAGTGAGGACCCATATGGAATGTGCTTGAAAGTATGGTCTGAGCTTTCGAGCGGCCGTCACTAGGGGCATAGGCCATTTTCTCCATCTTCGAGTACCGAAGTTCAGCGTCATGGAAAACCTTACTTACATAGTAGATCGGCTTCTACACCCGATCTTCTTCTCTCACCAAAACAACACTAAGAGTTAGATCCGAGGTGGCCAGGTAGAGGTAGAGGGTTTCTTCGGCTATAGGCTTGCTTAAGATGGTAGGATGGGTGAGGTGTTATTTGATGCCTTCAAAATCTGCTTGCTGCTCTTCCCTCCACTCAAATTTTTTGCTCCCCAAAGAGTTTTAAAGAAATTGAGGCACTTGTCCCCTGATTTGGATAGGAAGCGTCTGATGGCGGCGAGGCGACCAGTAAGCTTCTGAACCTCTTTGATCGTGGTTGGAGGAGACATGCCGAGCATGGCTTTGATCTTCTCAAGATTTGCTTCAATTCCTCTCTGACTTACCATAAATTCCAAGAACTTTCTCGAGGCAACCTCGAAGGCACACTTCGGGGGTACAGCCTCATGTTGTTGACCTAGAGTACATTGAATGCTTCTCGGAGGTGGGTTACATGGTCTTCTTTCCTAAGGCTTTTCACGAGCATATCATCCACGTATGCTTTCAGGTTATGGCCCGATCTGTTCTCTAAAAACTTGGTTCACCAGATGTTGGTACATAGCTCCGGCATTCTTTACCCCGAATGGCATAATTCGGTAGCAATAGAGCCCCTAATTGGTGATGAAGGATGTCTTCGGGATGTCTAGCGGTAACATTCGAATTTGGTTATATCCCAAAAAAGCATCCATAAAGCTTAATAACTCATGGCCTGAGGTGGCATCTATGCTCGTCAAGGGGAAGGGATTATTCGGACATGCTTTGTTGAGGCCGGTAAAGTCTATGCAGATTCTCCACTTTCCATAAGCCTTCTTGACCATTACGACGTTTGCTAGCCACTCGGGGTAACTAACTTCTCGGATGAATCGGGCTACTAAGAGATTCTCAACCTCTTCTTTGATGGCTTGTTTCCTTTCAGGCACAAATTTGAGGCATTTCTACTGGACAGGCTTGGCTTCCGGATTCACACTTAAGCGGTGCATAATTAAGTCCTCAGCAATGCTCGGCATATCTTCAGCTGTCCAAGCGAACAGGTCCCGATTCTCCCTGATGCAGGCAATGAGTTGCTCCTTGACTCGACGAGGGAGTGTCTGGCTCACCCGGAAACACTTAGCATTATCATCTTCGGAGAAAGGGATTTTCGCTAATTCGTCCATGGGTTCGGAGCTAGCATGTCTCATATCAAGGGGGAGTTCCAGTGCATCGAGGGGTAGGACCAAGCCCCCGAGCAGCTTCCTGACTCCCCTTGGCTTTCCACCTTTCCCCAATCTTGCGGCCATAGAAACTTCATTTTCAGATGGTACGCCGAGGCAACTGCTTGGAAGGCAGCTAACCCCGGGCAGCCGAATATAGCTTTGTAGGCAGACTTCATATCTACCACCATGAAGTCTAATGCTTCTGTGCAAGTACCCGGAGCCTTCCCTAAAGTTAGGTCAAGGGTTAAAATTCCCTCAATCATCACGGGGGCCCCAGAGAATCCATGGAGGGTGTACCCGGTAGGCTTGAGGTGATCCCCCTTAAGCTTAAGGCCTTCGAACACATTCAGGATGAGGATGTTAACTGAACTACCATTATCGACTAGAACTCGGCGCACTTCATGGTTTGTCATACTCATGCTAATCACGAATGCATCGCAGTGAGGTGTTCGTACACCTTGCAGGTCTTGATCCAAGAAGGTGACGCTAGCTCCTAGGCTTTTCGGAGGCGGGATGTTGTGTACTGAGTTTACCTCACGAATAAAAGCTTTTCTTGACAAGCTGGAGGCTCCCCCCATGGGTCCTCTGTGGATAGCATGAAATATCTCCATCCGCCTCGATCCCTGCGAATCAGTTGGCCTCTCCACTCGCTTGTTGGTTCCCCTTGAAGGAAGAGGTTCGGTGTCATTTATTTGAGAAAATTTGGCAAGGTACTCTCGCTGGAGCAATGCTTCTACCTCATCTTTAAGGGCTCGGTAATCATCTGTAAGGTGACCATTATCTTTGTGGATGGCACGGCACTTGGTTTTATCCTGTCACTTGTTCGGGCATTCATCTTGTGGGGAGGTCGTCCCTTACTATTTGAGATTGCTAGAGACCTACTTAGTGGCAGACCAATTTGTATGGAGGGATGGAACTAGAGTCTGGAGAATTCCATTTAGAAAACCGGTCGACGAGTCTCGGTTCCCGGCCTTGGTATGATCCCGTCCTTTTCGACCTCCATAAGGATGGCGGATGTGCTTACATTTAGTGGGGTATACTTCTCAAAACGAGGCACGGGAGGCGGGTGCCGGTGACCCGTGGCATCCTTCTGGGATTTTCGGGGTTTATCTTCGTTAGTGTCTTTCCGTTTGGTCCCGGACGAAGGCACCTTCTACCCTTGAGGGCAGATCGCTTCTTCGACCGGGTTATATTTCTCGACTCTTTGAATGAGGTCAGAGAAGTCCCAATGAGGTCTTTTGACGAGGAAAGATTTGAGGTCATCATGTTTGACATTATATCTGAATGCGGTCGTAGTGAGGGGATGGATCTGGATTCAGCCGTGAAGTGCTGGAAATAGTTTTTGAGGGACCCCCCATCCCTTTGCTTCAGATCTAATAAGGAAGCATTGACCTTCTCTAACTTGCGGCTTGTGATGAAGTGTGAGAAGAAGAGCTCCCCAAGCTGGTCGAAGGAAAATATGGAGCCCGAAGAAAGGCAAGTGAACCATTCTCGTGTAGAGCCCTTCAAAGTTGTTGGAAAAGTTTTGCACAAAAGGGAGTCAGATGCTTCGTGGATCATCATGAGAGTTTTAAAACTCTCGATATGATCTACCGGGTTAGTCTCCCCGTTGTACGGCTCAAACGTCGGGACCTTGAAGTCAATAAGGACGGGAACCTCGATAATTTTCTTGGAGAAGGGAGGTCTGACGGGATGGTATCTTCCCTCTTGTTTTGCTTCTCCCTTCTTCAGTGATGCTAGGCGGTCTTCCATCTTTCGAAAACGCCGCAGGACTGCGTTCTCCTGCTGGTCAAATCTGGTGGACCCGTGAGATTATTCGCGTCACAGAGGAGTAGAGCGATGAGGACTGGGTTGCTGAGTCTTGGGAGGAGTTATACTGAGGGCTTGAAGGATTTCGTCTTTGAGTTCTCGGATCCCGACTCTAGTGACGGGGACTTCCTCATCCCTTCTTGTCCTAGGTGTTATCCTGTTGGTTGGAGTCGGACGTCTTACCTTTCAGGGGGGTGTTCTCTTGCAGTCCCTTCGGGAACGGTGATCCCTTTACCCCCTAGGGGAGGGGGATCTCCTTCGTCTTGTGGGAGGGGGAGTTCTTTCATGTCCACTTGGAAAAGGAGCTCACTTGGAACATGGTCCCGGAGGGGAATGACTTCGCCTGCTCCCATGTTGCTCCAGATGGGAGGGTTCTTCACGAGCTCTCCTTTCGTTGACATGGGTTTGAAGGTCAGACCTTTGATGGCGACTGATGATGATCTGACGAAGGTCGGGTTGTAGTTGAGGAAGTGTGGAATGGGTAGAGGTGTAAACTGATCCTTTGTTTTCAACAAGGGACCTTGCGGGTTGTTCGGGATGACTCCGACAAGAGCCCCCCGGCGCAGCTTCTCCAGGTGAAGGCTGAACCTGTTGAAGAAAGGGTTCCTTTGCTAAGGTTGCAATTGTTGGAAAGTGGGAGGAAGGTCCTCAAGAGGAGGTGGAGGAAGAGGGTTGGCTTGTCGACTTGAGGTCGTTGCCTTCCCTTTTTCCTCAGGAGGCATGTTAGAAATTTATTTTTACCAGTGCGGTTTGGTCGGATTTTCTTTACTGTTCCCACAGACGGCGCCAATTTGTTGCTACTTTTTTCGGTATGGGAGCAACCAGATGATGTGGACTGATTGGAGAAACAATTAAGAATTTTACCTTTTGACCTCCAACGGTATTGACTGCCTTTGACTTGACGATCTGACTCGTTTGCGCCGTAGGATTCGATTCGTGTGGTGTTGATCGCCTCTGCTTGACCTGCAAAACGCCTGAAACATCGGTGTTGATCCCGGTGACATGCCCTCCAACGTTCAAGTCAGTAATCAAGAAGATTATGAAAGATCTTTTTTGGAAAAAATACTGATTATCTGTTTCTGGTAGAAGTAGGGGATATTTATAGTCGCTTTGGTCAATTTCGAGATAATGATTTATCTCTATTTCCCGATATTTTTGGATTGAATCAGCTATCTGTTCTTCATGAAGAAATAAGAATGGTTGAGGGTTTAAACCTCCTTCACAATAAGTGATATAATTTTTGAACCACCTTGTATGGATAATCATGGGTTCAAATCATATTTAAACTACCTGAACTCATTCTCATTGGGCTAGTAGGGCAGCCTAGTAAGATAGATCCGTTAATGGATTGTCAGGCTTGAAAGAGCCCAATTTCTATTTGCGAACCCATTTATAAGTAAAATTATCGTTCTACCTTGAGAGTTTTAAGATCCGTACTCAATTTGAATGGTCCTGATTTAGTTCTATTTTCACCCGTATCAAAGTCTAGAGCAAAAGGCAATAGATTAACCGTCAGCATTTAATAGTAACATGGAAAGATGCACTTTCAGCAATACAATTTAGATGATACGAGACAATCTCAAAATAAGGGTCTGCAAAATCAATAGATTTGCCTAATATTACAGTACTGCAGAGACTTCAATATACATGGATAAATAGGTACTCTGTTTTTTTGATGATAATGGAGAGTCTTTCGACTCCAGCCGCACCATAAATAGGTACTCTGTTGCTTGGGAGATTAACTACGTACCTTTCAGATCATGGGTTACCTCACAAACTCAATATAAAGCATTTTCCAGACGGATGCTTTTTTCATTATAGAGTTAAACTTCATATAAATTAGTATCACGATTACACAGGGAATAACCCATACATTTCCAACACTGAGGCTTAAGGCCGCTAACCATGAGCAAGAAGAAACAGAATCTGCATTTCCATACAAGCATCTTTGAAGCTGCAGCTCATGGCAAACCTTCTCTCCTCATCAACGAGGTAATATTTTGGAACAACATTCTGACCTCTGAGCTCGTATATGTGCTTTTCAAAATGCACAGAATAATCTCATGTCCCTTGAACATCCTCTTCCTGAAAATTTCACAACAGATAGTTAATTGTAAAGTTCATTGGTATGTCAGATACTGAAGAGGGAAAGGCAGCTGATGAATCATATGAATCAAACATTACAAATAAAGAACAGATGTTATCTTTTTGTTGAACAGCAGTGAGGTATCATCTAATGGAAAAAAAGGTTTAAATGATGGTCTCTTTTGAGGCGTTTTTTCTACACAAAATCATACAGTCCCCGTGACATTCGGAATATAATATTCCCACCAGAAATGATCATTAAGATAATTATGAGTTAAAAAAACATGCGAAGAGAGACAAATGCTCATATCTTTTGAGGTATCAATAAACATAATCCCCGTGACATTCAAGTCATAAAGATAATTGAAAGTTAGAAATGGGGAGGGGGAGCAGGAGCACATGTAAAGCCACTTCACAGTCTCTAAACAAACTTGCTGATGGTAAGCTAAGAAAGGCTGTTAGTGACATTTTTAAAATCAGGGGTTATCATTCTTTTTACTACCAGATGCTCTGTTTTCCCCTTGTATAAGGAGATAACTTTTAGCAATGCAATAGAGTTTGAGAACCTATATGTTTTCCCATTATCATCGTAATCATATAATGATATAGTTCGAGTCAAATGATGGAAATTCAAGTCAAAAGCAATGTGAACGAACTGAGACCAAGTCATTATTATGATAAATTATCAACTTGAGGTGCCCACATAACATTGTCGCACATTTGACAGGATAATTCAAACCTGCCCCTAATGAATATACGGAATACATTCATAGAAATAAGAGCTACACCTAAAATATCCATCTACCATGAAAGCGAAGAAAAGAATGTCTGATTTTCTGTAAAACATAACATATGCCAAAAACATAACATGCGCCAAAACACAAGTGGAACCAAATCCCTTACCTTAGCATCCAACGAATAATACTCAATATGCTTTAGCCACAAAAGAGCGAACTAAAACATTTAACCCACATTACAGTAGAATTTGGCATGTGAAGCCACACTATTTTGACTGTTAGAGAACTGGTCTCAAAGGTCAACCTGATTGATTTTAGATACACACTAGGTGCATCATTTTATATTCAAATCCTAAACTTTTGTATGCTTCTATCATGGTGTTCTCCACTAAGGCCCAGGCAAGGTTTTGCCATATGTCACTACAACCTGAAAAACATATATGTCACTTCCATTCAAATGCAGACGGAGGCATCCTCTGACCCAGTAAGTGTTCTGGTAGATGACATGCTCAAAACCTTAAAACATAATAATGTAAATACTTTCCAACAAATCAGATAAAATAAACACATTTGACCTTATCCTCTCTTTCTTCCTCAATATCAGGGAAAATTCATTAATTACCTCGTTGAAACTAAACAAATCCCAGAAATCAGTAAAATCCTACTGCACTGCAACCATCAGAGAGAGGAATTTAACCTTAAATTCCTCTCTTTCTTCCTCAATATCAGGGCAAATTCATTAATTACCTCATTGAAACTAAAGAAAAATCCCAGAAATCAGTAAAATCCTACTGCACCGCAACCATCAAAGGCCCAAATACATAACATTTGAGACCTACCAACTGATGCATACTCTACCCTTTCAGCACTGTTGAACTTATAATTAATGAAGTACCTATATCATCATAACATAAAGTGCAAAACCCACCTAAATAAAGTTTGGGATATTTTAGCAAATGCTCTCATTCAAAATGCACAAACTAGCATCTACCCCCACTATTTTAAAAACTAAGCAATACCCCCAATTTGGGCGGAACCGTTAAAATCTCCGTTAAGTAAACTTACGTGCAACACACGTGATAAGTAAAATGACCTAAATACCGACGGTAAAATGTATTTTACCAAATGCCCTCATTCAGAATGTGGAAACTAGCATATACCCACACTATTTTAAAAAGGGATATTTGGGATATTTTAGTAAATGCCCTGATTCAAAATGTGAAAACTAGCATATACCTCCACTATTTCAATGTTAGGTGTTTGTCAAAAATGTGTATTATGTGTTGTTAGTCAATCTAAACAACTATCTTTATGTACTGATGATAACAATGTAATGGAAAGAGATTACGCGTCAGATTTTGACACCCCCAAAAAATACAAAATCCATCATCTATTACAATGGATAGTTGTACATCATCACTAGCTTGTGTACCAACATCTATTACAACAGATTGTGTGGTATTACCTATTGTCATACTAGGTGGTGCATCATCTTCAACAACACCCAAGTTGAGATGTGGAAACAAAGCATTGATGCTGGCATTGGTATTTTTTTGTCAAAACAACAAACACATATTATAGTGTATTCAAAAACCTAAATGGTTCCGTCCAAACATACGGTATTTTTTTTAATAGGGTATATGTTAGTTCCCGCATTTTGAATTTGAGTGTGTGTGTTGTGTGTGTGTGTGTGGGTGGGGGGGGGGGGGGGGGGGGGGCATTTGCTAAAATGTCCCTAATATCCTCTTTTTTTTTAAATAGTGGGGGTATATGCTAGTTCCCACATTCTGAATAGGGACATTTGCTAAAATATATTTTATCATGGGTATTTAGGGCCTTTTATATATCACGTGTGACGCCTGTGAGTTCACTTAACGGTGGTTTTAACGGTTCCATCCAAACCGGAGGTATTTCTTAGTTTTTAAAAATAGTGGGGGTATATGCTAATTTCCACATTTTGAATGGGGGCATTTGCTAAAATATCCCATAAAGTTTCCTACACAATTTGTGCTGCATATTGCTCTATGAAACTAATAAGAAGTACAATAATGAGAAACAATATCCTAACAATCTTAGTACCAATCTGAACGAAATGCCCTCATCCAACAAATAATTAAGACTTAATGAAACTTACAAGTTCAAAACAATACCATGTTCGATTGTTCGTTCACAAATTCAGAAGGAATTCATCTCCAAGCTATAAGTCCTCCTCTTCACCAGCATCCTCACAGCCGACCTGTACGGCTCTTCAAATGCATCTGAAATCCAACAACCACCATCCTCCCTCACCACCCCACCATTCGTTCCCCAATCCCCTCCTTCCCTCTCCTCACTTGGCCTTATTGCCACCAACGTTGCCCCTTTCAAAACAATCCCACCCGGAATCTCCAAATGTGGCGCATACCACAACTTCATACTAAGCGCCGGCACCAAAGTCCTCTGCGACGACCCCGATGCCGAAACCGGCTTCACCCTCAGCTCCTTCAACTGCCTCGCACCCATCACCAGCAACCCTTGTCCATCCGCATCAGTAAGGTTCAAACTTTCCAACGTCTCATGATCGTTTACAATCGGTTGAAGAAGGTAGTGCCTGGCAGAAGCCGCAATCAAGGAACTAATTGTCCACACCACGCGCAATTTGAGGCTTCCGTTGGTGTAGAAAGACTCTGGGATGCTCCCACTATCATCCACAGCGCCATTATTGCAAAGACCAGACGATGAGGAGGAGCTGTTACAATCCGAGCAACTGGGGCTCTGCAATTTGGAGGAAGAGGAGGAGGACGACGAAGATGCACCCAGAATCACGCAGCTATCGAGCGTCGATCCGAAATTGGCCTTCCATTTCAAAAGGACGCCGTCGTCAACACCGAGCTCGCCAGCTGGCAGCTCGATCTTGAGCTTCCGGATCTCCTTGAAATTCTTCAGAACCTCGGTCGGCGAGTGATGCGAAACATCGGCAGACGCCGACGAAGACGACGAGGAGGAGCTCGAATCTTGATGTCGTTTGTTGAGGATCTGCCCCAAAGCCTGGATCGGCTTCACGATACCGCCGATCACGAGGCGAGCCAGGTGAGAGAAGACGCCGCGCGTCTTATCTGCGGCGGCGACGGCGGCAGACACGGAGGCGGGGTCGTCGGAGATGACGCAGTCAACGCGGACGATGATGTTGTCAACGAAGTGGACGAGTCTGTGGAACCTTCTGGAGACGAGGCAGCAGCGGCCGAGGGCCTTGACATCGCCGATGCTGTTGAAGATGACAAGGAGGATCGAGTCGGGGAGGTGGTCGAAGTGGTCGATGTCATCTTCGTCGAACGCCGCAGCGCCGCCGCATATCTGGAAAGGAGCCGACATGGAATTGGAAACCCTAACCCAAGGTTTGGGGAAATGTGGAATGAAACCCTAAATCTGAAAGGAGGGAGGGGTGGCTTTTATTTATTTATTTATGCAAATTTGGGATATTTTATTTGCAATTAATAGTAATTTGGGGAGAGAAGGCGGATCGGGATTTGGTCGTGGACTCGGGGGGTACTATTTTGGATAAGTATCTGGAAATAATATAAATTGCAAGTCGCTGTATTAATCGGTATTAATCGGAGTTCTGGTAAGCGAGGTGAATAAAGTGAAAAGGGAGGAGTTTCATTGGAATTTGAGCTGGCAAAATGGGTAATGCTACACCTACAATCTATTCTTACAATCTTTCTTTTACAATCTTAGGTGGCACAATTTTATTGGAATGTATTGTAGAGGAGGTGGAAGTGGGTTGTACACATCTCCAATGAGATTGAGCCACCTAAGGTTGTAAGGTTGTAAAGGTTGTAGGTGTAGTATTACCCTGGCAAAATTAGGAATTTTTTCCCAAACTGTCCCACTTTTGAAAAGTTTTTCACAAACTGACCTAATTTTTTTTAAAATTCTCAAAACAACCTACTCGCTTTTCCGAAAAGCGAATTTGGGTAAAACTCCATCGTTTTTTCAGAAAGCGAGTGTGAGGCTTTGATTTTCAATAGTCTAGACTCGCTTTCTAAAAAAGCGATGGAGTTTAACCCAAACTCGCTTTTTTGGAAAGCGAGTGTTGATTGGGGCTTTTTAGCTCCAGGCTCAAAAATCAGATCTTACTTTATCTTTCACTCTCTTCTTCCTCCTCCTCTTATAACTCTGAAACCCTAACCCATCTCTCATCTCAATCTCGTCCATTAACCCCAAAAATTCGTCGATTAACCCATAAAATCCTCGCATTTCTCTTCCTGTTTCGATTTTCCACTTCTCTCATCTACATATCTCATCTCGATTAACCCAAAAACCCTAAACCCCAATATCCAAGAGTTCGTTCATTTTCGAATTTGGGGATAAAGACTGCGGTTGAAGGAGCTTCTTCGACCTCTTATTCACTACTTTAACGGTATATTTCTCATACTTCAGAAATTTTTAATTTCATTTTTTTTGAAGCATTAACATTGTCTGTGTGTTAAATCACCCAAAATCACCCAAATTTTTGGTACAGTTAATAACATTGTATGTTTGTTTATAAGTATGTTATAAATTTTTGAGTATATGTAGGTATATAGTATATTCCATTTTAAGTATATGTAGGTATACAGTGTAAAAATTGGATATATATGTAGATATATGTAGGTTATATATTTTTTGTATAGTTAATAACAATTTGTTTAAGTTGTAGTGTACTCTCGGTTATTATAAATGGCACGCACGATGGGTAATGTGGAGGAAGGATCGAGTAGTAGACCTCCTCGCCGTGATGGACCACGTACTTCTTTTGGACCACCTCCTCGCGATGGACGTGGTCGTGGTCGTGGTGGTACCGAGCGTACTAATGTAAGTGAGTAATTATTTTTATTCGATTAGTTTGATTATCATACAATAAAATTTAATATCAGTTTATTGATTTAAATGTTTGTGGTAGGGTAAAAATGGCTTGGGGCCCAACCAGGGCCCAGTACAGCTCTCACTCAAAAATAGGAAAAACAACAATCTGGCTCGGCTTCGAGCCACTACGGGGTCGGCGCCGAACCTCAAGTTCACCCCCACAGAATTGGTCTCCTCGTATCCGACGAGCATCGATGGCCCTCGGCCTCCGATCCACGACAGCCCCCCGGGCCGTCCGCCCTGCCTGGTAAAGAATGAAGATGACCTGGCACAACCTAGGCCACCAGATTCTCCCAGGAGCACAGGAGCCCCATGATCCGCCATGTCAGCTCCAAATACCACCAAGGGCTTTGCCACGTCAGCCCTATACCACTCCTGGTATTGCCACGTCAGCCCTAAACCCCCTGGGCCTTCTGCCACGTCAGGCCCATGGGCTTTCGGGTTCAGACCCGGCCCCCAAGCGGATCGAAACCCGGTTGGAATTCCCTATAAATACTAGACCCTCACCCACCTTTTCAGGTAATCAATCTTTTGCCACCAAATTTCCCTAGTTATTGCTACTCTCTCACAGAGACTGACTAGATCGTTGGAGGGTCCGCCGCCGGGATAAACCCCGGTGTTTCAGGACCGTCTGCAGGTACTCGAGGCGAGGCGATCCGAGCCGATCCTCAAGCGCCGAAGCGAGCCTCCCGCTCGTCGTCCCGTGCCGCACTCTTCCCTCATTACAAATTGAGTCCGAACTCACACCTGGTGCATCCACACTGCGACCAAAAACAAACCGCATCAGGTTGGCACCGTCTGTGGGAACTTTATCCGGTACGGACGTGAGTCCGAGCCTCGCCACCGACGCTCTCCCTCGACCCAATCTCCCATGGCTCACCGAGCCCGAAGATCAGCCCGTTCCGCCCAACCAGATGGGCCTGCTCCCGAGGGGGCCCTCGACGGAGGGCAAGCATCTAATAATCCGGGTGGAAACCCCAGACCCCAGCGAAGCGCTTCACACGTCGCCGAACCCGACCTTCGTCGGGTCATTGTGAACTGAAGGGCTAGCCAGGCTAGGGGAGGGACCGCTTCCAACTCGGTCTCGAACCACTTCAGGCCGGCACAAAGGGAAAGGCCGTCGGCACTCAGCCGCATCGGCCGAGTTCCTACGCCCCGACCCGACCCTTCCGACCACGGCGGAGTCACCAGGGGCGAGTTCAGAAGCTTCAGAGAGGAAATCTTGGAGGCCCTCCATGGAGCGCCGAGGTCCGCGACCTACGGCCGAACCACTCAAATGAGCGAAGGGAGAAGCCACACTCGTGCACCGACTCCCCCGCCGGAGCGCACAGACGAGGTGCTCCGACGCCTCCTGGAGATGGAGAATCGAATCGAGCGCATTGGCGATAGGAATCCCAACCTAGTCCAAGGGCGGAGGCCTTCTCGACCTCCATTTTTCGTCAACATCATAGAAGCGGAGATCCCCCGGAACTTCCGGCCTCCACAGTTCGAGACTTACAACGGCGAGGGTGATCCAGCTGATCACATGGAGGGCTTCAAAACCCTCATGATGATTCACAGCGCTTCGGATCCCCTGCTATGCTGAGCCTTCCCGGCCACCCTCCGGGGTCCGGCCAGGAATTGGTTCTCCAAACTCACCCCTGGCTCGATCTTCTCGTTCGACCAGCTGGAAGCCAGCTTCCTCGCCCACTTCATCACAAGCCGGAAGAGCGAAAGGACGAGCGCTTCCCTGCTCGACCTCAGTCAGAGGGAGGGGGAGTCGCTCCGCAACTTCGTCAAGAGGTTCACAACCGAGGCCAGATCCGTCTCTGCCCTCGACGCAGGGGTCGCCTCGGCAGCTTTCCGGCACAATGTCCGCCACAACCAGCTAAAGGTCTCTTTGGCAAAGAGGCCACCTCTGGACTTCCCTGACCTTCTCAACCGGGTCGAGAAGTATATACGAGCTGAGGAGGCTCTGAACCCAGAGGGCAGCAAAGAAGTCGTGGGGAAGGGCAAGCGCAAGGTCGACGAGGCCGAACCCGCCAAGAAAACAGCAAAGGAAGGGGTCGGCGCGAAGAGGGCACCTCCGGTCCCTCACTTCGAAAGATACACTCCCTTGACACACAACGTGTCCACCATCCTCTTAGAAATCGAAGACAAAGGCATTGTCCGACTACCTCCCCGATCAAGCAACAGCAAGAAGCGAGACCAGCGCTTCTACTGCCGTTTCCACAGAGATCATGGGCACGAAACCGACCAATGTCGGGCCCTGAAAGACGAAATTGAGGACCTCGTCTCACGAGGATACCTCCGAGAATTCACCAGAGAAAGCCCACGGGATCGGCGAGATGCTAGGAACCGGAGGCCTTCGCCTCCGAACCCTACTCCGAACCGCATCCAGGGTCGGGATCCCGAGCCCGAGGGAGCCGCAGATACGCCATTCATCTTGCACTGTGTCCACGGGGGACCAATGGGGGGAGAGTCAAATACTTCCCG
This sequence comes from Hemerocallis citrina, assembly GCA_017893485.1. Lineage (NCBI taxonomy): Eukaryota > Viridiplantae > Streptophyta > Magnoliopsida > Asparagales > Asphodelaceae > Hemerocallis > Hemerocallis citrina. The sequence goes on from CM030367.1 coordinate 43,873,369, forward strand.
AAAAGCCTTCATCCGAGAGGTGAATGCTGTTCAAGACAACCCCTCGCCCAAGTTGCAACCGGTGCCTGTCTCCTTCTCCGGAGAAGACCTCGAAGGCATTCGCCTCCCTCATTACGATGCCCTCGTCATTAGCCTCCACATGGCTAATTGTGAGGTTCGACGAATTCTCGTCAACAACGACAGCTCGGTAAATATTCTCTTCCTTGAGGCCTTCGAAAATCTCAAACTACCCAGAGGCAAACTCAAGCCAGCCGGGTACACCTTGCATGGGTTTTCTGGCGTCCCTGTCGTGATAGAAGGGATTGTTACTCTCGACGTCACCGCGGGATTGGCTCCTGTCAAGAGGACCGAGTCCATGGACTTCATGGTGGTAAACGTCAAAGCAGCTTACAACGCCATACTCGGCCGACCCGGATTATGCTCCTTTCAAGCGGTACCTTCGGCATACCATCTGAAGCTTAAATTTCCCACCCTGCAAGGGGTCGGCGTAGTCCGAGGTAGCCAGGAAGCAGCACGGTCATGCTACATGACCGCCGTCGGGGGTGGTGTGTTCCCCCTCGACGCCGTTGAGCTCGAACCCGAGAGGGACGTGATGGAACTGAGATGATTCCCAGAACTACGGATTGGTGTGCGTATCGATCGTTAAAAATTTAACAGATTAAAAATGTGATCTAACCCTATATAGCGGAATCTAGGGTTCACAAATTATACCTGCGGTGAGAAGAAGACGACAGCGACCCCAAGATCTTCTGCACGTATTCCTTCCTCGGGTTGGACGTCGTGTGGGCGACGATCTCCCAACCTTTCTTCTCCTTGGCAGATCTCTCTTTCTCTCCTTACGTGAATCACGAGTTTTGAGAAAAAATCTTATATTTCAGATTGTCAATGACGGCTAGAGAAATAGAGGATATATATAAGGCTACGGTAGGGACCATGAGGAGAAATTAGGGTTAGGTCTCCTAACGAATCTGGGTATCCTGTGTTCAGCCCGAACACACAACCCAGGCCCATTAACAATAGCTCGGTCCACTAAGGAGCTATTGTTGCACTACCTTCCTAATCCCAAATTATATTTATGGGCTCCTTTTATTATATGCTCGTTCAACTCCCCATGTTAAGATATCGAATGTCCATCGATCAAATTAAGTTACTGACAACTATATTGATCAACATCTTTTATCCTTAAGTAGTACCACTCAACTTTATTTGTCATGTCGGATGTAATCCACCTGCAGGGTTTACATGACAATCCTTATGAGCTCCTTAAGGGGACATCATCAACCCGACGTATCGGGACATGGATTCCTTTTACAATCAACAGCCCATCATACATACAATGCTATTACCCAATTCATAGAGGTTGTTGATCCATAATGAATCTCACTCTTTTATGAGTCAAAGTAATGCACACTGCATATACATGTCTGTTATTATATCTGGATTAAGAGCATAAGCATCCATAATAACAGAGGTGTTTGTTCTCTTTTGTAGTCAGTACAAAGAGAACAACCTCAAGTGGTCCTGTTCAATACACACAAAGTGTACTAGTGTAAACCTATAGTCAAGACAGACTAATACCAGATTACACTACAACCTTTCCAATGGATTGTCCAAGTCCGTCTAGGTTGTGAACTATTTATATATTCCATAGGAAACTGATAATATGATCTTCTGTGTGTCACCTCACACCATATTATCAACCTTATAGAATATCAGACACTTGCATTAATATTATAATAAACACAATATGCAAACATATGCCCATATGATTCTCATTCAAAAAAATAAGGAAATAAAGTTAATACAAAAGTGATGCTTTCAGTATATAACCCTAACAGGACGGTCCCGCCCCAGAGCTTGTCGACGAGCTGGAGGAGGTCCCGTTCGGCGCTGAGGATGAATCAAAGTGGTTCCAGGTGAGCCGCTCGCTCCCCGAGGACTTGAAGCCAGGCATAATCGCCTGCATCCGCCGCAACATTGATCTCTTCGCCTGGAAGCCCTCCGACATGCCCGAGATCTCCGAAGACTTGATCATGCATCGGCTGAGCGTCATCCCAAACTCTAAGCCGATCGTACAAAAGAGGCGCAAAGTTGCACCAGAGAGGCAACAAATTGTGAAGGCAGAGGTCGACAAGCTCTTGTCGACTCGATTTATTCAGGAAGTCAGCTACCCCGAGTGGTTGGCTAATGTCGTCATGGTAAAGAAGGCAACCGGGGGCTGGCGGATCTGTATCGACTTCACGGATTTAAATAAAGCATGTCCAAAAGATCCTTTCCCCCTCCCCCGCATCGACGCCTTGATCGACGCAACCTCAGGGCATGAGCTACTGTCCTTCATAGACGCATTCTCGGGATACAATCAGATCCGGATGTTTCCACCGGACATCTCCAAGATCTCGTTTGTCACCGACCAGGGTCTCTTCTGCTACCGCATTATGCCCTTCGGGCTAAAAAACGCCGGAGCCACATACCAACGGCTCGTCAACAGAATCTTCAAAGACCTGATCGGCCGCAACGTGGAAGTCTATATCGACGACATGCTCGTCAAGAGCCGGGTCGGGCCGGACCACGTCGCCGACCTCGAGGAAGCCTTCGGAGTCCTCCGACATCACAATATGAGGCTCAACCCGGCTAAATGCGCCTTCGGCGTATCCACTGGAAAGTTCCTGGGGTTCATCGTCAGCCAGCGCGGCATCGAGGCGAACCCCGAGAAAATCCAAGCCATCATTGACATGGCCCCACCCCAGAATGTCAAAGAGGTTCAGAGGCTCACGAGCCGGTTGGCTGCAATCGGCCGGTTCCTCTCCAAGTCGGGGGAGAAGTCTCTCCCCTTCTTCAAGGCTCTACGCGGAAAGGGGGGCTTCGAGTGGGGTACCCATCAACAAGAGGCCTTCGAAAAGCTGAAGCAGTACCTAGCCAACCCCCCTCTCCTCAGCAAGCCCGAGCCAGGTGAACCACTATGGCTCTACCTGTCCGCCTCGGATAGCGCCCTCAGCGCCGTCCTCGTCAGAGAGGAAGACGGGGTCCAGAGGCCATTGTACTATGTGAGCAAAGTTCTGCTCCCCGCCGAGACGAGGTACGCAAAGATAGAGAAGGTGGCCTATGCCTTGGTCATGGCAGCCCGGAAGCTTCGTCCTTACTTCTAGGCCCACTCCGTTCAAGTACTGACCGACCAGCCACTGAAGACTGTCCTTCACAAGCCCGAAAACTCTGGCCGCTTAGTCAAGTGGTCGATTGAGCTGAGTCAGTTCGACATCAGCTACCAGCCGATGACGACCATCAAAGGGCAGGCCCTCGCCGAGTTCATCACTGAGTGCACCGTCTCCGAGCAGCCCTGCACAGAGGCCTCGGATCCGACCTGGGAGGTCTTTGTCGATGGATCATCGTGCGAAACGGGGAGTGGGGCTGGCATCATCCTTCGTGGCCCCGACCAATTCTTACTTCAATACTCCCTCCGCCTCAACTTTCCGGCCTCTAACAACGAGGCGAAATACGAGGCCATGATCGCCGGATTGACCCTAGCACATCGAGCCGGAGCCAAGCAAATCCGGGCCTTCAGCGATTCTCAGCTCGTGGTCAATCAGATCACCGGAGAATACGAAGCCCGCGATGAGCGCATGGTGAGGTATTGGGCAGTAGTCCGACGTCTCCTAGTGTCCTTCTGCCACTCTGCAGTCATTCGAGTCCCTAGGGAGCAGAACGCTCAAGCAGACGCGTTGTCAAAACTCACCTCTTCCTCCTTCGAGGGCCTCGACCAAACGGTACTCATAGAAGTCCTCCTAAAGCCAAGTATCAACGATCAAGACCAGGAGGCAATGTGTGTCCAAGACGGTGCCAGTCTAGACGACTGGACCACTCCCATCCGAAAATTCTTAATCAATGCCGAGCTTCCAGAAGACCGAGCCGAAGCCAGATGAGTCAGGGTCCGAGCTGAAAGGTTCGTCATGATTGATGACATCCTCTTCAAACGCTCATACACCTTGGCCAACGGCAAGCCGTACCTCCGCTGTCTCACCAGCGACGAGGCCAGCTACGTGCTCAAAGACCTTCATGAGGGGATCGGCGGATGCCACATGGGGAGCAGGACGCTCGCTCGGAAGGCCCTGAATCAGGGGTACTATTGGCCGACCATGCTCCAAGACTCGCAAGACCTAGTCAAGAGATGCGGCCCGTGCCAAAGGTTCTCCCCTATCAAGAGACTTCCTCAAGCTAATCTCCGATCCCTGGCTAGTCCTACCCCATTCGCCATGTGGGGCATGGACCTTGTGGGCCCCTTCCCCGTAGCGGTAGGGCAAAAGAAATTCTTAATAGTTGCCATCGACTACTTCACCAAGTTGCTCGAAGCCGAGCCTCTGTCCAGCATCACCGAGTGCCAAGTACAACAGTTCTTTTGGAAGAACATCATTTGCCAGTTCGGAATCCCTCGGATCCTCGTCACAGACAACGGAACCCAATTCCAAGGTCAGAACTTCCAAACCTTCTGCGCGGACATCGGCATCCAGCAGCGTTTCTCTGCTATTTGCCACCCTCAGTCCAACGGCCAAGCAGAGAACGCGAACAGGCAAATCCTTGACGGCCTCAAAAAGCGCCTCAACAGTTCCCCCAAGGGACTGTGGGTCGAGGAACTGCCTAGCGTGCTATGGGCACACCGAACCACCAAGAGAATCCCCACAGGAGAGACGCCGTTCACCTTAACCTACGGGACGGAAGCAGTCATCCCCGTCGAGGTTGGCCTGCCTTCTCCCCGTATCATGGCCTTCGACGAAGCTGACAATTCATCCGGCTTGAGGGCCAACCTGGACCTCGTCGCCGAAGTCAGAGAGAAATCCTCAATCCGAAGAAGCATCTACCAACAACGGATCGAGAAGTTTTACAACAAGAAGGTCCACCCTACAAACATCAAGGCGGGGGACCTCGTGTTACGAAAACTATCCGTCTCTATCCAACCAAGAAGAGGAAATTGGCTCCCAACTGGGAAGGCCCATACCGTGTAGTCGAGACTGTACGCCCTGGTACATACCGACTGGCAGATATGGACGGCCGGCTTATCAGCCGACCCTGGAACGCCGAGCACCTAATGAAGTTCCTGGACGAGCGAACATAGGTTCTAGCTTGGCTAATGTAAATAACATCTTTTGTAAGCTTTCATGTGTAAAGGGCCGCTTCAACGACCCTCCCTATCTTGTATGAAAGAAATCTCTTTTTGTCAAACTCCAAATGCCTCGGCAGCTCCGACCTAACACCGGACAATGGGATCGGCACCCGATTCCTCACTCCGGTATCGTCCCCAATGTCTCGGTAGGTCCGACCCGGCTCCAGACCAGGGACTCTTCCTGATGCCTCGCGTCGATCCCTCACAGATCGACGGAGCCGAACCTCGCCTCCACCATCATTCACTACACTACTAGCCAGAGCAAAGAAGGAAAAGAATTCTTTATTCATACTCTTTTATTTTGGTTCTGAGAAAACAAACAAAGACCGTTACAGGACCACTCCCCTCATCTCAAACTAGAGAAAGTCGCCATCTTAGGGCCCCTCGGGTCTGACGAAGGGCGGGACCACTCCGACCGAGCGACTAGGAGCCCTCTCCTCGTCATGATGGTCCTTAGGCTCAGCCACGGTCGACACACCAGCCACGGAGCTCTGGGCATCAACTGGTCGCATACGCTCCAACAGCAGCAGCGCAGAGGGGACCCCCTCCGCTCGCCGACCCACTGAGGAAGACGTCGAGACACCCAGCATCATCTTGTAACGGTGTATCTCCATCTCCTTCTCCACAATGACATCGCGAAGTAACCTCTCAGAAGGGGGCCTCTGCACCGAGGCACTCGACATGGCATGTCCAAGACCGACACCGCCGAGTTCCCGATCCACTATTGCCCTCCTCAGCCGGCTCGCCTCCTCACTTAAGGCCTCAGACTTATTCCGATAATAGTTAAAGGCCGCATCGGTGTCACGAGCCCCCTTTCGGTAGCGAACCAACGTGGCCTCCAGGGCCTCAACTTTGCTCCGAAGCCACGCCACGTCGGATCGACGGGGGTCCACCTCGGGAAGGGAGCCGCAACCTACAAGAGAACTAGCCAACTCAAAACACATAAACAAGGAGGATCGGAAATATCCGAGGTCAAAACACTTAGCAAGTCAAAAATCCTTTTTTATAAAATTGAGTTGCTTCTTACAAAAAATGCGGTGGCCAGTCCGCGGAAGGCAAATACAATCGAGAGAGAGAAAAAGAAAGACAAAACTATACAACTTGTTTTTCCACCTCAGCGTCGGCAGACGGGTTCACAGGGGGGTCGGCTGACGGGTCCAGAGCGGGCCCTTCTTCGCCAGGGGTCACCGGTGTCCCCTCGATCTCCATGTCATACTCAAAGTTGGACAGGTCGACGGTCGGGTAGAAGTGCCTCACATGACTGAGGGCCTTCGCATAACACTCATCCTGGGCCTTGATCACCATCATCTGACCCGCATTCGTCAACTCCTCCTTCTCCTTGGCAAACTTCTTCTTCAAGGAGACCACCCTCTTCCCCCACTCCACATCCTTGGCCTCGAGCTCGAGCTTCATCTTCTGCTCCCTCTTGTGCGAGCCATCGAGCTCGATCCGCATCTCCTTCATCTCCCGCTCGCTCTTATCCGCCCAAGCTCGCTCGTGTGCCAGGGACGCTTCGTAGAGGTTCTTTACGTTAGCCCCCTGCATGCAAGCCTGCGACTGACAAGCGCAGATAAGAAAAAGACTTCCGCAGTAAAATTAACAAGGGGGATAGGGTCACGAGCTTACCAGCATGGTGGCCTGCGCCAGGCGTGTGAACGCCACCTCCACGGGCTCGCTCTCCATCTCCTTGCGGTCGCGAGGGGTTGCCAACTTTTCCGCCACCTCAACGGCCTGGGCCTCCTCGGTCAGACAGTCCCCCATCCGAACCGACCAATCCGGTGCCCACCGTTGCCGCAACATCTCCACCACCGGGTCCTCTTCTTCGACCTCGACCAAGGGACCTTTCCCCTTGTCATGATCGGATGCCTTCGCTTGGCCCTGGCCCCTCGAAGTAGCCACCCCCTTGCCCGTCTCCGAGCGAGTCCTCTTGGTCCTCGGCTCGAGCTGGGCCTCCGAGATGGCTAGGGACGACTCCCTCGGCCTCTTCGTCGCCTCCCCCTTCTTCTCGGCCTTCTCCTTCTTCATGGCGAGCCTCTTTGCCTTGATTGATTCGGGATCCATATCTGCAAAAAGATCCATTAAGAACAATGAGCACAAAAGAGCAACGAAGCCAAAAGAAAAGGAACAACTACATACACAGAACGGCCGGGCTCAGTCCGACGCTCGCCAGATGACCCTCCGTCACCTTCGTCCAATTGATACTATGCGACAGACGGAGGCCCTCAACAAACCTCCACTCCTCGGCTGTCAGGTCCCTTGGCCTCGGCGGTTGATGGCTCGGCTTAGAGTGGTTCCAACGAGTAGGAATGTTCCAAGGTTCCTCACTCCGGATCACCAGATATTTCTTCTTCCAATCCTTGATGGAGTCCGGGTGCCCGTGGACGACCTTCCCCTTACTCCGGGGCGAAATGTAGTAAGCACCCTCAGTCGCCGAGCTGATCATCAACATCGCTCGGAACACATTCAGCCGTAGGGGTATCTTCTGCTCCTCGCACATCAGCACGAAGCAGATGATCTGCTTCCAGGAGTTCGGCTCGTACTGCATCGGCGCCACGGACGCCCAATTCAAAACCTCACAAACAAACGGGTGGACTGGCAGCCTCAGTCCGGAGATGAAGCGTCCACGGGGAAGACGCAATACCAATCAGGCAGGGGGTCGGTCGGTCGAAGGGTGGAGCTCGGCAACATGAGCTCGTAGCTGGACCCTATGTGGTACGCCAGTTGCAAAGCCTCCAAGTCACCTGCCTCCAGAACGGTCGGAAGTGTGTCCATCATCACCCTCTTCCGGCTCGGCGACGACGGCTGAACCCCAAACAGCTCCTTATCAGAAAGATCGTCGGGGTACCGACGGAACGGCTTAGGTTGTACGGGCGACCCTGTCATTAAGTTACGATGAACAGGCGCCTGGCTCGAGCCACCAGTCCTCGACCCCTTCTTCTTCGGAGCCCTCTTCTTCTTGGCTCGTTCCGGCGAGGGGGTAGATAATCGCCCCAGACCGGTCGGCATGGAACTCGAGCCCACACCCTGACCTCCTATCTGAGCCCCTTCGGCTTCACCCCCTTCGGGGCCACCTTCCTCTTCGGGAGCCAACCCTAGAATCTGGACTTCGTCTGAACTACCGCCCCCTCCTCAGATTCGCTGCTCTCCACCACAAAAGGCTTCCGAGATCGCAACGGCTTCACATTGTACACTGGCACCTCCTCGCCTACCGGCTCCTCCCATGAAATCGAATCGGAAGGCTCCACATTATGTACAGATTCCCCCTCTAGCACGGGCTCCTCCCACGAAGTCGATTTGGAGGTGGGTTTCACTTCCCCCCCAGACATTGACGCTCACGAGCCAGACTGAGCCCTATCCATCTGTCACTAACAGAAGAAACTTACCGACTAACCTGGGGTCGCTTCGGAAGAACGAGCCTGGTGCAGCAAACGGTAGGAACGAGAGCTGAAGTGTTGGAGGATTTTTTGAAAAAGAAAGAAGTGAGAAAGAAGTGGGCGATAGGGGGAGAAGGGGGGACATTTATAGAGAATGAAAACGACTCCTCGATTTCCGCAATTACTGTTCATCGATTGACGTGTAACTGCCGCCTGGAAAATCGCGCCACGTCCTCGAAACGTGCGCTGCTGACGTCACCAAGTGCCAGGCTGGCAACCACACTCAAGGGTCAGTTCGGATGGAGTGTTCGGCAGAGAAAACATTTTACTTAAGATTGAAGGCGCCGTCCTTCAACAGACGCCCCGGGCTCCAGGGCTCGGTCGGCTCCCCTCTTACCCGCGAGCAGCTCGGGGCTTACAGCCTCGGCAGCTGAAACCCCGAACTGTTCGAGGGTGGGACAGAAGCCACCATCGCCTGGAGCCCTATCAGAAAACAGATCGGCCCACCTCCAATCGGAGACGACCCATCTGTCCGAGGCTCTTCAGCCCCAGGTCCGGAATATGGTTGATGCCCCTCCCGTCTGGATCTCTCTCGGGCCAGACAACCGTGTCAAGGTCGTCTGACCCGAAAAAGGATCCAGACGGCAAAGCCACCACCGATCCGAGGCTCCTTATCTACCGGTACGGATTTCAGTCGTTACCCCTCTCGCCCTGATCTCCCTTAGATCTGGCTACCATATCAAGGCCATCAGATCCAAGAGAAGATCCGGGTGGCAGAGTAACCACCTCTCCGACACTACCAGGGTTAAAATTTTGCAAGAGACAGGCGTCCGCCAAAGCAGACACCTCTGATGGCCAATGGACCACCCTTGCTGTGATCAAACCCGCTGTGGGGAGAGGGGTACTTATAGCCTCCCCCATAGACCGGCCATTATGGCATTGGGAAAGCCAATCGACGGAAGCCCATGCGCCACATGCATTTATTAGGCGGCGCCATTAATGCCCCTAGGAAATTGGAACATCGCACAGATCCCGGAGCGCCTTCAATGCTCCGCAAAGACGGCGGGCCACCCCGCTCAAACCTTCTAAGGCACCACGGCTCGCCATCAACCTTGCCGACCCATAATCCCTCGTCAGCTCGAGGTCCGGTCTTGCACCAGGGCAGTCTTCTCCGGAAGACTCAACGGCTCGCCATCACCCTTGCCGACCCATAATCCCTCGAAAGCTCAAGGTTCGGTCTAGCACCAGGATTGTCTTCTCAGGAAGGCTCAACGGTTCGCCATCACCCTTGCCGGCCCATAAACCCTCGCCAGCTCGAGGTTTGCTCTTACATCAGGGCAACCAACCCTTGCCAGCTCGAGGTCTGCTTTAACATCAGGGCAACCAACCCTCGCTAGCTCGAGATCCGCTCTAACATCAGGGCAACCAACCCTCGCTAGCTCGAGGTCCGCTCTAACATCAGGGCAACCAACCCTCGCCAGCTCGAGGTCCGCTCTAACATCAGGGCAACCATCCCTCGCTAGCTCGAGGTCCGCTCTAACATCAGGGCAACCAACCCTCGCTAGCTCGAGGTCCGCTCTAACATCAGGGCAACCAACCCTCGCTAGCTCGAGGTTCGCTCTTTCATCAGGGCAACCAACCCTCGCTAGCTCGAGGTCCGCTCTAACATCAGGGCAACCAACCCTCGCCAGCTCGAGGTCCGCTCTAACATCAGCGTAACCAACCTTCACTAGCTCGAGGTCCGCTCTAACATCTGGGCAACCAACCCTCGCTAGCTCGAGGTCCGCTCTAACATCAGGGCAACCAACCCTCGCTAGCTCGAGGTTCGCTCTTTCATCAGGGCAACCAACCCTCGCTAGCTCGAGGTCTGCTCTAACATCAGGGCAACCAACCCTCGCTAGCTCGAGGTCCGCTCTAACATCAGGGCAACCAACCCTCGCTAGCTCGAGGTCCGCTCTAACATTAGGGCAACCAACCCTCGCTAGCTCGAGGTCCGCTCTAACATCAGGGCAACCAACCCTCGCTAGCTCGAGGTCCGCTCTAACATCAGGGCAACCAACCCTCGCTAGCTCGAGGTTCGCTCTTTCATCAGGGCAACCAACCCTCGCTAGCTCGAGGTCCGCTCTAACATCAGGGCAACCAACCCTCGCTAGCTCGAGGTTCACTCTTACATCAGGGCAACCAACCCTCGCCAGCTCGAGGTTCGCTCTTACATCGGGGCAACCAACCCTCGCCAGCTCGAGGTTCGCTCTAACAACAGGACAACCCCCTCATCAAGGCTTAGCGATTCGCCATCCCATTTCTACAACCATAAACACTCCTCCACGGCTAGCTCCCGCACCCCCGCAGGAGTGGGGGGCTTGTGTGGTAGGGTAAAAATGGCTTGGGGCCCAACCAGGGCCCAGTACAGCTCTCACTCAAAAATAGGAAAAACAACAATCTGGTTCGGCTTCGAGCCACTACGGGGTCGGCGCCGAACCTCAAGTTCACCCCCACAGAATTGGTCTCCTCGTATCCGACGAGCATCGATGGCCCTCGGCCTCCGATCCACGACAGCCCCCCGGGCCGTCCGCCCAGCCTAGTAAAGAATGAAGATGACCTGGCACAACCTAGGCCACCAGATTCTCCCAGGAGCACAGGAGCCCCATGATCCGCCATGTCAGTTCCAAATACCACCAAGGGCTTTGCCACGTCAGCCCTATACCACTCCTGGTATTGCCACGTCAGTCCTAAACCTCCTGGGCCTTCTGCCATGTCAGGCCCAGGGGCTTTCGGGTTCAGACCCGGCCCCCTAGCAGATCCAAACCCGATTGGAATTCCCTATAAATACTAGACCCTCACCCACCTTTTCAGGTAATCAATCTTTTGCCACCAAATTTCCCTAGTTATTGCTACTCTCTCACAGAGACTGACTAGATCGTCGGAGGGTCCGCCGCCGGGATAAACCCCGGTGTTTCAGGACCGTCTGCAGGTACTCGAGGCGAGGCGATCCGAGCCGATCCTCAAGCGCCGAAGCGAGCTCCCGCTCGTCGTCCCGTGCCGCACTCTTCCCTCATTACAAATTGAGTCCGAACTCACACCTGGTGCATCCACACTACGACCAAAAACAAACCGCATCAATGTTATTGTTGTGTAGGCCCCAACTAATCCAAATGAGGTGAACCATTCTTCTTCAGCCCCTTCTTCATCATCTTATATTCCTCCTGGAGGTCCCGGTTCCCTCGACCCTACACTGCTTACTCTCCAATCGCATCACCGTTCAAAGGTTGTGTGAGAAGGTGAATCTAAGGAGTGTACATTTAGGGGGGGTCATCCACTTCCTATGCACCCACGGATTCATGAGATTCTACGGGACTGTGGGTTATATGGTATTGGATTGATGAGCTCCATCAAATGTGATCCTCCTCTTCTTAACGCACTTCTTGAGAGATGGCGGTCTGAAATACATACCTTTCACCTGCTAGTTGGGGAGATGACCGTAACACTGCAGGACGTCTCCGTACTCACCGGTCTTCCAGTTGATGGGCAGGCAGTGACCGGTACAATGGACTTCGAGCCGGTATACCTAGTGGAACAATACCTTGGTGTCGAGGTGAAAACAGGTGCAGTAAATGGAAAATTTATTCACTTGAAGTGGTTGAAGGACACTTTCAAGAATCGATTGAATGAAGATTCTACTGAGGCGGAGGTGGAGTGCTACTGCAGGGCTTACATCCTTACACTATTTGGCGGCGTGATGTTCCCAAATTCGACTGGTAATTTGGTCTCCTTGATGTTCCTGTCATTGATTGCCGATCTGTGAACAGTCGGATAGTACAGTTGGGGAAGTGCCGCATTGTCGTCTCTGTACTGGAGTTTTGTGTACTTTTGTAGAACCCCATATTTTCAAATATTATTATTATTTATTTGAAAATGAATTTAAATGATTTTGGAGATTTAATTAATATTTTCTAAGAAATTTATCTTTAGTACACGTGCGAAACACGTGCAAATGACTTTTTATAAGTTTGAAAAATTAAGATTCCTTTATGAAAAATCATTATTTATTATTTAGAATTTATGTAGTATTTTTCCAGATTTTTCTGAAATTAATTAGTACTATTTGCAATTTTTGAGAAAAGAAGGACTTATTTGCAAAATTGACATTTTCAAGGGTTGAAATGCAAAATCGGTATTCTGAATGTTTTGTGCAGTATTGGCTGAAGTTTAAAAGTATATTTTCTATTAGATCCTAATTTAAAGAAGTTTTATTGAATTTACAAGAATAATGGATATATATGAAAGTTGTGTTCTTGAAAGGATTGTTTTGCAAAATGTGGTAAAACCCTAATAATCATCCGGCATATATAAGGGATTTTTATTCCCAGCCGTCATTGAGAGAATATTCAGATTTTTGAGATTTTGTTTGAGGAGCAAGAAGAGGCTTTTGGATCTAGCAAGGAGAATAGCTTTTTGTGGATTTTTCTTCAAATCAAAGTGAGTGGTTTGTTTTTGTTTTGCTTAGATTTGTTTTGTTTGTTTTGATTGATGAATGACGTAAGATCTTTGTTACACTATGTTTGAGATCGGTATGATGTTGTTTGGTTTGTCTCATTGTATGCATGATATAGATCTTTTATTTTAATATGGATTATGAGAACTCTTATTGATATTTGGACCATAATTGAGAAGTAATCAAGATTTGTTGAGGAAATATTGATCTATGGAATCTTATTGTTGGAAAGCATGATTAAGAATTGATTAGTTTGTGATCAGGTGATAGACATCTAGATCTTATGATTTTTAATTCAGAATTTGGTTATGAGTTGAGGAAAAACTTTGTTGAGAAACCCTAATAGAAGATTTGTGATTTAGATCTTGAGAAGTTGAGATTTGTGGAATTGATTGATGAGTATTGTATCCGTACTGGACATTGTTTTGAGAGTTATCATTGGCTTGTGTATGAACTATTGATTGAAAAACAATGAACCATGATTCTTTAGAAATCTTCAGTCTAATTTTTGTATTCAGACCTATTTTTGAAAACTGTAGGCCGACAGTCGACTGGCCTACCGTACAGTCGACTGGTACGACGCTACTGATTATTTTCAGTCTCTTGAGAATTGTTCGGGACAGTCGACTTAGACTGTGTCAGTCGACTGGTCTGCTGATTGTATATTTGTTTAGTCCTTTCTGGATAGTCGACCTATGAACCTTTCAGTCGACATAAATACTTAGACTATATTCTTGAAAATTATTGTGATTTGTTTCGGGGCAGTCGACTGATGACTTCTCCTAGTCGATTGATATTGCCTTAGATTATTTTGTGAAATTCTGGAGAATCGTCCTCTGGACAGTCGACTTACCTCAGCATGAGTCGACTGGCACTGAGGGATCTGTACGTTTGATTTGAGATCTTTGTTCAGTTTTTGATATTTGTTCAGTATTTGATTTTGAGATATTTGTTCAGTATTTGATTGTGAGATATTCTTTAAGAATATGATTTTGAGATATTCAGTTGAGCCACTCGGTTAGTGGGATTTTGTTCAGATATTTGTTTTTGAGTCTCTAGAGGTACGTGACCCTAGTATACCGGTGTTGAGATATTTGTTGAGTTATTTGTTGAGGCCCATTGAGGCAAATTTTCAGTTATTCAGATTTTTAGTCCGGTAGGGTACACTACTCTAGGAGATTTTGTTCAGTAATCCAAATTTATAAGGACAGGCATTAGTAGTGTCATGACGAAGGGGAACATGAGTTATGCACCTCAGTAAGACTTTAGATGTGAGACTTAATCTCCTGAATTATCCAAGTAGTTAACTTGAGATGTGGGATTTATCTCCTGAATTATCCAGGTAGTTAACCTGAGATGTGAGGTATATCTCCTGAATTATCCAAGTAATTATCTTGAGATGTGGAATTGAACTCCTGAATTATCAAGGTCGAGGCGACGCTTTTGTGGTATTCTTGTGATGATGAGACTGTGTTTAGATGTGAGAAGATCTCCTGAATTATCCAGGGAAATACCTGAGATGTGGGATCTATCTCCTGAATGATCAAGCATGGGCAAATTATCATAGTTTATCTTCATCTCTTAGTAGTCATCGTTGTCAGCATATAGCATTTGTGTTTTATTGACTCATCTTTATGCACTCGGATTTTCTGTTTCCACATTTGATATTTGGTTTTTGGTATCACCTGTTGTTCTATTTGGTATTTTGGTTATTATCTGTTGGATATTTCGATTTAAGTTCATTTATGTTGTTGTTTGATTTTTATGCCACTCACACCATTTATGGCTGACCCCTTTAGTTTGGGGGTTAGGGTTCAACTCTAGCCTCACTTGTTGCAGGTTATTGCTTAGAGTTGGAGAATGGATGCTTGAGTTAGCTTTTTTGGATAAATGGATTATTAAGTGTTCAGTGTTGAGTTGTAAAGACTTGTTGAGTTTGGTTGTTTAGTCTTCCGCTGTGACATGTAAAAGTTTTATTGTAATAAATGTTGAAAATAATTAGTGGTGTTTGGTTGTGTTTATTGTTATATTGAAGTGGATCACTGGGAATGTGCCACGTATTTTCTAAGCTCTCATATTAGAAATTCGGAGCGCTACAACTGTAGTCTTGGTTCGGTGTAGATGAATGGACCAATTGTCTTACTACAAGTTTGGAGTTAGGAGCGTATTCATGTGGGGTCAGCCCGTAGTGCGAAGGTAATCACCCAATTGGATCCATCTCCCTGAGGACCAGCTCATGTTACCTCTACTCGGTGTTTACTAGTCCGGCAATCTCACATGGACGACCAACCCCAACAGATGCCTGATATACTTCTGTGATGAATTGGATAGGTTGGCAGATGATTGCATCATGTGGCTGCACTACACGGAGGCGCGTGTTGCTCGACTCTCGCCTATTTTCTTGTACAGGCATATCTGTGGTTGACAAAGGCACCACTAATCAACTTTGGCACAGTTGAATTCTACTACGTTAATAGAGTGCTACGTCAGCTTGATCTCCTTCAAATGATTAATATTGCCGAACCGTTCAATGCCGATATGCATTCTAATAACAGGTCTGCAAGACTTGAAACCTTCAATCGAATGACCAAATGCCCAAAATACTCCCTTGAATGTTTCCTCGCCAGGACTAGACTGATATTTATCCCAACGGACAACGGTTCCTAAATTTGCTACTTGTATTGCTGATAGAAGAAAAGGCAACTTCGTGTATGCTTCTTCGAATGTACCGAACAACCTCTCAATTGCCTTTTGTTTTACAATCCAAGCTTTCTTAAATGAAATCTGATAATTATATTGTAGTTTCACTATCTTAATAATGGCTCATGATGTTAAACCTATCTCAGACTTCACCACACTCATATTCAAATTGCAAACAATGTTAGAATCAACTTTACAGTGGTCCTGATTCAACGTGGGATTCATACAAGTATGAGGCCCAATTATATTCTTCACCACGAAATTTGTCCCGCCTTTTGGAACAATTGTTCGTAATCTCCAAGGGCAGCCACCATCACTTACTACTGGGGAACTTTGCACCATCTCCTCAATTGTACGTTTTCTAGGTGCCAATTTATATTTAACAGTACACAGTGTCGGTGAAGATTTCAATGTGACGAATTCATGATGTTTCTTGATAGAATACAGCTTCACAGCCTGCCGAATCGACTCTTTACTTACAAACTCCTGTCCAATGTACAATTCGTCGACATTGGATGAACTAGACGACTCTTATGGAACTTGATGTACTCTTGCACCTTGTGTCATCTCCTTGGTAACTGTAACTCCTGTTTTAGCAAATATGTATTTTCTGTATTTAAAATTTCTGTAAATTATTTTTACTGCTTTCAAATTTTTTTGTCAGAACGTATTATTGGATCTTCCGTTAAAGTCTATTTTTAATCGATGATTTTATTTGTGGCTATTTTCCAATGAATTTATGTAGTAATTCAAATCCTATTATTTTTGTTACTATTGTTATTATTATTATTGTTTCGGTTATTCTTATTATTATTATTATTATTATTATTATTATTCTTTTAACGACTAAAACAAAATGTATCTTGCAAATTTTATATAGCCATTTATTAAGGCACTTATTTTATTATTATTATTATTTTATTTTATTATTTTGAGTGTTAACTAATTTAGTATATTATTAATTAATTTTCCTTATTGGATAATCCTAATACCAAAACCCTATTACCAACACCCGTTCACTACCCAATACCCTATAACTACCCAATACCCGAAATCCTATTAACCCAACCCGTTAGTATATCCTACCCGAAACCCCTTTTCAGCCTAACCCGATATATTTATTCAAAACCCTAATCACCCCTATCATAACCCTACAGCTGCAACCCATCTTTCCTCCCGACCTTCTCCCACCCCTGTGCTCCTCTCCCCATCTCTCCTCGTCCACCACAGCACCCAGTCGATGCAGTAGCCCTCGTTCTCCCGGTGCCTGAGTTCTCCGTGTCGCGATCACCCCCTGGCCGCCACCTCCTCGCCTGCAACACGACAGCCAGTGCACCCTCCCCTAGTCGCATTGTGCCTCTCCCCGATGCCTTGTCCCCAGCGCCGCGACAGCAGCATCCCACGTCGGCGCCGCCAGACCCTGGTTCCCTCTCCCTGTCACTCGGCCAGCAGCACAACGCAGCGGCTGTGCTGTGTTCCTCGCCTGCAGCCACCTGCGGCAGCCTCCCTCTGCCGTCCTCCGCCTTGCCACCAGTCCCGCCATCTCGTGACTCCCAGTCGTCGCTCCCCCGCCGATCGTCGATGTCGTCGCCGTCCATGGTCGAGCATCACAGAGCAATCTCCCCTCCATGCTCTGTTTTGGCCATAGCTGTGATTGTGGCTTTTGATCAACTTTGAATTTGGGCCATCGATCGCTATGATCATCCTGATCATCATCTCCTCCACCATCTGATTCTTGATCACTTTAATTCAGAACCGTCCGATCGTCGATCTGATCCAATCATCATCATCATCATCAAGATATTGATCACATCTTAATCTTCGATTAGAGCCGTCCGTTTGATCTAATCTTGATCTCAGCCATTGATCATCTCGTTCGTCTTCTAATTGGTGAGTTAAACATTTGGTCCACTTTTTGTTCTTATTCATCAATTTTCTATCATGGTATAGTTACTCTTTTGGTACTCTTCTAATTCTTATATATTTTATTTTTTATCTCGACCGTTGGATTCGCTTGATCTTCATCTTGATCTTGATCATTATCGAGATCCGTGCCGATCGTACTCGTCGTCCGGGATCCATTCCCATTATTCTTTCGTCGGATTCATCGTCACCCTAAGGTAAGTATCTCTTGTACATTTCGTTTTCTAGTACAAGCTTTTTCTTGAAAGTACTGCAAATAGTTTGTGAATGTGACTCCTTTTTGTTTATCGTTGATGATCTCATGTTTCTCCTTATATATTACATGAACTAAGAGTCATAACCCTTCGTTGATACACTTGTTCACAACTAGTAAAATTTTGATTCACTTCATATAAAAAGTGTTTTACTAGGTAGCTGTTTCTATCTTGCCTTGCTGTTTCGAGCCCGATGAAACCAAAATCTGAACTTGAATCCTGAATATGAAATGTAGCTCTAAGTGTCTAGTTGTCAATAACATCTAGAATTGTCAAATTCCGAGTTATGGTCTAGGAGATATCGTAGTTTAACTGCTTCTGTGTCGGTAATTGCAGATTCACAAAAACTGCTGCGTCTCTTTGGTTTACAATTATTTTAACTATGCTACCAGTAAGCAAATGACTTGAAATTTTGCATGTTGTTACTGGACACCCTAGAGAAAATTCTCTAATTTTATCAGAATTAATTAATGATATTTCAACCCTGTTTCAAATGTATAAACTCAGTTTTACCAATTCTGACTGAACACAAATGCTGTATAGTTTGCTATTTTGACATGATACCACAAATTTTATGTATCTTAATTATATGCGTTGAAACCGAGCAGGAGTCTAGTTTCTAGATCTTCTGACGGATCCACATTTACTATCTCGTAGCAACGGAAATCGCAGTTTTGGTGCAGCAATGTCATGCTGTCCAGATTTGAAATTCTCATTATTCTTGATGCTTTGATTTGTTTTGACCCTCAAACATGTATCCCACCTAGCCTAGACTTGTTCCATGTTCTTGATAGTGTTTACTTGACTTGTTTCGCACACTTTCATTCTTTCTTGATGATAATAATAAATAACAAGCCGGGGTTTAAGGAAAAGACCATAGTTGTGGACAATATAGGTAAGTGTACTTGGAAGGGAGCCCGTGTTTCCCAATACTTGGTTCATAAATTTGTTGTATCTTGATGGATTCATGGAGCTATTACTTGGCTCATGAACTTGTTGGATTCATGAACCCACTTTGCGGTTCTTGAACTTATTAGTGGATTCACGAACTAGTTTCGTGAACTTGTTATTTTATTTCTCGATTCATGAACCATGGTTGCTTGATACTTGATGTATGAGTACACCGCCCTATAAAATCTACCACTAGGCCTAATCGAAATTGCATGGACTGTAGCAACCATGTGATAAAAGAATGGCACATGAAGTGCTACCTAGATAGTAATAACTATAAGACTTGATACATGATACTTAAACATGATATATGTTTACTTGATACTTGATTACATGATACATGAGACTTGATACTTGAGCATAATACTTGACACTCACTACTTGATACTTGTACTTGACAACTTAACACTTGAGACTTGTTACTTGTTACTCGACACTTGTACGTGATACTTATAACTTGATGCTTGATACCATTACATGTTCACTAACCACTTGTTCTACTACTAGTACTTGTTACCCAACATTGTCACTTGAGTTGGCTTTCTTGTTAGCTAGTTTCTTGAATCCCCACTATTTGTTGCATCCATATTACATTCTTGATTCCAAATCTTGTTCCATATTTCTTGTACTTGTTTTACTATTTGCGGCCCTAACTTGCACTAAGGGCGTTTATCTTGTTTTCTCTATTTTTTTCCTTTTTATATTTATATATATACAGACTTTGGAGACGAGCTGCCTGCTGGAATTGGTGAGCAGACGTTCTAGGCTTCACTTGGGGAAAAGCTTGCTTTAATTATTCTGTCTTTGAGTTTATTTTATTTTGTTGGTACTTGAATCTTGTAACGGGCTTATAGTCTCGAGTTTTATCTTTTGTTCCAGCTTTGAAAACCATTGGGATATTATTATTTTGTTTCAATTATTTTCTGTTGTTTAATAATTATTCATGCATGCGTGGTTGTGTACATTTGTTATATTCTTGTTATGATGCTGTCATGCTGAGTCGATCCTACAGCTCATGAATGATGAAAATCATTCGCTGGGCTTTGTTACGCGCTCGTATTCCGTATTTTTGGAAAGCGGGGCATGACAGTAACATGAGCGTTAACATTGACATAGCTATCAGTGGCTTTCACTTTATTAGAACTGTTGTTTGTAGGATTTACATTTGCATATTCATCATCTTCATCCCCATCATCATTTTCTACACTCCCATCAACTTCATCGTCTATTTCTTCCTCTTTTCATCATCGTCTAATAGGTCGTTGTTAATGGTAGCATTTTGAAATAATTCAAATAAAGTGTCATTTGGAACATAGTCATGAACCGGACTAGGTTGACGTGGAAACTCAACATCTGTAGAATTCGGGTTTGTTGTATTTGTGAAGGTGTTTTCTTGTGGGGATAGTGGTATTGCTTGTGAAGTTTGAACGGGATTAGACCTCATCTGCTGTGTCGGTACTTCTCATACGAAGCTTGAACTAGGATTATCATGTGGCTGAGCATTCAAAATTTGGATTTGCTGAATATATAACTCCAATGCAGACCAAGTACAATTGGGATCAAGTGTCCTAACAATCATTGACTTCATAGCATTATTAGTAGATACGGGCACTGTCATAAAATACTGACCATCTCCTTTTCCTACTGCGTACCGAGCTAAAATTTTCACATTCCATTGATTCCCTATCCCAATTAGTAACTTCATAAATTTTCTCAACTATTTCTGCCAAAGTAATAGTACGAGGTGCCCAAACTATTTTAGGATCAACGGCACTATAACAACAACCTATCTTTGGATCACGAATTATTTCACCACCAAAGTATAACCAAATAGGAATATCGTAATCAATACTACTTATATTTATACAAATATACGAGTTATTATCTACCCACAAACAAAACCTATAAAAATGTACAAAATAATAGGTGATATAAATCATACCTTCACAAGCTTATTCGGAAGGATATAGCCGTAGATATTTGGGTAGAAGAGTTGAAGTTGTTATCCTCTTCAAGTTTATCAAAATTCCAAAATATAAATCTTTCGGAAGATGGGTTTATGGTTTTGAGAGTAGAAGGTGACAGGGTTGGGAAAGATTAAGTTAATATATTTAGATTTAGAGGAAATTTTGTGGGTAGGAGGTCAATTTTGGGAAGCTAGGGTTTTGGGTTTCGGAGTTAAGGAGAGAGTAAGAAGAGATATAAGCAAGAGTAAGATTAGGGAGAAAGTGAAATCATGAATTGAGATATGAAACTTAAAAGTCCCAATCGACACTCGCTTTTCGAAAAAGCGAGTCTAGGCTTTGTGAAAACCAAAGCCACACACTCGCTTTGTGAAAAAGCGATGGGGTTTTACCCAAACTCGCTTTTTCGGAAAGCGAGTAGGACGTTTTGGAAATTTTTAAAAAAAGTATGGCAGTTTGGGAAAAACTTTCAAAAAGTGGGACAGTTTGGGAAAAAATTCCAAAATTAGATTCTTAGAGGGAGGATTGCAAGCGTCTTTCAAGTGGAGGAATATGATGATGATCATGTCGAGATCGGGTCGACGCTTGACTAAGGGATGTGTGTTGTCCATCTAGTCGTCTATTGCTTGATAGATCCCCACCTCCCCAGGGTTTGTTGGGGGGATGTGTTGTATTTCGATGGGATGCATGTATGATTTGCCTCGGAGTTTGTCTTATTTTTTGTTGTACTTTTGTTGGGGAGAGTTAGATACTTTGATGTACTTTGTAGAAGCATGTATGTACCTTCCTGTTGTCCCACCCCCCCATGCTAGGGGAGGATTTATGTTTTCTTTCATGTATTGTTGGCTATGTACTTAGCTTAGTACTCTGAGTTTGTTTTATTAATAACTCCTTATTAATGAAACAGGGTGGCCATACTCCACATTTTCCTTCAAAAAAAAAAATTTTAGATAGACAAGGAAGAATTATATTATGTTTAATAAAATAAAAATACATATGGAAAGCTTGGAGGTTGCATCTAGACATAGATGGTATGAAAAAAAAAAACATTTATTTATTTGTTTGTTTTGAATTTTTTTCTTTCAATTTTCGGACATGTGACAAAAAGATAGAATAAGTTGACAGGTAAATTTCAGCCAACCCTATTCAGTTTTACATATTTGACAGATAATCATACCAAACTTTTTTTCGCATGAAACCCTCTAGCTGTTAGCTTTTTTATCGTTCTGTCCCACTCGGTTATGACGTCATTAACTTTTATTTGAAATGTCTAAAATATCCTTATCAGTTCAGTTTAATTACTACATTACTAGTCCATCATCACCGTTTATTATCATCACCTTCTTCTTCTTCTTCTTCTTCTCTTTCATTAATTTTAATCTCATAATTAGTTTTAATCACATCATTAATTTTAATTTTAATCTCATTTTTATTTTTTTATTTTTAATTTTATAGATTAATTTTAATTTTAATTTTAATTTCATCATTAACTTTAAATTTATAATTAAATTAATTTTAATATAACCCCGACCACCCACCAACACCTTATCGAATCCTCTCCTCTCCGCCCCACCTCCACCCCCTCCTTCTACTACATCAAATCCTTCACCTCCCACCACTAACTTTTAACTTTTAATTTTTATTTTTGATTCTATAGATTAATTTTAATTTTAATTTCATTATTAACTTTAATCTTATAATTAAATAAATTTTAATTTTAATTCCTCTCCCCCCTCCGACCAACCACCACTACGATCGCCTACCTCTCTCCATTAAATTTTTCAAACCCAAACAACTTTTACCACCATCACTATCTCATCCCAAATCTCTCACCTCTCGCCCAAACCCAAACCCAAACAGTAGCATGTGCTCACGTGCACGTGATTGAAAAAGCACCCAAAAATATATGAAGTAGGCCATAATGTGTAACAGAGCAAATTTAAGTAGGGTTTTATGCCAAAAAATAAATTTGATATAGTATCTGCCAAACTTGAAAATTTGAATAGGATTAACTGAAATTTACCCTAAGCTGACTAATTTTATTATCCTGTAATTTTTTTATTTATTAGTTTGACGTTAGTCTCTTATCTCATCGAACTTCCATAGAATCCAATTAATCATTGATCATAACTTATTATTATTATTATTATTATTATTATTTTCTAATTAGTATTTTTATGTTATAAGTGGAGTACAAGAACTCGTTGCATAATTTTTTTAAAAAATTATATATTACCACTGCGAATTTAGATACTTTATTACATTTTTTCATATGTTTATATTCTATGGTTCTTTTGCCTTTCGCTTAGTTAAGTTATCCTCAAAGGCCCCAAAAAAAATAAAAATACCACTTATAATTCTCAGAGCATCCACTATTGTTTTCTAAGTCCATTGCTAAATATAGTATTTAGAAATAGCAATAGAAGGACCACGCTGCAGTCGTCCAAGTCTAAAAATAGAAGTGACGGAAGATCATCTTCTGTTTTGTATTTTTTTTTTTTTGGGTATTTGGTAAACTAAAAAAAAAAAAATCAAAAAAAGTTAAAAACATGTGTTTTTGACTTTTTTTTAAATCATAAAAAAATCAAAAAAATCAAAAAAATCAAAAAAAAAAAAAAACCCCAAACGGATGAACATCATCCGTCTCGGTGTTTTTTGAATTTTTTTTTTAAAAAAAAAATCAAAAAAACACACCAGACGGAACACCTTCATCTGTCTGATGTGTTTTCAGTATTTTTTTTTAAAAAAATTTGTTTTCACCGAGAGATGGAAGATCTTCAACCGTCTCTCAAAATTTTTTTTAATTCAACCAGACGACATATCTTCATCCGTCCCTTTCGTCAAACGGATGAACATCGTCCGTCTCCTATATTTAGTAATTGTCTAAAGGCGCTGCCAAGTTTAGCACCCTACTGTTCATTTTTATTCTAAATTTTGAATTTTTAGCAAACGACTGTGAGACATTTTTCTAAATCTATTTGTAAATTTTGAGTTTTTAGCCAACAACAATAACAGTGGATGCTCTTATAGAGGGGTTCACTGCAAAGTGATGGCAGTCCTGCTAAATATCGCATGGCTTCGCCTCTTCTAAAATTGTTACTATTAGAGAAGATGCGTTGCATTCTTCAAATCTATCAGAGAACCATCACATTCACTTTTTCAGCGAACCTAATTACAACTCATGTGCGGATAATTTATATTCTCATCTTCTAGTTTCTTCCCCCAATTCGATCAAAATGATGAAATGTTAGGAAGCAGTGAAAGTATATCTATCATATGATATGAATGTGGTTGCCCATTTTTTAGTTTATTGATTAATCTTCTCAAACAAACAAACAAACAAAGAAGATATTTTCTACAGAATGTGGAATCAAAATCTGAAAGCTAATATTTCGGACCAGTCATTTCATTTCTTACATCAAAACAAACAAATCTTATATTTGTAATGTTCACTCCTTACTTCCTTTTAAAGATGCTTTGTATTACCACATGCAATGTCCTTATTGATATTAGGTGGGATGAGTAATTGAGAGGCGGTTCGAATCCAGAGTATCTTTTTCGAGCCAAAACTTTTCTATCAAAAAGAATTTTTTTTTTTTATTCTGTACACGGAAAAATAAAGTGATGTTTAAAAATGAATTAGAAAACAACATGAAGTTGTTACATTTACAAGGACAAACAATTGCCTACTAGGATTTAAAACTTAGGAGTTGTTTTTCTGGGAAACAAATGGAATGAAAACTTTTTTTTTTATGTCCAACTTAGTTTGATTTTTTCATTATAAGAGATTCTTTTATCTTTGTTCGAAGTACAAACGTGTCGGAAGCTTATTTTCTTAGTTACTATAAAACAAATAGTCTTTCAGTTTTTTTTAATGAAATTAAAAACAATTAGATATTAATCTCTTTTGAAATATGTATTTTAAATTTAGTATCTCAAATCTCAAATGATGTTATTTGCTATTAGATCACTCAGTTAAGCAAAAAATTAAGAAGTTACTCCCTGGGATTGTTGATTGTGAACTTTCTTCAAGTCATTTAACCTAGTAGAATTTTTTTCTTTCTAGTATACGCCTCCTAAACTAAGATGAAGAACAGGAAAAAGAACCTTTCTTTCTCTTTTATTGAACTGGATCATCGTGACGATGATGATGATGACGGGGGTGATAGGAAGAGGGTTAGAGATTAGAGAAGATAATATGGTATTTTGGTAATTTGGAAACTTTATTTAGCTTCTTAACTATAACAATAATTAAGGCTCGAATGAATGAAAAGCACGAGTGTGGGTATTATTTAGTTTGATAGAACTCAATTTGGGGACCTAATAGAAAAGGGACTAATATCTAATCCTAACAATTAATATAGTTTATTTCAAAAAAAAAATTAATATAGTTTAACTTAAAATTAGATTATGTCTGTAAGACTGTAACAAGGCATCCAAGTGAAGAAAATATAATCAATGAAAGAAATACTGGCAAACTCAATATTGGATAATAATAATAATAATAATAATAATAATAGTAATAATAATAATAATAATAATAATCTCTAATATTATAATGAGAGAGTTGTCATTTGTAAACAACTTGTAATTTGTATGCATTCAATCTCAATTTAATTTACACCACACAATTAGATTAGATCTAACCTAACCTAACTAAATCTCTCAATTAAATCTACACCACACAATTAAATCTAACTCTAGCCTAACTAAATCTAAACCATACATTTTGGTAACTTCGGTAAAAAAAGATTAATATTTTGACAACTTTGGTAAATTTTAGGTATGAGTAATTGGAAGAAAAAAAAAGTTTATATTTGAATGTTTTGATTTGAACTACACGTGCGGTGCACATTTATATTTGTTTGATATAGTTTAAACGTGTTTATATAATTACAAAGTTAGGATTTGTTTGTTACAAATCTCAACTCTCCCATTAAAATAGTAGAGATTCATTTAATTTGATGACTTTACTTTTTTTAGACGTGCATCACACGTACATTATAATAGTAGTAATAATAACATGGTTTTCTTTCTGTTTTAGCAATCAAATAAGGATTGCAACCACTCACTGATTAGATCAATGGATTAATTAATTAACTAATATCTAACTAATATCTAATTAATTAAGAATATAAGAGGTTGCATCAGAAGCCAGCAATGCTGATAGAGGCATCTGGCCAAATGCTATGCTATGTCTATGCTTCCCAAATGGATAAAGACAGCAATAATAATACAGACACATCAAATTGTTTGTACATCACCTTCAAGGAAACTCTTTAATTAATGGGATAATAATTTAACAAATGTCCCATTTAAAATATAAAATATGAAAACTAGTATATACCTTCACTATTCTAAAAAATAAAGAAATACCCTTAATTTGAACGAAACCGTTAAAATCTCCGTTAAGTGAACTCATGTGCGTCATACGTAATATGTAAAATGATCTAAATACCCACGATAAAATGTATTCTAACAATGCCCCCAATCAGAATGTGAAAACTAGTATATACCCCCACTATTTAAAAAAAATAATATTTGGGATATTTTAGCAAATGTCCTTATTCAAAATGCAGAAACTAGCATATACCCCCACTATTTCAATGTTAGGTATTATGAAAATGTGCGTATTATATATTATTACTTAGTCTGAACAACTTTCTTCCTGTACTTATGATAACAGTGTAATGAAAAGATATTCTACGTCAGATTTTGACCCCAAAAAATACAAAAACCATCATCTATTACAACAGATTGTTGTGCATCATCACTATCTTATGTACCATCATCTATTACAACAGATTGTGTAGTCTCATGTTACACTCTGGAATGTGCATTGTCATTTCCATCATTTTCATTCACAATATATTCAACAGTAGCTTGTGTATTACCCATAGTCACAAATTCGTCATTTGTAAATAATTCAACAAGATTTAATATTTGAAAATCGACAAAAATTCGGCAAATTCGCAAAAAAAATAAGCAAAAGTTCATGAAGAAAGAAATACAAACACTACAAGGAATTTGACATATAGTGACAGCAAAAATCTGTGGGTAAAAGGCGCAAAACCGTAGGTATAGCCCGTAAAACCTATACCAATGGACATTTTTTTCCGTCGTTTTTAATTAGCTATACCCACGGCAAAATGCCGTCACTATAGCCTATAGCGACGGTTTTTTCACCCGTTGGACAAAACCTTGGGGTTATACCCACGGTTTCGTATCCGTTGGTATAGGTTTTAAAGACACATTTTGCTTTCCTATACCCACGGTTGAAGCTCCATTGCTATAGGTTTTAGCGATGGTTTTCGCATCTAATTATTTGAATATATACCCATTGCTCTATACACAATTTTTTCTTATTAATTACGCTTATGATAATTTAATATTTTCTTTTATAATATTAATTCAATTATAAACCAAATACACAATGAAATAAATACATGTGTTTATGAAACAAAATTAAATAAAATTAAACTTCAATCATATTAAAAATTAATGAAGTATTACAAGCATGCCAAATTCAAATTACAAAAATTATTTAAATAACATAAATTTACTCTTCTCATAAATCCCAGTAGAGGACATGTTTACTCTTCTTATAACATAAATTTTATGCTGGTGGATTACTACCAGGTGCAGGTGTATTCGCGTACTTCCAGGTGTAAGATTCTCTGACACCAAAGGATCTAGTTCCAGCCGCATTTTGAGAAGACACTGCATCCGAAATTTCTTTCAAGTCCTCGCTTGTTAGCTTCACTTCCAAAGAGCCGATGTTGTCATTCAAGTTCTTAATCTTAGTTGTCCCTGGAAACATTGACACAAATTATAAACCCAAAAGAGAAAAATAAAGATTACGTAATAGGAACTCTGGGAGAGTTTGTAAGGTACGTGACTGTAGTAAGGATAAGATTTGAAGGCATACACTATTGAGGAGGAACTTCCCTCACCATAGTTATGCAGTCAATGTAATTAGAAAACAAAGAGAGGAAAAAAGAAATCAGAGAGATGCTGTAAGAAGTGCCGAGGATTGCAGATTGTAACTCTTTCAGTGGCAGTGTGTATTGTTGTTTGGGGGCTTGTTCTGTATGTTGGTCACATTGACCGAATAAAGTAAATCTAGGATCTTGTTCTCTTTCTGAATTTTCTATTTTATTTCGCAGCAATGTTATTTTCTTAACAAATTGCCTTGGTCAAATATACTTAAACTGTGCTAAAAGAATGACCTTCTCATGCTACTCCAGTTGATAAGAGTTTGTGAATGTAATGAAGTGTATTCTAATCAAATACAAAGTTCTAGAACTGGATACAAATTATTGACAGAAAGGCAGTAATTTTCTTCACACAGCTATAGAGATAGTTAAGTTTCAACCATATTCTTGGTTTAGTTTACTTGTTGCATGTCCAAAAACAAATTATGAGAATTTTTCATATAGAAAAAGCATTGGCATGCCAATACAAATGTAAAATGATTAGACAGATAATGATTGATGACCTGGAATAGGATCGTTGCACATTTATGTAACATGTGTTTGTCTGTATAGAAAGTTGGATTACAAAAGTTCTGTCAAATCTATTTAAGTAGATACAGCACCTATAACTTTAATATTTGTGAAAACATGAGCTGCTTTTTCAGTCATTAGTAACTATAAGAATGAAGAATGTGCACTAATGTGTATGTGAGTTGGAAATACAAGCTCTACATGATAAAAGTCCACACTACTGTAGCCATTGGATTGGCTTTGAAATTCGTGACATGTCTGTTGATTTTTACAAATACATTAACACAGATACCATAGAGTAAGTATATATCACAATTTAATAGTCATCAAATTGCTTCAAGATTTCTATAAAGTCATGTTTCAAGTGCGTCGAATTGCATTAGAATTTCTCAAGATAATCTGCCTTTTAAATATGAAACTCCAAATTGAGGTTTCTCACTAATTAAAAAATCGAAGTGCAAAATGAATTTGGAAGCTACCTCAAACGTCTTTCTGATGAAATTGTGAAGAAGCTTTTCATAATTCAGACATGCGGAGCCAGCGCCAACAGCATCAGAATTAAAAACAGCAAGCGCTTTCTGCACAACATCTTCATGTGCTTCCCTGAACTCATCCTGGACGAATGTGTTTTGTGCAGAAAGAGTATTCACATCAATTACATCAATTTAACAGATCTAATCTATAACAATTTCTTGGCCAAGAATCTTGCACTAATAAAGAGGGTAGAAATCATGTTCTCAGCCAGCTGGAAAACATCCTCACATCTATCAAGGATCCTTGTGCTTTATGGCTTACTCCCTATTTATGAGAGAAGACAAATGATGATGGCCATGGTTATACAATATTACTAACCCATGCACATATATATTGTACATGCACACATGTATATGATCGTGTGTATATAAAGAGAGGGGGGGGGGGGGGGGGCAATTCAAATAGATATACATCATCTAGATCTAGGATGCAAAAACAATATATGATACATGCCATCTAGAATGTCTAAGAATCAAATGATGCAAGGTTCTAAATGGATGATCTAGGGTTTAAGAAATATGAATTGATATAATCTGAACATTTAATCATGATCTGCATGTACATATATAGTAGAGATAAGGTGAAAGAGGGATAACAAATAACTCATCTGCTGGCTTGGTGCGATCAAAAGATGATGTGTAGACCTCTGTAGCAGAATCATAAGCCCTGCGGCATTCTGCCTCTTCAACACTCTGAACAAATATGCATATAAGAAATCACACGGTTAAACTGGGTATCTAATCATTTAAATAGAGATTAAAGCAACTCAGTTTTACTAATAGCAACTTAAAATATAGAAGACGCAAAGTATGCAAAATCAAAAAGGAGGTCTAGGTGAGCATGAAGGGAGGGAGGGGGAGCTGGGGTTGGAGGAAACAAATACATGATCGGACTGAGTACTTGTGCCTATCTTGATACTCCACTGATCATTATCTCCATTCCAATTAAATGTTTCAGGCTCCGGGAGCACATGAAACGGAATTAAGAATCATTCAGTAAGTCCTACAGAGTAGTTCTGGAGAAGCATACCAGAAAATCAATCAACTGACATACCAGATGAAAGTCTCACATGCCTCACATTTTACAAATTTGTGGTGTCTCATACAGATACATCAAATAATAAAAAGTGAAACTCATCTCAGTCAGACATACAACCCTCCATGTATGTTCAAAGAAACTCATTTCCATTTGGAATGAAGTATAAAGAAAAACTAATCAAATCTCTCCTGTGTAAGACCTCTTGCTCACAAGCCAAGAGACTTACCATTAGACCTGGTGGCACTTACAGAATTTTCTGTTAAACAGGGGGGGGGGCACAAATAACAAATGGTTAATTCATCTCACTTCTGGAATAATTTTTCCATCTTTGTTCAAGACTGACAAACAATTAATCATGCCCGTTCAACCAATGCCATCAATCATTGTAAGCAACAAAGTGAATGAGAAACAATGATTCATTAATAAAACGAATATGAAATATAAAATGGATGTCAAAGGAAGATACAACCTTCTGAAGATAGACTAACCTGCCATGAAGAAGTTATGGTAGGCACAGCACCATTGTTAATAGCATCCAAGAAAGACTGTGTAAGACCAGCCAGGATGGGACCCGTCATGACAGTAGCTCCCAGTTGTTTAGGCTTGGTTCTTTCGAACACAAAATTTGTCAATGCATCAAGGCCTGATTTAAATTCTGGCCGCAACCTCTCTAACTACACAATTTTTAAAATTAAAAAAAAACATTAAAACCTACATTATTTAAAAAGCTCCACAAAAAATGCAACTACATAAATAGAATTAAGGAAAAATTTTTTTAAGGAAATAAAAAATGACTTACAGCTATTTGGTCGAGGCGTTGGAGGTCCTTTTCATTGTTCAAAGGTCGCACAAGTGTACAACATTCTCTATCAGGGAAAAGAGCACGAACAGACTCCCGAATCTGTTATCTATAATTGAAGATCAACAACTAAACATGAAGGAATATGGCAGTAATAATTATAGTGATGTGAAGAAAACATATTTTCCATCAAACTCTTCTGGCACTAGTATAAAACCACTCATATTAGATAATAAAGAAGGCATAAATTACCTCATTCTTAGAAGATATGTCTCGCCCTCCGCCTTGCATCGGCCTCAATGCTAACTCAAGATAATCACGTGGAGTAATTCTCCGATTTTCCTCGACTAAATCCAAATAAAAGTCCTGAGTCGCATACGGGTTACCATCAATTAAAGGAAAACAGATACAGACAGAAAAGGCTAAGCAGACAAACAAATTAACTATAAACAACAATCACACAAGGTATAAATCATCACCCTCAAAAGCGAAGTCGAGGAGAGACGCGCGCACTAGCGGATCTGAGCCCAAGCAGCCCAAGCGGCTGCTTTGGGCCCCAAAATTTGTAGGGCTCCATTTTTTTTAAAAAAATTATTCAATGTTATTAAAAAATAATAATAATAATAATAAATAAATAAATCCCAACCGTCACCTAATTTCTCTCCCTCTCCCTTTAATGCCTTATTTGACAATTTGCATTCAGCATTCTCTGATTCTCATGAATTTTAATAATTTAATCCCTCTCTTCCTTTCTTTCGCTCTCTCAGTCTCTCCATCCCATAATACTTCTTCAAATCTTCAAATCTTCAAATCTTCTTAATCCCTTTCGCCCGTCGCCCGTTGCCGTCGCCCGTTGCCGTGTCGCCCATCGCCCGTCGCCGCGTCGCCCGTCGCCCATCGCCCGTCATCGCATCGCCCGTCACCCGTCGCCATCTCCCTGCGAGTGCGACTGTGCGAGTCGCTGACATCGCTATGCCACAGTGCTAGGTAATTTCATTGTCTTCAAGACTTCATCTTCTATCTTCTTGTTTTTTTTAAATTTATCATCTGTGATCTGTGATAGTGTGATCTGTGGAGTTATAACATTACTGTGGAGTGTGGAGTTATTAAGAAAGATTAAAGAAGGGGACTGCAAACAGGAACTGTAAGTGTGGAGTTATTTCTTCAATTCTTCTAGTAATGATCATGCAGACCATTGGTTATCATTTTTTTTGGGAAGGATATATATATATATATATATATATATATATATATATATATATATATATATATATATATATATATATATATATATATATATATATATATGATTTCATTTAAGTAGTTTGTCCTCTAAGGCTCAAAGTTTGTTTGTATTTAAATATTTCTCATTTTTTATTTTGTAAACTTGCAAAAGATCTCATTTTAAAACATGCTTAGGGCCCCCTGAAACTCAGATACGCCCCTGGACGCGCGACCGTGACGAAGTGAAGTCGAGGTCTTATTTCGAGGCAGACGTCGAGGAGAGACAACGATGTCGAGGATCAGGTCGTCGACCGTCGAGGATGAGGTCGACGTCGGCGAGAGAGACAGCGTCGAGGACGTCGATCGATTTTGGGGAGAGATGGGTTTCAATCTGTTGGGGATATAGGGTTTCAATCTGTCGGGGATATAGGGTTTCGATTTTGGGGAGAGACGGGTCTACATTTTGGGGAGAGAATTTTTATTTTGGGGATTTAGGGTTTTGAAGAGATTTGAGGGGGTTTTGATCTGTAGTTTTGAGATAGGAGAGAGATGGAGAGAGATGAGATGGATGGAGATCTACGGATTAAAAACCTAAAGCCTAAATCTATACCTACGGATTAAAAACTCTAAAGCTATAGGATACCTATACCCACAGCTTATTATACGTCTGTAGGTATACAATGTCTATACCCATGATTTTAGTAATCCGTCACTATAGGTGTCCGTTGGTATATGGCAAATTTCTTGTAGTGAAAATTTAATGCATCTAAGTAGTTAGTACTCATCACCTAAGTAAAAAATTTATATAGATCCATAAATATTTCTTGTATAATTCGATATATTATGGAATTATTCGTGAAACATTCATTTAATTCGTGATTTTGGTGAATAATTTGCGAAATGCGGGAATTAAATGCAAACCTGCATATAATTCGCGAATCTGTTCGGCAAATTATTTCTTCGTAAATAATTTGTGAATTTAATGAATTATTCACGAACTTTGTTAATATGAACCTACTGTCACACTAGGTTGTGCATCATCTTCAACAACACCGAAGTTGAGATGTGGAAACAAAGTATATATTGATGCTGGCATTGATATTTTTTTGTCAAAATAACAAACACGTATTATATAGTATTCAAAAATCCTAAAACTGTTTCGTCCAAACTGACGGTATTTATTTCTCTTTTTTTTTTAAATAGAGGAGTATATGCTAGTTTCTGCATTTTGAATGAGGACATTTGCTAAAATATCTCAGATGTATCTTTTTTTAAATAGTGAGGGGTATATGCTAGTTTTCACATTCTGAATGGGGATTTGCTAAAATACATTTTATCATAGGTATTTAGGTTATTTTACATATCATGTGTGACGCATGTGAGTTCACCTAACGAAGATTTAACAGTTCCGTCCAAACTGAAGGTTTTCTTAAAATAGTTTTTTAAAATAGTGAAAGTATATGTGAGTTTCTATATTTTGAATGGTGCATTTGCTAAATTATCCCGTAATTAATTCGTCAACCAATCTTAAGGAATGTTACAAGTCATGCAGCATGCTATTTGCTATTTGCTATTTATTTTTATGAATTATCGCACTTTTACTATTCATCATCGAAAAATTAACACGAAAAGGTTAGTTGTGTCAAAGACATTTGCCCATTATTTCATTTGTTTGCATGCTTGTGAAGTCTAAAGTTTAAACACATGATATCTAACCATTAGAAAGTGGTTAATAGAGAGTGAAAAAATTACCCATTGATTATTCAGATCATGTTCAATCGTTACCCTTC
This sequence comes from Hemerocallis citrina, assembly GCA_017893485.1. Classification (NCBI taxonomy): domain Eukaryota; kingdom Viridiplantae; phylum Streptophyta; class Magnoliopsida; order Asparagales; family Asphodelaceae; genus Hemerocallis; species Hemerocallis citrina. Next base: position 43,907,069 of record CM030367.1, read on the forward strand.
AATTTTTAATGACCTTCGCAGAAAGAAAAACTCACCTAAAAAAGAAAATTTTCTCTAATTAACAAAAATTAATAAAATAAATTTTAAATTATACATCACTTGAACGTATTTCTCAATCTATACATAACTACATGCCACGTCATCTCCTAATCAATTAATTAATTATCTTTACTAATTTATTTATTTACTAAAAGAATAGAATGGACCCAGAACGACCCATGTTTATGTCTTGTTCAAATTAGGGTTAATAAGTTTCTTAAAGAGAGAACCCTAAACCCTAATTTGATTGTCTCCTCATATTCTTTTCTCATTGCATATTCCTTCATCGATTCTCTATCCTTCACGTCCATCAGTTCCATCATCTTTCAGTTGTCGCCTTCCTTCACCGATACCGACACCCGCCTTCCTTCACTGATACAGTCGTTGCTCCTTATCCTCAACCCTCTATATTCTTCACTGATATTGACGTTGTGTGTCATCCATAAACACCAAGATCTGTAAGGTACAACACATATTCATCCTGAAACTTTAATTTCGATGGCCAAAAATATAAGATTAGATTGGTACTTTCTGGTGTTTCTTTTGTCATTTATATTGTTTAATCTTTGATTAATTAAAAACTAGACTAGTTCAATTCTTACTACATGAAAATCCTACCAATTTCATTCTCTGTAACAACTTTGTTTAAACATTTAAGATATATTTTTGACCTTCATATCTAGCTTCATTGCACCTTCAAAAAGTATTGCAAATAAGCATTCAAGTTCTGTATATACAATACAAAACTAAAGATATTTCTAAAGCTTAGAAAATATCTCTTAATTTAACTAATGAATAAGTGCCCAAATTGGAGACGCTAGTCCCAAAGACTAAGATGCTCAATCTTTGATTAATTAAAAAAGAAATTCTTATACCTGGACAAGTTTGAAATTCTTATATAGGTGTATAGAATTTGACCTACACCTCCATATATATCTATGATCTGCAGCCTTTATACTCTTGGCTGATACATTCAACTACTATGCCCAGTTATGAGTATAAGATATTTTCAGTTGTAAACGACAATTTAGTGAGAAATGTTGTGTAGTTATATTCATACTCAATAGTTTTATCATTAAGATGAGAGCAGTAGACCCAGATACCTAAGGTTTACTTGATATGAATGGGTTGTTAAGGCTAAGGTGGAATTTTAGAATTTTTATGAAGTAGAGGAATTGAACAACACTAGACTTTTTCTGAATTTTAGAATTTTTTATTCGGAATGCTCACTATTTGTACTTTAACTTTTTAAGGAAAATATGACTAGCCTTATTTGCAAAATTGTTGACGAAAAAAATGAAGGGATCACCTATAAAGTGCAAAGCCTAGTTCAGTTTGGCTTCATCGTGATAGTAAAAGGCATGAACTTCTTGATAAGATTTATCAATTAACTCAATGGGATAAAGAAACTTATAATGTGAAAATTTTTGCTTGTTATCTAATTGTAACCCCTGTTTTCCATTTTGTGTATTTTGAGTGTATTTTTTTTCCTTGTATTTGATTCAGTTGTATCTGTTTGGACCGTATATTGGATTTTATTTTCAATATATATTCATTTTATTATTTTTGGTCTCTTTTATTTGAATTCTTGATTCTTTGTCCGTCTTTTGTTTCGTTCCATTTGATCGAGCTGTATTTTGATCCTCTTTATTTTATTTGTTCATGTCTCATTCTAGTCATTTATATATATATATATATATATATATATATATATATATTCTTCGGATTATAAATCTTTTGAACCCCATTTATTTAACTTGAACCCATTTCTTTATTTCCCAAACCCACTAACTAAATATCCATTTATAACAACCTATCCACTAAGTTATTATCCTAAAACCCTATACTCCTCACTATACCCATACCCGCTGTTACCGCTAAATCTGGTGTGGGGGCAAACAGATAGTATTTGTGGATTCTTAGGAAAACTAAATAGCCAAACCTGGAACATTTCCGCCGGAATTTGATCGTTGACTCCTATCGTTTACCTACAAAAAGTGCGAGACATCGGGGTTGATCCCGGCGATGCACCTTCCGACGCTCAAGTTAGTAATCAGAAAAGATTATGAAAGAGCGTAAACTGGCAAAAGATTGATTACCTGTAGAACCCCGCATTTTCAAATATTATTTTTATATTTGAAAATGTATTTAAATTGATTTTTTTGGAGATTTAATTAATATTTTCTAAAAAGATTTATCTTTTGTACACGTGCAAAACACGTACAGATACTTTTGAGAAGTTTGGAAAATTAAGTTTTCTTTATGGAAAATCATTAATTAATATTTGAGATTTATTTAGTATTTTTTCGGATTTTTCTGAAATTAATTGGAGCTATTTGCAATTTTTGAGAAAAGAAGGACCTTTTTGCAAATTTGATATTTTTAGGGGTTAAAGTGCAAAATACTATTTCTGGACATTTTGAACAGTATTTAGAATGTATATTTTCTTATGAATCCTAATGTAATTGATTTTTGATGAAATTTCCAAAGAATGATCTATATATGCAAATTGTATTTTTGGGAATGATTGTTTTGCAAAAGTGTGGGTAAAACCCTAATATTCAATCCGGCATATTTAGGGGATTTTTCTCCCTGCCGTCATTGTTGAAAAAAAAAAACACAGTATTTTGGAGATTTATTTTTGGTGGAGAAGGAGACTTTGGATCTAGCAAAAGGAGGATTCTTTTCGTGGACTTTTCTCAAATTCTAAGGTGAGAAATATGAAAATTGTTGTGTTGTTTGATTTATGTGAGATATATAAAAATTGTTTTGTTGTTTGAAGTATGTTTTGTTGTTTGATTTGATGTTAGGCATGGAAGAAAGTTGTCTTGTGATTGATCTATGTGTGCAAGTATCATTGATATATTGATTTGATGTTGGGAACAATTTAGATCTCGTAATGTGGTATGAATCATGTAGAAATGGTGGATGAAATAGTAGATCCTTATTATTAAAGTTTGTTTGCTCAAAGCATGTTGAGATTTGTGTATGAACACCTGGACATTAGATTCACAATTCAGATTGATTTAGATTTGTGAAAGGAACTTAGATCTTGTAAAACCCTAAAGAAAGGATTTGAGATTTAGAACATGAGAACGTAGATTTTGACATATTGATGTTTGAGTGATATATACATATACCTGATGAAGATTCGTTGAGATTTATTATTTTCCTGAATACAAACTATTTTCATAACATTGATCATTAGAAAGCTTCAGAATTCGATTTTGTAATCAAACCTAATCTTGAAATCCGTAGGCCAACAGTCGACTGACCTACTGTACAGTCGACTGGTACGAGCCTGACACTTTATTTTAGAATTGTTGAAAAAGTTGTTCTGGACAGTCGACCTAGCTCATAGGCAGTCGACTGGTCCACTGAAGGAAATTATTTTTGTATAAATTATTAGTTCTTTCTGGACAGTCGACCTATAACCCGACTTATATACTTAGAATATTTTTGAGAAGATCATTGGAGTTTACCTCGGGTAAGTCGACTGATCCCTTCCTTAAGTCGACTGTTAAATGACTTAGTTTATTTTTTGTAAAATCTTGAACTTGGTCCTCTGGACAGTCGACTTATCATCGGTATGAGTCGACTAGTACTGAAGGATATTTGTAAACTTCAGTGTTAATTCGAATGATTGGTTTCTCAGAAAGTTTAGTATATACTTGTCAATCAGTTCAGTATTTGATTAAGCAATTGACTTTGAGATATTCAGTTAAGTATCTGATTTGAGACATTTAGTTGAGCCACTCTTGTTTAGTGGAACTTTAGTTTAGACCTTTTGAGTTTGAGTCTCTAGTGGTGTGTGACCCTAGTATACCGATGTTGAGTTATTTGTTGAGGCCCAGTGAGGCATTTCAGTTATTTGGATTTGAATTTAGGCTGGTAGGGTATACCACTCTAGGAGATTCGTTAAGTAATTAATTGACCCAAAATAATAAGGACATGCACTAGTGGTGATATGATGAACGGGAACATGAGTCAAAAACCTCAGTATGGCTTTCGGTGTGGGACAATCTCCGGAATTATCACAGTAGATTATTAGTGGCGTGGGATATGTCTCCGGAATTATTCAAGAGAAATATCTTGGGTGTGGGACAATCTCCGAAATTATCACGGTAACTATTTGTGGTGTGGGATTGATCTCCGGAATTATCGGAGTCGAGGTGAAGCACATGTGGTATATTGTGGTGACGTGTCAATGTTTCGGTGTGGGATGATCTCCGAAATTATTCAAGTGAAATATCTTGGGTGTGGGATCCATCTCCGGAATTATCGGGCATGAGATACTATCCATGGTTTATCTTTATCTCGTAGTAGTCATCGTGTTAGGATTAGTTCATAACGCGGGGATTGAACCCTATGAAGTGGAGACATTAAGGGCTTGCACCGAATCTATGTAGAATGGGATGCATAGACTTCGACAAGTATGTATTAGAGAGTCTGCATCTAGAGTAATTGTTCTTGGCTTGGTTTTATGCATTTGGTTTTCTGTTTTTCTACACCCGACACTTAGTTTAGCTCCACTTGATGTTTTATGTTATCTGTCATTTCGTATTTCCCATATTCCTATTTAGTACCTGTTGTTTAAGAATTTATGTGGTATGAATTTTTATGTTGTTTGTTTATTTTTATATCTCTCACACCATTTATGGCTAACCCCGTTAGTTTTGGGGGTTAGGGATCATCTCTAGCCTCACATGTTGCAGGTAGTTGCCTAGTGATAGAGATTTGGATGCTAGAGACTTATTTGAGATAATTTGATTCTTAAGTGTTTGTGTAAAATTGTAATAGCAGTTTTGAGATAAATTTGTAGTTGAGATATTTGAATTCCGCTGTGCAATGTAAGGTTTTGTTGTAATAAATGTTTGAAAATTTTAGTGGTGTTGGTTATGTTTAATATTGTATTGAAGTGGATCACTTGGAATGTGCCACGTATTTTCTAAGATATCATATTAGAAATTCGGAACGCTACAGAGATTGGTATCAGAGCGACGCTTCAATAGTAATACTAAACATGATATAAAAGTAACCTAGGTGTGGACACTAGAGTGTGTGTACCTAGGTGTGGACATTAAAGAGTGAGTATCACATAGAACTGAACATGATGTTTTACCTTTGGGATTCAATTGAGATTTTACCAAAGGATATTGATGTGAATTTGAATTGTGTGTGTGATGCTCTAACTTTTCCCTCGTTTTGCAGTATTCAAAATGGTTGCACCCAGGGACATAAATGGTGGCAACAATGAGGATGGATCTGGTAGTTCCCAAGGAAATGAGATCGACCTTGAGGCTGAATTCGCCAAGGTGTACCAGACGCTGAACACGCTGATGGCACTCAATGTTGCGCAGCAGCAGAATCCGCAGCCAAATCATGGAGCTGGACATGGATTGGTGAACGCCGACCCTATCAAGCAGATTGAATCCTTTAAGAGGATGAGGCCGCCAGTCTTTGAGGGGCAAGCTGATCCAACTGCAGCAGACGATTGGATTAGGAAGATGGAGACAATCTTCGAAGTATCGGAGACTCCAGCAGCCAACAAGGTGAAGTTAGCTTCGATGCAGCTTGAGAAGGACGCTGGTGTCTGGTGGGAGTCAGTAAAAAGGGCTTTGGGAGACCAGCCGTTGACTTGGGAAGCTTTTCTGGAGGAGTTCAGAGATCGCTTCTTTCCCCTAGATGTTCAGGAGAAGAAGGCGACTGAGTTCTTGAACCTTCAGTAGGGCAGCATGACCGTGCGGGAGTATGAGACCAAATTTGCTCAGCTTTCACGGTATGCACCAGAGTTGGTCGTTGACGAAGCAAAGAAGGCCAAAAAGTTTGAGCAGGGCTTGAGGCCAAACTTGAGGTCGAGGATGATCCCGTTGGGTATCAGACGTTTCGACAAGCTGGTCAGGAGAGCAGCCATGACCGAGGAGGATATGGACCAGTTCCAGAAGAAGCAAGACACATGGAACTGGAACAAGAAGCCAGCATCAGGCCAGAGCGGGAAGGGATTCCCAGCGAAGCAGGCCAAGTTCAGTGATCCAGTGCAGAAGGCACCTGCAGCTCAAGGAGTGACCTATTATTACTGCAAGGAGGCAGGACATTACAGGTCAGCATGTCCGAAGTTGGCAAAACAGGTTTGTTCCCAGTATGGGCAGGCAGGACATACTCAGCCCCATTGTCCACAACAGAAGAAGGATGGTTCTGGTGGGAGCAAATTTCAGAAGAGGCAAGGGCGAGTATTTGCATTGACCAGGGGAGGACGCTGGTAACTCGGAAAATGTAATACAGGGTATGCAAGAATTTTGAATTTTATTTTGAATCAATGTAATAAATAAAACCTTTATTGAGAACAATTTAAGATTGAGTATCATTCTTATTGTAACAGGAGTTGTTTTAATTAATGGAATAAAGGCCAAGGTTTTATTTGACACTAGTTCATCGCATTATTTTGTATCGCCAAGTTTTGCAAAGATCTTAGGTGTGGAACCGAAGTTGTTCCCAGACAGGGTTTTGTCGGTGGCAATGCCGTCAGGTGAAGAGCTGATTGCGGATCGATATTACGAGGGCTGTGATATCGAGATTGGTGGAAGGTTGTTCGGCATTGATATGATCGAGCTGAAAGTTTTGGGTGTGGATGTCATCATGGACATTGATTGGATGGCAATATATGATGCCACAATCGAATGCAAGCAGAAGGAGGTGTTGGTAAAAGCACCAGGTGGACCTGCAGTGACTTTCAAGGAAAGAAGAAGATTCCGAAGGTAGTTACAATGGTATCCAAGATGGCAATTTCAGATGAAGTCAAGAGCATTCCTGTTGTCAGAGATTTTCCTAAGGTGTTCTTGGATGATTTTTCAGGATTACCGCCGCAGAGAGATGTGGAGTTCTGCATTAATGTTCAGCCGGGGAGTGCGCCAATTTCCAAGGCTCCGTATAGGATGGCACCTGTAGAGCAGGAGGAAGTGAAGAAGCAGATTGAGGAGCTGTTGAGCAAAGGGCTTATCAGGCCGAGTTCTTCTCTGTGGGGAACGCCAGTGCTGTTAGTCAAGAAGAAGGACGGGTCAATGAGGATGTGCATTGACTATCGGGAGTTGAATAGGGTGACTATTCAGAACAAGTATCCACTGCCGCGGATTGATGATTTGTTTGACAAGCTTCGAGGAGCAGCTGTGTTTTCGAAGATTGATTTGAGGTCAGGGTATCATCAGGTTCGAGTCAAAGAGGAAGATGTAAGTAAGACAGCTTTCAGGACTCGTCATGGACTCTATGAGTTTCTGGTAATGCCATTCGGGTTGATGAATGCGCCAGCAGTTTTCATGGATATGATGAATCGGGTTTTGAGGCCATTTATTGATTCCTTCGTGGTGGTTTTCATCGACGATATTTTGGTGTATTCAAAGTCGGAGGAGGAGCATTCTACGCACTTGACAGCTGTATTACAGAAATTGCAGGAGCATAGCTTGTATGCCAAGTTGTCGAAGTGTGAGTTTTGGAAGTCTGAGGTAGCTTTCCTTGGTCATATTCTTTCTAAGGAGGGAGTAGCTACTGATCCTCAGAAAGTTGAAGTAGTGAAGGATTGGCCCAGGCCAACGTCTGTGAAAGAAGTCAGAAGTTTCTTGGGTTTAGCTGGTTACTACAGGAGATTTATCAGGGTTATTCTCAGATTACAGTTCCTTTGACAGGTTTGACCCGGAAGAATGTGGCATTTGTGTGGACAGATAAGTGCGAGGAGAGTTTCCTTGAGTTAAAGGAAAGGTTGACTACTGCACCTATCTTAGCTTTGCCGCAAGCTGGAAAGGATTATGGTATCTACAGTGATGCATCTCTCAGAGGTTTGGGTTGTGTCTTGATGCAAGAAGGCAAGGTTATTGCTTATGGTTCGAGGCAGTTGCGTCCGCATGAGAAGAATTACCCGACGCATGATTTGGAGCTAGCAGCTATCATTTATGCCTTGAAGCTATGGAGGCATTATGTCTATGGTGAGAAGGTCAACATGTACACCGACCACAAGAGCCTGAAGTACATTTATCAGCAGAAGGATCTTAATCTTCGGCAGAGAAGGTGGTTGGAGGTATTGGAGGACATTCGTCCCGAGATCAAGTATCATCTGGGCAAAGCGAATGTGGTGGCTGATGGACTTAGCAGGAAGAGTAGCTTATCGAGTTTGATCACTACTCGAAGAGAGTTGGCAGCAGAGATCGATCAGGCAGGTATCGAGGTGGTACTGCAAGGTTTAGGGGCATCTTTGGCTCAGTTGAGGCTGCAGCCGTCCTTGAGAGAGAGGATTGTGAAAGGTCAGAGATCAGATTCAGAGATTCAGAAGATGTTGCAACAGGTTTCAGAAGGCAAGCTATCAGAGTTTTGTGTCCGAGATGGAATTCTTTGGTTGGGTGAGAGGTTGTGTGTTCCAGATAATGCAGATTTGAGAGAGAATATCTTGCATGGAAGCACACAGTACATTGTTGTCAGTTCATCCTGGAGGCACGAAGATGTACAGGGACATCAAACATCATTTTTGGTGGTCTGGTATGAAGCGAGATGTAGCAGATTTCGTGGCAAGATGTCTGACTTGTCAGCAGATCAAAGAAGAAAATCAGAGACCCGGAGGTTTGTTACAGCCGTTATCCATTCCGGAGTGGAAGTGGGAGAATATCAGTATGGATTTCATCACAGGTTTGCCGAGGAGTTCGAAGGGCAATGACTCGATTTGGGTTGTTGTGGACCGTTTGACTAAGTCGGCTCACTTTCTAGCCATGAAGATTTCTTGGTCGATGGAGAAATTGGCTGAGTTGTACATTGGGGAAATTGTGAGACTTCTTGGAGTTCCTGTGTCGATTGTATCCGATAGAGATGCAAGGTTTACTTCAAGGTTTTGGAAGAGCCTACAAGCAGCTTTGGGCACCAGAACTGATTTCAGTACCGCGTTTCATCCACAGACAGATGGTCAGACTGAGAGGGTGAATCGAGTGCTGGAAGATATGTTGAGGGCTTGTGTTATGGATTTTGGTGGTAGTTGGGAGAGATACTTGGCATTGTTTGAGTTTGCTTATAACAACAGTTACCATGCGAGTATTGGAATGGCACCGTATGAGGCTTTGTACGGGAGGAGGTGTAGGACACATGTTTGTTGGTACGAGGTTGGCGAGAGGCAGATGTATGGTCCTGAGATCGTGCAGCAGACATCAGAGCAGATTGAGCTGATTCGCAAAAGATTGGTTGAGGCTCAGAGTCGGCAGAAGAGTTATGCTGATACTCGACGAAGAGACTTGGAGTTTGAAGTTGGGGATGCAGTTTTCCTCAAGGTTTTTCCGACCAAAGGAGTGATCAGGTTTGGTAAGGGAGGCAAGTTGGCGCCAAGGTATATTGGTCCATACAAGATCATGGAGTGGATTGGCAAGACAGCATATAGATTGAAGCTTCCAGAGGAGTTGGCACAAGTGCATGATGTATTTCATGTGTCATTGTTGAGGAAGTATGTGCCAGATCAGAATCATCAGTTGGTAGAGATTCCTGAAGGATTACAGGTGAACTTGAGTTATAAGGAACAACCTGTTGAGATCGTTGACCGTAGAGAGAAAGTTCTTAGGCGCAAGGTGATACCTATGGTCAAGGTGTTGTGGAGGAATCAGCAGTTCGAGGAGGCTACTTGGGAGCCTGAAGACCGCATGCAGAAGGATTTTCCCGAGCTTTTTGTATGAATGTATTTCTGTTATGTGATTGTTACTCTTTGAATGATAGTACTTTGATTTGAATTGTATTTCTCTTATTTTGATTGAATTGTCATATGCAATTGTTTGAACTATGTTTCCATTATGAGATGTTGATTTCCTTGTTGATATATTGTTGGACTCGTTAATGGTAGTTCTGAGGACAGAACTCTTCTAAGGAGGGAGTGATGTAGAACCCCGCATTTTCAAATATTATTTTTATATTTGAAAATGTATTTAAATTGATTTTTTTGGAGATTTAATTAATATTTTCTAAAAAGATTTATCTTTTGTACACGTGCAAAACACGTACAGATACTTTTGAGAAGTTTGGAAAATTAAGTTTTCTTTATGGAAAATCATTAATTAATATTTGAGATTTATTTAGTATTTTTCCGGATTTTTCTGAAATTAATTGGAGCTATTTGCAATTTTTGAGAAAAGAAGGACCTCAAAATACAATTTCTGGACGTTTTGAACAGTATTTAGAATGTATATTTTCTTATGAATCCTAATTTAAATGAGTTTTGATGGAATTTCCAAAGAATGATCTATATATGCAAATTGTATTTTTGGGAAGGATTGTTTTGCAAAAGTGTGGGTAAAACCCTAATATTCAATCCGGCATATTTAGGGGATTTTTCTCCCAGCCGTCATTGTTGAAAAAAAAAACACAGTATTTTGGAGATTTATTTTTGGTGGAGAAGGAGACTTTGGATCTAGCAAAAGGAGGATTCTTTTCGTGGACTTTTCTCAAATTCTAAGGTGAGAGATATGAAAATTGTTGTGTTGTTTGATTTATGTGAGATATATAAAAATTGTTTTGTTGTTTGAAGTATGTTTTGTTGTTTGATTTGATATTAGGCATGGAAGAAAGTTGTCTTGTGATTGATCTATGTGTGCAAGTATCATTGATATATTGATTTGATGTTGGGAACAATTTAGATCTCGTAATGTGGTATGAATCATGTAGAAATGGTGGATGAAATAGTAGATCCTTATTATTAAAGTTTGTTTGCTCAAAGCATGTTGAGATTTGTGTATGAACACCTGAACATTAGATTCACAATTCAGATTGATTTAGATTTGTGAAAGGAACTTAGATCTTGTAAAACCCTAAAGAAAGGATTTGAGATTTAGAACATGAGAACGTAGATCTTGACATATTGATGTTTGAGTGATATATACATATACCTGATGAAGATTCGTTGAGATTTATTATTTTCCTGAATACGAACTATTTTCATAACATTGATCATTAGAAAGCTTCAGAATTCGATTTTGTAATCAGACCTAATCTTGAAATCCGTAGGCCAACAGTCGACTGGTACGAGCCTGACACTTTATTTTAGAATTGTAGAAAAAATTGTTCTGGACAGTCGACCTAGCTCATAGGCAGTCGACTGGTCCACTGAAGGAAATTATTTTTGTATAAATTATTAGTTCTTTCTGGACAGTCGACCTATAACCCGACTTATATACTTAGAATATTTTTGAGAAGATCATTGGAGTTTACCTCGGGTAAGTCGACTGATCCCTTCCTTAAGTCGACTGTTAAATGACTTAGTTTATTTTTTGTAAAATCTTGAATTTGGTCCTCTGGACAGTCGACTTATCATCGGTATGAGTCGACTAGTACTGAAGGATATTTGTAAACTTCAGTGTTAATTCGAATGATTGGTTTCTCAGAAAGTTTAGTATATACTTGTCAATCAGTTCAGTATTTGATTAAGCAATTGACTTTGAGATATTTAGTTAAGTATCTGATTTGAGACATTTAGTTGAGCCACTCTTGTTTAGTGGAACTTTAGTTTAGACCTTTTGAGTTTGAGTCTCTAGTGGTGTGTGACCCTAGTATACCGGTGTTGAGTTATTTGTTGAGGCCCAGTGAGGCATTTCAGTTATTTGGATTTGAATTTAGGCCGGTAGGGTATACCACTCTAGGAGATTCGTTAAGTAATTAATTGACCCAAAATAATAAGGACATGCACTAGTGGTGATATGATGAACGGGAATATGAGTCAAGAACCTCAGTATGGCTTTCGGTGTGGGACAATCTCCGGAATTATCACAGTAGATTATTAGTGGTGTGGGATATGTCTCCGGAATTATTCAAGTGAAATATCTTGGGTGTGGGATAATCTCCGGAATTATCACGGTAACTATTTGTGGTGTGGGATTGATCTCCGGAATTATCGGAGTCGAGGTGAAGCACATGTGGTATATTGTGGTGACGTGTCAATGTTTCGGTGTGGGATGATCTCCGGAATTATTCAAGTGAAATATCTTGGGTGTGGGATCCATCTCCAGAATTCTCGGGCATGAGATACTATCCATGGTTTATCTTTATCTCGTAGTAGTCATCATGTAAGGATTAGTTCATAACGCGGGGATTGAACCCTATGAAGTGGAGACGTTAAGGGCTTGCACCGAACCTATGTAGAATGGGATGCATAGACTTCGACAAGTATGCATTAGAGAGTCTGCATCTAGAGTAATTGTTCTTGGCTTGGTTTTATGCATTTGGTTTTCTGTTTTTCTACACCCGACACTTAGTTTAGCTCCACTTGATGTTTTATGTTATCTGTCAATTCGTATTTCCCATATTCCTATTTAGTACCTGTTGTTTAAGAATTTATGTGGTATGAATTTTTATGTTGTTTGTTTATTTTTATATCTCTCACACCATTTATGGCTGACCCCGTTAGTTTTGGGGGTTAGGGATCATCTCTAGCCTCACATGTTGCAGGTAGTTGCCTAGTGATGGAGATTTGGATGCTAGAGACTTATTTGAGATAATTTGATTCTTAAGTGTTTGTGTAAAATTGTAATAGCAGTTTTGAGATAAATTTGTAGTTGAGATATTTGAATTTCGCTGTGCAATGTAAGGTTTTGTTGTAATAAATGTTTGAAAATTTTAGTGGTGTTGGTTATGTTTAATATTGTATTGAAGTGGATCACTGGGAATATGCCACGTATTTTCTAAGATATCATATTAGAAATTCGGGGCCCTACATTACCTCTTAATGGTGGTGGATGGGGTGTATTTATAGCCGCCGTTGGGATCAGATTAGGAATATAATATCTAATTCCCAGTGAAAGGATAGATGTGAATTAGGGCCGTTGATTAGGATTAATCAGAAACCCTAATTCTATCCTGCTAGATCGGGTTCGCTGCAGGTTGAAACCCGCACCCAATCTTTGGGGAGAAGATCCAATACCCACTTCAGACCCATTTATAGCTGAAGTTACAATTTTACCCCCAGGCTTCAGGATTCGCGCCCGATTTGGACGGTTCCGATTTATCCCTATTTTTAGCCATATCACGAGCCCCCCCCACTCCCGAAGACTGAGTTTGTTCAGCCTTTGAGGAGTAGTTTTACTATTTTAATGGCTTACAGGGTGGTATCGGAGTCCAAATGAGAGGTGTCGAATCTTCGCATAAGGCAGTATGGTGATTTTACGGATTAGTTGTGTGCTCAGGGTCGTTCTTGAACCCTTTTTGTGATTTTTCTTAATTTTTATTTATTTTTTCGGATCATTTATTTAACCTTGCGAAGTGTTGATTCGCTGTTCGGGGGTCTTAACCAATTATTCTAAGCAATAATTATTTACTCAGGGGGTTAGAAATATTTCCCTGATTTTATAATTATTTTTAGAATTTTTAATTAATTTTTCCAAATTTTTAATATTTTTTTCGCAATTTTTAAATAAATAAATCGATTTTAATGAATAAAAATTGATATTAATTACGAATTATGATGTGGCGTGATCTGGACCGCCCATCTCGTGTAGGCGCGAATTTCTGAAAGATCGGATGGCTGGAATCGCTCGGCAATGTTTTCTTCGCATGAGCAGCTCGGATTGCCAGTTGCTCGGAATCCGAGCGACGTAGCTCGGCGCCATTTCTTTGCATGAGCAGCTCGGATCACCGGTCGCTCAGAGCGCAGATTCCGAGTGACGTGGGGTGATCTGGACCGCTCATCAGGTCGGAGTACGAATTTTGAGGAGATCCGATGGCTGTGGTCGCTCGGTGCTCTTTTTCTTCGTGTGAGCAGCTCGGATTGCCAGTTGCTCGGAGATCGGATCCTGAGCGATGTGGAGCAATCTGGACCGCTGGATCACGTCGCGGATCTCAAGGGTAGGCTCAGTTCTCGAGAAAACACTATCTTGTCGTTTTGTGGGCGTGGCTCGATCTGAGCCGTTCATCACTTTTGGCGCGAATTTCGCAACAGTCCAACGGCTGGGGTTGCTCGGTAGTATTTTTCTTCAAAATTGCAGCTCGGATTGCCGTATGCTCGGGTTCTGAGCGACGTAACTCTGACATTTTTTTGTATTCTCGAGCAGCTCGGAGCTCTGGTCGGTCGGACTGGGATCCCGAGTTACTTTCTCCGCTCGGATCACTTATCGCTCGGATTTTGGTTCCAAGGGACGTGGAGCGATCTGAGCCATTAGATCATTGCGCGGATCTCGAGGTAGGCTCAGTTCTCGAGAAAACACTATGTTGTCGTTTTGTGGAGGTGGCACGATCTGAGTTGTCTGATCGAGATCTTGCACGAATTTTGGGGAGAAAGTCGTTTTTTCCCAATTCGCAGCTCGGATTGGTAGTTGCTCGGTTTCCGAGCTTCTTCCTTGTGTGATTAGCTCGGATCGCTTGTCGCTCGGATTTTGGTTCCGAGGGACGTGGAGTGATCTGGGCCGTTCGATCATGGCGCGGATCTCGAGGTAGGCTCAGTTCTCGAGAAAACACTATCTTGTCGTTTTGTGGAGGTGGCACGATCTGAGCCATCTGATCGAGATCTTGCACGAATTTTGGGGAGAGTCATTTTTCCCCAATTCGCAACTCAGATTGGTAGTTGCTCGGTTTTCGAGCTTCTTCCTTGTGTGATCAGCTCGGATCGCTTGTCGCTCGGATTTTAGTTCCGAGGGACGTGGAGCGATCTGGGCCGTTCGATCATGGCGCGGATCTCGAGGTAGGCTCAGTTCTCGAGAAAACACTATCTTGTCATTTTGTGGAGATGGCACGATCTGAGCCATCTAATCGAGATCTTGCACGAATTTTGGGGAGGAAGTTGTTTTCTCCAATTCGCAGCTCGGATTGGCAGTTGCTCGGAATTCGAGGAATCGTGGGGCAACCTGAGTGTCGCCCACTTTGCTCGGCAGGGTGCCCCGGTGTCTTGGGTCTTGTGGCATAGCCGAGCGGTATGACTTGTATCGAACTGTCGCTACCCTTGCGAACGTTGCCGCTCTTCGCTACTTAATCATTTAGGCTTCTCTAATGCCTTAGGGGGAGGCCCAAGAGTTGTGTCTTTACGTTACAAAGCCCAGAAGTTGTTTCTTTTACTATAAGTTATCACCCCATCACACTTCATTCTTCACTTTTCATTTCTTACTTTCACTTTTAATTTCTACTAGAGAAGTTTTCGCTCTCGGGTGGCATTGCTAGCTATTGGGGCAAGGTGTTTTTAGATTCCGGCGATCTTTTTCGGCCGTTCTAGTTACTTCAAGGTTAGTCTCACCCCTTATCCTTGAGAAAAAATGGTTAATTTTTCTTCTGAGGATGAGACCCCCACCTCGGACCGAGACGTCGGCCGAGCGGTGACGGCAAGGCCGAACAAGGGCAAGGAGGTCGCCGAGCCGATCGATGTGACAACGGTAGTCGAACACCATAAGACAGCAGGAGAATTGGGTCGGCATCCGTCTGTCTTATCTAGTGTCGGCGGGGTGTGGAGTTACTCTGAAGATCTGCTGGAGAAGGTGACGCAGGGCACGACTCCATCTTACGAGGAGAATGATCCGAGGGACCCTTCCGAGGTGGATCATATTTCCTCGATCTTGGCCGGGGCAGACTTGCATCGGATTCAGAGTGGGTTTTGGATTCCCACGGAGTATGTACTTCTACTCCCCGGCCCTAGTGTCCAAGCGTGCACGTCGACTTCGGCCGATACTTGCGTCTTTCCTTACGACGCACTGAACGCCGGACTTCGGCTGCCGTTGCACCCTTTTGTAATCGAGGTGCTGCAATGGTTCGGCCTGAGTCCCGCTCAGTTTATGCCGAACATGTGGCGGCACATGATTGCCTTTTTTCTTCAGTGCCAAGAGATCGGTGTGCGGCCAGAGATGGTTATACTTCGGAGCCTATACCGCCTCTGCCAGATGAACAAGATGGAGGAGAGATACTATCTGTCGCCGAGGAAGGGCGTGAAGTTGATCGAGAACCCGGACTCGATCAAGCATTGGAAAGAAAAGTACTTTCTCATCCGTGCTCCCGAGCCGTGGATCTTTCCGATGGTGTGGAAGACGACCGGGGTTCCGAAGCGGGCGAAGAAGGAGCCTGTGCTTACCAGAGAAGAGGAAGAGGTGGTAGAGAAGCTCCTCGGTCTTCCGACCCTTAGTTGGAAGGACATCACTGAGGAGGTCTTGTTTCGTGGGGGTCTCAGTCTGATCGACCCTAGTATGCTTTTCTCTTCTTCTTTTGCTTTAGCTTTATCTTATGGTTAAAAAAAAATTTCTAACTCTTTTTGCTCGGTTTTTTCAGAGGCCCCCGGTATGGACTACAAAGGACTGATGGCTAAGGCTCGCGCAGTGAAGGAGCAGGAGTTGAGAAAGAGGAAGAGGACTGTGGCAGGGCCTCAGGGGGGCCGAGCTGCGAAGGTCCCCTCGGCTCACCGACCGTCGCGCAGCCAGTGGTTGAGGCACCTTCGGATGCACCTGCCCAATGCCCTTTGGAGACGCCCACCCCAGCTTTCTCGGAGGTACCGGCCCAAGCTGCTCTGGTTGAGGCACCCGGGTCGTCGAGCAGGGCGTTCAACATGGGTGCGGCCCTAGCTCTTGAGGTCCCCCCCTCTCACCGCCGAGGCCGAGAAGATACTTACCGAAGATCACAAGCGCCTCTTCGTCCTCGACTGGTGGGTGATGAAGGTGGATGGGTTCCTCGGTGACAGGGGTATTTGTATGCAGGCGGTGAAGCACCTGCCGACCCCCAAAGATCGAGCTGCACTGAAGGCGGGTTCCGTAGGCGATGACACCATGCAGATCACTCGGAACACCATGTCGGTGAGTATCAGAAGTTTCTTCAAAAATTATTCTAAGTTTTTTCGCTCGGGCCTAATAGTTTCTCTTGTGCTGCTTGCAGACCCTATGCCACTTCAACTATCTGCTCGAGGAGTTCGTGAGCAAGGAGAATGAGATGACTGTGCTGAACGATCGGGAGCGGTCGGAGCGTGCTAAGGCAGTCAAACTGCTCGAGGCCGAGCAACTACTCTCCGCATTGTGCGCGGCCGAGGTGGCCGGTCTGGAGGCGAAGCTAGCCGAGGTTGCCAAGGTCGGGACCTTGGAGAAGGAGAAGGCTCGGCTTGAAGAGGAGCTAGCCAAGGCACTGGGGGAGGCCGCAGAGGCTCGGAAGGCGTCCAAGGAGGCACTATCAAAACAGGCATTGATGGTGGCGGCGGTGGAGCAGGCTGTTCGGGACGAGGCCGAGGCTCATATGTTCAAAAATATAGAAGATGCATACGCCCGAGCATTGCAACACGTATCGGCTCGGATCCCCAGGTTTGACAGCTTTGACTACTACTTCTACGATCCCGTAGAGGGGTAAGACGAGCTGCCTTTGGCTTCGCTTGCCCCCGAGCAGGAGGAGAAAGGAGCCGAGAGTGGGGGCGAGGATGAGGTGCAAGTCGAGGGGGCGATAGTCACTGTGCCGAGCGAAGACGCTTTGGAGCAACGTCACGAGGTCGACCCCTGACTTAGTCGCCTCCTCTTTCATTGGTTTTGCTTCTTCTTTTATTTTGTTTTTGTTGTAACGCCTAACTGCGGACTGGCCACCGCTTTTGTGTATATTTTGGAGTTTAATGATACAACTCACTTTTTGTTGGCCGAACATTTGAAAAAAATGACTATGATTTATCTTCGTCCTGTTTTTTGCTGTGTTGAGACTTGGCTGAGTGTTGAACATTTTTTGTTCGTATTGAGAACTTCAAGAGTCGAATTTTGCTAAGTGTCGAACACTTTTTGCTCGTTGAGAACTTAAGCGTTGCGGACACATTGAAATTTCGCTGTGTTGACATTTTTCCGCTTTTCAGGTGGAGCGAAGTCCAGTGATGGAGGTCTCTCGCCTTCGTACTGAGTTGAAGAAAGCGAAGCGGGCTCTTTCTAGGAGCTGAGAAAGTTTCCTCAAGATCGAGTTGCAGTTAGAAGACGTCAAGGTAACTGCGAGAGGGTATTTTTCCGAGTTGAAACAATTGCGGAAGCGATCTCGCGAGACTCGTCTTGAAGGTGAGGTGGAGTTGCTTAGGAAGACACTTTCTAACGTTGTGAAGGAGAATGGCGAGTTGTTGGCGGAGATTCACCACTGGAAACTAGCTGAAGAAGAATTTTTGGCGAAGGAAAAGGAGTTAACTTCGACGGTGGGGAAGTTGATGTCTGAGCGCGATGAGTTGATGGCAAAGGTCGACAAATTGAGGAGGGTTACAGTCGACAGAAGTATCGAAGTGACCCACCTTTGTCGCATTATAGCCGACAGTGCTGATGTTGCGGGCCCTGCCACACTTCCCCACCTCAAAATATCGACGAAGGGCGACATTTTAAAGAATAGGATCGTCGAACTAGAGGAGGAAGTTGCTCGGCTCAAACCTCAGCCCGAAGGGATCAATGTCCAAAGTACGTCATGTACTCAGGAAGAGAGCGAGAGAGGGATCTCGTTTTACGAACTCGCGACTCGCTCGCCTGCTGTTAGGCGGAGCCCTGTTGACGCTCAGAGTGGGGTGGCCGCTTCTTCAAGTGGTTCTTCAGTTGGGGCCACCGTTAAAGACAGTGCCGAAGAGGCGTCTCAGTTCGTCGGTTTAGAGACGAGCTCTGAAGTTAGGCGGTGCCGTCCTCGTGTATCCCTGAACCGAAACGTCCCCCTTGCAAAGAAGTGTTGAGAGAGTTGTAACTTGGGTTTTGTAGTCCATCGCGAGGGAGTAGCTTGGTCTTGTAACTTAAGCCTCTTTGTATGTTGAACTCTTTAATAAAATAAAAGTTCGTTTATTTCCTGTCATTCGTGTGTCGGATATGTATGGTAGTTACTTCGATCCATAAGAGCCAAGTGTTGGACTCCGAATCCGTCGTTAGAGTTTGTTTCAACGGTTGTGGGAGCAATTCCGAATGGCGAACCACTTCTAGCTCGCTTAAGAGCGAGCTTGCGAAGCGGAGTCGAGCCAAGTGTTGGACTCCGAACCCATCGTTAGAGTTTGTTTCAACGGTTGTGGGAGCAATTCCGAATGGCGAACCACTTCTAGTTCGCTTAAGAGCGAGCTTGCGAAGCGGAGTCGAGCCAAGTGTTGGACTCCGAACCCGTCGTTAGAGTTTGTTTCAACGGTTGTGGGAGCAATTCCGAATGGCGAACCACTTCTAGCTCGCTTAAGAGCGAGCTTGCGAAGCGGAGTCGAGCCAAGTGTTGGACTCCGAACTCGTCGTTTGAGTTTATTCAACGGTTGTGGGAGTAATTCCGAATGGCGAACTACTTCTACCTCGCTTAAGAGCGAGCTTGCGAAGCGGAATCGAGCCAAGTGTTGGACTCTGAACTCATCGTTTGAGTTTGTTTCAACGGTTGTGGGAGCAATTCTGAATGGCGAAACACTTCTAACTCGCTTAAGAGCGAGCTTGCGAAGCGGAATCGAGCAAGTGTTGGACTCCGAACCCGTCGTTTGAGTGCAAGAAATTAAAAATAGAGAGATGCAAATAATCACAAGGGAAATACGGGAAAAGAAAGTTCTTTATTGATAACTACTAGTCGGCTGCTTTTAAGTGGCGAGCCGTTATTACATTGGAAAAATAAAGAAGCAAAACCAAAATTCAAGTGAAAGGAATGGAACGGTTCGACATCTAAAGGTACTTAGAGAGGCGTTGATGTGCCCTCTTGGTACTTCAAAAGATGGTCGACATTCCAAGTCCTTGGAACCTCTCTGCCTTCAAGATCTTCAAGGCGGTAAGCTCCAGGCCGAACTATTTTGGTGATCCTGTAGGGTCCTTCCCAATTTGGAGCTAGCTTACTCTTCTGACTGGGGAATGAGATAGCCAACTTTCTGAGGACCAAGTCCCCTTCATTGAGATTGGTGGGACAGACTCTCTTGTTGTATGCCTGCTCGATCCTCCTTCGATAGCTCTGTTGGCGAATTGAAGCTCTTTCACGGAGCTCATCAATCAAATCCAAATTCGCCCGAAGCTCTCTAGCATTCTGCTCTTCTTCATAAGCAATAAGACGAGGAGAAGGTACACTGACTTCCAAGGGGATCACAGCCTCGGACCCATAGGTGAGATTGAAGGGCAACTCTCCTGTGGGAGTCCGCTTTATAGTGCGGTAATTTCACAATACGTTGGGGAGCTGATCGACCATAAGCCTTTGGCGGACTTATCTAGCCTCTTCTTAATATCAGAGAGGATCTGTCGGTTGGCATTTTCAACTTGACCATTAGACTGTGCGTGGAAGACGGAGGAGAATCGCTGTTGGATGGCGAGGTCTTTACACAGAGATCGGAATGCAGCTCCTGTAAATTGTGTTCTATTGTCGGTTATGAGGACTCTAGGAACACCGAATCTGCAGACTACGCTCTTCCAGAAGAACTGAAGTACTTTGTTCTCGGTGATTGTGGCCAAGGGTTTGGCTTCTATCCACTTTGAGAAGTAGTCGATTGCCACGACTAAGAATTTGAGTTGGCCGGGAGCTGGTAGAAATCCATCCCCCACATTGCGAACGGGATCGGACTTGATAGGGAGGTGAGTTGAGCTTGGGGTAGGCGATGAATGTTGGAATATTTTTGACAAGAGCTGCATTGCCGAACGTGTCGCTCGGCATCTTGTAGGAGGGTAAGCCAGAAATATCCATAATTCAATACCTTCCGGGCGAGGGATCTGGACCCTGAATGTGCTTCGCCTATGCCCTCATGAAGCTCTTGCAAGGCATATGTGGCTTGTTCCGGGGAGAGGCACCTCAGGTAGGGCCTGCCATCTACTTGGGTGAAGGAGCGTTTGTACAAGACCCCCTCAACAAGGGTGTACCGTTCCGCTCTGGTTCTGACTGGACAAGCTTCCCTAGGGTCTTCGGGGAGGAGCCCATCCCTTAGAAATTCCACCAAGGGTTTCATCCAATTATCCTGAAGTTGGACAGGCAGCGACTCCATTGAAGCGGGAGTTTCTTCTTCTATGCTCGGCCTCAAGAGCACTTCAATCAGGACGGTCCGCTCGAGTCCTTGAAGGGAGGAGGAGGCTAACTTGGAGAGGACATCTGCTTGGGAGTTTTCCTCTCTGGGGATTGGCTGAATAAGTGCCTCTTCAAATAGAGCCACGAGATTTTGGACCTTGGCTAGATACTTAGCCATTCGATCATCTCGCGCTTCGTACTTGCCCAAGACTTGATTTACGACCAGCTGAGAGTCGCTAAAGATCTGGAGGCATTGAGCCCTATCCTTCCGAGCCATACCGAGGCCGGCTATAAGTGCTTCATACTTTGCTTCATTGTTGGAGGCTTTGAAGTTTATGCGGAGGGAGTATTGAAGGACGAAGTCATCTGGGCCCGCCAGAATGACTCCGGCTCCGCTTCCCTCGGTGCAAGAGGACCCATCCACATACACTGACCAGATAGGAGGTCCGTTTACTGCATGGCTGACCTCGGGGATGGTGCTCTCAACAATAAATTCGGCTAAGGCCTGAGCCTTGATTGCGGTCCGAGGCTGGTATGATATATCATGCTGGCTCAGCTCGATCGACCACTTCATGAGGCGGCCGGAAGTCTCTGGCTTGTGAAGGACTTGCTTCAGCGGTTGGTCGGTAAGAATGACCACCGAGTGGGACTGAAAATACGGGCGTAGCTTCCTAGCTGCCATGATCAAGGTGTAGGCCATTTTCTCCAATCTTGGGTAATGGAGCTCGGCATCCCGAAGTACCTTGCTCACGTAATAGATGGGCTTCTGAGCGCTATCTTCTTCCCTTACCAGGACGGCGCTGAGGGTCTGTTCGGAGGCGACTAAGTAGAGGTAGAGTGTTTCCCCTGGGATAGGCTTGCTGAGGAGATGGGGGTTGACTAGATAGGCTTTAAGCTCATCGAACGATTCTTGTTGCTGTTGCCCCCATTCGAAGCCTTTTGCCCCCCTAATTGCTTTGAAGAAAGGAAGACACTTCTCCCCAGACTTAGAACGGAAGCGCCCGATGGCGGCAAGACGACCCGTCAACTTCTGAACTTCTTTCACATTTTTGGGAGGAGCCATGTCTAGTATGGTTTTTATTTTCTCAGGGTTAGCTTCGATTCCTCTTTGGCTAACCATGAAGCCTAGGAACTTCCTCGATGAGACTCCGAACGCACACTTGTTCGGGTTGAGCCTCATATCATGCTTTCTTAATACGTCGAATGCCGCCTGTAGATCGGCAACATGGTCGGCCCCTCGGATGCTCTTAACGAGCATGTCATCAACATATACCTCCATGTTGCAGCCGATCTGATTTTGGAAGACCTTGTTGACATGCCGTTGATAGGTGGCACCTGCATTCTTCAACCCGAAGGGCATTACCCTGTAGCAGTAGAGCCCCTAATTGGTAATAAAGGAGGTCTTCGGGATATTCGGGGAAACATACGGATTTGATTGTACCCAAAAAAGGCATCCATGAAGCTGAGGAGCTCATGGCCCGAAGTGGCGTCGATCAGGGTGTCGATGCTTGGGAGAGGGAATGGATTTTTAGAGCGTGCCTTGTTCAGGTCAGTAAAGTCGATGCAGATTCTCCAACTCCCGTTGGCCTTCTTTACCATAACTACGTTTGAGAGCCATTCGGGGTAATTGACCTCTTGTATAAAACGAGCCTTAGGGAGCTTGTCCACCTCTTCTTTGATAGCTTGCTGGCGCTCGGGGGTAAATTTGCGCCTCTTCTGTTGGACCGGTTTGGACCCCGGTGCAACGTCCAAGTGGTGGACGAGGAGCTTTTTACAGATTCCTGGCATGTTGGCAGCCGACCATGCGAAGAGGTCATGGTTCTTTCTAATGCACTGAACTATGTCGGAACATAAGGCGGATGGGAGGGTCTTGCTAATAAAGAACTTGCGGTTCGGATCCTGCTCGGAGAAGAGCACTTCCTCCAACTCATCCACCAGTTTGGACGTTGGTCGGACACTCTCTTGGGGGATTTCAAGAGTTTCGAGGGAGAGTACTGGACCCCCGGTGGCGGTCATGTAACATTTGCGAACCATCTCTTGATTACCCCTTGCTTCCCCTACTCCTGCCCGGGTGGAAAACTTCATCTTGAGGTGATAAGCCGATGGGACGGCCTTTAGAGCAGCTAGACCGGGTCGGCCTAGAATCGCGTTATAAGCAGTGGGGACATCAACGACCATAAAGTCCATCGGCTCCGTCCGGGTGGTAGGAGTTTTACCAGCGGTTACATCATGGGTGATTACCTCTTCAATAGTCACTGGTACTCTCGTGAACCCATGGAGTGTGTAGCCAGCGGGCTTGAGCCGGTCCCGTGATAGCTTGAGTCCTTAGAAAGCCGCAAGGAAGAGAATGTTTACGGAGCTACCATTGTCCACTAGGATTCTCTCCATTTTAAAGTTCGCCATATGGAGGTTGATCACTAGCGCGTCACAATGTGGAGTTCGGACACCTTCAAGGTCTTCATCCGAAAATGTGACTAGTACTCCGAGGCCTTTAGGGGGAGGGGTGCCATGGAACGAATTGACTTCTCTTATGAAGGCCTTCCGAGAAGAGTTGGAGGTGCCTCCCATGGGGCCTCCATGAATGAGATGCAGGATACGCTCCTCTTCGAATTCGGGAGTCTCATCACATCGCTCAGGACGTTTGTTAGCCCCTCGAGGGGGAGGAGGAAGGTCGGTTCGATCTTTTCTTACAAATTTAGCCAGCTGTCCCCTCTGAATGAGGGCCTCAATCTCATTCTTCAAGGCCCGACAATTATTAGTGTCATGGCCGTGGTCCCGGTGATAGCGGCACCACTTCTCTTTGTCTCTCTTCTTGGCAGGGGTGTTCATCTTCGGGGCAGGAGGTATAACCCCTTCCTTCTCAACCTCCATGAGAATAGTGGAAATGTTGGGAGTAATTTCTCGAATCTAGGGGGAGGGGCGCTGGCCGCCATTGTCTTTCTGGAGCTTCTTGGCTCCTTCTTCTTCTGTTGCCTTTCTCTTGGACCCTGAGGAAGAACCTTCAAAGGTGGGGCAATGCTCAGCTTCCTCGGCCCGAATATACTTCTCGCTTCGGAGAAGGAGGTCGGAGAAGTTCTGTGGGGGCTTCTTGGCGAGGGAGGACCAAAGCTGGAGTTAAGGACGTTTGATTGGAAGGCTGCTGTAGCGACCGACTGGTCGAGGGAAGTGATAGACCTAGCTTCTGCGGTGAACCTTTTTACATAGTCTCTTAGCTTCTCACCCTTCTTCTGGTTGAGGTAGAGTAGCAAAATACTGGTCTTCTCAGTTCGGCAGCTACTCATGAAGTGGGTGACGAAGAGGGTCTCGAACAGCTCGAAGGAGAATATTGAGGATGAGGCGAGGCGAGAGTACCATTCCCGGGCTGGCCCCTTGAGAGTAGCGGGGAAGGTTTTACACAGCAGAGCATCGAAAGCTTGGTGGATGAGCATGAGGGTCTTAAAGCTTTCGATATGGTCCACGGGGGTCGGACTCCCCGGAGTAGGTTTCAAACTAAAGGGGCTTGAAGCCTATTGGAATGGGCATCTCCATGATTGTTCGAGAGAAGGGAGGTCGGCTTGGATGGAGGGTCCTTCCTCTAAGCTCCTCTTCCCGGTCTAGCTGACCCAAGTGCCTCTCCATCTCGTGGAGACGATGGTAGACGGCATCATCCCTTTGATGGTAGCCGAATGAGCCTCTGGACTCATCTTCATATGAAGGGGAGCGGGGACTACGACGACGGTAGCTCCGGGAGTGGCGAGGACTAGGAATGTGCTGGTGGTTGCTAGGAGCTGGTGGAGGAGTTAGGGACCGAGGGCGAAGACTTTGAACTGGAGGAGGAGTGGGGACCCTCTGAGCGTTGTTGTTGGGTCGGAGATTGAAGGCCTGTAAGATGGTTGCTTGGAATTGCTGGAACTCGGCACGGGTGATGGGTGCCTCATCATTGCTCGGGGGTTGCCGACCAGCAGGAGAATGGGGTCTTCTCCTATGGTGGCCTGGGGACTCTCTCTGCCCTCTGCGAGGAGGGGACCTTCTGTATTCTCGGCGATGAGGAGATCGCTCATTTGGACGGTGTTGGCGGGAGGCTCCCTCTCGGGCCTGCCTTTCATCCAAACGGCGGCGAAGATTCTCTTTTTTGCGCCGATTTTCGAGAGTTTTGCGGAGGTCATCGGATGCTCGGGGATTGTGAGATGCCATGGAATCAGTGGAGGGGTTGTGCACGGAGATGTGATCCAATTGAGGAGGCTGCTTCTGAGGGTTGGGACGAGAGGTCCCTGCACCGACATTCTGGGGGCCGACATTCTGAAGAGGAGGTTGGTCCTGCTGCGGGGGCTGATCATGTTGAGGCGGAAGTTGCCCCTGCGGCCGGACGGTTTGGAGGGGGATCTCCTGTTGTGGTTGAGGAGGAGTGGGCCCATGGTTGGACCCTCTGGATCTTAGCTTTCGGGGAGGCATGGCAAGAGATGATCTTGACCAAGGGAAGAGGAAGGATAGCTATTCGTGGTTTCCCATAGACGGTGCCAATCTGTTACCGCTAAATCTGGTGTGGGGGCAAACAGATAGTATTTGTGGATTCTTAGGAAAACTGAATAGCCAAACCTGGAACCTTTCTGCCGTAGTTTGACCGTTGACTCCTGCCGTTTACCTGCAAAAAGTGCGAGACACCGGGGTTGATCCCGACGACGCACCCTCCGATGCTCAAGTCAGTAATCAGAAAAGATTATGAAAGCGTAAACTGGCAAAAGATTGATTACCTCTTAATGGTGGTGGATGGGGGTATTTATAGCCGCCGTTGGGATCAGATTAGGAATGTAATCTCTAATTCCCAGTGAAAGGATAGATGTGAATCAGGGCCGTTGATTAGGATTAATCAGAAACCCTAATTCTATCCTGCTGGATCGAGTTTGCTGCGGGTTGAAACCCGCGCCCAATCTTTGGGGAGAAGATCCAATACCCACTTCAGACCCGTTTATAGCTGAAGTTACCATTTTACCCCCAGGCTTCAGGATTCACGCCCGATTTGGACGGTTCCGATTTATCCCTATTTTTAGCCATATCACCCGCCATCTCCCCCAACTCAGACCCGATACCCTACTGTGCCGCCTCCACTACTCCCAACCCTAAAACTAACCTTTCCCACATATATATTTAAAACCCATCATGCACTTGTAGCCGACTCCATCCCGATCAAACCCTAGTCGCCATTTCCCTCTTCCTCATCCTGTTCAGCCCTCCTCTGACTTCCCTCTCTCCCCCTAATCGTCCCTCTCTCCACTGCCCTGTGTGCACCTCCTGTTCGGCTTCCCCCCGACCACTTCGCTCCACTGCAGTAGGTAGCACGGTGTGCTGCCTCTCCTGACCGCAGCGATGACAGCAAGCGCTGCGGCCATCCCCGTAGTCCCGTGCTCCTCGTGGTGGTTCCGTTTCTCTCTCGCAGTGGGTGTGTTGAGTTCGTCGTGTGTGTGGGCTTGAGTTTTGAATCATTGGGTCTCGTTCGTTCGTTCTTGGAGTGTTGGTGCGTAGTTGTGTTCGTGGGTTTGTGATCGTTGCCGTTGGTTGTGAGTTCGTGAGCTTTTCTCGCTTTTGGAGTTCATGTTTTAGTTGAGTTCGTTTCCAAAAATCTGTTCCCGTTATTCTTGCTTGGAGTCGTTTTCATCGTCGGTTTTAAGGCAAGTAACTTGTATTCTTTTCTTTGTGTAATACAAGTACTAAATACCGCCTGTAGTGTAGTTGGGTTCTAGAGACAATTTGTTTGTGAATCTCCTTATTGATATTGTCTCTATAGTGATGATTTGACTATAGTTGCCTCATGACATACATGACATGAAATAAACTAGGGTTGGCCATTTCTTGTTGTATATATGCGTGTTGTTCATATGATATCATATACTCGTTCGTGTTATTTGTAGTAGACTAGTTGTGGACTTGTGTAATACCCTATATCATGTTTCTTGGACATCTTGTACACTATATTTCGCGTTTGGTTGTATTTTGGATGAGTTTATATGAACTAGTTGATTTTGTGCATGGATGATATTTTCAGTTTTGCCGGTTTTTCCGTTTTGATCAGTATTTTAAACCATATTAAGGCCAGTATTTGAAAATATTTTGTGAATCTGATTTGTGGATAATTCTATATATTTTCCAACCATTTTGACGGATCTCAGTTTCGATTTTTGGTTTGTGAGTTATGTCTATTTTACTACAGTGGTGTCGAAAGATTTTCAGATTTTATTTTCTATGAATTCTGAAGAGTAATCTATTTTTATTCTAGTATTAAAATTATTAATTTGATCTAAAATTTTGCTCAGTACTTATAGACTTGATTGGGGTTTATCCAGAATTTTTATGGATTTATTTGATGAGTTTTACAAACCGTTCTATGTTCCCAAACAATTACTAAACTAGCAGGTTTTTCATACTGTTCAGTAAAGAAACTAATTTTCGACCTATTTATACTTGCTATTTGAAAAATCTTCCTGAATATGAAAGTTAGCATACTGTATCTATTTTATCACCAGTTTAGTGATTTGGATTTCGATTTATGATTTGTGAGATATTGTTGTTTTCGTACTACAGTGTTTGTAATTTCAGATTTACAAAACTTCTGTATCTTGATGTTTTTTGATTTTACTTGACTACTCTATTTATATTGAAAAATTATGAAACTTGATTTTCTGTTACTATACATATAGGGAAATACTCCAGATTTTCCGTGGATTTATTTAACGAGTTTTCATGCTGTTTTCTTGACTTTGAATACGATCTTCTGGTTTCTGGCTGAACAAGTTTTCTGGATTCAAATCAGTTTTGAGCTATGTTTTTGTGAAATACTATATGACTTATATATGTTCGCTGAATTCGGTCGGGAGTTCATTTTCCAGATTTATTAACGAATTCAGATTTGCATATTTGTAGCAACGGGAATCCCAAATTTAGTGCACTGTTGTCTTGCTGTCCTGAACTAGAATTCTTGTTGTCCCACCTTTTTTTGAGTTATCTTTCACCTGTACATGTTTATTATTCATCCTGTACTTGTTACTTGATCATACCATGTTATTCTTGCTATGTTTTGTACTCGCACATGCCTGTTTGATAATAATAATAAATAACCAATTCGGGGTTAAGGGAAAGATCTAATAATGGATAATTCAGAAACGTGTACTCAGAAGGAGATCCACAGATCCTACGTGATCACTTGATGCATGATATTTGACACGTGATTACTTGACACTTGCACGCAAGACACGTGATTACTTGCCACTTGCACAACTTAACACGTGATACATGATACATGATACTTGGAGCTTGGAGCTCGATGACTTGATACTTGTCCCTGAGTACACTGCCATCTATGGTCCACTATGAAATCTAAAGCGAAACTGTTTGATGTAGCAACCATGTAGTAAAAACCGGGATGCATGAAGTGCTACCTAGATAGTAATAACTACAAGACGTGATTACATGACACTTAAACATGATACATGTTTACTTGATACTCGATTACATGATACATGATACTTGATACATGACACTTACTATACGTTTACTTGATACTTGATACTTGTTACTTGTTCACATGATACTTGATTTTTGATACTTGTTACTTGTTTACATGATGCTTGTTCACTGGACACTTGATACATGCTACTTACACTTGTTTATCTTGCCATGGTAGTTGTTATATTTTGTTAATATGCCTATTCCATGTTATTTGTTTATCTTTTACCATGTACTTGTATCCTGCACTACAAACGGCTCGTAACTTGCATTGACGGGAATTTGTTTTCTTTTTCCTATTCCTGCAATTGTTAAATTGCAGATTTTGGAGAACAAGTACCAGATGGTGTTAGTGATATGAGATATTAGTGCTGGATTTTGCTATTATTATTTCTTGTTGCTTGTTTTGAACAATTGTATCTTGTACTTGGATTTATTTGTATTTGGACAATGTGACTCAGGATATTTGACTTATTCAGATCTGGATTATTTGATATTTATATATTTTATTTCAACTATTCTTGTTGGTATTTTGATTCATATGTGCATGCTTGGTTGATTCTTTTGCTTCCGACTCTGATTATTCTTATGAAATGTTGTAAAGATTCTGAACAGCTTATGGATGATGAAAATCATTCGCTGGGCTTAGTTATGTATCCGTATTTCGTATTTTCTTTTTGAAAAGCGAGGCATGACACTAATTGTAAGTGAGAATCCAAAGCGCTTCATGCCAGTGGACATAGATGATGATGAATCACTTGCAGCAATGATTAAGAGTTGTACATTACCAAACTCAAAGTGGAGTCCACTATAGATGTATCCTGAGAGAGTTAATCATTCGTTCACTCATTTCCATGCTGAACAATCAAATCCACAAGTTCACACTGGAAATTTTTCGATTGCTCCTTCTACTTCAACTATGAAAGCTCCTTAGAGTGTCTATTCCAGTTCAAGTTATTGAAAAAGTATCAAATCCAAGCTTATCTTCCATATCCGAATTTCAGGATTCATTTGATTTGTATCCACAGCGCAATTCTTTTGAAAATTAGGAGAAAATTTGTGCCACTGACTTTTGAAATTGGAATGATGCATAATATGGTTGAAAATGAAGATGCTAGTGGTTTGTTGATGCCGCCACTGTGAACAATGAATTTATGGCTCGCCCAAAGGATGAAGATGTTGACATGGATGCATTAAATGAAGATGATTCAGATTTAGATTCAGATTTTGATGACTTAATACTGGTCGAACTTTCTACTGCTCCAACTCTTGATGACTCACTACTATTCAAAATTTCTACTGCTCCAGTTCTTGATGACTCATTACCAGTG
Organism: Hemerocallis citrina; assembly: GCA_017893485.1. Classification (NCBI taxonomy): domain Eukaryota; kingdom Viridiplantae; phylum Streptophyta; class Magnoliopsida; order Asparagales; family Asphodelaceae; genus Hemerocallis; species Hemerocallis citrina. The sequence goes on from CM030367.1 coordinate 43,936,795, forward strand.
AAATTTTATATTACCCCAGCTCTTGAATTTGAGTCAACAGGTTGGTTTGATCATGCAGTTCTAGACAAACTTGAAGTATATGCTATTTATAGTTCTAATGGAGATGACTTGTTCATTGGGCAGAAGTTTGCTACCAAAGATGACCTTCAACATAGAGTGAAAATGTATTCTATTAAGCAGCATATGAAATTCATTGTTGTGCATTTTGGGAAAATATATTCTCGGTTAAATGTTCACATGCACCAGATTGTATATGGCGACTTCATGCATCTATTCCAAAAGGGAAGCCATACTTCATGATCAGTATTCTGAAAGGGCCCCATACATGCGTCTATCCTCTCGTGGAAAGGATCACGTAAAGATTGACTCAAAGTTTGTTTCACGCTACATAGTTGATATTGTGAACGCATAATTGAGAACAACACCTTGAGCTATAATTGAGGTTGTAAAACTTGCTTGTGGTTATGATATTCATATAAAAAAGCTTGGCATGCTAAGAAAAAGGCTCTTGGAATGTTTTTTGGATGGTTCAGAGAGCCATTTGAAACTTCACCCCGCTTCATGACCGCTTTGCAAGCTGCTAATCTAGATACCACTGTTCACTAGGATAAAAATGAAACTGGTGTTAAAGAGGAGACATTCAAAGGAGTGTTTTGGGCTTTTAATTTAACACCCTAGATTTTTTAAATAATTTTTTGAGATTAATAAATGAATTAAAATGATTTTTTGTGATTTAATAAATATTTTTCTGAAATTTATCTTTTACACGTGCAAAACACGTGCAAATATTTTGTTGGAAATTTCAAAGTCAGATATTATTTTGGGGAAACCTAATATTTAGTATTAGGTATTATTTATGAATTTTCTCGATTTTTCTGATATTTATTTGGCATATTTGCAAATATTACAAACATAGGGGTTTTTGTGCAAAATTACCACTTGGAGTAAAAACTCAAGAATTTCAGTTTTCTGGGCTGAGCATGATGGCTAGCCAACTCAGAGGTAAAGAGTTTACTTTTGTTCTAATATATTTGGTTTAATTCGCAAATTTATTAAAGAAGGATCTTTTTGCAAAATTGCTACTTAGAGACAAAAATTACAAATTTGTTTTTCTAGGTTTGAAAATAGTGCCGGCCAGATTATGGTAGTTAGTTTTTTATTTTAAATCTAAATTGAATTGGTTAATTTAATTTCCTAGTATAAAGATTTATATATGTAAATATATATTCAAAAGTGATATTTTTCAAAATCTACTCAAAACCCTAAAAACTAATTTCCGCCATATTAAAAAGAGAGGTGCAGCTGTCTCTTTGCTGCACTAAACAAAGGGTTTTCTTTATTATTGATTTCTTGGAGTTTCGAAGCAAGGAACTTGGATTTCTTGCGAAATGAAGGACTTTTCTTATTCTCTTTATTACTTGGTTGATCCTTCAATAAGGTGAGTGACATATGCTTGATTTCTTACTGTTCTATGCATGTTGTATGTGATGATTTGTCTACTAGAAAGCATGTTATAGGATTGTATGTTGATATAATGAGTCTATTAATGGATGGATGAATAAAGATTGAATCTTTTCATGAAAACTATGCTTTTGATGACTAAAACCCTATATAGATGACTTGAGATTGTTAAGAACCTAATATTAATCATGGGTATGCAGTTTTGTATTATATGCTTGCTAATTTAATTGGTCATAAGACTTAAATTGCATAAAATTGATTAAAGATGAATCTTTACTATGTATATACATATGTATGATATGTTTGGGGTGTCTTGATGAGAAGAACTTGATGAATGATTGTTATAGTTGCATATATTCATAGGCAAACTGATGTGAGTGGTTGTCTATGTGTTTAATGAATTACAAGCGAAGTTTTTGAATCAAAACATCAAGTTTTTGAAGATTATATGAGGTTTGATTTTCGGGTTTGATGCATTGTAGGCCGAAGTTAATCTTTTGAGTTTTGTGATATTTTCAAAGGGATTTTGATGTATGTTGATGCTGAGATTAAATTGAACCACATACTACTTATAATCAATGATTTTCTTGATGTTTTAACTGATGTACACACACCCACAATTATATACATATATATACACACTTTCATATATACCCTGTTCTGAGGAAAGTTGTCGAAAAATTGATGTTTTGTGAAAGTTCGATTTGAATCTTGATTGTATTAATTCTGAGGTTAAATTGAACCATATACTACTCAAATTTATGGATTCTTGATGTTTTATTGATGCTTAAACACACCATACACACACACACAGATATATATATATATATATATTCATCTTTATTGTTTTGAAGAATTTGTCAAAAATTGCTCTTTTATGATCTTGATGACGTTTCGACTAATTTTATAAACTCCATGTAACCCATGTTCTCATATATACGTATTTTTTCGTGTATTTTCTGTATTTGAAATTTTTATAAGTCTCTTCTCGCTTTTAAATTCTTTTTTTTCAACAACTACATGTTCAATTAATCAAATTTTAACAAAATATTATTCTGGTTTCTAAAAAATTTCCTATTTCATTTTATTATTCAAAATCATATTTATTTCGAATAATGGTGTATTTTAATTTAATTTAATTTTCTATTCCTAATTGATCGACTATTTATATTTGAACCCAAATCTAATATGTTATTACTATTTGGATTTTAATGAATTCGTTAAACTCAAATCCTATCTTTGATAATTATATTTTTTTCTATTACTGTTATTATTATTATTACCATTATTAGTTTTGATTGTTCATGATTTAATGTATATATTACTATTACTGTTCATGATTTATATGTTTTATAATGACTATTCTATTTAATTATCTCCTAATGGATTTTAAAGCCCAAACCCGTTACCCAAAACCCATAACCCAACCTAATTACCCTATTCATATAAATACCCTATTATTCTAAACCTTACCCTATTCACTGTATAAACCTAGCCCTCCTCCCCCCCCCCAACTGTTCATCCATCCATCCCCTACCTCTCGCTCGTCCCTGTTCATCACCCACAGTCGACCTCATCCTCTCCTCATCACCCCCAGCCCTCATCGCCATTACTTTGATCACCTCCTCCTCCTTCCGTTGAGCTCGTCATCCCGACCATCCACTGCCATTGCCATTCCCCTTGACTGCAAACCGTAGTCAAGCCTCACCTGCCTCCCTACTCTCCGCCGTCAACCACAGCCACCCGCCATCGTCGAGCCCCTGAACACCGCCCTAAGACTCCTCGCCATCAACCCAGCAGCCACTGCAACCCATCATCGCCTTCACTCGCCATTACTTCCGAACCTGCTTGAACTCATCCTCTACCGTCGCCCCATCCCTGGTATAGCCGCCCATCGTCGAGCCGCACTTGTCGTAGTCACCGCAGCCCAGGCGCTCCTCGCCGACAACCTCGCCCAACGCTGCTACGAGCCAAAGCCACTACCAGTTGCTGCTCGATCAAGAAGTTTGATCATTCAAATCTTGGCCGCCCGATCTCCTCGTGATCGTGATTATCATCTTCATCACCAGCAAACTAGCATCAGATCAGATCAAAACCGTTCGATCCCCTCCCGATCATGATCTTGATTATCTCCATCACCATCAGTCTTGGATTTGGACCGTCTGATCTGCACCTGATCATCTTGATCATCAGGATCTGCCGTCAATTCCCTTGATCTTGATCTTGATCTTGATTGTTGAATCTCACCCGTCGATCTTCCTTGATCTTGACCGTGATCAAGATCCGTGGCCGATCGTGATCATCTCATCAAGACCCGCTTGGTTTGCGATTATTGCCATGTGCCGAGATCCGTTCCCGTTATTTTTTTCTCATCGGAATCGTCATCTCGTAAGGCAAGTTGCTTGTATGTTGTTTTTGTTCCTCGTACAAGTTTAAATACCGTAAGTAGTCTCACATTCATCCTTGCTTTCACTCTCATGATAATCATAATCTTGTTCACTTGATCCGTTTCCGTCATCTCATGATCATGATTACCCACAATAAGTTGTCACACACACACACACACACACTACACGAAAATAAATTGGATTTAGATAGAGATCTTGATGTGTATGTGCTTGTTCGTAATCTACCGTATACTGTGGATATTTGTTACATGAATGATGTGCTAGATGTGTTACCTCGTTGTGGAATTGTTAATACACATACCATGTTGATTTGAATGTCCAATATATCATGCTTTGCATTACATTTTAAATTGGATCTATTGTAGATGAATTGTTCGATTAAATGCATGAAAGAAGTTTGTTTTTGCTACTGCTCTGATTTGATATAGCAGTTTAGACCCTGTTAATGTCAGTAAAATAAATTAATTTGTAAACAAGTTTTGTAGACCTTGGTGTCTAGTTTTCAGAACTTTCGACGGATCTTAATTAAGATTTTTGATGTGTGAGTTATCGTTGTTTTACTGTAGCTGTGTCGAAATTTCTAGATTTTGATTCTTACGATCGCTGCATGTTTCATTATTTTAAAACTGATGTTAAAAGTAAAATTTGGACTTGGTATTTTTCTGGGTATGGCTAAGCATGGCTAGGATCAACCCCCAAATTTTGTAGAATCATTTAATGACTTTTATAACTTTTTTCATGCTTGTGTAACCAATCATGTAATTGCTAATCTGCATGCTGTTCAGTAAAGAACTCTGTTTCAACCTGGTTCCAATCATTTCTGATAAAAACTTGGTGAATATGAAATGTAGCCTATTTTGTCTATTTTACAACCCATTTGACGGATTTTGATTTTGAATTGTATTTTGTGAATTATCACTGTTTTGGTACTGCTGTGTCTGAACTTTCAGATTTACAATTTTGCTGCATCACTCTATTTTCTGAATTAATTAGACTATGCTATCTGAAATGGAATTTCATGAAATTTTATATGCTGAGACTAGACATATTAGGGAACCTTCCAGAATTTTCCTAGATTTAATTATGGTTTTTTGGACACTTTTCATGCTTATAAATAAACTTTGCAATTTCTGGCTGAACATAAATCCTGTATAAAATGCTATTTTAAACCATGTTACTGTAGCTGATGTATGACTTATGTATATGCGCTGGGTTCAGTAGAGAGTCTAGTTTCTAGATTTTCTGACGGATCCAGATTTTCTTTTCTGTGGCAACGGGAATCTCAGTTTTGGTGCAGCTGCGTCTTGCTGTCGAAAACTGAAAGTCTTGTTGATCTAACTGTTATAAGTTATTTTGTCACCCGTTTATGTTTCCTATTCGACTTAAAATTTTTCCTTGTTCTTGCCATGTTTTCTTGCCATGTTTGTGATCGCTGACACCTGTTTTAATAGTAATGACAAGTAATCAAGTCGGGGTTAAGAGAAAAATCTAGTAGTGGACAATATTGATTTGAGTGCTCAGAAGGGGACCTGTTTTCCCAACTGTTTACCATTGTACCGTGTTTCACCGACTATTTTATTGTTTACCTGACTACATACTTCTTATTTGAAGGTGTACTTGGAAGGGGACCCATAGGTCTCAGTTTTTTTTCATGGATACATGATTACATGATTTATGACACTGTTTACTATTTACTGTTTATTGGATGCCTGTGTACACGGCCCTATAGGCTCCACTACGAAATTTAAACGCAACTGTTTGAATGTAGCAACCATGTGGTAAAATTTGGGACACATGAAGTGCTACTAAGATAGTACTGAACAATAGACTTAAGAATAACTGTTTCACTGGCACACCCCTGTTTTCCTGAGACTGTTACCTGTTACTGCTACCTGTTACCATCACTGTTACTATTATCCTTTACTGTTACTGCTACTGTTTCCGTTAGTGTTTACTTGTTACTGTTTCCTGTTACTTGTGGACTATTCATCTACTGTTGTTTTCCTCCATGTTAATACCTCCTGTTTATTATTTCATATTTTCGTTCCTGTTCTTTCCTGCTTGTACTACTTGTGGCCCGTAACTTGCACTAACGAGCGTATTGTTTTCCTGTTTTTCCTATTTTCTTTCAATTGCTACATGAGCAGGTTTTGGTGATTAACTACCTGCGGGAGTTGGTGAGCAAAGGTTTCAGGCTTCGCTTTGGAGAATCTTGCTTAGTTATTTTGTGCTTGAGTTATTTCATTCTTGTTGCTTCATTGAAACTTGTAACTGGCTTGTAGTCCCGAAGTTTTTACTTTGATCCAGATCTTGAATTTATTTGGGATATTTATATTTGTTTCAAATGTTTCTGTTGGTTAATGAATTATTCATGCATGCGTGGTTGAGTATATTGTTATATTTCATGTTATGCTAGTTAATTAGATCCTCACAGCTTATGGATGGTGAAAACCATTCGCTGGACATTGTCGCGTACTGTATTCCGTATTCCCTTTTGGGAAGTAGGGCGTGACACTCCAGTATATTAGATAAGTTGTATTTGATCATCTCAGGAATTTTGTTTTACAAATTAATGATTTTACAAAGATTAATCGAAGTATCAGTAAAAAGGTGCACAAATATTAAAGGTGTCATTTTTCGAACATGACATTTGACCGCCTAGTATTTGCACTAAAGATGTCGGTCGACTGTCAATTCTTTATTTTTGGATTTTTAACTTGGTAGTCGACCGTCGCGTTTTGAACTGGTTTTGACAGTCGACCGTCAGTGACTTTACTGATTGTTTTGGTTGAGTTTTCGTCATTTTTCTTGAACGATTATTTCTTTGAACTTATGGATTATTGATCTACTATTTTAGACGATGTTTTTGCTACAGATTACAGTATTTTATAGTGAGTTACATTTTGATTATAAATAGAATTTAAATTGTATTTTTATGACTTTATAAAGTGAAATAAATACGGTTTTCGAAGGGATTGATGTTTTGTGATATTCTACGACTTCAAAATATGATTCTCAGTTATTTAATGGATTTAATACCTTATTTCAATTATGGAAATTTGTGAGTATATCGAATGAATTTGGGTTTTGTTGATTAAAGAAGTTTTCTTGATATAAACATTTTGATGACGGAGTTAAGAGTTTTATTGAATAGTTTTGTGTTGATATTCGAATTGTGAGTCGCTAGGAGTTGAGTGGATTCCTGTGAACCAGCAAATGCGATTATAGCACCCCGAATTTCTAATATGATATCTCAGAAATGTGTGGCACAATTTTCCAGCATCAACCTCAATTGTAATAGTAAACAGCCAAAACACAGAGAAAATTTTCCAGCTTTTATTACATCAGTTCTTTACAAAGCATAGCGAAAAATTAAACACCTTGGATTACAAATTCTTTCTTTTACAACACATTCTTTTACAATTTACATAAGCCATAACATCATTCTATCTCATGCATCCAAATCCCAAGCTATAGGTACCTACCTGTAAACCATAAGGTTAGAGATAACCTTAACCCCCAAAACTACAGGGGTCAGGCATAACAGTGTGAGTGACATAAAAATAAATACAACATAAATAAAATATAAAGTATAGAGTCATAAACAACATGTACCAATAGTAGTAATGAATGGAATAAGAAATAACAATAAATAAAATATGAAAATATCAAGTGAAACTAGACTAAGTATCAAGTGTAGAAAAACAGGAAACAACATGCCAAGTCAAGAAAACACCAATGCTATATGCTGACTCTCTAATGCATACTTGTCGGATTCTATGCATCCCACTCTACATAGGTCCGGTGCAAACCCTTATTGTTCTCCACTTGATAGGGTTAAATCCCCCCGCTATGCAACTAATCCTACTATGATGACTACTACGAGATTTAGACATTATGCAAGTATCGGTTCTCACCCTTGGAATACTGGAGGCCAATCCCACTCCGCAGATCATTCTGTGGCCCTTATGTCCATCATCCCGGAATACTGGGGATTGCCTCACTCCGCAGGTCATCCTGAAACCCTCATTGCACAAACAGCCCATAAGCATTGCTCTCGTCCTCAGAATACTGGAGATCAATCCCACTCCGCGGATCACTCTGTAGCCCTTATGTCATCGTCCCGGAATACTGGGGAATATCTCACTCCTTGGATCATCCTGGAGTCCATAACTCACATTTGCTCTCATTTCATCATATCACCATCTAGTGCCTGTCCTTATCTTTATACGTTAATTAATTATAGATTGCGAATCTCTTAGAGTTGGTGTACCCTACCTGGCTTAACTCAACTGAAAAACAACCAAAATCTCAACCGCCGGTAGTTAGGGCCACACTCAATCTCTAAAGACTCATAACTTAACCATCAATACCAAAACTTTCAATAAAACTCATAAATCTATCATCAAACTGTTAATAATAAGAAAACGACAAAATCAAAATCTATCTAATGTACTCGTGAAATTCCCGAATTCAAATAAAATATTAAACCCATCAAATAACAGAAAATCACATTTTTAAGTCGTAGAATATCACCAAAACATCAATTCTTTTGAAAACACATATAACTCACTTAATAAGGTCATAAGAATACAATTAAAATTCTATTATAAATAAAATATAACTCTCAGTAAAATCCTGTAATCTATAGTAAAAACATCATCTAAAACAGTAGAGCAATAATCCATAATATCGAGAAAATAACCATTTAAAAGAAACAAAGAAAACTCAACAAAACGACTCAAAACAGTAGGTGCGGTCGACTGCCCAAACAGTTCAAAAACAGGGCAGTTGACTGCCCATTTTGAAATTCTCAGAAAAATAACACAGCGGTAGCTGTTAAATAGCCAGCTCGAAATCTGTGTATGTTTCGACTGATACGTCGATAAATCTTTTTAAAATCAAAATAAAACTTCCTGGGATGCTAAAGTATAACTTGTACAACATATATAAGTTTGTAAAACAATCAAAAACACATCAAGATCTCAAAGAAGTGATTTTTTACAAAAAATCTTCAAAACAACCTATATATATATATATATATATATATATATATATATATATATAGAGAGAGAGAGAGAGAGAGAGAGAGAGTAAGTCTATTAAGAGCTGGGGAGCTGAAATCGTTATCGAGAGCTGGGGGTTTTAGCCATTCCGCGATCGAACGGCTCAGATCTATAGGCGCTTATCTTCAGATCTGTTGAGGGGTAAAATGGGTATAATCGAAAACCTCTATCTCTCTTATCTTCTCACGATCAAAGAAGACCTCCTCTCTCTCCCGCTGTCTCTTTCTTCGTCACTTGTCTAAACCCTACTTCGACGACTCTCCCTCCCGCTCTGTCTCCGACTCTTCGTCGAAACCCAAATCTTCTAATCGGTTCTCTCTCCTCGACGACAAACCGTTCTCAGCCTCTCTTCGAGGAGAAACCCAATTCGATGTTAGGGTTTCGATTTCTACTCTCAGTGGGTTCTGCCTCTCTCTCAACGACAAACCCAAATCGCAATTAGGGTTTCGATTTCTTCTCTCAGTGGGTTCTCTCTCTTTCTGCGACAAAAAACCCAAATCGATGTAAGGGTTTCATTTTCTACTCTCAACAGGGTTCTGCCTCTCTCAACGATAAACCCAAATCGCGATTTGGGTTTCGATTTCTTCTCACAGTGGGTTCTCTCTCTTTGCGACGAAAAACCCAAACCGCGATTAGAGTTTCGATTTCTACTCTCAGTATGGTTCTCTCTCTAGCTTGGGCTGCAATCTTTCCATCGGGTAATCTCAATTTCAAATTTTATTTCCTTTATAATCACTTATAGTTTGTTGTTAGATTTTTATTCCGGAAATTATGCATTCATTTCTTTAACAACTATACATTCATTTCTTGAAATATATTTCAGCCATGTCAGAAACTTGTAAGATTGGTAAAGTTGCATTTGTGAATGGTTCAAATTTTTTAGTCAACAAATAATATTCGTATTAGATTAATAACCTGAAGTCTGCCGAGCATTAAATCAAAACTACATCTGTAATTTTGAGATGCAGACATGACACATGCATATGAGCAACATAATCAAGATGGTCCCTTGTGTAGAAGAAGTTTTCTTTTAGGTCTGTGATGAACATTATAGTTTCATGTTAGCTACCTTTATTATGTTTTGATGTTGATCCAGTAATATTGTGTCATATTTATACCATAATTAATTATATTGGTTTAGTATATTCATATTAAAGAGAATTCACTTAAAGCATATACATCATAGATGCACCCTAGTTACTTGTTCTGAGATTTGCTTAAATCATTGCTCATAGTTTTGCTAATGGGAGACATTGTTTTTGCCTGTCCATTGCATCAAATCAAAATAGGGAAGTCAAATCATCTGCGTGTTGTGTATGTGTACTAATACTTTAGAGAAAGAAGCCGAGGGATGTTTCTCATTTAACTAGGGATGTTTCTCCCAAAAAAGAAACATATTTAAGTGTCCAAAATGTGTACATACTTGAATTTTTCAACACTAAGTTTCATATCCTCTCAGTTTGAAGACTTTATTAATTAGTTAACTATTAGATGTGAAGTAAAGGGTTATAATAGTTTCTAAATACATGATATTGGCCTTGTAGCTTTAGAATGTAGTATGTTGGAAATTTTCCTTTATGTTATTTTTAAAGTTGTAGCTTGTTTTTTTATGTCTGTTGTCTCATTTTTCTATGAAGGATGGAGTTTGAAAATGAAGAGTTACTAAGCCAAGATGTTCATACCGGTTGGAGAGACGTTGATGATGCTTCTAAACCAATTGTTGGTTTAGTATTTGCAACATTAGAAGAAGGAATATGAATTTTATAAAAGATATACAAAATTAGCTGGTTTTTTTGTTCGCAAGTTCGCTACAATGGTAGACACTTCTACGAAGGAGAGGTATTCACAACAATTTGTATGCTCAAAGCAAGGTAAGCCGATAGATACAGTTGGAGTGAATGTTGCCAATATTGAAGAACCGTCTTCTTCAAATGTGATCAAGAGAAGGAGAAGGGTTGTGACTAAAGAAGAGTGTTTGGCTCAAATACGAATTTAAAAGGACGATGATGGGAGATGTTCAATTCGAAGGTTTGTTGAAGAGCACACCCATCCTCGTGTTACACCTAGAAAGCAACAGTTCTTAAGAAGTAATAGAACTGTTTCCGAAGCTCAAAAAAGTTTACTTAGTTCTTTCAAAGAGCCTGACATAAGAACTTCAGAGTTTATGTCCTTCATGGAGATAGAAAATGAGGGTTTCAGTAATATTAATTGTACTGAAAAGAACATTAGGAATTCGTTGCAAAGAGACAAGGATGGGTGGAGAGCTTCTGATGTGGATTTATTGCTGGAGCACTTGCAAGAGGAAAAGTAGATGAATCCTTCTTTCTTTTTTCATTACAAGGTGGATGAAGACAACAAATTAACCCATGTGTTTTGGATTGATGCTCTTGCCAGGAAGGCTTATAAGCATTTTGGTGAAGTGCTAATTTTTGATACTATATATGACACAAATGAATACAAATTGATTTTTGCTCCATTTACTGGAGTTAATCACCATGATCAATCTGTCAATTTTGGTGCAGCTTTCATAAATAAAGAGACGGCTGAGTCGTTTGTTTGGTTGTTTGAAAAATGGGGTGAAACAATGTGTGGGTCTCCACCTAAATTTATCATTACAGATCAAGATCCTGCAATGGAAAATGCAATCCGAATGTGTTTTCCTGGTTCTAGCCACAGGCTATGCATGATTCTTAAAAAGCTTCCCGATAAGCTTGGTGGTCCGGGCCTTAATAGTGATTTTAGCATTCCATTCTATAGTTGCATTTGGGATTCAGAGACGCCGAAAGAGTTTGAGATGAGATGGAATGAAGTAATGAACGCTAATTTGCAAATTGCAGGTAATACTTGTTTTAATAAATTGTATTTTTGTTTGACCATTTTTTAGTAGTATTAGTACATGATACATATTGAAATAGCAGGTAATCCTTAACTTTCTGATATTTATGAGCTTCGTGAAAAGTGGATACCAACTTATGCTAAGCATATTTTCACTGCTGGAATTCGCACAGCTCAAAGATCAGAAAGTATGAATGCTTTTGTCGATAAGTATGTTAATAGTAAAAATTCTTTACATGAATTTATTACGAGGTTTGAAAGGGCGATAAGAAAACAAAGACAAAATCAGTTAGCCGCAGACTACACAACTCTTCATACAAAACCAAAGCTGCAAACAGATTTAGAAATTGAGACACAAATGTCTGAGCTCTACACGAGAGAGAAATTTCATGTATTTTAAGATTAATTAGTTCAAAGCTTGAATTACGCTTCTTTAATGAAAGTTGACGATGGGAGTGTGCGGTACTACATTGTGAGGAGAATGGGAAAGTCATTAAAATCAGATAAAACAAGGGATGTGTTCTACAAGGGAATGGACAATGCTGGATCCTGTACTTGTAGAAAATTTGAAGTTGAAGGAATTCCTTGTAGACACATCCTTGTTGTATTGAGGAATGAGTTTGTTGATTTCCTGCCTCATTCTTATATCTTAAAGAGGTGGACCACTTCGGTAACTACCGAGATTGTATACGATGATGGTGGTGAAGAAATCATTAGTAGCTACGGTAGTCCACAAGATTTGGATATGGTGGAGTTATCAAATGAAATCCACAAGTTGATGAGGATTGCTCACTCATCCAAGGAGATGTGCCACAAGGCCAAAACATTACCAGTTGGTGTTAATGCAGAATTGCAACAAGATATGCCCCAAGAATTACAACAAGCAAGAAGTACTTCATTACCTAAAACAGTAAATATTCATGTACCGGATATTGCAAAGACTAAAGGTAGTGAGAAGCGAATTAAAGGGGGGAAGGAGAAAGCATTGGAGAAGGCCGCGAATACATTAAGGAAGTGTCGTTTGTGCAAGAAGCTTGTTAATCATGACAGTCGCACTTGTCCATTGAAGGAAAGGTTGGTATTCTGATACAAACTTTATTTCAATTTTTATTATATATAATATAATCTTATCTTTAATTTGTGCTGATTAATTGTGTAGTTCTAATATGAATGAGTCACAAGCTTCTACTACTTTTTCAAGAATGGAACCCATAAAAGAAGAGGCTCCAAATATTGCATGAACTTTATTAGTTTATTTCTGGGGATTTTGTAGGTAAGTGTCGTACATGGTTTAAAATAATTTTTGACCCATATATGTAATTATTGTTCTTTAATACCAAATAGCACATTTGTTAAATTAATCGTTATGTCTTGACTGTTTGTAGGCAAAATGATGATGGACATAAAAGAGAGGCATGATTTGAAATTTATCTTCGAAAAGTTGGTAACATGATTTTGTTTATACAAATAATACCAAGTTAGTAGGCAGTGATGAAAAGTTTATGCATGATTTTTTTTATTCATGATTTTTCCCTTTTGGAGTGTGTAGGCAGTGATGAAAAGTTGATACAAGACAAGTAAAATGATTATGTTTTTTTGCACCCTCCTACCAAGTTAGTGTGCAAGTCTTTTTAGCTTTAGGTTTAGTTTCTGTTATCGACAATTGGTATACATATTCATGTATATTTTGAAATTTATTATTGTTGTTGTTAAAGTGATTGACTTGGAAGAGGTGGAGATGCAAAAAAAAAAAAAAAACATTTGGCAGGAACTAGTAGGCATGGCTTAATAAAGCAGCCCTAGTGACAAACTCAAATTTCTGCATTTGACTCACTTATACTTGATTTATTAGTAGGCAGTGATGAAAAGTTTATGCATGATTTTGTTTATTCATGATTTTTCCCTTTTGGAGTGTGTACGCAGTGATGAAAAGTTTATACAAGACAAGAAAAATGATTTTGTTTTTTTGTACCCTCATACTAAGTTAGTGTGCAAGTCATTTTAGCTTCATGTTCAGTTTCTGTTTTCGGCAATTGGTATACAGATTTTTCTTTTGGTGGTGTTCAGCTTCATGTTCAGTTTCTGTTGTTCTGAGCTTACACATTTTGAACTTCATGTTCAGTTTTTGTTGTACTGAGCTTACACATTTTGAGCTTCATGTTCAGTTTTTGGTGGTGTTATTCTGAGCCTACAGATTTTTTTGCATCTCTTGTTGTTGTTCTGAGCCTACAGATTTTTTTGCTATTGTTGTTGTTCTGAGCCTACAGTTTTTTTGCTGTTGTTGTTGTTCTGAGCCTACATATTTTTTTGCTGCTGTTGTTGTTCTGAGCCTACAGAATTTTTTTGTTGAAATTTTTTGTTGTTGTTCAAATACCTGTCTATCCTGAATTTGATGATACCCTGTGATTTAAAATTTCTAGCTTTACCATGTTCATCAAACACTCTTTAGGAATAGCCGAGTGGTATGTGGTTATATCTCCAAGTCAAAAGTTTACCTGCAATTCATTATAATACATATATTTATGTACTTGCTTCTTTACTTTTTTGGTGAATCACTTTGTTCAGGAATTCAAGAAGAAGAACAAGAAGGATATTAGTGGAGAACCCGAGATCCTTGAGAAGGTTGAGTACTACTTGCGAGAGGGCGAAGAGGACACTCTCTTCGACTGCCCATTTTTGACCCATTGAGAATGTTTCTTTGTACGAGGGGATTGACCTCAACTTGACCATATTTACAAGGGCGAGGTTTGAGGAGCTAAACATGGGCCTATTCCGGAAGTGTATGAAGCCTGTCGACGATGTTATGTTGGTTGGTGGGTCGACTAGAATCCCCAAGGTTCAGCAGCTTCTTCAGGATTATGGTTCTTGACTTGTATTTTGTTCTGCTCCCAGCTGTTTCTATATCTCTCTCTTTTTGGGTTTGTGTTTGGTCTGGTGTCAGTCAGTTTTTTACCAGGAGGTTTAAATGTGTTTTAGTGTGTTGGTCATGTATGGATTGTAATGGAAATAATGAAAGTTGAAAGTTAAAACTAGTTTGTGGTTACAATTGTATTTTTAACCCTTTTGTTTGTGACACTGATGTTGCTGCTGCTACTGCTTTGAAAGGTTCTTTCAAGTAGCTGCCAGATAGGTTCACTCTTATATGAATTGGTATAATCTCCATTTCATTGTCATTGTCACTCTTATATGAATTGCCAGATATGTTCACTCTTATATGTTTTAAGACCTATAGCAAAAGAACTGGAGGAGTCTTCATTGTCATTTCAGAAGAGTATAATCTCCATTTCAGAAGTACAGGATCAAGATACAGGGGGTAAATGGTGGGTAAATGCCAACTTAACCTAGTAGAAGTAAATCACAAATACATGAGTATTCATCATATCATTACATGACACCAAAACAATAATAACAAATAAATCTGAATAAATTTCGATCATCATACAAGTGTAAGGTAATGCCATGGTCTTGACACCTGAAATCTTATACATGCAAACATCCTCAACCAAGCCCAATAACAGAACATGAGAAATTAATATCATAAATAATGTTATTTGCTTCAATACATTGATAGTATACTTGCTTCAATAACGCATAAGTACATCAAAAACTTTACAAATTTAGCAACTATACAACTATTATCACCAAATATACAAGCTTTTTGCTCCAAATGTCAACTGGTGTCGAGTAGTGAGTAGCTCCAAGAAGCACTTCAACCTGAAATCAACCTGAAATCAAAATTAAACAGAGCTCAATCAGCCTGGAAACAACAAAATTTTTATTTAAAAAATATAGTAGGCTCAGAACACAAAATATCCTTCACCAATTATAGTAGGCTCAGAACACAAATTATTTTGATCATAAAGTGTTTCACATCACTCCCTACACCAACACACTGAAGGAGAGAATCAAACACCAAAAGGCTTAAATGAGTATCCAAATCATACGCATCCAACGTGAGTAACAAAAATATAGTGATACGTTCAATCATTGTGTGTTATCACTGCCTATATGTATTATACCAAAATCTAAAGAAGCAAGTACATAAATATATGTATTATAATGAATTGCAGGTAAACTTTTGACTTGGAGATATGACTACATACCACTCTGCTATTCTTCAAGGGTGTTTGATGAACATGATAAAGTTGGAAATTTTAAATAACATGGTATCATCAAATTCAGAACAGAAAGGTATTTGAACAACAACAAAAAAATTCAGCAAAAAAATCTGTAGGCTCAGAACAACAACAACAGCAAAAAAGTAGCAAAAAAAAACTGTAGGCTCAGAACAACAACAACAGCAAAAAAGTCCTCCAGTTTACCCCCAGTATCTTGATCCTGTACTTCTGAAATGGAGATTATACTCTTCTGAAATGACAATGAAGACTCCTCCAGTTCTTTTGATATAGATCTTAAAACATATAAGAGTGAACATACCTGGCAATTCATATAAGAGTGACAATGACAATGAAATGGAGATTATACCAATTCATATAAGAGTGAACCTATCTGGCAGCTACTTGAAAGAACTTTTCAAAGCAGCAGCAGCAGCAACATCAGTGTCACAAACAGAAGGGTTAAAAATACAATTGTAACCACAAACTAGTTTTAACTTTCAACTTCCATTATTTCCATTACAATCCATACATGACCAACACACTAAAACACATTTAAACCTCATGGCAAAAAACTGACTGACACCAGGCCAAACACATTCAAACCTGTAGGCTCAGAACAACACCACAAACTGAACATGAAGCTCAGAACAACAGAAAGTGAACAACCGAAACTGAACATGAAGTTCAAAATGTGTAAGATCAGAACAACAGAAACTGAACATGAAGTTCAAAATGTGTAAGCTCTGAACAACAGAAACTAAACACCACCAAAAGAAAAATCTGTATACCAATTGCCGAAAACAGAAACTGAACATGAAGCTGAAATGACTTGCACACTAACTTAGTAAGAGGGTACAAAAAAACAAAATCATTTTTCTTGTCTTGTATAAACTTTTCATCACTGCCTACACACTCCAAAAGGGAAAAATCATGAATAAACAAAATCAGGCATAAACTTTTCATCCCTGCCCACTAATAAATCAAGTATAAGTGAGTCAAATGCAGAAATTTGAGTTGTCACTAGGGCTGCTTTATTAAGCCATGCCTACTAGTTCCCGCCATTTTTTTTGCTTCTCCACCTCTTCCAAGTCAATCACTTTAACAACAACAATGATAAATTTCAAAATATACAAGAATATGTATACCAATTGCCGATAACAGAAACTGAACCTGAGTCTGAAAAGACTTGCACACTAACTTGGTAAAAGGGTGCAAAAAAAAATAAATCATTTTACTTGTCTTGTATAAACTTTTCATCGCTGCCTACACACTTCAAAAGGAAAAAAATCATGAATATAAAAAATTGTCAGCCATTCTTTTATATATATATATATATATATATATATATATATATATATATATATATATATATATAATTTCTCAATCATGAATAAAAAACATATATTTTCATCAATTGTCTTATATATATAGAGTAAGTCTATTAAGAGCTGGGGAGCTGCAATCCTTATCGGGAGTGGGGGTTTTTATCCATTCGATCGCGATTGATCACGATCGAACGACTCAGATTTGATCCCGCTTATCTTCAGAATGTTTAGGGGTAAAAGGGGTAACATCGAAAACCCCTATCTCTCTTTCTTTATCACGATCAATCGACCTAATCTCATAATAGACTTACTCATGTATATATATAGAGTAAAAAAAACCAGTAGGCTCAGAACACACTATTCTCACTAGGGCTGCATTAGGGTGTCGTGCCAACTAGAATATGATAGATAAATAATCAAGCATAAATACAACAAGCTGAAAAAGTTATTTAGATCATAAAGTGTTTCGCATCACTGCCTACACCAACACACCGAAGGAGAGAATCAAACCCCAAAAGGCTTAAATAAGTATCCAACACATACGCATCCAATGTGAGTTACAAAAAATATAGTGATACTATCAATCATTGTGTGTCATTGCTGCCCAAAAATCAGATGAATTGGGCTGGACTCAAATCACTTAAATGTAAGGTAAGTGTTGAGGGCATTGCGGATTCCGCAACATTCATTCATTTCTTCCCCATCTTCTCTCCCGCTCATTCCCCGAACTCTATTCAACTTTGCATAATTTTCATGGCACACAACCAAATATGCTTCAAAACAATAATTTCAATCTCCAAAAATAAATAACCAACTTATATAAAAATGAATCTCATCATTGCCTACACACACAACCAAAAGAAAATGCAAGAAATTTAATATAAATCATAAAAGCATGTATGAGAATCAAACACTTCCCTTCAAAATCTGAGCCTGTAATGGCAGTTAAGGACAGAGGGCGTCAAGCGTCAGCCAAACCCACCGCGCTAAGGGGTTTCGATATCCACAAAATGCCCCCAATTTGAAGACAGATCTCACGCGATTTGGGTTTTCGATTTGGGTCGTCGAAGAGAGGCAGAACCCTATTGAGAGTAGAAATCAAAACCCTTACATCAATTTGGGTTTTTCGCGCAGAGAGAGAGAGAGAACCCACTGAGAGAAGAAATCGAAACCCTAATCGCGATTTGGGTTTGTCGTTAGAGAGAGGCAGAACCCACTGAGAGTAGAAATCGAAACCCTAACATCGATTTAGGTTTCTCCTCGAAGAGAGGCTGTGTAATACCCCGATTTTCTTAAATACTTAAAGATTATCTATTTATTTTCATATGGTGTGCTTGTGTAGCTTGTTGTCTATTATTTTTCTCCACATGATGAATAAAGTATTATTTTTCGATAAAGTATTCTTCTTAAAGCCCAAATGTCGATTTGTCTATTTTCTCTTTTAAAATATTTTGGCCCAAATGAACTTAAGCCCATAAACTTAACCTTTTATTTATTTAAATTCCTACAACTTGTATGTGTAGCATCCTTTTCTTCTTTTTCCGGGTATTGATGTGCATTTTATGGAGTGGGGTTTGTGTGTACACGTGCACTCCATGTACACGTGCACAAGACACAAGCTTGGCCGGATTGTGGAAGTAATGGACTAGGGTCATGGGTAGTTACTTTTGAGGTGTGGGTAGTTTCTCAAACTCCCGATTGCATCCTATCCCTTGATCTGCAACTCCCCTATTAATCTTGGCTATCTATTCTATCCATTTCCTAGTATAAATACCCCTCCTATTTTCCTATCTCTTTTACACTAAAATTTTCTAAGATTATTATTGTAAGTGAGTGTATTTGCGAGTTTGTGTGGGAGCTTTTCTGTGGAGGCAAGCAGCATTGCTGAGGAGCTCGGTGTGGAGCAAAGGAGCAAGAAGGCGTTCTCTACTTTGAAGAGTTCTTGCGGGATTTCGTTTATTTCTTCATATAAGGTGGGTGTTTCTCAGGACTTCTAATGTAGGAATGATACTATAATTACTATGATTGATACCATGTTACAAAAGTGAATTGAATGTAGTCGAAATTGCTTGAACATGCTATTAGTATTGAGAACGAGACTATCGGTACAGTCGACTGCCATGTGAGACAGCCGACTGGTACGAGACACTACTTTTCATAATGTGCTGATAAAAATGTGTGCAAATAGACATGATGGTGTGATTATTATATGTATATTTTTCCCTGTGACACATATGATGGAGGGAAGGCAAATGAATGAAAAGAACTAATGGTGATTAATAACTTAATTGTCGGAGCAGTCGACTGATGTTGTGTTAAGTCGACTGGTGCTTCAATCTGAATATGACTGTTTGGAAGTTCCATGAATAAAGATATTTTATTTATGTAGACCCAGTATGATGACTTGAGATTTATATCTTCATTGTCGTAAGAAAGTATGAATTGTGTGAATGCATGTTTAGAGTATTCTTCTCTAAAGAAAGAGCATATTAGTAACTGAACATTCATGTTGTAATGTTACCAAACGATAAGAGACTCTGTCTAGGAAACATGAAATTATGTATACTGTTAATTGACATCATGATGCAAGTACATGTAAGAACTGTAGATGATCTCCTTAAATTGAAAATGGATCTGTCCAGTCGACCGAATGCGTGTAGCAAGTCGACTGATCTGGACTTAGAATTGTGCTGTTTGAAATCTCCAAGACAGACGACTGATCGATGAACAGTCGACTGTCTTGTGAATAATATTGTGAACATGGAAAGTTGCGGGACAGGCGACTGGTTGAGTACAACAGTCGACTATCCCGAGCATTTTTGAGGAACCTGTATGTGACTCTATAAGTCGACTGGTGTTCTTCCAAGTCGACTGTACAGAGTGGACTTTGATATATTTGAATTCATGTTATTTGCTGTTGGTAATTGTGAACCTTATGATTTAAGTCGATGGACTCTGTTTATGGCTGTATGAATTATGTGAAATGAATCATAGATGAGAATTGAGAATTAAATGAATAATTATGAAAGGCTAAATCATGATGAGAAAGTCTGTGAGACTCTAAAATGAATGATGAGCTGATGATGCTCAATTGGATATTGTGAAATTGAAATTGAACGAAAGAGTAGCTAAGTCTCCCTGGCAGTGAAATGAAATGATATTGAGAAATAGACCAAGGTTGGTCAAGTGAAATGAAATGATAAGTCCGGTTGATGGAGAGGCTAACTCTAGAGCTTGATTTTTATTCATGATTCTAATATAACTTTAATACATAGTGTGGAGGTGATGAAGGTGAGAGAAAAACATGAGTATGAGAGCTAGGGTACGGTGCGGGTGTGTGAGCCGCAGAATGCATGCTTGATGAGTCAAGACATGGCGCGGGCACAACTCAGTAATGATCGGACTTTAGTCACGCTCATGGGATGCTTTGGTGACTGGAAGAGGATTGTGTTCAGGGAGGAGGCTGAATTGTCGCAGAATGCATGCTTGACGAGTCAAGACATGGCGCGAAATTCTACTCCAGGGGCCAGGATACATGCTTGTACTCATAGAATCATCTAAGATACTCACTGAAATTACAGAAGTATAGTAAGTCATGGCGGGGGATTGAACCCTACAAAAATGAAGAACGATTAAGAGGCTTGCCCTCGAACCTATGTAGTATGGGATGCATAGAATTCGAACAAGTGTGCATTAGTGTCATGTGAAAATTAAATAATTGCATTAAGGATTAAGTGCACAATCACGACACGACATCTCTAAAAGTTCCCTTTTGATTTACATGCTTATTATGAACAAGTTGTGATTTGTTAAGAAATGAGATTCATTATACTGTTTCTGGCGTAGAGAGGATGGCCATGTATAATTATCTTCGGTTGAATAAACTGACGTACCCACAGTTTTGTATGCAGGATAAATTACATGTAAAGAGGAATGGGTGCGTAAAGATCTCATTATGTTGTTGTTCATTTATGTAAATATTGTATATTTTGC
This sequence comes from Hemerocallis citrina, assembly GCA_017893485.1. Lineage (NCBI taxonomy): Eukaryota > Viridiplantae > Streptophyta > Magnoliopsida > Asparagales > Asphodelaceae > Hemerocallis > Hemerocallis citrina. The sequence goes on from CM030367.1 coordinate 43,958,001, forward strand.
TTCCGCTGTGTAAATTTAAATGTAAGATGTTGTAACTCTGATGTAAAAAGAAAAGTTTGAATTTCCTTGTAAAATTGTACTCAAAGAAAGTGAAAAGATCCTGAAGAACATCTTGAATTCAGTAATTTGGAACTCGGGGCGTTACAGAGTGGTATCAGAGCCACGTTTTTTACGCTTTCACACTTGTACAAATTTATAAGGAACGACACCCTAGATGTGGACATTAGAGTGTGGGTTTGAGTCTAGAGATTTAAATGTAAGTGACTTACATTTGTGTTGCTCTATGATTTATGCTTCTTCCTCTCTATTTCTAAGATGGCTGATCACTTCGACCCTGCTGGAGGCAACGACTGGCATATAATTGAGGAAGAGTACCATCCTGGACAGGCTGATTCTGAGGACGAGTATCACCCTGGGCAAGCAGATTCTGATGACGAGGAGTACCCTGAATCTCGAGAGATCACCCCACCGCCGGATTCATCTGACGATTCTTCTTCCGATGAAGAAAAGGGACCAGCTCTGAGTGGCACTATGGCTTCTCTTCAGAGGCAAGTGGATACCCTGAAGTATAGAGTTGGAGTTTTGGAGGCTCAGCTGGAAAAGCGGAATGCCGACTATTCTGTTCTTAGCCATCGGATTTGGGAACTCGAGAAGAGGAAGAACCTGACTGATGTGCTGAAAGATGAGGTGGATGAACTACGGGATGAGATTCGAGCAGCGAAGAGGACCCGTAGAGATTAGATTGTCTTAGTTTCTACTTTCTTCTATTCTGATGTTAAGAAATGTTTTAATTCGAATGTATAAACTTTGGAATTCAATGAAATGAAAGTTGGTTTAATTTCTTGTCTTATACTTTGAATTTAATGAATCTTTTGCATCAGAATATGTCGAGAAGGGGAGCCAGGAATGGTGAAGGTTTGGACCTGGAGGCCGAATTTGCAAGGGTTTACCAGACGCTGAATGCAGTGGCTGCGAACCAAGGAAGGGGGCCGGCGAATCCAGTACCCGAGGCAATTAAGTTAGTGGAATCGTTCAAGAGAATGAAACCACTAGTGTTCGAGGGAAAGTCAGACCCAGATGCGGCTGACAACTGGATTCGGCAAGTGGAGACAATCTTTGAGGTGTTGGAGACACCAGAGGGCAGCAAGGTCAAGTTGGCGACTTTGCAGTTGGAGAAGGATGCGGCTGTTTGGTGGCAGTCGATGAAGAGGACTATGGGCGGCTTGTTGCTTGGCTGGGAGGAATTTCTGGAAGAATTCCGCAGCCATTATTTCCCCTCCGACGTCCAGGAGAAGAAGGCCATGGAGTTTCTGTCACTGCAGCAAGGCAGCATGTCAGTAAGGGAGTATGAGACCAAGTTTACTCAGCTCTCCAGGTATGCTCCGGAACTGGTGATGGATGAGGCGAAGAAGGCTCGCAAGTTCGAGCATGGTCTGAGGCCGAGCTTGAGGTCTCGTATGATACCTCTTGGTATCAGGAGATTCGATAAGCTGGTCAAGAGGGCGGCAACGACGGAGGCGGATATGGAGCAGTTCCAAGTTGTTCAGAACCGGAAGAATAACTGGCAGTCCGGGAAGAGGCCCGCACCATCGGGGAGTTTCAAGGGGCAACCATCTGCACAGAGGTTCAAACCGACAGGGGCGAACGCTGTCAGTGTAGCTGGAAGACCTGGAAACGATGTGGTGAGACCTTCTGCAGTCACTTGCTTTAACTGTGGTGAAGTGGGACATTACCAATCTCGATGTCTCAAACCACGGGCTGGCAATCACAATGTGCCAATATAGCAGACTGAGAAGAGGCCATACCAGTCAGGGTGAGTATTTGCTTTGACAGAAGCTGATGCTGAGGAGGCAGATCAGGTCATCTCTGGTATGAGAGCTGATGTTTAGTGTGGTTTTTGTCATTTCTTCTTCCCGTTCATATTGTGAAACTGTTATGTAATGGTATGTATTATGTAACAGGCGAACTCTATCTTAATGGAAAGAAAGCTGTTGTATTGTTCGATACTGGATCCTCTCATACTTTTGTGTCTCCTAGATTTGCTAAATTGTTGGGAGCGGAACCGAAGATTTTTTCAGGCAAGATCTTAGCAGTAGCTACCCCATCAGGGGAAACTTTGACCACTGATCGGTATTATGCTGATTGCGAGATAGTGATTGGAGATCGAATCTTTGGCATTGATCTGATCGAGCTGACTATCTTGGGGGTCGATGTTATCATTGGCATTGATTGGATGTCGGTGTACAGTGCAAGCATCGAGTGTAAGACCAAGATGGTAACAGTGAAGGGTCCAGGTGGACCTGAAGTCACGTTCCAAGGGAAGTTGAAGTGTTCTAAGTTGGTGGCAACTATCCGCAAGGAAGAGACTCCTGTGAAATTGCAAGGGATTCCTGTGGTTCGGGACTATCCGACTGTGTTCTTGGAAGATTTTCTTGGGTTACCTCCGTATCGTGATGTAGAGTTCAGCATCACTGTTCAACCGGGAAGTGCACCAATCTCTAAGGCACCGTATAGGATGGCCCCAGTGGAACAGGATGAAGTGAAACGGCAGATTGAGGAACTATTGGGAAAAGGCTTTATTCAATCTAGTGCGTCACCTTGGGGAGCACCAGTGCTTTTGGTAAAGAAGAAGGATGGATCGATGAGGATGTGTATCGATTACCGAGAGCTGAATAAGGTCACTGTTCAAAATAAGTATCCGATTCCTCGAATTGATGACTTGTTCGATCGTCTACAAGGAGCAGCTGTATTCTCCAAAATAGATCTTCGATCAGGATATCACCAAGTGCGAGTGAAAGCTGAAGATGTGCACAAAACTGCATTTAGAACTCGGCATGGGCATTACGAATTCTTAGTTATGCCATTCGGAGTGACGAATGCACCCGCAATCTTCATGGACTTGATGAACAGAGTTCTGAGGCCGTTTATTGATTCTTTCATCGTGGTGTTTATCGACGATATTCTCGTGTACTCCAAGTCCGAGGAGGAGCACACCGAGCATCTGGCAGTAGTTTTGCAGAAATTGGAAGAGCAGAAGTTGTATGCCAAGTTATCCAAGTGTGATTTCTGGAAATCTGAAGTGGCATTCCTAGGTCACATCCTTTCTAAGGAGGGAGTGGTAACTGACCCTCAGAAGATAGAGGCAGTGAGAGATTGGGCTAGGCCTACTACAGTGAAGGAAGTCAGAAGTTTCCTTGGGATGACTGGATACTACAGGAGATTTATTCAAGGTTATGCTCAGATAGCTGTACCGCTTACTGGACTGACCAAGAAGAATGTGAGCTTCAAGTGGACCGAGCAATGTGAGGCGAGTTTTCAGGAGTTGAAAGATAGACTGACTACTGCACCTATTTTGGCTTTGCCTAGAGCAGGAGTTGAGTACGATGTTTATAGCGATGCTTCACATCGGGGGCTGGGTTGTGTCTTAATGCAAGAAGGTAAAGTAATCGCTTATGGGTCTAGGCAACTACGACCGCATGAGAAAAATTATCCGACTCATGATCTAGAGCCGGCTGCGATTATTTTTGCTTTGAAGCAATGGAGGCACTACGTGTATGGTGAGAAGTTGAACATGTACACGGACCACAAAAGCTTGAAGTATATATATCAGCAGAGGGATCTCAATCTGAGGCAGCGGAGATGGTTGGAAGTGCTCGAGGATATGCGACCTGAGATCAAGTATCATCCTGGAAAGGCTAATGTTGTTGCTGATGCACTTAGTCGCAAGAACAGTTTGGCCAGTTTGATTACGACTCAGAGGCATCTGATTGAGGAGTTGGATCAAGCAGGTATTGAGGTTGTCTTGCAAGGATTGGGAGCATCTTTATCTCAGTTGAAGCTTCAGCCTACTTTGAATGCAAGGATCATTGCAAGTCAGGAAGTTGATGCTGATATCTTGGGGATGAAGGAGCAGGTTGGTGCTGGCAGGTTGCCCGGATTTCAAACCAGGGATGGAGTGCTGTGGTTCGGAGATAGGCTGTGTGTTCCAGATCAAGCAGACCTGAAAGAGAGTATTCTTCAGGAGGCGCATGCTACTCTTTTGTCAGTACATCCTTGGAGTACTAAGATGTACAAAGACATCAAACAGCATTTCTGGTGGTCAGGTTTGAAGTGGGATGTGGCTGAATTTGTCGCGAGGTGTGAGGTTTGTCAGCAAGTCAAGGCCGAAAATCAGAGACCCGGAGGTCTATTACAGCCGTTACCTATTCCGGAATGGAAGTGGGATAACATCAGTATGGATTTCATTACGGGATTGCCTAAGAGTTCTAAGGGCAATGATGCGATTTGGGTTATAGTCGATCGACTTACCAAGTCCGCTCACTTTTTGGCGATGAAACTCACTGCTTTGATGGACAAGTTGGCTGAGATGTATGTTGGTGAGATTGTCCGACTTCATGGTGTTCCCTCAACTATTGTGTCTGATCGAGATGCGCGGTTTACTTCGCATTTCTGGAGGAGTCTTCAGGCAGCTTTGGGTACCAAGACAGTTTTCAGCACTGTTTTTCATCCACAAACCGATGGGCAGACCGAGAGAGTCAATCGTATTCTTAAGGATATGCTTCGGTGTTGTATACTAGACTTCGGAGGCAGTTGGGAAAGGCATTTACCTTTGGTAGAGTTTGCCTACAACAACAGTTTTCAGGCTAGCATCGGGATGGCGCCGTATGAAGCTTTGTATGGCAGGAAGTGCAGGACTCCTGTTTGCTGGTATGAGGTTGGGGAGCGTCAGTTGTTTGGTCCTGAGCTTGTACAGCTAACTTCTGAGAAGATTGATCTGATCAGGAAAAGGTTGGTGGAAGCTCAGAGCAGGCAGAAAAGCTATGCAGACAACCGGAGAAGGGACCTTGAGTTTGAGGTTGGTGACTTCGTCTTTCTGAAGGTATCGCCCAGTAAAGGTGTGGTTCGTTTTGGCAAAGGCGGGAAGTTAGCCCCGAGGTTTATAGGTCCATACAAGGTATTGAAAAGGATCGGAAAAACTGCTTACCGGCTTGAATTACCGGAAGAGTTGTCTCAGGTGCACAATGTCTTTCATGTGTCTATGTTGAGAGGTTATATTCCAGACCCGAGTCATCATTTGCCTGAAGTGCCGGAAGGTTTGCAGTTAGACCTGAATTACATCGAGACTCCTGTCGAGATTGTTGACCGTAGGGAGAAAGTCTTGAGGAATAAGACGATACCGATGGTCAAGGTAGTCTGGAGAAACCACTTGGTTGAAGAGGCTACTTGGGAATCTGAGGAGAGGATGTTGAAGGACTATCCTGAGCTTTTTGTTTGATTGTATTTTGTTTGATTGTATCTTTGTATCTTTGGTTGTTGTAAAGTTTTCTTTTTCTCACTCTTGGCTGTAGTTCCGGGGACGGAACTATTCTAAGGAGGGAGTGATGTAATACCCCGATTTTCTTAAATACTTAAAGATTATCTATTTATTTTCATATGGTGTGCTTGTGTAGCTTGTTGTCTATTATTTTTCTCCACATGATGAATAAAGTATTATTTTTCGATAAAGTATTCTTCTTAAAGCCCAAATGTCGATTTGTCTATTTTCTCTTTTAAAATATTTTGGCCCAAATGAACTTAAGCCCATAAACTTAACCTTTTATTTATTTAAATTCCTACAACTTGTATGTGTAGCATCCTTTTCTTCTTTTTCCGGGTATTGATGTGCATTTTATGGAGTGGGGTTTGTGTGTACACGTGCACTCCATGTACACGTGCACAAGACACAAGCTTGGCCGGATTGTGGAAGTAATGGACTAGGGTCATGGGTAGTTACTTTTGAGGTGTGGGTAGTTTCTCAAACTCCCGATTGCATCCTATCCCTTGATCTGCAACTCCCCTATTAATCTTAGCCATCTATTCTATCCATTTCCTAGTATAAATACCCCTCCTATTTCCCTATCTCTTTTACACTAAAATTTTCTAAGATTATTATTGTAAGTGAGTGTATTTGCGAGTTTGTGTGGGAGCTTTTCTGTGGAGGCAAGCAGCATTGCTGAGGAGCTCGGTGTGGAGCAAAGGAGCAAGAAGGCGTTCTCTACTTTGAAGAGTTCTTGCGGGATTTCGTTTATTTCTTCATATAAGGTGGGTGTTTCTCAGGACTTCTAATGTAGGAATGATACTATAATTACTATGATTGATACCATGTTACAAAAGTGAATTGAATGTAGTCGAAATTGCTTGAACATGCTATTAGTATTGAGAACGAGACTGTCGGTACAGTCGACTGCCATGTGAAACAGCCGACTGGTACGAGACACTACTTTTCATAATGTGCTGATAAAAATGTGTGCAAATAGACATGATGGTGTGATTATTATATGTATATTTTTCTCTGTGACACATATGATGGAGGGAAGGCAAATGAATGAAAAGAACTAATGGTGATTAATAACTTAATTGTCGGAGCAGTCGACTGATGTTGTGTTAAGTCGACTGGTGCTTCAATCTGAATATGACTGTTTGGAAGTTCCATGAATAAAGATATTTTATTTATGTAGACCCAGTATGATGACTTGAGATTTATATCTTCATTGTCGTAAGAAAGTATGAATTGTGTGAATGCATGTTTAGAGTATTCTTCTCTAAAGAAAGAGCATATTAGTAACTGAACATTCATGTTGTAATGTTACCAAACGATAAGAGACTCTGTCTAGGAAACATGAAATTATGTATACTGTTAATTGACATCATGATGCAAGTACATGTAAGAACTGTAGATGATCTCCTTAAATTGAAAATGGATCTGTCCAGTCGACCGAATGCGTGTAGCAAGTCGACTGATCTGGACTTAGAATTGTGCTATTTGAAATCTCCAAGACAGACGACTGATCGATGAACAGTCGACTGTCTTGTGAATAATATTGTGAACATGGAAAGTTGCGGGACAGGCGACTGGTTGAGTACAACAGTCGACTATCCCGAGCATTTTTGAGGAACCTGTATGTGACTGTATAAGTCGACTGGTGTTCTTCCAAGTCGACTGTACAGAGTGGACTTTGATATATTTGAATTCATGTTATTTGCTGTTGGTAATTGTGAACCTTATGATTTAAGTCGATGGACTCTGTTTATGGCTGTATGAATTATGTGAAATGAATCATAGATGAGAATTGAGAATTAAATGAATAATTATGAAAGGCTAAATCATGATAAGAAAGTCTGTGAGACTCTAAAATGAATGATGAGCTGATGATGCTCAATTGGATATTGTGAAATTGAAATTGAACGAAAGAGTAGCTAAGTCTCCCCGGCAGTGAAATGAAATGATATTGAGAAATAGACCAAGGTTGGTCAAGTGAAATGAAATGATAAGTCCGGTTGATGGAGAGGCTAACTCTAGAGCTTGATTTTTATTCATGATTCTAATGTAACTTTAATACATAGTGTGGAGGTGATGAAGGTGAGAGAAAAACATGAGTATGAGAGCTAGGGTACGGTGCGGGTGTGTGAGCCGCAGAATGCATGCTTGATGAGTCAAGACATGGCGCGGGCACAACTCAGTAATGATCGGACTTTAGTCACGCTCATGGGATGCTTTGGTGACTGGAAGAGGATTGTGTTCAGGGAGGAGGCTGAATTGTCGCAGAATGCATGCTTGACGAGTCAAGACATGGCGCGAAATTCTACTCCAGGGGCCAGGATACATGCTTGTACTCATAGAATCATCTAAGATACTCACTGAAATTACAGAAGTATAGTAAGTCATGGCGGGGGATTGAACCCTACAAAAATGAAGAACGATTAAGAGGCTTGCCCTCGAACCTATGTAGTATGGGATGCATAGAATTCGAACAAGTGTGCATTAGTGTCATGTGAAAATTAAATAATTGCATTAAGGATTAAGTGCACAATCACGACACGACATCTCTAAAAGTTCCCTTTTGATTTACATGCTTATTATGAACAAGTTGTGATTTGTTAAGAAATGAGATCCATTATACTGTTTCTGGCGTAGAGAGGATGGCCATGTATAATTATCGTCGGTTGAATAAACTGACGTACCCACAGTTTTGTATGCAGGATAAATTACATGTAAAGAGGAATGGGTGCGTAAAGATCTCATTATGTTGTTGTTCATTTATGTAAATGTTGTATATTTTGCTTCCGCTGTGTAAATTTAAAAGTAAGATGTTGTAACTCTGATGTAAAAAGAAAAGTTTGAATTTCTTTGTAAAATTGTACTCAAAGAAAGTGAAAAGATCCTGAAGAACATCTCGAATTCAGTAATTTGGAATTCGGGGCGTTACAGGCTGAGAACGGTTTGTTGTCAAGGAGAGAGTGCCGATTCGAAGATTTGAGTTTCGATGAAGAGTCAGAGACAGAGCAGGAGGGAGAGTTGTCGAAGTAGGGTTTAGACAAGTGACGAAGAAAGAGATAGCGGGAGAGAGAGGAGGTCTTCTTTGATCGTGAGAAGATAAAAGAGATAGGGGTTTTCGATTATACCCCTTTTACCCCTCAACAGATCTGAAGATAAGCACCTCCAGATCTGAACCGTTCGATTGCGATCAATCGCGATCGAATGGCTGAAAACCCCAGCTCTCGATAACGATTTTAGCTCCCCAGCTGAAAACCCCAGCTCTCGATAACGATTTTAGCTCCCCAGCTCTTAATAGACTTACTCATATATATATATATATATATATATATATATATATATATATATGAGTAAGTCTATATGTGTGTGTGTGTGTGTGTGTGTGTGTGTGTGTGTGTGTGTGTGTGTGTGTGTGTGTGTTTGTGTGTTCAAATAAGGATTTAAGCATCAGTTTGAGTGTCAACATACATCAATTAGGAGTAATAAAATGTTTAAACTCATCTCAGAATCAAAACAATTGAAATCTAATCAAAACCCCATCAAAATTCACAAAATCTTCAAATAAAGTAGATATGAATTTGAATATGTATATGTGTGTATTTGTGTATCAGTTAAGCATCAAGAATCTATTGTATATATATAGTATAAAGTTCAAAACCATCTCAGTACTAAAACCACTCAGATTAGATCAAGATTTCACAAAACACCAAAAACCCAATTTCGGTCAGCATACAAATCAGACCCGAAACTCAAAACTCCTCTTTTTACTAAAAACTTGATCTTTTTAATTCAAAGCTTTTCTTGTAATTCATTTAACTCATATTCAATCACTCACCATAGTTTACCCATGAATATAAGCAATTATAACATGTTTTTAATCAAGTTCTTATTCATCTAAAATCCAAACAGAGCATATTCATACATATACATAGGAAAGGTCCACTTTTACTCAATTTCATGAATACTCATATCATACAACTCTTTATAATGAATCAAAACAGCAAGTATATGAAGGAAAACATCCTACTCATGAGTTCTATTAGGTTCTTTAACAATCCCAAATCATC